>CM077148.1:44100099-44823999 GCA_039583875.1 Platanthera guangdongensis | reverse complement strand
GAGTACAAGTGATGTACTCGAGAAATGATGTCCATACCTTGGAATTTTCTTGATTTTGAAGTATGACCAGATCTTAAACTACTTGAGACATTTTTCTTCATTCTTATTCTTCCTGTTGAGCATGGCAAGTTGGTTTTTGAATAACAAGAACTTGGCGTCGTTCAGCGGCTTTGTGAATATATCTATAATCTGCTGTCAGTTGGGACATATTGGAGATTGATGTCTCCATGCTCCACATGCTCCCGGATGAAGTGGTACAGCAGCCCTATGTGCTTTGTTTGGCTCTGAGAGAGTGGGTTGTTGGTTATTGCAATCGCACTGGAGGAGTCGCAAAATAAAGGAATGTTCTTGACCTTAAAGTTGTAATTTTCAAGTTGGTTCTTTATCCATAGCAATTGTGCACAACAACAGCCGGCAGAAATGTATTCTGACTTGGCCGTTGAGATTGTGACACAATTTTATTTTTGCTTCTCCATGAAATGAGCCTCCTTCCAAGGGATTGGCAAGTCCTGGAAGTTCTCTTTTTTATCATCTTTGCTTCCTACAAAATCTGCTTCTGAAAAAATAATTAGTTCACTATCATTACTTCTTGGGTACCATAAGCCAGATTTGGTGTACCTTTAAGGTATCTTAAAATCCACTTTGCAACAGTGTAGTGAGATTTCTTAGAGTTCACTTGAAATCTAGAACACACGCATGTTGAAAACATTATGTCCGGTCTACTAGCAATAAGATAGAGTAAGGATCCAATTATGCTTCTGTACATGGCTTCATCAAAAGGTTTCCCTTTCTTATCCTTGTCTAGAGATAGAGTTGAACCCATTAGAGTCCTCATAGAGGTTGCGTTCTCCATTCTGAATTTCTTAATTAACTCCTTGGTTAATTTCGTCGGAGAGATGAAAATTCCATCTTCAGATCCATTTCACCTGAAGTTCCTAAGAATACTTCAGCTTCTCTCATCAACTGCTCATTTCGAACTTCCCTTGCATAAGTTTGGAAAATTTTTGTAGAGATTGTCGTCAGTAGAGCCAAATATGATGTCATCGACATAGATTTGCACTAGCAAAATTTTGTCTTTTATTTCACTAAGAAATAATGTCTTATCTATCTTTGCTCTTGTGAATTTGTTCTCAAGAAGAAAGTTAGACAGCATCTCGTACCAAGCTCGAGGAGTTTGTTTCAAACCATATAAAGCTTTAAATAAAAGATAAACATGCTCAAGATAGTTAGAATCAATGAAACCTGGAGGTTGTTCCACATACACCTCTTACTTTATGTCACCATTAAAGAAGGGCGACTTCACGTCCATCTGATAGACAGTGAAACCCTTAAGTGTTGCATATACTAGGAACAACCTGATTGCCTCCAGACTTACCACTGGTGCATACGTCTGATTGAAGTCGATTTCTTCTTATTATTTGTATCCCTTGGCGATGAATCTGGCCTTATTCTTTATAATTGTCTCATCCTCGTCCATCTTGTTCCTGTAGACCCACTTTGTTTCGATAACATTTTTACCTTTGGGTCTTAGAACAAGCTTCCATACTTGGCAATGGTTGAACAAATTCAATTCTTCTTCCATTATCATTATCCAAGATGCGTCTGAGTTTGCTTCCTCAAACTTCTTTGGTTCAACCTATGAGAGAAAACTCAAATATAAATTTTCATTAGTTGTACCTCTACGAGTTCTGACACCATCCCAGGGATCTCCTATGATTTGATCCATTGGGTGATCCTTCAAGTGTCTGAGCTCTATAGTCCTTGCATTTGGATCTTCTTCAACCACAGGAGTGACTTCATCAACTTGAATGATGTCTTCGTCATGGTCATCAACCTCTCTAATTGGGGTTGGAGTGGTGATCTTGATGAACTTTTGATCTTTTTCTTTAGTCGGCTCATCCAAGTTTAATTCTTTTATTCTTGAATCTACATCTTCAATAAACACACAAGAAGAGCTTCCTTGCAGCAGGCTCGTCTCAACAAATATAACATGAATAGATTCTTCTACAACCAGGGTTTTCTTATTAAAAATCCTATATGTCTTACTGTGGCTACTATAACCTACGAAAATACCTTCAAAGCTTTTTTCACTAAATTTAGTGGTGTGATACTTACCATTGTTAAGGATGAAGCATTTATAACCAAAGATTCTAAAATATGAAATAGTCAGTTTTCTTCCCTTTAGTAGTTCGTAAGGTATCTTATTATGGTTCTTGTTTATGAGTGCTCGATTTTGCACGTGTCATGCAGTGTTGATGACTTCAGCCCAGAAATATTTCGGTAGCAAGGCATCACTCAACATGGTCCTACAGGACTCTATGAGTGTTCTATTCCTTCTCTTAGCTACTCGGTTCTGTTGAGGAGTATGAGGAGAGGAAGACTCATGAAAGATAGCTAGGCTTTCACAGAATTCTATCATGGGCCCAAACTTGAACTCTATTCCATTATCACTTCTTATTTTGACTACTAAACCGTTGTATTCATTCTGGATCTGCCTGACAAAATTAGTAAAGATATCAAAAGTATCTGACTTGTGTTTTAGAAAGAACACCCACGCAAAGCGAGAGTAATCATCAACAATAACCAATGTATAATCCTTCCCTCCTAAACTTTTAACTTGCAGTGGACCGAACATGTAATGCCCCGAAACTCAAAAGAGCGACGGGTGACGTTTTGGGCCAGTTTTGGGTTCTGGCAGGAGGCACACGGCCTGGGACACGGGCGTGTCCCAGGGCGTGTCAGGCTTGTGTCGTCGAGTTGGTCGAGAGGTCGACGAATTTCGCTCGACGTTGTGTCGAGACAGGGCACACGGCCTGCGACACGGGCGTGTCGCAGGGCGTGTCGACCCGTGTCGACACTCATCCCGGGAAGTCGACACTCTGTGCTCGATGAAATGTCGAGACATGGCACACGTCCTGCGACACGGGCGTGTCACAGGGCGTGTCGACCAATGTAGACACTCGTCCCGGGGAGTCGACGAATTTTGCTCGACGAAGTTTCGAGACAAGGCACGCGGCCTAACACACGGGAGTGTCCAAGGCCGTGTCGTGAGGTCGACGAACTTCGCTCGATGAAGTGTCAAGTGTCGAGACCGTGTACACGGCCTGGAGCCCAGGCATGTTGAGGTAGACACGGGTTAGGACACGGGCGTGTCCTAGAACCCGTGTAGTTCTCGGGTTGTTTCCGGGATAAATCGATGGGGGTACACGGCCGGCCACACGGCCGTGTCAGGTGGAAAACGGGCATACCAGGTCGAACACGGGCGTGTTTGATGCCCGTGTGTTGTTCCAGGCGCGTCGATTTTGACGGTAAATGAGGCACACGGCCCTGGACACGGGTGTGTGCCAGGCCGTGTGCGGTCCAGATTATACTTTTCAGTCCCGAATCAAAGCTGTTCGTTTCTTTATCTTGGGATCTGACGGCTGGGGATTGTTCCTAATGGGATATACCCGGGATTGGGCCTTAGAAACCCTCACTTTTACTTGAGTGGTTATCTTTCTAAAGCTTAGAGAGAGAGGAGAGCCAAGGAAGGAAGAAGAAGCTAAATCCGGCCATTGGAGGAGCTTCGAAGCTCCAAATCGCGAGCCGACTCCGAATCCACGGAGGCAAAGAGAGTGCGGTGCTTTTCATCCGCTTACTTTTCCATGACGCCAAAGAAGAACGCTATGGTAACGATTCTCTTCTTGAGCATGTGAAGCACTCCTTCTTTGCATAGGAAGCCCGCTCTCGCGAGTTTGCAGTGAGTTGGAGGCATTCCTTCGGGTAGATATGTAAAGTCCCCGTTGTTTAGAGTCTGTGTTCGAGAACGGACATAGGCATGATGTGTGAAGCCTACCCGGACATGTTGGTCTGGATCGGTGATGTTGCATTGCATAAATGCCGGAGAAGACTCCGCGTGATTGGTTGTTTTTCGGGTTTTCTACGTGGTAGATTGCAACAGGGAGCCTTGGGGATTAACTCAAAGGTGCACCCGGAAAACTGGGCGGATGCGTGATCTTGCCAACTTGTGGGCCTAGGAGCCAACTTGTACACAACTGGTTTATGTAATATTGTACATTCGATTCATGGGATTCGGGGAAACGTAACTCGTGCCGATGATATTTAAGTGTCGTGGCAAGTGAGCAACGGGTTGAGTGGGAACCGTTCCTGCTTTATGCCGAGGGCATAGAGGTCGGGTCTTGCTGTCGATGACATTAAAGTGTCGTGACATAGGTGTTGATGACATTAAAGTGTCTTAACATCTGCCTAAAAGACCATTTTTGCTCACGAGATATTGTCGTCCTGGAGATGGTGGTGAGTAAGCGGCTTAGACTGCGATCACCGAGAATGTGCCCTGAGAGCACGGGGCATGTGGCCATGTGTGCCAATGCCTGTGATGCAATGAGTTGATATATTGCTCGCTTATGCTAATGATATGCAGGGAAGGAGCATCGCCGCCCCGAGTTGAGGGCGGGATCGTTATAATTTGCTCAGCATTGCTGACCGTTGCCTTTGTTTGCCACCGTGTGGTGGTTTTGTTGCTTGCAGGTGCTGCTGGACCAAGCGGTCAATAGCGGGCTAAATCCTAAATTGTGAAGCCGGCCCTCGAAGGCCTAATTGGAGTGTTTACTGCTTTTACTCATGTATGACCGGCCTGCGTGCCGTGGTTTGTAAAACATGTAATATTGAAGTAAACCATTTTATAAGGCCTTAAGTCTTGTACTCGTGTATGTACGACATTCCTATTTGGTATTAGTGGACATTCATGCTTTTGTGTTGGGTTCTTTATTGCAACTTATTAAACTGCTTCCGCTAGAATGCTCTGTGTAGGATGTTATGATTGGTTTGATTGTTTCCATGAGTAACCACCCGGTCTGTCTGTGGTATATGGCATCGGGCCCCGGCCGGACCTACTGCTATATGCTATGTGACGGATAGGGGGTGTTACAATTTGGTATCAGACTCCTGGTTTTGGTCGGGCTTAAGATGAATTCGTGGACGAATTCTTTTTAAGGGGTGGTAAGCACATGTGTGTGCGTCATCGTTATAACAGTAAAAGAACTCATGAATGTCCACTTAGAAATTAAAATACACGTGTTTGAGGAACCTGTGTGTTCCTATAATTGCTATTTTCTGAACTTCAAATCTGAACTTCAAATCTGAACTTCTCTGAAATTTTTCTGAAAGACCAAACCTGGAAATAATCCTATGACTCATGACTATACATTTTGGGTCAATCTAATAAACCCTAATAGTGATCCTTACCCAAATCCAACCTTGGGTTCCAACACGGTGGAGTCGACCGCATCCCATTATGCTCCGGCCCAACCAAGGGTGTATAATCTTGGCCAACAGGAGGCCATCAAACAGGCTGATGTGGTGACAGGTACGGTTTAATTTATAGCAAGTCAATTTCTCTAAATACTTGTTATGCACATGTTACCTTACCACTGCTTGTTTAGGATTTGTTTTGATTTGTGAAAATCCGGCTAGAGCACTCTTCGATACGGGAGCTTCACACTCCTTCTTGTCCGAGGGATTTATATCACGCATCGGAGTCCCTTCTTCGATGGCGAAGGATAAGTTGGATGTGTTGTTGCCCAATGGGTGTTCGATGCGCGGATAGGATCTGCGATGTTAAGATTCGTATTGGGAATCAGGAGTTCGATCTACAAGTGTCATTACTTTCGTTGGTGGAGTTCGACGTTATATTTGGCATGGACTGGCTCTCGGAGCAGCAAGCCTATATCGATTGCGGTCGCAAGGAAGTCAAGCTGGGAGCAAGTCGCGAGATGACTTTTACGGGATTAAAGGGGTCGAGCAAGACGTTGATGTCTGATCTTCAGGTGGTGAAGGCGGTTTGTGTCGGTGCAGAACTGTTCTTTACACTAGTGGAGGTTGCAAAGCCGAAGCCCGCGCTGGATAGTATTTCAGTGGTGTCGGAATACCCTGATGTGTTCCCCGCAGATCTTCCTGGATCCCCGCCTCAGCGGGAGATAGATTTTACGATTGAGCTAGTGCCAGGTGCAAAGCCTGTGTCGCGATCTCCGTATCGGCTAGCGCCTAAGGAAATGGCAGAGCTGAAAGTTCAACTGCAAGAGTTGTTGGAGCAAGGGTATGTGAGCCAGAGTTCTTCGCCTTGGAGTGCGCCGGTCCTCTTTGTTAAGAAGAAGGACGGAAGCTTGAGGCTATGTATTGATTATCGGGAGCTCAACAAGTTGACGGAGAAGAACAAGTTCCCGATCCCCCGGATTGATGATCTTTTTGATCAGTTAGTCAGGTCGACGGTGTACTTGAAGTTGGATCTCAAGTCCGGGTACTATCAGCTGCGAATAAGGGAGAGTGATATCCCGAAGACAGCGTTTAGTACGAGATACGGGCATTATGAGTTTACGGTCATGTCATTTGGGCTGACTAATGCGCCGTCAGTGTTCATGAATTTGATGAACAGGACTTTCAGGGAGTACTTGGACCATTTTGTGATCGTCATCATCGACGATATTTTGGTGTACTCGCAGAGTGAGGAAGATCACTTCAAGCATCTTCATTTAGTTTTGGAGACGCTAAGGAGGAATCAACTGTATGCCAAGTTCTCGAAGTGCGAGTTTTGGTTATCCTCAGTGGCGTTCCTCGGTCATATAGTGAGTGGAGAGGGTATTGCTGTGGATCCGGCGAAGATTGTTGCGATACGGGAGTGTCCTGAGCTTGCTACGGTAGCGGAAGTCCGGAGCTTTCTGGGGCTTGCTGGCTATTATAGACGCTTCGTAGAGAACTTCTCACGGATAGTGTTACCTCTCACTACTTTGACGAGGAAGGAGCAGAAGTTTGTTTGGACGCCGGAGTGCGCGCAAGCTTTTGAGGTGTTGAAGTGTCAGTTGACCACGGCGCCTATGGTGAGTTCGCCATGTGGGACCGAAGGCTATGAGATTTATAGCGATGCTTCGGGCAGAGGTTTGGGTTGCGTGCTACTGCAACACGGAAGTGTAATAGCTTATGGCTCGAGACAGCTAAAAGTGCACGAGAGGAATTATCCGGTCCATGACTTGGAGCTAGCGGCTGTGATTTTTGCCTTGAAGCTGTGGAGACACTATTTGTACGGTGTGAAGATTGATATCTACACCGATCACAAGAGCTTGAAGTATCTGATTGATCAGAAAGATCTGAATATGCGGCAGCGTAGATGGATGGAGTTCCTGGGGGACTATACATTCAAGATCCACTACGTACCGGGTAAAGGTAATGCGGTTGCGGACGCATTGAGTCGTCGAGCCTCAGCTCAAGCCAATTGGCTATCGGTGCATGATGAGCGGTTAGTGCGGGAGTTGGAGGCGTTGGAGATTATTTGTGTGGATAGGCAATCAAGTGCTGAAGCAGTTCTGAATTGGACTGAAGTCCAATATGACCTGGCTGATCGGATTCGGCAGGCTTTGGATATGGATGTCCATATGAAGCAGTTCATGGTAGAGGCTCTGGATGGGTCAAATTCCCAATTCATTGTGGAGGACGGATTGCTTTGGAAAGACGGTCGTCTGTGCGTCCCAAGTGTAGGTAGTTTGCGGGTGGAGTTGTTGTACGAGGCACACCATACCAAGTACTCGATTCACCCGGGGAGCACGAAGATGTACCGCGATGTGAAGAAACTGTTTTGGTGGCCGGGTTTGAAGAAAGATGTGGCGCTCTACGTGACGAAGTGTCAAACTTGCGCCTTGGTGAAGGAGGAATGCCAAAAGCCGGGAGGATTTCTTAAGTCCTTGCCTATTCCGGAGTATAAATTCGACGACATCTCTATGGACTTTGTGCACGGATTGCCAAGGTCGCAAAAGGGGAACAACGCCATTTGGGTGGTCATGGATCGGTTGACGAAGGTGTCGCATTTCATTATGCATAGGAAGGATGATCCGGTGGAGAAGTTGGCAAAGCTGTATGTGGATAACATTGTACGGCTTCACGCTGTGCCCCGCAGCATCGTGAGTGACCGAGATGGGCGGTTCACGTCCAATGATTGGAGGCTTGTGCAGCAAATGTTGGGAACAAAGCTGAAATTCAGCACAGCCTTCCATCCGCAAACAGATGGGCAGACCTAGAGTGTCAATAGAACTATGGAAGACATGCTTCGCATGTGTGTCTTGGATTTTGGGAAGCAATGGGAAGACCACCTTTATTTGGTGGAGTTCGCATACAACAATAGCAACCAAGCAAGTATTCAAATGGCGCCCTTAGAGGCCCTATATGGTAAAAAATGTCGCACGTCGTTATCTTGGTTAGAAACGGGTGAGTCAAAGTTGTATAAGCGATTAGAAGTGGAGGATGCTACTTCTTTGGTGAGAACCATTCGGGAGAGGTTGCTTATCGCTCAGGACCGGCAAGCGAAGTACTATAATGCCAAGCACAGGAACGTGGAGTTCGCTGTGGGCGATTGGGTGTACTTAAAGATCAAGTCGTTCAAGGGTGTCTCGCGGGTGCGGCGATTGAAAAAGCTAAGCCCGAGGTACCTTGGGCCGTTTGAGGTTCTGGAGCGAGTTGGTGAAGCAGCGTATCGGTTGAAGCTTTCAGTGGAGCTTGGTGGATTGCATGATGTATTCCATATTTCGGTGCTTCGGAAGGCGATGCAAGAGCCTTCGCAAGTGATCGCGGTTGATCAAGTGCCGGTGGATAGTGGGTTGACGACAAAAGTCAAGCCCGTGCGGATTGAGGACTCGGAGGTCAAGCGGCTACGCAATAAAGAGATCAGGATGGTCAAGGTCTGGTGGGACAATTGCGGTCGTGAGAATCTCTCTTGGGAGCGAGAGCAGACTATGCTTGACGAGTATCCGGAGTTGTTCCGCCCACGTACAAATTTGGGTTTTATACATGTCTTTCCTTTATATAATTTCGTGGATGAAATTCTTTTAAGAGGGGGAGAGTTGTAATGCCCCGAAACTCAAAAGAGCGACGGGTGACATTTTGGGCCAGTTTTGGGTTCTAGCAGGAGGCACACGGCCTGGGACACGGGCATGTCCCAAGGTGTGTCAGGCTTGTGTCGTCGAGTTGGTCGAGAGGTCGACGAATTTCGCTCGACGTTGTGTCGAGACAGGGCACACGGCCTACGACACGGGCGTGTCGCAGGGCGTGTCGACCCGTGTCGACACTCAGCCCGCGAAGTCGACAATCTGCGCTCGACGAAGTATCGAGACATGGCACACGGCCTGCGACACGGGCGTGTCGCAGGGCGTGTCGACCAGTGTCGACACTCATCCCGGGGAGTCAACGAATTTTGCTCGACGAAGTGTCGAGACAAGGCACACGGCCTAGGACACGGGCGTGTCCAAGGCCGTGTCGTGAGGTCGACGAACTTCGCTCGATGAAGTGTCGAGTGTCAAGACCGTGTACATGGCCTGGAGCCCAGGCGTGTTGAGGTAGACACGGGTTAGGACACGGGCGTGTCCTAGAACCCGTGTAGTTCTCGGGTTGTTTTCGGGATAAATCGATGGGGGTACTCGGCCGGCCACACGGCCGTGTCAGGTGGATCACGGGCATGTCAAGTCGAACATGGGCGTGTTCGATGCCCGTGTGTTATTCCAGGCGCGTCGATTTTGACGGCGAATGAGGCACACGGCCCTGGATACGGGCGTGTGCCAGGCCGTATGCGGTCCAGATTATACTTTTCAGTCCCGAATCAAAGCCGTTCGTTTCTTTATCTTGGGATCCAACGGCTGGGGGTTGTTCCTGATGGGATATACCCAGGATTGGGCCTTAGAAACCCTCACTTTTACTTGAGTGGTTATCTTTCTAAAGCTTAGAGAGAGAGGAGAGCCAAGGAAGGAAGAAGAAGTTAGATCCGTCCATTAGAGGAGCTTCAAAGCTCCAAATCGCGAGCCGACTCCGAATCCACAGAGGCAAAGAGAGTGCGGTGCTTTTCATCCGCTTACTTTTCCATGGCGCCAAAGAAGAACGCTAGGGTAATGATTCTCTTCTTGAGCATGTGAATCTCTCCTTCTTTGCATAGGAAGCCCGCTCTCGCGAGTTTGCGGTCAGTTGGAGGCATTCCTTCAGGTAGATATGTAAAGTCCCCGTTGTTTAGAGTCCGTGTTCGAGAACGGACATAGGCATGATGTGTGAAGCCTACCCGGACATGTTGCTCTGGATCGTTGATGTTGCATTGCATAAATGCTGGAGAAGACTCCTCGCGATTGGTTGTTTTTCGGGTTTTCTACGTGGTAGATTGCAACAGGGAGCCTTGGGGATTAACTCAAAGGTGCACCCGGAAAACTGGGCGGATGCGTGATCTTGCCAACTTGTGGGCCTAGGAGCCAACTTGTACATAACTGGTTTATGTAATATTGTACGTTCGATTCATGGGCTTCGGGGAAACTTAACTCATGCCGATGATATTTAAGTGTCATGGCAAGTGAGCAATGGGTTGAGTGGGAACCGTTCCTGCTTTATGCCGAGGGCATAGAGGTCGGGTCTTGCTGTCGATGACATTAAAGTGTCGTGACATAGGCTGTTGATGACATTAAAGTGTCATAACATCTGCCTAAAAGACCATTTTTGCACACGAGATATTGCCGTCCTGGAGATGGTGGTGAGTTAGCGGCTTAGACTGCGATCACCGAGAATGTGCCCTGAGAGCACGGGGCGTGTGGCCATGTGTGCTAACTCCTGTGATGCAATGAGTTGATATATTGCTCGCTTATGCTAATGATATGCAGGGAAGGAGCATCGCCGCCCCGAGTTGAGGGCGGGATCGTTATAATTTGGTCAGCATTGCTGACCGTTGCCTTTGTTTGCCACCGTGCGGTGGTTTTGTTGCTTGCAGGTGCTGCTGGACCAAGCGGTCAATAGCGGGCTAAAGCCCAAATTGCGAAGCCGGCCCTCGAAGGCCTAATTGGAGTGTTTACTGCTTTTACTCATGTATGACCGGCCTGCGTGTCGTGGTTTGTAATACATGTAATATTGAAGTAAACTATTTTGTAAGGCCTTAAGGCTTGTACTCGTGTATGTACGACATTCCTATTTGGTATTAGTGGACATTCATGCTTTTGTGTTGGGTTCTTTATTGCAACTTATTAAACTGCTTCTGCTAGAATTCTCTGTGTAGGATGTTATGATTGGTTGGATGGTTTCCATGAGTAACCACCCGGTCTGTCTGTGGTATATGGCGTCGGGCCCCGGCCGGACCTACTGCTATATGCTATGCGACGGATAGGGGGTGTTACAGAACAAGTCCATATTAAGTAGGTGTAAACATCTATTAGGTCTTTGTCAATAATGTTTTAAAAGGTAGCCCTTGTTTGCTTGCCTTTTACACATGCGTGACAAGCTCTATCTTTAGCACACTTGACATTTGGGGCATCGCATACTAAATTAAGAGAAAATAATTTATTAATAGTTTTGAAATTAATATGTGCGAATCTCTTGTGCCATTGGTCACCAAGAGACGCACTATCTTTAGCCAAAAAACACACTGGCGTAGAAGAGTCTATACAAATAAAATTTAAACAAAATATATTTCTACTACGAGTGCCTGATAGAATCGTTTCCAAATTGTCTAACGATTTTGTCAATCACTTGTCTGCATGAAATTCTACTATGTATCCTTTATCGCAGAGCTTTCTTATGCTTATAAGATTGTGTTCCAATCCTTCAACATAAGCCACATCTGAGAAGGATACACTACCATTGGTAATCATACCGTAGCCTTTAGTAATTGCTCTGTTAGAACCTCCAAAGATGACCTTTGGCCCATTCATGACTGGATAATAATTCTGGAGTAGGCTTCTAGTCCCGGTCATTGCCGAGAGCATCCACTGTCCAAATACAAGATAGGATTTTCGGTGGCCTTTGGGCATACCTGCATACACAAATCAGTTTGCCTTAGGAAGCCAAACTCGTTTGGGTCCTTGGTCTTTAGTTAGCATACTCCACCTACGTGTGTTAACATTGTGAGTGGTCTTTCTAATATTATTAACTTGAGAAGTTACATAATTTATGGAGTTAAACCGGCAATCTATAGCAAAGTGACCAACTTTATCGCAGCACCAACAGTCAAACTTGTTGTATCTTTGCCTAAATATTTCCCGCTTGACCTTTTGATAGTTTGGTCTAGCAGGGGCAGCAGACTTGGAGGTAGAAGCTTCATGGTGATAGCACTCACATGACTTCTTCTCCTTATGAGGCTTTTCCACAACAGGTTTTACTTTTGGTGCTTTCTTGATGTTGTGATCATGACTATAAGGGTCATAGCTCTGAAGAGTGATCTCCTCATAAGGTTCCTTGAAGACACTTTCACCAACGTTCTGGGGACGGGTCCATCCTTGGTACGGAGACTTGAGCTCTACATTAGTAGGCCTAACAAAGTGACCGTAGGAGGAATCAAGATCAAACTCGATAGTTGGAAAGATAACATTTTTGAATGAAGTCTGATCTTGAGGAGCTTTCCCCTTCTCCTTGGTCAAAGCTTTCTTGACAGCCTTATTCTTCCGTTGAGCCTTATTTCTACTAGAAGATTTACTAAGAGCATCCATATGGCCTAAACTAGCATCTTTGGCCTGAGCTGAGAATTCAGCAATAAACAGAAGGACAGTGTTGGGCTTGGAGAAACTTTCAACAAGTTTCTTTTCAGCTGCAAGTTGTTCTTCCAATTCTTTGATGATTTTCTCTTTTATATCTAGGTGTTCGAGAGCCTTATTATACTCTTCAATTGCAGCATTGAAGTTCTCTCTGAGTGAGTCCTTCTTTGCGACTTCCTCTCTCAAAGTGCTCTTTGCAGCCTTGAGATATTTAATCTCCTTGGCCTGAGTTTTCACAACTTTTCGACATTTGTCGTAAACCTTGATTAACTCTTTATATTGAGCCATGAGTTCAGACTCATCGTCAGAAGAGCAGTCCTCATGATCATGGTCAGAAGCATCTGATTTAGAGAGAGGAGTATGATAGTTTACCTTCCCAGTGTACTAGGGTTCTTCTTCCTCATTTGTTTGTGCCATTAGCCTAAAGTAGGCTTCCTCTTCCTCACTTGACTCAGATGAGTCAGAGCCGCTGAGATTCTTGTCCTTCTTGGCCATTAGGCTTCTTTCAGTTCTCTTCTTATTGCAAGAAGATTTCTTCTCCTCTCTTTTTCCACCCTCCTTCTTCTTGTGAGGGTAATCAGAAATGACGTATCCTGCCTTGTTGCAACAATAAAAAATAATGTCAGAAGAAATATGTTTGTTCTATTTAAAATCATACATGTCTTGGCTACTTGAGCCTTTCTTGTGACGATAACCATCATGACAAGATCTTCTGGATGAGGCATCTTTGCCTCTCCACTATTTCTTCTTGTTTAAGAACTTCTGGAACTGCCTTGAAAGAAGAGAAAACTCTCCTTATGATAGCTCTGAGCCTGAGGTACTTGGCTCTAAAGCTTCTTCTTCACTCTCTTCCTGTGCAGGAGCAGGTAATGCAGCTTTGATTTTCCTTACGCTGTTTGTCTTCAGTGCGACAGACATCTCCTTGGATGAAGTCCGTCTCTTCTCTTCTTCAGCTTTTCTTGAATTGATTTGCAGCTCATATGACATAAGCTTTCCGAAGAGATTTTGAGGGTCAGTATTCGCCAGCTTGACAAACTCTCGAATTGCACAGTCTTTGTTGTCCCATTCCTTAGTTAGGGACCTCAGAAATTTATCATTCAATTCTCCATTAGTGAAGACCCGGCCATATACACTTAGGCCGTTAACAATCTTGAAGACGCTTTCAAAAGTATTTGCAATTGAATCCTTTTGAGCTTGTCTGAATGCTTCATATTTTTGATTCAGGAGGGATCTTTTGTCATCCCTAACCTCTTCAGTACCTTCCATCAAGATGATGAGAGACTGCCATATTTCCTTGATGGATTGGCAGTGAATCAGGTTCTGCAGCATAGAATCATCGACTGTACTTGCAATGATATTTTTGGATTTCTGGTTTAAGGAGACAAATGCAATCTCATCCTAATCAAGATCCATCAGCTTCTTTGGAACTTTCTTGGTGGGATCAATAGTGGAGACCATCATAGAAATATAAGGTCCTTCTTCCACAATCATGAAGATTATTGGGTCCACAGCTTCCATGAAAAATTTAATTCTTTCTTTCCACATGGGAAAGTTTGTCTTTGTGCATAAAGGAAGCTTTACAAAATCTTTTGCTCTGTCCATGCTTGAATCACGCAAAAGACAACTTGGGGCAGATCTGTTCAAGGTGTTAACCTTTTAATGAACAATCTCGCTCTGATACCAATTGAAAAATGTTTAAGTTGTCTACCCAAATCACCTAGAGGAGGGTGAATAGGTGAGTTCTGCGTCTTTTTGCGGAATAAAAATTAAACGAGCGATGCACCAAAAAATAAGCAAGAATATACAGACGACACCAAGAATTATAGTGGTTCCCCAACCTTGGGTACATCCACTTTCCATCTCACCGATCTAGCAACGCACTAGACTCAGCTACTCTACTATTCTCGGATTGAAAATAATCCTAGCACTCAGAACAAAGTTCCTACAACTCGATCCCTAAAATAGGATCTACACTCGGAAGAGAAACTTCCTACAAAATCTCGGAGAACAAAGCTCCTACAACTCGAAGAAAAATCTCCTACAAGAACAAAATGATTTATAGAAAAAAAATATACAAATAGTATAATTCCAGATCTGAATCTTCGGCCCTTCTTCTTCCTTAAAACTTTGATGCTCTGTCAGAAATAGATTGAAGAAGACATAGCTAAATCTTTGGATCTGAAAGATTTGGACTCAGCACGATCAAGAAAAGTATTTATCTATGTAGAAGATCTTGATCGATTGAATCTCTTCTTCTGAATTTCTAGATCGAAAGCAGATCGGCGATGAAGACGATGAATAACGGCGGCTTCCGATGTTGGAAAGAGAATTTCTAATTCAGAATACTTAGGTTTTTCTTCTTAGGGTTGGACGATTATGATAAGACCTTTTATAGGACTTGCCTAACAGTCATAATCACATTAAATGCATGACAAGTGGACCAATCACATGCTAATAACATTTGGAAATATGTTTGACGACACTTAGAAAAATTTCAGAAAACTGTTCAGCATTTCTCAAGAGGAAGAGTTGTACTCGAGAAGAATGATGAGGATCTCGAGAAGAACACTTGGGAAAAAATGTGGAGGTGGAATTCAGCAATCTCGAGAATGAAAGAAAGTACTCGAGAAGAATATATATTTGTTCTCTAGAACAAGTATCCTTGTACTCGAGAAAAACGAAGCATCTCGAGAAAAAAGTTCTGATTCTCGAGAAGAGTATTAAAGGTCTCGAGAAAAGGTTCCTGGTTCTCGAGAACTATACATGGCCTTCTCGAGAAAAATATTTTGCTTCTCGAGAAAAAGACTTGGTAAAAATATAAAGGAGGAATTTAGGCATCTTGAGAAAGAAAAGAAGTACTCGAGAAAAATGGACTTCTGTTCTCGAGAAGATTATTCTGTTACTCGAGAAGAGAATATGTTACTCGATAAATGACTTCTAGTTCTCAAGAAGTAATACTGACCTTCTTGAGAAATAACATGTGGCTTCTCGAGAAAAAGACTTATAAAAATATTTTGACTGGAAATGAGGTAACTCGGGAAGGAAAGTATGGAGTACTCGAGAACACATGGCTTTCTCGAGAACCGTACTAAGCTTTCTCGAGAACTGATTTTGCAACTCGAATACATGACAGATCTTACTCGAGTATAAACTAAAGTCCTTCTCGAGTACAAAAGATCCTACTCGAGAAAAAGACTTAGAAATTTTTCTGTAAAACTGTAAACTTATTTTTTTCAAAAAATACAGCAACCATCCTTTCTCCCATGGCTTTAGTGCTTGAAAAAGAAGTGTGTCCCAATAGAGAGGCTACATATGAGTCAACACCATGGATCACACAATGAGGGATTACATTATATAGTCTTATGTTTGGTGACTCATTGTAGACTAATATTGGTCCACACTTAGCAATTTTATCTTGCAAACACTTAACTTGAAAGGACATCAAAAATAAACTTAATTCATCTTAGTTCAAGGGAGACTTCATGCAAATCTGGGCTATTACGGATGTAATACCCAACATAAACTAAGCAAGTAACCATGACCTATAGGAATGCCCATACAAACATATAGACTAAGTGGTCGTTTTGCAAGGCCTATTATATAAAGAGTCTCATATCAATTTATACAATGGGTGTCAAGGGTTATATGCAATAATTATTCTATGTCATGCAAGTATGTTATTGTATGAACATGCAAGTGCAACTCAAACACCCGACTCTGTGCACACAGACCTTTAGTTCCCCCTTTTTGGAGCCTAACCTCCTAGGATACCTCCGTAGTGGCAAACAGAAGTGGTGGTTAGGCCTCTCCCGCCTCTAAACCGGTATCAGCACTATCAGTCAGACCTATCATACGTTTCAACATTGGTGCACTAAGCGGAGCTCCTACGTACTCTTATCGGTTGCCGCACCGGACTTTATTTGGCCAAGTGTTAAACCACACTTGCCGAGTCAACGTATTGGTGTCGGTACGATGACTCTCCAATACTGAAGACCCACCATCTTATATCTTATGCACATGCAACATCAATGTATTTCCCACCGAGCCAAAGCTCTCCAGACAATCCCGTCCGTCACAAATATCTACCGAGTCAAAGCTCCCCGGACTAACCCGTCCGACACAAATATCCACCAAGCGGTCGGCTCACCGGGCTAACCTGCCCACCACCAAAACCACTGATCCTACTGCTCGTGAGACCTAACCTAACTCCCACAACACCGGGGAGTGTGAGTGTAAGTGTAACCCTAGAGTATTTTTAATTACTCTTCCATTCCATTTATTCTTACGGCTTACATTAACCTTGGACTGCCCAAGGCACTTACTATTATTGGTTATTAACCAGTCCTTGATCCCTTTTAACATTATTCTGGATCTAACCCTAGTGTATTTTGGCTCTCTCTCCACAGGAAAGACGATCTTTTATCGATGTCGAACACCTCTTAACAATAGTCAACCCAACCCTCCCTTCATCATGACTCCTAATGAAGCTCTCTTTTTATTTTTTTCACTTTACCAAGATCAGTAATCTATTAACCCCACCTCCCTATGTCCATTCCACATGTTATTACAACTTCCGTAGTTTTACTAAATGCAAACCAATCTAAGTTATATGATATACATGATAGGAGATACTCCAAATTTTCATCCAAAGGCCCTAAAATAATTATTATGAGTCTATCATGACACTTTTAGCCCAAATCCAAAAACTTATAATTTTCCTATTTAAATTGGCATTTATTAAATTTTCCAAAAGTTAGGTCATGGGTAATTTTGAACAAGAAGTAATAGATTTCCTTAAGTTATGACCACCCAAATATTGTGATCACTATATGATGCCAAAATAATAGTGAATACTAAGTTTCATAAACTTTCATAAAAGTATCACCCCCTAAAGAATTAATTCAAGATAAATACAATAAATAGAATTAAAGAGAGAAGTACCACCAAATATGACCCAAAAATTACACCAAAATTACCAAGACTTTAATATGATCATAAGTCATCACTAACTAAGTTTCATAACATTTTAAGTTAGTTTTACAATGATTTTATCAAAATCATCTTTAGGGGCAACATAAATGTTATAACTACAAGTATGAGCTAATGTCTTCCAAACATCCTACAATAATTTTCAGAGACTCATATTGTTATAAAAACTCTTCTACCAAAATTTGATAAGGATCCAAGGTCATATGACCTTTCAATACTTTCCTAAAATGTATAGGCCTCAACTATCCCTAATTGGTTTATGTTGTGTGCCTAAGTATAAATGTCATCAAATTCCTTCCTAGGGTATTTCATCACCCTAAGATCCCATTGACTAAACACCAAGTCCATACAAGGACATATCACCACATGTCCTTCACAAACCCCCAAAGTTCAACCTTAGGGTTTGAACTAGGGTCCTAGGGCAAATCCATCCAAATCCACCGCAAACTCCATGTGAGGGTGTTGAAAGTCATAACAGATCAGTCGCCCAAGTTTCAACCTCTGTTGAGGTTATTTGGTCACTCAACACTACAAGGGACATCTTAACCTAATTAACCCATTTTTGCCTAAGCTAGGGTTTACCAAATTCCAAGCCAAATCATCTCCAAATGGGATGAAATTTTATACAGAGTCTTATATTGACCCAAAGAAGCACTCACCAAAATTTGGGAGGGTTCGGAGTTCATTAGACCCTTTAAATAATTCCTACATGGATTATAAAATTTCTAAAAAATATTAGGAGAATGTATTCCAAAAGTTCCCATTTTTGGATATGTTATAGAATAGATAAGAGTGACTGTCATCCAAAATTTCAAGTCATTTGAATGGCTGGATTGATGGGGGCACTCAAAACAATCTCTGATTTAGCCTAGATATAGACCTCACCTAAATGAGTGATGTGGTCTGACCTTAACTCCAAATTGGTTCAACCAATTTTAAATTAAACCAGACTCATAGGGCTACAACTTTTATGGAGACCACTTTTACTGTAGGGGAACCCAAGTATTTTTAATAATTAATTTAACTCAGCCCAATAACTATGGCAGAAAATACATAAATCAAAACTTAATATACTTGATCAAGCATAGATCTTAAAGCAAATCGAGTGGCTCCTGGTTTTCTTCTTCCTCCAGCCAATGGCTGAGATCAACCTGACTTGGAGCATATTACAAGCCCATTTGTCGGCCATCCATCCACCTCCTTGTCCAGCCACCATCGCCACCACCTCCGTTGAGGTGGGGGCTATCGTCGGGCGGCGGCACGGCCGCCGGAGGGGCGATTTTTTGCGAACCCGAGAGGAAGCTCAAATCTGTAAATTCATGGAATTTGAATATTGGAATCGGCTCAACTGAGCCCGATTTTATCTTTAAAGATTCCTACGATCTAACCCATGAAGAAGGGGTAGAGGATGACCTGATTTGCGGCCTGAAGACGTACGCTTTGCCACCTCACCATTTCGGCCACCGAGCTTCTGGCTCCTCTACAACTTCTACACCAACCTCAATGGAAATGAAAAGGAATCGGATGAAATGATTGCCCTTGCCCTGGTGAAGGTCCTTAAATAGGGAATTTGGGAGAGGTGGCTTGTAACTCCTAAATGTCATCAAACTCCATTAATGGTCATTAACTCCACCCCTTCGGTTTCAACCAAATTAAGGGGCTGAACCAAATTATTGGACGGCCACCTCCAGAAACTCCTCCTTTCCCTCAAAGGAATAAAAGCCTCATAAAGGTGGTAGTTATGAAGCCTCTATGGCCATGATGGCCATTAATCCCATGCTTTTCACTCTCCTCCAAATCACCAATTCTAGAAGCTTAGTCCGACGAAATTTATTCCATTTGTCGAACTCCGCTTGACGAATCTGCTCTATTCGTTGATCTCCATTTGACGAATATGCCCCGTTCGACAATGTCTAAACCTTGTTCATCAACTTGCTCTGTTCGTCGAACTCCATTCGACGAACTCTGAACCTAGTTCAGTAACTTGTTCTGTTCGTCGAACTCCGTTCGACGAACGTTGAACATAGTTTAGCAAACTTGCTCCGTTCGTCGAACTCTGAATGAAGATCGACGAACTCTGAACCCAGTTCAGCACTTGCTCCGTTCGATGAATAAGCTCCTAATTCCAAAGAGGCTCAATTCGACGAATATGCTCCTTTCGATGAATTACTTGCTGAGTTCGACAAATCCGACCGGTTCTATGATTTCTAAATATTTGGTAATTGAGACTTTTTTTTTGAAGTCCAAGGTGTTTCACACCCTAATTCCCATGTTCCCACAAACCCTTTAGTGCTTCCCAGGGATTTGTCATGACCCAGTCATGACAAAATCATCTGAGGGGTCTAGAAGTCTGAGGGATGTTATATCGTGTCTGCAGCTTCAACGGAAGAATGCATGAGCCAATTAAGAACACCTAACTGAGTTGCTCGCTTTTAAGGAACATTGGAGCTCTGTGAGCTCCTCATCCTACCCCTGAGTAGGGCAATCTGCCTCTACTAGCTCTAAATCATGCTCTTGTTGAGCACTTTACTCGCAAGAACCACATTTATAAAGAAGAGTTCTCTAATAGGTCCAGCTCGACGCGCCCTGTCACAACCCATATTTTCTCAGAATTTAAATGTATATTAGAGTAAGATAAAACACGTGTCGTGATGTCACGCCGTGTAGGGGATAAGTGTAGACATTCATGCAAACACCAATCATAACATAGTTTATGAAAATACCAAGTTATGATGTGAGAAAATCATGTTTTAAGTTAAATTTTGGATGGTCGTATCTCTCGGCTCAGTGGATCAACTAGTCCACATTTGAAATTATAGTTATGCGCTGTGGAAAAATAGTTTGTTTTTGTTATTTAATATCCTACATGAGCAAAAACATCAATATAGGACAACTCGTGTTATGCAAGACTCTAGATTTAGTATAAATATAGAAATTAGTTTGTACGTTCAAAAGATATAGTGACCTTAGGTTTTAGAAAATGATATCCATGAGATAAGAGTAATACTTTTATAATTTAAAATATCTAACATGTAATTGTAGCATAAAACCTTCCCAGAGAGCAAGTAAAAAACCAACGAATCATATAAAAATGACTTAGCAGCTAGCAAGTACTTATCATTAAACAAAATCCTATGGGTGTCAACATCCTAACATGAACCCACCAAAATAGTGTATGCCTGAACTAAAGGAAATACAAACAACAACTACCTCACAACCGGTGAGGGAAAGACAGTTGCAGCACACCAGCCAAAAACTCAAAACTCTTAGCTGCTCAACCGGATACTGCTCCAAACCTGAGGCATTCACAAGAAAAGAATACCTCAGTCAGATTATACAAGTAATGATCAAGGATCAAAAGGTTAGCAATAAACTAAACATGAATAAGGGTTATCAACCCAAATACAAGGAAGCTGTCAGAACACAGCAAAATAGCTAAAGACAGTGATAAAAGATTTAACTTATAAAGACTAAGAGTAAGGAAAATTGCACGAAGTGCGAAACGAAGGCATGCTTTGGGAATACCTGCTAGAGTAAACAGAGCAACATATATCTATATAATATAAGGAAAAACTTGACAATTCTACTCATATGAATCATTAACACTTGAAGGAAATGGTCTTGGGTCGGTGGCCACATAGTCCACCACGAACTTGCAGACCCAACACATTTCAAGAAGGTACTGTGGTGGTGGAAACAATGTCCAACACAACCAGATAGTCCAATTATCTCAATAAGACACTAGGGTGGTGGCCTCAATGTCCAACTCACCCAGCAATCCAAATATATAATCAAGGTACTGTGAAGGTGGCCACATTATCCAACTCAACTCATGGTCCAATATATAATTCTAGTAGTGTAATGATTCATAATTTGGCACCAGGTTGGGGGTCCTGTATCCACTACCAACCAAAGGCCACATTTATCATCCAAAAACACCTATAAACTCAACTAAGCCATAGGAACTCACCTTTGACATAAAGGAAAAAAGTCCCTAAGTAAGATCATTCTAAACCATACCCGAAAAATTCCACTTAATTCGGCGAGAATTTTCTAAGTCCAAGCTGATTCGTCGAGTATACTCGATGAATACAATAGATTCATGACGAATCATCCTAAAATACTAATCCAGGGAAAAGCGTCGAGTACTCTCGACGACGCGTTGAGTGCATTCGACGCACTCAACGATTACACCTTCACTCAACGCCGTGTTGAGTCGACTCAACGATGCGTTGAGTCCACTCAACACTTTTGACTTAGCTCTGAAGCTACTCAACGCCAAGGTTACACTCAACGGTGTCTCGATCAATACCGCGTTGAGTGCATTCAGTGCACTCAATGATTTATACTTATTCTTGCAGACACTCAACGCCACTCAACGCCATGGCTAAGCACTCTGTGCCACTAGCACTACTCGACCAATTCGTCGAGTGTACTCGACGAATTTAACTTAGGCTCAAGGATCATTCAATGCTCTCAGCTCCATGCCTAAACCACTCAACGCCAACCCTCATACTCGACGACTCAACGCCTGTTACTCCACGATTTTAACTTAGTCAATTTTGTCACCCAACGTCAGGGTTTATTACTCGATGAATTGCAGCAACATTCAACGCCAAGTATCATACCTGACAAATTCAACGCCTGATAATCGATGAATTCAGCAACACTCAATGCCAAGCATTACCCGCTGAAATTTCAACGGATACTCGACGAATTGACTAAGCTCAAACTGATACTCGCTGAGATATACTTGGACAGATCTCAGCCTATATCTGACGACTCTAATCACTCATAATCGACGAATTTTAGATTACAGCCACTAATTCGACGGATTTATTTTACTCAAAACCATGATTAGCGAATTTAAACTTAACTACCATCATATACGACGATTTTATACTTAACCTATCAATCTTTCATTTGTCGGATTAACCTACACCAGCAGTCATGTGCACTCGACGAAATCTAAACTCTTATATACGATGAATTAGACTAGGTTTAACGGACGTGAAATCAGCGGGTTATAACCTATTAACAACAAAAAATGATGAATCCAACTTAGCCAAATAGTCAATGTATGACAATTTACCAAGACTAACAATCCAATTACGATGAATGGCCTTTGACCGGAAGTTATACACCAAGCAGCAGGTCGACAAAGGCCAAACAGTATCCTAATCCTAATTTTTGTACAAGGAGAGAATTAGGATAATAGGAAACAAAGAACAAGCTAGGAAAAGAAAAACAACCACTTGCCTCAAACCTTGTCGAACTTGACAACATCAGCACCCCTCCTCACGGATCTGGCCGGAAAACACCTAAACAGCAATTCCTGAAACTTTTCAGGACGAAAGAGGGTCCAAAAAGCATACCTTGATCCCTAAAAATTCAAGGAACGGGAAAAACTCACCGTAGAAACATAGATCGCGATGAGAGCAATCTGAATCTATAGTTCGACGATGATTTCGAGCACCAAAGCTCTTGCAATCGGCGGCTGAAAGCTTAGAAGTGTCCTCCACTCTCGCTCTTTCGCAACAGGCCGACGGTTTCGGGAAGGAGAAGATGAATAGGGTTTACGTCTAATCGGAGGCTATTTATATGGATTAGATAATATAATATAATATATTATTATAATAATAAAAACGTTCAAATGACCAAAACTCGCACTAACTCAGATTTCTACGAAAATCGCACCGTAGCTAAATATCGACGCTACGAATCCAACGACGAAGTCGAACTAAGATCCGACAAACCAAACTCAGGTAAAAATCTCCCGAAGTCAAAGCACCACCATTCCCAAAAATGCTCCACCGTGTTCTAAAACGAACCCCGACTCGCAAGGGAATATCAAAATACAGTAGGAATTAGCCAAGCTAATACTCCCAAACCAAAACCTCGGATACCAACGAGCAAAAAGTCACGCTACAACAACGGTACCCATCAACTAAGCGTCAACGTAACACCCTGACGTTAAAATTACGCCAATAAAAGAATTAAATAAAATATCGAAAAATCAGGCGCGTTACACGCCCAGCCTGGATTGCCAGAGAACCCAAATCTCATCATCACCACCACCCAAAAACAACACACTTTGGGCATGCAATTAGACGGCTAACTCGGAAAGTAATTCACAACCTGATCGTCGATGAATGTGGATAATTTGGATGATGGGATGCTTTTGCTTGCCGCCCTCTCCAACGCGGCTCACTGTTAGATCCCGAGGTCCTAGCACATCTAATCTTACACAACTTCAAGCTCTCAAAAATTGAGACATTTGGCAGAATGGATGATTCGCTGGAGAACGTCAACCACTACACCATCATGAAAATTTACCACTCCTCAGGCCAACTATTATGTCAAGTATTCCTGTCAACATTAAAGGGGAAGGCGCAAAATTGGTTCCATTCTCTGGGAGAAGAAGCTATCTGCAGCTTCGTGGAACTGACTCAGCAATTTATATCAATATGTTGTCAACTGTAGGATTGTTAGAGACCCCTCTAATCTATCGACAATTCGTTAGAATAAGGGAGAGACCCTCAAGTACTTCTTCTGCCACTTTACTTCAGGGGCACATAAAATCTCTAAAATCAACCACTAGCTCTTGTGGGGCATTTTCCTAGGAGGTCTCCACCCAAGCAATTTCTAATGAATTCATTGAGGCACACCGACATTAGTTTGAAGGAAGTCAAAAGAGAAAGAGGGGGAAGAGTAGACCCCTTAAAGATGGGAAGAGCGGCACAACAACGAGCATCTCCAAGACCCCCTGAAGGATCGGGGTTCCCAACCATCTCAAGATTACACTCCCCTCAACACATCTCATGCTTATGCGGTTTATGCATTCCAAGACAACCTCGCACTGTAAAGGCTGAGAGCACTCCTATGGAAAATCATGGGGGACCCATCAAAATATAGAGAATTTCATCAAAGGAACAGTAACAGCACTGAAGAATGCACCAAGTTGAAAGAATAAATTGAGTGACTTGTTTGACAAGGGATCTTGGAAGGTTCCTGCATGGCCAGTTGCATGATTATTCAGTACCTCCTTAGCCTACGAGGGATCAGTAGCCCACACACCAAGGCTCGTAGGGGGCAGACAAGTAGTGGAAGAGTTGGAAACAAATATTGGGACCCTCCCCTTCACGTCAGCTTCGCCAACTCCATTGCTCAGCACAAGAATGATCAGAAAGTCCAAAAGGCGCATCAGGTCTCCAATATAAGTTTTGGAGATGAAGACTTGGAAGGGTTGTTTTTACCACACTAAGACCCTCTCGTCAATAGGGTGAGAATCGACAACTCAAGCTTCTACTTAAATAGGTTATTGGTGGTCAATGGTAGCTCTATTGATGTTTATTTCTATCCACCCTTCGTAGTATGAAGAACTTAAAATAACTACTCAAGTAGTCAATGGGACCAATCTACAGCTTTAACAACGATCCTGACCCAGTAAAAGGAACAATTACTCTATCTGGCACTCTAGGCGAGTTACTGAAGTAGTTCACGCATAATGTCTAGTTTGTAGTTGTAGAGTCTGACTCCAGATACAAATCCATCTTTGGTCACCCTCTTCAGATACTACTTAAGGTCATTCCCTCCATCCCATATCTAGCGATAAAGTTCATCACCCTATGAGAGCTTAGTGTTATACTAGGAAACTAAGAGCCAATTTGCTCATGCTATCTGCAGCAAACGCACCCTGGACAGGGTATGACTATGGGCTCCAATATGTCTCGTCCTGAGATGTTGTTGTCGCGCATCGTGTCGATCAGTCGCAAGGCCTTACACAGGCTTGATCCAGGAAAGCTAGGACCTGGGCATAAGAATCCGCTCTCTTGCTCGTATTCTGTTTATTTGTTTTTGAACTTTTCTTCTTAGTACAATGAGCTACAAGTCTTTACTTGCGGGCTTGAATCTGCTTTAATTTTAATTGTACTACAACTGCCTATAACTTCATTTTATCTCAGTAAGATTTGGGCCACGACTGTAGATATTGGTTTGAATGAGAATGGTCTTCACTTTCACAGTAGGTCCACGCCACCATGAGGGCCTTCTCCTCTCACGGTTGTCATCGGTTCAACGAGAAAGATTTTCACTTTCGTAGGGAGTCGGCTCCCTAACTAAAACTATCGGTTCAAAGGAGAATGCTCTTCAGTATCGTCATTGGTTCGAACGAGAAAGCTCTTCACCACTATTGGGGGCCCGCTCCCTGATCATTGTTATAGTTCAAACATTAAGGCTCTTCACCATCATGGCAGGTTTGTGCGTCAACCGCAACCATTAGTTCGAATAAACAAGCTCTTCACCTCCATTGGGGGTCCGCTCACTGATCGCAGTTATCGGTTTGAATGAGTAAGCTTTTCACTATCATAATAAGCCCACGCCACAGTCAAATACTGCCCCCTCACCGACTCTATCGGTTCGAACAAGGGTGTTCTTCACCATCACGGCAAGTTCATACCCCATCGCCAGAAAATCACCAATAAGCAAGCCATACTCTAGGCATGACAAGGTAAGGTCTCTCCACCAACATGATCTTGCACTATCATCATCATTATGATCTACCCTCCTTGTAAGCAGCACTTGAACATCAAACAGACCAAGCAACAGCCAGCCATCATACATAATGATGCACAAAAAGCGGTGAAATCTACTAAAGCAATCGATAAAAGTAAAGACCCTCTACACATGCATCAAAATGCTACTCTACGCTCCACCAAAAGAAGCTACAAACTAGAGAAGAGAACCACATTGCAAAATACAAGTACAAATAAAGAGACCAGCTCAACCCACAACATATGCATCAAAACTGTACAACCTCGGGCTCGTGAGAGACCCTCAAGATGCGGATACTCGGGGCAGGCGAGAAGGAAAGACAGGCGAGTGGGACCATGGGGGGTCCACTCGCGTTAGGCGAGTTGAACGGTCCCTACAATAAGCGAGACTTCCCGCCTAAGGGCGCGAGAAGACCTCCCGCGGCGAGATGACCTCGTGACAAAGGATTCTGGCGAGATGGGTAGAGGGGTCCGTCTCGCCAATAGGTGCTCTTCCACTCGCCAGGAAGAAAAGAGGCCGTTTTCATATTTCCATGACAACAGGGGATTTTACTCTTCTACTCCGGGCTTTTTTACCCTTTTACCCTTAGTGGTCTGCATATAGCTTCTCAGAACAGTGGAGTTTGGCTGTTGGCAGACCAAGCCAGGGGTACCCTGGTAATTTCAGACAAGTACAGTTTGGTTATTGGCAGCTCAGTTTTAGAAATCTATAAATTGGCCCATAGGGGTTCTTCAGAGACACTTTTTTCACTCCCGGGGATTTGTGTCATCATCTTCTGTGCTTTGTGAGGAGCTTCAAGCCCAGCTTTTGGCTTTGGGGGGAAAGCTCTCAGTGATCTTCCGGGTAAGTGGTGGGACCTCCCTGCTGCGGCTTTGGGCCAGTTTTCTAGTCCTTCACGACCAGTCGGAGGTCGGAGCTTGGGCCAAGTAGGTGTCGGCTACGCCCCTATTTTGCGAACATTTGTCGAAGTCAAATTTTGGCTTCAACAATTCTGGTGCGGTGAGCGTGGAAGGTAGCTGATACAAGAAAAGTTTGAGTTTGGTCATATGGCAGGAGGTGAAGGTGAAGGATCTGGTTCCGGAGGTTCCCCCTCCCGGGGGGAAGAGGCGACGAGGAAGATGCTGGAGGACTTCAGGCGAGAGGTCCTGCAGACCATAAGCTTGGCCTTCTCGGCAAGGAGCGAGTGGGCGACGCCTCAGGTCCCGATAGAGGTGGTCCCGCTCTTAGGCGAGAACTCCCCTGGACAGCGCCCAGGGAAGGAGGTCCCGGCGGAGGCTGGCGAGAGGGACGTGGCGGCGCGAGAACTCTTCCCAGGCCAGCATCCTAGGAAGGAGATCCCGGCAGAAGACGGCGAGAGGGAGGCAGCTGTGCGAGAGCTCTTCCCTGGGCACGGTCTCGCGGATCGGGCCAGCCAGCCGAGGCCGCGAGACGTGCCCTCTCGGCAAGCAGGTGGCGAGAGCCCGTTCAGTGAGCTCGTCATCTCGGCTACGGTGTCGGAGGGGTTCCGGGAGCCCGACATGTCCTACTACTCGGGGAAGGATGATCCTGTACAGCACGTACAGTGGTTTGCAGACGTGGTTTCGATAAGACATATGACGGATGCCTTCAAGTGTCGGTTGTTCGCCATCACCTTGAAGGAGAAGGCGCGGGACTGGTTCCACCAGTTGCCGGCGAGATCAATCTACTGTTTTGAGGATCTGCGGAGGGGTTTCTTATTGAGGTTCTCAACATCGAAGAACCGTAAGAAGGAGGCGAAGTGCCTGTCTTCGGTGAGGCAGAAGCAGGATGAGACGTTGAGACACTACGTGGATCGGTTTCAGGAGGAGATCCTCCTGGTCCAGGAGGTCCCTGGATATACGCCGATGCTTGCGTTTACCCTGGGACTGAGGTCAGACATCTTTAGTATGAAGTTGAAAAGGGTGTCCCCCCCCCTCTCTTTTGAGAAGCTCATGGAGAGGGCGGCAAAGGAGACGGATTTTGAGAGGGCCAATCCGGCGTTTGCGAGGAAGTTAGCCAGGTTGGCGGAGGACGATGTGAAGGAGCCAGGAGCGGGAAAGCAGAGGGAGCAGAGGGAGCAGAGAGAAGAAAGAAGAAGAGAGGAACCCCGAGGTCAGGGGCAGCAAGGACAGCATGATCGGGGGGCCCGAGAGCCGAACAACCGGATAGGTTGGAGGCCTCAGGAGGGTCGCCCCCAGGAGTTAGGAGGAGGTTTCCAAGGAAGGGATAACTTCCGTGAGCCAAGGAGGTTTGATCAGCTGGCATGGAGACAGGGGGCGAGGGATCGTTTTCAGCATCAGCAGGAGGCAATGGGGATCGGTCGAGGCAGAGGAGGAAGGAGAGGAGCTCGAGGAGGAGCTGGAAGAAGGGAGGATGGAGAAGGAAGAAGGGGCAGGGTGGCGTTGCCTTTCTGTGACTTCCATCAGGAGGAAGGTCACGCAACGGTCATCTGCCCAGAGTTCTTGGAGATGAGAGAGTCCAGAGGATTGAGGAGGAAGGATCTGCCAGTAAGGATCGTAGAAGTGCAACAGGGGGATATGGAGGAAGGTGCCAAGGCAGTGCTACGTCACGCCGGCCAACACCATATCTTGGATGGCAGAGGCGGAGGAGTTGGAGAAGGAGATGGTGGCACGTGAAGAAGATGTCGGGGAAGAGGAGATGAGCCCGGGAGAGGCGAGGAAGGAGATAGCATAGGAGCAGGGAGAAGTCGGGAGGAAGGCCCGGAGGGGTGCGGAGGCCGAACAGCAACAGGAGAGCCCGGAGGAGGCAATGGAGATTAAGGAGGAGCGGAGGGGAGGAGATGTGCAAGAGGTCCGGAGGGACGGAGAGTTGGAGCCGCAGAAGGGACGGCAGGACAAAGTGGAAGGAGAAGGAACGAAGGAGGAAGCTCGGAGAGGCGTGGAGATTGAGCAGCAGTAGGGTGAGGCGATGGAAGTTGAGGGAGCAGGAGGGGATGGAGAGCTGGAGCTGGACGAAGAGGCAAGGAATGGCTGGGAGCAGTCGCGGCTGGAGCCGGCCGAGGAAGTGGTGGAGATGGAGGTCTTCACCAGCGCAGGGCAGGTGTAGAGGGTGTAAATCAGCGGAGGCTTGAGTCCGAGGACCAGGAGCGAGTGCGGGCCTACATTCAAAGCAACATCGACATCTTTGCTTGGAGCGCGGCAGACATGTCGGGCATCGATGCGGACGTAGCCTGCCACTGCCTGAACCTGGACCCCCGGACGCGCCCCATATGCCAGAAGATGAGGACCATTGCGACAAACCTGGAGGAGCCAGTACGCGAGGAGGTCAAGAAGCTCCTAGAGGCTGGCTTCATCTCAGAGATCCAGTATCCAGGCTGGATCTCCAATGTAGTAATGGTGAAGAAGGGAGGTGGAAAATGGCGAATGTGTATCGACTTTTCTTTATTAAATAAATCATGCCCTAAGGATTGCTACCCCCTGCCTCGGATTGACGCGCTGGTTGATTCAGCCGTCAGTTTTTCTATTATGAGTTTTTTGGATGCTTTTTCAGGTTACCATCAGATCTGAATGCCCCTCCCGACGTCAAGGACGTCTCCTTCATCACGAGGGAAGGGTGCTTTAGCTATAACATGATGCCCTTTGGGTTGAAAAACGCAGGGGCTACCTACCAACAGATGATGGATCGAGTTTTCCAAGGCTAGAGGGGTCGGAACCTAGAGGTCTACGTTGATGACCTCATGGTAAAGAGCAAGGGGGTGAACTCGCATCTTCGGGATCTGGAGGAGACATTCGCCACCTTGAGGAAGTTCAAAATGAGGCTAAACCCCTTAAAGTGTGTTTTCGGGGCAAGCCGTGGGAAGTTCCTTGGGCACCTTCTGACCCCGGCAGGGGTAGAACCTAATCCAAATAAAGTAAAAGCCATCCTAGAACTTGAATCACCGCGAAATGCTAAGGAGGTGCAGCGCTTGACAAGGAAGCTGGCCGGCCTTAGCAGATTCCTCTCCAGATCAGGGGAGAAGTGCTCACCTTTCTTCAAAGTGCTACGAGGGAACCAGAGATTTGAGTGGACCGCGGAGTGTGAAGAAGCTTTACAAAGACTGAAGGAGCAGCTCTCCCTGGCTCCTCTGCTTCAAAGCCTAAAGGAGGGGGAGGATCTAACCTTGTACCTAGGGGTAGGAGCAGAGGCGGTGAGCTCTGTCCTGGTCAGAGAAGAGGGGAGAAAGCAGCTGCCCATTTATTATGTTAGCAGGATCCTAAAGAAGACGGAGTTTCGTTACCCTATCCTAGAAAAGCTGGCATACGCCTTGATCGTTTTGGCCAGGAAGCTCCGGCCATATTTCCAAGCACATTTGATCAGGGTGGTGACGGACCATCCTCTCCGTAAGATTTTCGAAGGAGTGGAGCACTCGGGTAGGCTGGCCAAGTGGTCTATCGAGTTGAGTGAATTCAACATTTTGTTCGTGCCAAGGCTCTCCATAAAGGCACAGGTGGTGGCTTACTTCTTGGCAGACTACGTTACAGAAGTCGGGGCCGAGGAGTCGCGGCCACAGGAATCATGGAAGATGATGGTTGACGAGGCATCGGGAAAGCACTCCCTCGGAGCGGGGGTGGTATTGGCAAGTCCTCAAGGGGTAACCATAGAACAAGCGGTCGTTTTGCATTTTCCCGCGACCAACAACCAAGCAGAGTATGAGGCAGTAATAGCCGGCCTTCGTTTGGCAAAGGAACTCGAGATCAAGGACGTTGAGGCTTTCACGGATTCATTGGTGGTGGCATCCCAGATTCAAGGAGAGTTCGAAGCTCGGGAGCCCACCCTTGTGAAGTATTTGTCCAAGGTTAGGGCAATCATCGGGGGGTTCCGGACGTTCTCCATCCAACACATCCCCAGAGAAGAGAGTGTTGTTGCCGATCGATTGGCTAAGTTCGGACCTCGAGGAGGGGGTACCTTGACTGATTTATTCCATCCAACGATCGAAGAGGGGGAGCTAATGGAGGTGGATCGGCGACCCTCGTGGGTGGATCCCTTCGTTGCCTTCTTCATGACAGAAACCCTCCCTAAGGGGATCAAGGAGGCAAAAACCTTTCGGCATAAGGCAGCTCATTATCTCATGCATGAAGAAAGATTGCACTGAAAGATGCTTTCGGGACTCCTAGCTCGATGCGTGACGGAGGAGGAGACCCGACATGTTTTGGAGGAGGTGCACTCCGAGGAATGTGGTAGTCATTCCGGAGGGAGGATATTGGAAGCAAGGGTGGTCAGGCATGGGTACTTCTGGCCCACCCTAAGGAAGGACGCGGCAAAGTTTGCGAGGAAGTGCCGAAAATGTCAGCTCTACGCCCCCCTCCACTCTTGCCGGCTCAAAGGCTCCGAAGTATCACAGCACCATGGCCTTTCGCCATCTGGGGGATGGATTTTGTTGGAACACCCTATTACTGATTTGGGCAAGGATCACTATGTCTTTTAGGAAATCTGTTTTGACCACCTTGTATAGATCTAAAGGTCAATTAGAATTGAGTCTAAGGGTTAGTATTTAGGTTTGAAAGCTGCCCTCAAGACCCCCAAGACCAGATATTTCAGTTCTGGAGACTAAGTCATTTCGTTAAGCTCAGGACGACGAATCGTCGAACTCCATTAGACGATCGCTGAGCTCACTTCGACGAATCGTCGAACTCCATTCGACGATCTCTGAGCTCAACTTCAACGAGTCGTTGAACTCCATTCGACGATCTTCGAGCTCATATCGACGTTCTTGTCTCTAGTTTGTTTCTCTATCTTTGAGCTCAGTTCGACGATAGTTGAGCTCAGATCGACGATCTCTATTTCAGTCTAAGTCCAGTCTCTGAGCTCAGTTCAACGATAGTAGAGCTCAGGTCGACGTTTTTCTGGTGAGATCGACGTTTTTCAAGATTCAAATCCAGACAGTTATGGAATTATTCTCAGCATTTATGTCAAGGATCTTGTAGCCGTTTCAATTAATCTGGAGCAAGTTTCAAGGGATTTTCAAAGGAATGTTTTATTGGACTTTCCTCTAGAAGACAAAATGAAGTTAAGAAAGTCATTTATGACAGGCTAACGGCTATCTTGGACAGAGAAATATTCATTCAGATCTAGGGAATAAAAGAGATGTTCATATTCTGCTGGAACAGAAGAATATAGAACATCATCAACAAGTGAATAACAACAAGAAAAAGAGCTGCAGATATTCTCAGTCATAGAATTCATACAAGAACACACATCACAAAAGGAGATCAACATACTGAAACTTTCAGATCCCTCTTGATTCCAGTGTTCAAAGTCCATCATCATTCAAGACTCCAGACACCACACATTTCAGTTGCTGCTGAAATCATCTTTTGTTGGAGATCAAATCTTCTGAAGGCATATCACCCTACTACAAAGCCTCACTTCCTGAACAACTCAAGATCTCAGGGGGAGCTTTAACAACATCCACTATCTTCTCTCTGATTGTTGACAGAGAAGATCATCTCATCCCTCTCTCTCTCTCTGTTGTAAAGGGTTTATCAAACTCCCTTCAAAAGTTTGTGCTGGTTTCTGAGAGCTTGTCAAAACTCAGTGGTGGCAAGACACCTGATCAAAAAATCTTGTTTGGTTTTTGAGTACCTTATCAAAAGCTCATTGGTGCCTAGGACACCTGATCAACTCATCCTGCATTGGATTCCTACCTAGGGTGGTAGAAGAGTGGATGTACCCAGATTGATTGGGGAACCACTATAGCTCCTTGTTTCTTCTGGTTGCTTATTTTCTTCTGTTTTCTGGTTGTGGTTTGTGATTGCTCTGTGTTAAGTTAGTTACTGTGTTTGCTTTATTTTATTTGCTTCCCTGTTCACTTAGGAATACAACAACAGTTGTAAAAAGTTTTTAGCAAGCACCATACTATATTCACCCCCCCCCCCCGCTAGAGTATATCAGATCTAACTTGCACTTTCAATTGGTATCAGAGCGAGGTTGGTTAAAAATACCACACCTTAATGGTTGCACAGGCTAACACCTGAACCCAAAGATTCCTCTAGTTAGATCTGCTTGTTTTAAGTTTGTTATTAGAATTATTTCTTCACAAAACATGGCCCAAAACAAAGATTATGCTAGCACCAGACCTCCAGTGTGCATTCTATCTAAGTTTACACTTTGGAAAGCAAGGATTAGACTGTACATGAACTCTATTGATGAGGACATTTTCAATTCTGTTTTGACAGTGTGTCCAAGACCTCCAGAGAATACAAGTACAAGTGTTGTTCCACCTCCTTCAGGAACAGATGCAGAAATAAAGAAATGGAAATTGGCTGATGCAAAAGCTATGAACATTCTAGCCCAGACTATGTCTGATGAAATATTCCAAAAGGTAGCTGAATGCAACTCAGCAAAGGACATCTGGGACAAGTTATCTGAGATAGTCTCAGGATCTACTGACGAGAGAAAAGATAGAAGATCTCATCTCATAACCCAGTATGAGAATTTCAAGAAAGGAGAAGTTGAGTCAGTAGCAGACATGTATAATAGACTCAGCCTTATAGTCAATGAACTGAAGACTTTGGACAAAGAGATCTCATTGACTAAGCTCAATGATAAAATCCTAATGTGCTTCTCAAGCACTTGGGACTCAAGTATCTGGCCAATCAAGAATGCCAGAAGCCTAAATGAGATCACAACTGAAGCTCTCTTGGGCAAGCTCAAGTCTTATGAGCTGCTTATCAAGAATAGAGAAGAAGAGCAGAAGGCTGCTTCACCAGCAGTCAAAAAAGAGAAATCAATAGCTTTCAAAGCCATTGAAGATCAGCCTGAAGACAAAGTCACAGGCACTGAAGAGCTGCTAAGCCTACTGGCCAAAAGGTTTTACAAAATGGCCAGGAAGGATTTCAAGAAAAGATCATACAGAGAGCATGACAAGCCAAGGTATGACAAATCAAATAACAAAGAGATTATTTGTTTTGGTTGCAGGAAACCAGGCCACATTGTGCCTGACTGTCCAGAAAATAAAAACAAGGACAAAAAGGACAGGAAAGAAAGGAGAAAAGAAAAGGACTTCAAGAAGAGCAATAATGGCAAACCCTCCTTCAGCAAGAACAAACATACGAGGAAGGGATTTGTTGCTGAAACTTGGAGTGAGACCGAAGAAGAATCAGAAGCTTCATCCAGCTCTAGTGATGATGAAGATGATGCTGATGAAAAGGAATTCTGCATGATGGCTATCAATGCCTCACAACAAAGTTCTGATGTAGAAGAGTCAGAGTCAGAATCAGAGACTCAATCTGAAGAGGACCAGGTAATAAGTTCTTTTGATTTTAATTATAAAGACTTCAAGTGTGAGTTTAAAGCACTATGTTTAAATTTATTAAAATCTGAGAAAGAAACCATTTCTCTCAGAAATCAATTATCTGAATACAGTACTTTAAAATCAGATAACCTCAAACTCTCTGAGGAGTTGGAGTGTTGTAGGGAGCAGATAGCCTCACTGAAAAGTGAGCTATCAGAAGCCAAAAAGCTTGAAGAATCCCTTAATGGGAGAAGTATCAAGCTAATGGACATTACAAGCACAGTGAACTCAAGATTCAATAGTACACTGGGCTTGGGTGCTTCATCCAGACAACCTATAGTACTAACAACCTCAATTAAATTTATCTCTGATAAAGATAAGGGAGTTGTAGAAGTAGCTAGGAAGAATTCTGACTTACCCAAGAAAACAAGAGTTCAATAGAAATCGTCGAACGGAGCTAGACTATCGTCGAATGCAGATCAACGATCTCAGGCTAAATCGTCGAACTCAGGTCGACGATCTCTAAACCCTGAACTCTGCCACAGTCGATCTTCGAACGGAGCTCGACGATCTGACCCAAGATCGTTGAACTCAGCTCAGCGATCGTCGAGTAGAGATCAGAGTTTTGAAAACTTTTTCAAAGGTAAATCAAATTCCAAACCTAGGGGTCCTTCATCCTAAAGATTTAACTCTTATACTGAATGGATAATACCTCCAAGGAGATATCATCCTGAAGGCTATAAGAGTCAACCAGGGATGTCTTTTATTTCTGAATTCAAAGGTTATCAACCTAGGTCCAAGGTAAACTGGGTCGAAAACAAGTAAATTATTTTATGTGTAGGTGAAGACCTATCCAACATCAAACCAGCAATGATATCTGGATAGTGGGTGTTCAAAGCACATGACAGGAAACAAGGACAATTTCATATCCTTCAAAGCCAAGCTTGGACCCAAAGTAATATTTGGTGATTCAAACTTTGGACTAACAAAAGGATATGGTGCAGTCCAGATTGGCACAGTCATATTCAAGAAAGTAGCCTATGTGGAAGGACTAAAGCAGAACTTGATCAGTATCAGTCAACTATGTGATGAAGCCTACCAAGTGACTTTCAGCAAATCCTTATGCAAGATCAAATCATAGGACAACACAACTGTGTTGACAGGTAAAAGGAAAGGTAACATCTATTTAGTAGACTTTCTTTCAACTGAAGTAGGTATTTGCTTGTTTACCTCTATTAGTAGACCTAATGAACTGTGGCATAAGAGACTAGGACATATAAACCTTAGAACCATTGCTAGGATATCCAAGGACAACCTTGTTAGAGGACTACCTTCTGGCCCCTACAAGAAGGAAGGACTCTGCAGGGCTTGTCAATTAGGCAAGCAAACCAAAAATAGTTTCAAGTCACTTAATAAGAGTGATTCACCTAGGATTTTGTATCTGTTGCACATGGATCTTTTTGGACCCATTACAGTTCAAAGCTTAGGAGGGAAATCTTATACTTTAGTGGTTGTAGACGACTTCTCTAGATTCATATGGGTGTTCTTTCTGAGGAAGAAGTCTGATAACTTTAAGTGTTTGACAGAGTTTCTCAAATGCATACAGAGTGAGTTCAATACTCACATTTCCCTGATCAGAATTGATCATGGGACAGAGTTTGATTCTCTTCTTATGAAAGAGTTCTGTCAGAGTGAAGGGATCAGGCACACTTTTTCAGCTCCTAGAACTCCTCAACAAAATGGGGTAGCTGAAAGGAAAAATAGAACCCTTATTGAATCTGCTACTACATTGTTGTCAGATGCTCACCTTCCTCTATCCTTTTGGGCAGAGGCAGTGAACACCTCCAACTATGTGTTGAATAGAAGTTTAATACATAAACTGAAGGGCAAGACTCCCTATGAATTACTCAAAGGGAAGAAACCTAAAGTAGATTACTTTAAAATTTTTGGTTTTATTTGTTACATTCATAATAATGACAAGAAATACTTAGCAAAATTTCAAGCTAAAGCTGATGAAGGAGTGTTTCTGGGATACTCCATGATCAGTAAAGCTTATAGGGTATATAATAAATAAACTCTCAAAATTGAAGAATCTGTTCATATATCTTTTGATGAATCTAACATGTCTTTCAAGGAGAAGAATACTTCTGTCATAGAACCTTTGCAGGTACACTCTCTTGCAGAAGACTTGGACAGGTTACAAATTATTCAAAAAGAGGAAAGCAGTGAAGATGAAGAAGACATTCAACACCTTGAAGAGAAACTTCTTGAAGAGCCAGTTGTTGTACCACAAGAGGAAACAACAACACAGTTTGGTGAACAATCAACATCTCCTGTTCATTTAGTAACATCAAGAGACCATCCAATCTCCCAAGTGATTGGAGACATCTTAGCTGGTGTGCAAACCAGAAATCAGGTCAACCAAAACCTGATGCACACTTGCTTTCTTTCTCAAATTGAACTTCAATCCATTCAAGATGCAGAGCAAGATCCACACTGGATCATTGCAATGCAAGAAGAGTTGCATTAATTTGAAAGGAACAAAGTTTGGGAACTAGTACCAAGGCCAAAGGATCACTCCATTATTGGAACAAAGTGGGTGTTCAGAAATAAATTGGATGATCAAGGAGTCATTGTAAGGAACAAGGCAAGGCTAGTTGCTCAAGGGTACTCTCAAGAAGAAGGGATAGATTATGACCAGACCTTTGCACCAGTTGCAAGATTAGAGGCCATAAGAATCTTCTTAGCATATGCAGCATACAAAGGATTCAAAGTATACCTGATGGATGTAAAGAATGCTTTTCTCAATGGAGATATCAAAGAAGAAGTCTATGTCAGATAACCCCCAGGTTTTATCTCTTCAACTCATCCTGATTATGTTTTCAAATTTCATAAAGCATTATATGGTCTAAAGCAAGCTCCTAGAGCATGGTATGAGACTCTAGCATGCTTTCTTCTGAAAAATGAGTTTATAAGGGGTAGAGTAGACCGAACTCTTTTTATTAGAACCCATAAGTCTCATACCCTACTAGTACAAATCTATGTAGATGATATTATATTTGGTTCTACTGATTCAAATTTGTGCAGAAGGTTCTCCAATCTAATGCATTCTAAATTTGAAATGAGTAGCATGGGTGAGCTATCCTTCTTTATAGGATTGCAAATCAAACAACATGCTGAAGGCATATTTATTTCTCAAACCAAGTATGCAAAAGAATTGGTTAAGAAATTTGGTATGTCTGAAGCATCATGTATGAAAACACATATGCATACTAGTGTTGTATTAGATGCTGATGAACATGGGAAACCTTTTGATCAGACAACATATAGAGCAATGATTGGCTCTTTACTGTACCTTACAGCTAGTAGACCTGACATAATGTTTACTACATGCATATGTGCTAGATTCCAAGTGAGCCCTAGAGAGTCACACCTAACCTTAGTAAAAAGGATTCTTATGTATGTAAAAAGTTGTCCAAATCTAGGTCTCTGGTATCCAAAAGATTCAGCATTTGACTTAACTGGATTCTCAGATGATGATTATGCTGGATGCAGAATAGACAGGAAAAGCACCAGTGGAACTTGTCAGTTTCTTGGTGACAGACTTGTCTCCTGGTTTTGCAAGAAACAAACATCTGTGTCAACTTCAACTGCTGAAGCTGAATATATGGCTGCAGGTAGTTGTTATTCACAAATATTGTGGATTCAAAATCAACTCCTAGACTATGGCTACAACTTAAAAAAGTCAAAAATATTTTGTGATAATACTAGTACTATTTCTATAACACAAAATCCAGTCCTCCATAGTAGGACAAAACACATAGAAATTAGGCATCACTTTCTAAGGGATAATGTTGAGAAAAATAAAATTGAACTTCAATATATCCCAACTGATTTGCAAAGGGGAGATATTTTCACCAAACCCTTGGATGAAAAGAAACATACATTCTTTCTAAATCAGTTAGGAATGTTAGATGAAGGAAGTCTAAAATAAGATCCAAGATTTTAAAATTATAAAAATGACCAAGACTAGGCAAATCAAAGTGCTTTTTCTAGTGTATAGAGTGTTTCTGGTCTCTGAACTGCGCTCGACGATTTTCCCCCAGATCGTCGAACGGAGATCGACGACTTCCAAAATCGTCGACCAGAGTTCAGCGCCTCTCAGATAGTGCTAAACTATCTTTCTTCAGGTCAGCGATCGTCGAACGGAGCTCGACGCTCTACAATATCGTCGAACGGAGATTGACGATGTTGATGACCTTTTAGTGTCCTTTAGAAGCTCAGATCGTCTAACAGAGTTCAACGATTTTTCCTTTTCTGCGTCGAACCCTAATATAAAACTCATTTTTTCGGCCATTGTTCTCCCTTTGCGCTTTCATACTCTCTGCAAATTTTCTCTTTCCCTCCAAACTTCTCTACACTTGGTCTTTTGTTTGTTCATTGTTGCAGGAATCAATGCAGTATCAGTCGCCATCTTGGCCGCAATGAAATTTGACGCTGGATTTGATATCGACATGGATTCTTTCAACAACAACGATCAAATCTTCAAGGACATTCTGGAACTTTTCAAAGAACAACAGCTAGTTACCATAATGACTACAAGGATCAAATTAGCTGCAGATGAGATAAAGGAATGGGTGTATACTGCCCATAACCTGGATCAGAATACAGTGGTTGGAACCATCTCAGGAACCCAGGTATCTGTAACACCTTCTTCTTTGATAGAGGTTTTTCAATTGAAATCTGGAGAAGATTCTGTTGAGCTTTCTGGAGAGGAATTTTCTAATATGCTTGAAAAGATGGGACACTCAGAAGCAAACCCTAGCAAATTGCTTAAGAAAAATCTGTCTGTTGAGTACAGATTTCTAGCTGATGTTGTTGGAAAAGTGTTGTTGGCCAAACACTCAACTCATGATATCATATCTAGGTATCAGCTCTGCTTGATGTGTGCCCTGGTGGACAAGAAACAACTCAACTGGGGAGAAGTTTTCTTTGATTTGATTAAGAAAAAGATTAACAAGAACTTTGTTAATTTTGGAAGGATTTTAGGGTTGTTCCTTCACCATAGATGCCCTGCACTGCTTGTTTCCAGTGGAATGCACATCAATGCCTCCAAGAGGCTTACATGTGCCCTATTTGGAAAATGGGACAGGCAGATTGTCAAGACCAGCAGACCCTCTGCAATCTCTACTTCAGGCACAAGGACTGCTTCAGTCTCTTCCCCTCAGGTTTCTGCCCCTGCAGAAGACTTATCTGCTTCTTCTCCTCCTCCTCCACCTCTTGTTTCATCTACAACAGTCACATCCACCATCACAAATTCCATCCCATCTCCAACTTCAATTCCTTCTCCAACTCCACCATTCACTGAAGAAATCTTTCATCCTCTACATCACTACCCACACCTGGATATTGATTCATCCTCTCATATTCCATCTTTCACTCTTATAGATGATTCCTATATGGATGATTCTCCTTCATCCCCTCCTGAGCCACCATCCTCATCCACCTCTTATCAACAACTACTTTAGGACATAATAGCTCAACCATCCTTCACACCATCCATTTCCATTCCACTCTCTTCCATCTCCACAATTCCAATTTCTCAACCATTATTTCCACCATCCACAAGTTCTCCGCCAACATCTCCTGCTGCTCCAACTTCCACTCCGAGCTCTACTCAAGTCCCTCTTGAGCAAGTAGATCTTCCAGCTCTTGCAGACAGGTTATATGAGTTGATAGCTCCAAGTCTATCCCTCCTACTGGAGACCTCTTTGGCTCCACTTCTAAAAACAGTTCAGGAACTGTCTGCCAGGCTTTCTTCTTTTCTTCCTCCTCAGGAAATCCCTTCTTATGGGTTCCTTGATCCAGTTCTCACTGAATCTAGGCAGGGGGAGATGCCTTATGAAGCTGAAAGATTGCCTGTTGTAGTATCTTCAGTCCAAGCTCCAGTTGCATCAGTTGCATTCATCACAGTGGACCTCAGGTCACTATTGTCAGTTTTTGATTCTGTGTACTTCAACTACCTTCCAGTCCAGCATTCTGAAGACCCCACTAAGGCCATTGTGCCTATTTCCAGATGTAACCCTAGCCTGATAAGCTCTTATATAAATTCCTTCAATGCTGTTGACACTGCTTCTTCTGCTGCTCCTACTGCTGCTGCTCCTACTGTTGTTGTTGATGTTTCTGATAGTTCTGATATTGCTGTTTTTGAGAATATGCATATGACAGAGGCATTTGTTCTTGAGCCTATTGTTACTTCTATTGTTGCCCCTTCTGAAGTTGTTTTTCCAGTTTCATCTGTTACTACTGCTTCTATTACTGCTGTTGTTTCTGAACATGCTGCCATAGCTCCTTCTGCCAGTGTTGCTTCTACTCCACTTCCTACTGTTGCTCCTGTTGCTGTCTCTGTTGTCTCTCCTGCTCAGTATCAACAACAGAAAGATTATCTCAAAAGTATTGATGCAGTGTATGATAATCCTCCAAGCTCAGACAGTGATCAGTTTAGGACTGACTCAGATGATTTCTCTGCAATAATTGCAAGGAAAAGGAAAGCAAGAAGCAAGACTATGAAGAGAGTTCCTCCAGAGAAAGTGAAAGATACAAATGACATTTCATATTACATACTACATGATTGCCCTATCACAGAACCTTGGATGCAATACTCCAGGAATCAACTGAAAGCTATGAAGAAGAAAAGAAAGTATGACAAAGGATCATCCCATTTTAATCCTCCTCCTCCTCCTTCACCTGATGCAGGTGCAGGTGGAAGTTCTGCTTTCCAATCTACTGCCAGAAGCCAAACTTCATATCAACCTCAAGGAAAATCCCAGTACAGAGGAAATCAATCTATAGGTTACCAGTCCAGAAGAGGACAGTACAGAGGAAATCAAAGAGGACTCAGAGTATATTCTAGGCAACATCCTTATCAAAGGGAAGGACAAGGTCCATCTGACACTACTTCTGGTCCCTTCCCTTATAAGCTGAAAGATTTAGTTTCTTTCAAAGCTCCTCCAGATATTTCTTCAAACAGATATGAGCCTCCTGTTCCATTTGAAGATCCAGAAAATAATCACACCTCATGGACTACAAGAATGAAAGAATTGGCTGCTTTGGACCAAATCAATAAAGCTAGAGAACAAGGAAGAGATATTTCAAATATCACTACTTTATCAGATCAAAGAAAGAAAGAACTTGAGAGATACTCCTCCAGTAAATTTTTTGATTCAGAAAGTTATATGAAGTTGCACCTAGAAGCTGTAGTGCCCAGGCCAAAGCATCAAACCTCTCTAGGTGCAGCTGATGATAGAAGATCAAAGAAAGAAGCTCTCAATCCCAACAGAGAAATAGTTCTCATAAAGAGCAAGTAAAAGAAATGATTCTGTAAGATGACAGTATATTTTGTTTTCTGACTATCTGTGATAATGTTTGTGTTTCTGCAATGTCTTGTTTGTTATATTTCTGTTTTGTATGTTTTTATTTTTCCAATATCTGTAAATAGTAATCCTAACCCAAATAGGGGGAGATTGTTAAAACACTCTATTACTGATTTGGGCAAGGATCACTATGTCTTTTAGGAAATCTGTTTTGACCTCCTTGTATAGATCTAAAGGTCAATTAGAATTGAGTCTAAGGGTTAGTATTTAGGTTTGAAAGCTGCCCTCAAGACCCCCAAGACCAGATATTTCAGTTCTGGAGACTAAGTCATTTCGTCGAGCTCAGGACGACGAATCGTCGAACTCCATTCGACAATCGCTGAGCTCACTTCGACGAATTGTCGAACTCCATTCGACGATCTCTGAGCTCAACTTCAATGAGTCGTCGAACTCCATTCGACGATCTTCGAGCTCAGATCGACGTTCTTGTCTCTAGTTTATTTCTCTATCTCTGAGCTCAGTTCGACGATAGTTGAGCTCAGATCGACGGTCTCTATTTCAGTCTAAGTCCTGTCTCTGAGCTCAGTTCAACGATAGTAGAGCTCAGGTCGACATTTTTCTGGTGAGATCGACATTTTTCAAGATTCAAATCCAGACAGTTATGGAATTATTCTCAGCATTTATGTCAAGGATCTTGTAGCCGTTTCAATTAATCTAGAGCAAGTTTCAAGGGATTTTCAAAGGAATGTTTTATTGGACTTTCCTCCATAAGACAAAATGTAGTTAAGGAAGTCATTTATGACAGGCTAACAGCTATCTTGGACAGAGAAATATTCATTCAGATCTAGGGAATAAAAGAGATATTCATATTCTGCTGGAACAAAAGAATATAGAACATCATCAACATATGAATAATAACAAGAAAAAGAGCTGCAGATATTCTCAGTCTTAGAATTCATACAAGAACACACATCACAAAAGGATATCAACATACTGAAACTTTCAGATCCCTCTTGATTCCAGTGTTCAAAGGCCATCATCATTCAAGACTCCAGACACCACACATTTCAGTTGCTGCTGAAATCATCTTTTGCTGGAGATCAAATCTTCTGAAGGCCTATCACCCTACTGCAAAGCCTCACTTCCAGAACAACTCAAGATCTCAGGGGGAGCTTTGACAACATCCACTATCTTCTCTCTGATTGTTGACATAGAAGATCATCTCATCCCTCTCTATCTCTCTCTCTACTGTAAAGGGTTTATCAAACTCCCTTCAAAGGTTTGTGCTGGTTTTTGAGACCTTGTCAAAACTCAGTGGTGGCAAGACACCTGATCAAAAAATCTGGTTTGATTTTTGAGTACCTTATCAAAAGCTCATTGGTGCCCATGATACCTAATCAACTCATCCTACAGTGGATTCCTACCTAGGGTGGTAGAAGAGTGGATGTACCCAGATTGATTGGGGAACCACTATAGCTCCTTGTGTCTTCTGATTGCTTATTTTCTTTTATTTTCTAGCTGTGGTTTGTGAGTGCTCTGTGTTTAGTTAGTTGCTGTGTTTGCTTTATTTTATTTGCTTCCCTGTTCACTTAGGAATACAACAACAGTTGTAAAAAGTTTTTAGCAAGCACCATACTCTATTCACCCCCCCCCCCCCCCTCTAGAGTATATCAGATCTAACTTACACTTTCAGATTTAGTTGGGCCTTTCCCTCCATCTAGTGGGCAAAGAAGGTTCCTCCTGGTTATGATAGATTACTTCTTCAAGTGGCTGGAGGTTAAGGCGCTAGCAAAGGTGACCTCCCAAGTCATCATGAACTTCGTCTGGGGGGAGATCATCTGCAGGCACGGGCTGCCCCAGGCCATCGTCACGGATAATGGTCCCCAGTTTTCTAGTGAAGAGTTCATCAGCTTCTGCACTCAGCTGGGCATCGACCTCAGGTTTGCCTCCATCCACCACCGCAGGAGCAACGGTCAGGTAGAGGCGGCAAACAAGATTATCGTAAACCTGCTCAAAAAGAAGGTGGAGAATTTGAGAGGGAGTTGGGTAGAATAGCTCCCCTCGGTCTTGTAGGCCTTGAGAACGACCCCGAACACGGCCACCGGCGAGACTCCCTTCAAGCTTTCCCATGGATGTGAGGCGGTCCTGCCCGTGGAATTCGAGGTCCGGTCCCCACGAGTTACGGCTGCAGGTGATGGAGACGAGGCTTGGAGGGGGGAAATGAAGAAAGCTTACACCTCTCTCTAGACCTGGCAGAGGAGCTGGGATACGTGGCAGCCATCAGACAAGAAGAGATCAAGTGTCGAATGGCAAAGCACTTCAACAAGCATATCAGGATAAAGCAATAGGGAGGTCCGCCCCGGTGGGAAAGCTCAATCCAAACTGGGAGGGCCCTATATTATGGAGAGAGTACTGAGAGCAGGAGGTTACTACCTCCAGGATGCGGAGGGTAGGATCTTGAGCCACTCCTGGAGTGGGGATGACTTGAAACGCTTCTACCCATGAGAAGGAAGAGCAGAAGATGTGTACTCAAATCATGATCAATATAATATATTTCTCAAACTACTTCCTGTTTATTGTCTATTGTGAAGTCCTAATGGCAGGAAGATGGAAACGTCATCGGCACCCCGAGCTCGGCTCGGCCCCAGGTAGACCCGCTGCGTAGGCTCTCATCTAGCTGGTAGGTTCGAAGGCTCGCTTGTGGGGGATAGGTTTGGTTTGAGAACTTCATCGGCACCCCGACCTCAGCTAGGTCCCAGGTAGACCCGCTGCGCAGGCTCTCATCTAGCTGGCAGGTCTGAAGGCTCGCCTGTGGGGGATAGGTTTGGTTTGAGAACTTCATCGGCACCCCGAGCTCGGCTCGGCCCCAGGTAGAACCGCTGCGCAGGCTCTCATCTAGCTGGCAGGTCTGAAGGCTCGCCTGTGGGGGATAGGTTTGGTTTGAGAACTTCATCGGCACCCCGAGCTCGGCTCGGCCCCAGGTAGACCCGCTATGCAGGCTCTCATCTAGCTGGCAAGTCCGAAGGCTCGCCTATGGGGGATAGGTTTGGTTTGAGAACTTCATCGGCACCCCGAGCTCGGCTCGGCCACAGGTAGACCCACTGCGCAGGCTCTCATCTAGCTGGCAGGTCCGAAGGCTCGCCTGTGGGGGATATGTTTGGATTGAGGAAACATCATCGGCACCCCGAGCTCGGCTCGGCCCCAGGTAGACCCACTGCGCAGGCTCTCATCTAGCTGGCAGGTCCGAAGGCTCGCCTATGGTGGATAGGTCTGGTTCTTGAAGGTTGGGTCCAAAGTTTGGGAACATGTCTAAACCTGGGACATTCTACATCACTTCATGCTCGGACCAGTCCTCGGTGGACTTGTTGCCCGAGCTCGCCAAGCTAACAAGGAAGTAAACTCATTCGATGACAAAATAGTTGGGAAAAGCTTCTTAAAACAACACCCCAGCTTAAACTTAGGGGGAAGAAAATAAACTAGGGTAAAAGTTGAGGCAGTATGAGTGGAGACACTCACAGCCGGCAATTACAAGGATGGTCTCGCATTGGAGAGTAAGCACTCGCGCGAAGACAGAAGGCTCGCTCTAAATAATCAGAGTGCGGGTTGCATCACTAAGAGCCACTCGCGCGAGAAGTACCTAAAAGCAAGGCGAGAAGATTGTACCAGTAAAATTTTACGGACAAAGAAAAGAAACGACGACTCGCGCACTTTGAAAAGCCAACTCTCCAGCAAGGTAGCGAGCCAGGACAGCACCATCTCGCTGACGTAAGGACGTCATGGAATCGTCTCGCAGCGAACAAAACAAAGCAAAGAAAAGAGGGTAGAGGTAAGTCGGCGAGACGACAAAACAACGTCGCCTCACAGGCGAAGGCAAGTAGAGAAAAAGCGTGCAAGTGGTAAAAGGACAAAATATACATTTGACCAAAAAACAGTTTGTTACAAAGGTTAGATTTTTGATCACAAAAAAATTGGTAAGTTTTACAAGTAGCAGCAAAAAGAGGAGAGAGGGATTCTGGATCTTGGATTCGGCACATCAGTCCTCATCGCTAGATGAAGAATCATCGCTCTCCTCGTTGTAGAGCTCGGGAACCAAGTCGCGAGCGGTCACTGTTTCAGAATCGTCCTTCACAACCCCTAGGTCCTTCATCATCTGCAACGCCAGCTCTGCCGCCCGAACGCCAGCGTCTCGACACTGCTCCTTGACTTCCTCATGAGTGTAGTGCGGCGAAGGTGTCTGGAAGGGCTCACGGCGAGACGACGACGCGACGTCAGCCTGAAGACGCGCGTTCCCAGCTTTTAATTCCCTGACCTCCTCCTCCAAAGCCGTCACGCACGAGCGCAATTTCTCCGTCATCTCGGCATCCTGCGAGACGACCCATCAGTTATCCAAGAATGATTGAAAAAGAAAAACCTAAGGAAAAAGTCTAAGGCTTACCACACTGCCTTGGGCCTTCGCGAGGAGGGACTCGGCTTCAGATAGCCTTTTCGCGATATCGACGGACTTCTCTCGCTCCGCCTCCAGGCTCTCCTCACTGGCTTTCCATTTTGAGTTGATATAAATAAGGCGGCGAGAGGAGCGGTGCGAGAACTCCAAGGCTCGCATTTGGTGGTGGGAAGTCTTCAACACGAGATCCCTGGTGGACTCGCTTTCAGGCGAGACGACGTCAAGGCCGCCGTAGAGGTCGTACCCCACGACGAAGGCATGGCTGGTGGGGACCTCTTGCTCCTTCCAAGAAGGAAGGAGAGTGGAGATGGACACGCGGTTGGCGTCCCGCCCCCACAGCAGAACTGGGTCGCCGGCGGCATCGTGGACCACGGGACCCAGGTTATAGTTCATGTGGGAAGAGGGGGCGGGACGGCTGGAGGAGTTGCCTTCGTGAGAGGAGGTGGCGGCCGCCTGGTCGAGAAGAACAGCTTGCGGGTTGGATGCAGTAGCAGGCAGGTTGGAGGCAGCAACCGGCTGACTGGGGATGACAGCCGGTTGATAAAGGAATACCGTCTCGCAAGTAGGCGAGACGGCCTGGTGGTTAGGCGAAAGGGTCGGTGGAGATTCCCCTACCGAAATGGGGCTCCCTTGGGGAGCTTTCTTCTCTTCCTTGGAAATCGCTATGGCTTTTTTCATCTTTTTTCTGGGGGGGCTGGAGCGAGAGGGGCCGTGTCGCCTGTGGGCCTCTTTGGGGGGATGGGCGCCAAGGACTCTCTCGCCGCCTTGGCCGCCGCGTTGGCGAGATCCAGGCCCTTTGTTGGATGGATGTTGCTCTTGTAAGGGGGGAGGGCTGGAATGATTCGCTCCCATAAAGACAGGCAAGGGTTATTTTACGGCGAGACGGTGAATAGCGAGACGCGAGACGAAGGAGCGGGAATACCTTCACCGGGGAGCACTGGAGGAAGCGAGTCAAGGCCTCGCCGCAAGAAGTTGACCTCGAAGTTCTTGCCGACGAGGTATTCACACAGCAGCTTCTCTGGGCCACTGACCTGTGGGGTGGCGTAGAAGCTTTCTGGCGGAGACACCGGCGTGAGAGGGATGCCGCCAAAATCAGCGCGATCTCCCCGGATGAAGACAAACTGGGTGAGCCAGTGGTGGTTCTTATTGGGCGTCTCGCACACTTTGAGCCCCTGCCCGGTGAAGTACGAGACGCCATCAGCATTGGAGTGGTAGATAAAGAGCTTGCGGAAGACCATCAAGCTGAATTCGATGCGCTCCCGGCGTATATAGCAGGCGAAAGCAATCAACACCGAGATGGCATTAGGGTTGAATTGTGTCGGGACGACGCCAAAGTATTTGAAGACCTGTTTTACCTCAGGCCAAAGAGGCAACCTCAACCCCGCCTCAAAGTGCGAGACGGGGAAGGCGAGTTCTCCCGGGTAGTAAGTGTTAATGGACTCGCCGACTTTGGGGGGACGTGACTCGACACTATCCCCCAAGTACTCGCGGACAAATCCACGGTAGTCTTCTTGAGTGAGCCGACCGAGCTGGAAGTCGTGGTCTGTGAACCTCTTCCCGCAGTGACTGCGCCCCTCACCTTCCTCAACTTTCTTCTTGCCCATCTTTGGTGGCGAGACGGTCTTCAGCGAGATGAAGAAGAAAAAAAACGTTGGCGAGAGAACCAAGAGAGAAGGATGAAAGGGACCGGCGAGATGAAAGAATCAAAGAAGCAAGAGCTTGGGTAGCGGCAGGAGTGAAGAGTGCGGTGTCTTTCTGATCCCGGGCCAGGTGTATTTATAGCAGATACAGAGCAATGATTGATGGGCGGGAAAAAGTATAAGGGAATGGGAAGAGTCGGCGGTTGTTTCTCTCTACTAAACCTCGATCGGCGTGATCCATCGCAATCACAGAGAATAAATTAAAGAAAAAGAGTTAAAAAGAAATAAAGAGAACCAGCAATAAAAATATATATTCAGAGATCGTCCCGCGTACGGAGGGCACCGAGTTTCTTAATGTTTTTGGCGAGACGGCGCAACAAGACTTTTATTATTACAACACTCAAATACAGAAGAAAAGAGAAAGGGCGAGACGGACGTCCTTCAATACGGGTGCCATTGCCAGCGGCCACCGCGAGCTCCCGCATAGGGAGGTCTACTGCTCGAGTGGAAGGCGCAAATGGACTCAAGCCCACGACGCGCGAGACGGAGCTGCATATCAGTCTCATTAATGATGGCGTCAGGATTGGTGCCATCAACATCTAGCTCAGCATTGGCCTCGGAGGATAGACGAGCACATTCATTCTCAAACCATTCAATACGCCTCTCCGCAGCTTGCTTGTTCTGCGCCAAGGAATGGATGATGCGCCCGTGCTTCCGAAACAGCTCAGCTGTCTTGCGCTTCATTTCCGCTAGGTTTGAAGGGTCGCCCAGGTAATCTTCAATTCCAACAAGAGGAGGAGGCGAGACGGAGAGTCGCCTTGGTTGCTCCTCAACATGCGAGTTGGCCCGAGAATCTGCACAAGGAGTGCAGAGGCAGGGTGGAAGAGGCACTCGCAGAAGGGTGTGAGAATAGCGAAGAGGATTCAAAAGCGCGAGAGAAGGTCTTTTACCAGGAAGGCGAGAGGTCCTGGTGACCTGGGAGGGGTCGTCCCTCCTCTCGCTGGGAGTAGTTGGGGGAGTAGAAGATGGCTGCGAGTCGTACTCCTCGCAGTGGACAGCAGAACCGTTTCGCGGGCTCTCCGGGTGCTGTAAAACCACGAGAGCTCCCTGAAAAAACCAATCAACAAAAGAGAAAACACACGTTGCAGAAATGACAGAGGCAGAAGCGAGTACCCACCTCTTTCTCCCTAGAAGATGTATGAGGAGTGGGGTCGGTTTCCGGAACAGCGCGAGACAGATCCACGGCGGCAGACGACGGACCACCTGCCTTCATCTTTTTCAGGCGAGACGATGGGGGAAGAGGGCGAACTAATGATGAAGTAAAAGTAGCCACGTTGGCCTTGTGCTGCTCTCGCACCAGTACGAGACGTTCACGGAAGCTCTGGCTATGCGTCATGACGAAGGATTCGAGCTGAGGAAGAAGGATGTGCAAAGTGGGGCATCCGGTGTGCGGAGTAAGAATCCTATATTTATAGGCCCCGGTGGGGGCCTCATAAAAGATTCCTCATAAATACGTTTTTAAATGCGCTTTAAATAACGCGCCTTGGTTGGGCATTCTTTCCGAGCTTAGGATAACCTCGAAAAGAGCGGGGATCGTGTACAACCTCGGACTCATGAGAGACCCTCAGGATGCAGATACTCGGGGCATGCGAGAAGGAAAGACAGGCGAGTAGGACCATGGGGGGTCCACTCGCGTTAGGCAAGTTGAACGGTCCTTACAATAAGCGAGACTTCCCGCCTAGGGGCGCGAGAAGACCTCCCACGGCGAGATGACCTCGTGAGAAAGGCTTCCGGCGAGATGGGTAGAGGGGCTCGTCTCGCCAATAGGTGCTCTTCCACTCGCTAGGAAGAAAAGAGGTCGTTTTCATATTTCCATGACAACAGGGGATTTTACTCTTCTACCCCTGGCTTTTTTACCCTTTTACCCTTAGTGGTCTGCATATAGCTTCTCAGAACGATGGAGTTTGGCTGTTGGCAGACCAAGCCAGGGGTACCTTGGTAATTTTAGACCAGTACAGTTTGGTTATTGGCAGCTCAGTTTTAGAAATCTATAAATTGGCCCATAGGGGTTCTTCAAAGACACTTTTTTCACTCCCGGGGATTTGTGTCATCATCTTCTGTGCTTTCTGAGGAGCTCCAAGCCCAGCTTTTGGCTTCGGAGGGGAAGCTCTCAGTGATCTTTCGGGTAAGCGGTGGGAAATCCCTGCTGCGGCTTTGGGCCAGTTTTCTAGTCCTTCACGACCAGTCGACGGTCGGAGCTTGGGCCAAGTAGGTGTCAGCTACGCCCCTATTTTGCGAACATTTGTCGAAGTCAAATTTTGGCTTCAACAAAAACAGTCATCCTCAGAAAGGTCTCATGCATAGAGACCTGTAATGCTACATCCAAGACACCACTCCATCATGCATAAAGTCTTTCCAACGCCCCTCAGAAAGTCGATCTCACACGTCCTCCAATAGAGGCTCTACCTTTGCAGTCATGATCTCATAATGAAGCTCCTCTAAGATTTGGGAGCGCTTCACCCTAAAGGCCAAAGATCCCCGTACTCAGCAACTCTGCCAACCTTGGTCTCCTCAAACACCATGCTCCAAGGCAGTAAGCCTCTCCACTTCACCTCTAAAGAACCCCAACTCACCGTCTTCCTAAACTTTCGCTAGATAATGAAGGGCATCTTAGGAAATCTCTTTGTCAGCAAACTAGAGAAGAGAACCACATTGCAAAATACAAGTACAAATAAAGAGACCAGCTCAACCCACAACATATGCATCAGAACAGTCATCCTCAGAAAGGTCTCCTGCATAGAGACCCGTAATGCTACATCCAAAACACCACTCCATCATGCATAAAGTCTTTCCAATCCCCTCAGAAAGTCAATCTCACACGTCTTCCAATAGAGGCTCTACCTTTGCAGTCATGATCTCATAATGAAGCTCCTCTAAGATTTGGGAGCGCTTCACCCTAAAGGCCAAAGATCCCCGTACTCAGCAACTCTGCCAACCTTGGTCTCCTCAAACACCATGCTCCAAGGCAGTAAGCCCCTCCACTTCACCTCTAAAGAACCCCAACTCACCATCTTCCTAACCTTTCGCTAGATAATAAAGGGCATCTTAGGAAATCTCTTTGTCAGCAAAATCCCCCACCTCCCCGCCGGTCGGGCCTCACTTCAGTGCGACTGAATCAGACTGAAGTTTGGCTCTTCCATAAATACCCCCGTCTGTGTATTAAAACGAAAATTTCTCGCCAAAACCTCCTCCCTTCTCGCCAAAACCCCTGACTGTTCTCCTCTCCGGCGGCGAATAATCTCCGGGAAATCTACAATCGGACTAAAGTTCTCGGGCGCCCAGATCTCTACTTCGGCTCTCTTCCCTGGTGAATCGAGGGATAGGCCGAATCTTGTGGTTTCGACTTTTACGCGAATCGGGATTATCTCCTCCTCCCCCACGCCGTCGAAAGTCGCCCTAGGTCCCCAATCTCCTCACTCCCGGACGGAAGCCGCCACCTCCAGCGATCGTTTCCGCTGCGGATTACCTTCAGGGACTCCAGCAGAGGTTCTCCATCTTAGCATCAAATGTTCTTCTCCTCCATGTAAAGGTTTATGGTAATGAGGTAGCCCTTCTTATTCTTATCTTCTTCGTTGCTCTGTTACTCATCGCCATTATCCCTCTTCCCCCACTCCGACTGATATTGTAGGCCATTCTGGTCCAGTTATGCTGAGTTAATTTCCTTTAACTTTCACTCTTCCCCCACACCGACAGTTACTCATCGCCATTATCCCTCACTCCGCTTTTCAGTACGTTTTAGTCTTTTACTCATCTCCTCCTCCCTATTCCAGTTATGCTGAGTTAATTTCCTTCAACTTTACATAATTGCCTTCAATTATCTGTCTTTCACATGTTTGATAAAATGCTTAAACGAGCCTTAACATTTTTGGCATTCTTCATTTTAAAACCTTCTCTGCATCCAAGAGATTTTGATGTATGGAACTTGAGAATTGAGGTGAATGCTTTTTGGATTGATTAAACATTAGGCATATGTTGTATATATATATTTCCTGTTATTGCAAAGGTCAAGTTTTGTTTTTACATAGTGTGCTATGAACTAAAATTAAGGTTGTAATTTCTCACCATTGGCTTGAATTTTGTGCTTTTCCTGGATTTTGAGATAGATTTAAGGAAGGGATCGATTGAGCTAGGCATTAATCTTGGTGATTTTGTGAATTTATTGTGTTTCTGTACTATTGTATGTATTGAGTAATTGTAGGCTTGTGGTGAGGATTTATTATAGTGTAGAATCAAGCCATTCAACATTATGCTCCAATTATAAGCAAAAAATTCATATGCATTCGGAAGTAGGAATATCTTTCAATATGTTTGCTGGAAATCTAATTACTCAAAATTCTATTTTTTCTATAGGAAGAGGGATGACATTATGCATTAATACATGTGTTATATGCAACCAAACATATACATACTTATACCTATTCTCATACACAAACATGCTTGAGCTCCTATGTGCATTGATCTCTTATGCAAATGGTTCACTTTATTGGTTATAATTCCTAAGTTATTATGCACCACTAAGACTCCATTTCGCGCGATATTTTTACTCCAACGAGTTTGGTCAAAATTGCCAACGTCATAGAATGTATGTTTGACATGACAATGGTTAAGACCATCGTCAAGAAAATAAAACTAGTCTTGAACATAAAAGTGGATGAAGACCGGCTAAACACCAAACAAAACAAGTTCTACTCGTCGCCTGAGGATTAGGTTATTCTATACACCACTTTATATCTATATATTTATTTTTTTTCTCTCGTCTCACTTATTATGTTTTTTGTCTTTGTTTTTTAATATGATCACATTTTGGGTCTGTCTAGAACTAGAAGGGGAGGGGAGGGTGTTAACCATTGATTCATGTGTTTTTTAAAAAATATTTACATGATTGTTCTTGTTATTTACAATCATTGATTTACATGATTGAGCATGAGCTTAATGCATGGGATCTCCCGGTCAGCTTACTTCTGAAATGTTGAACCTAATTTCAGTTGCTCTTGGGAGCTTAATCAGAGGGATAATGTCAAAGAGAAGAAGCAAAAAGCTTCCAAGAAGAGAAAGAGGGTTTAAAAAAGGTTCAAATTTCTTCTTTTTTGAAGTGTTTACATGGTGATTTGAACGAGTTCTGGATTGTTAAAAGACCTTGATTTGAGTATTTTGCAATTGGATTTGCAGATTCGAGATCCACTCCAAGCTGAAGATCTTGATAAATATGGATATTCAGAGGATGAGAGTGAGATAAAATTGAGAAGAATTTGTTGTTCAATGATCTAATTTATGCTCTTTATACTGTGATGAAGATGAGATTGTGGTCAAGTTGAGAAGAACTTAGATTTAGACATTATTGTGCAAGTGAATTATACTTAATTTTGAAGGGATGGTTGATTGTTCTTTTTTCCCCTTTCTGGTTTTGCAGCATTAAGCTCTTTGCTTTTGAAATGATATGATTGTTAAGGTAGATTATTTTCATTGCAATATTTTTCTTGTGTGTGTTTTTACTCTTCATTTAGATTCATTTGACGTGTTTAAGTCTCCGTTTGGCACCGTGATGGCAGTCGTGAACACGGCGGTTATGAACCGTCATTGGTGAACTCCCTGTTAAAAGCAAAGGATAAAAGACATCAGAGAATGTATATGTACTCCACGCAGGGCCTTTTTATGCTTTTAATATAGCTTGTAATAAATGTACCGCTTATGTGCACTGCTTATGCTTGTTTACATGTATGATAAACAGTGTAATCTAAAACTATGAAAAATATGAAATGTTTTCCTCTACCCATTTCTTGTTCTTTAAAATTAGAGATGAATTGATTGCCACATTCTATATTGCGCGGGCAATTCTATATTGCGCGGGCAATTCTATATTGCGCGGGCAATTCTATATTGCGCGGGCAATTCTATATTGCGCGGGCAATTCTATATTGCGCGGGCAATTCTATATTGCGCGGGCAATTTTCGGTGGCATTATTTTAAAATATTTTTGTGCAAAACATGCATTCTCGGTTCCAAAAGTGGAGCTGAATCGATTGCCACATTCTTAATTTTATTATCTATGACTATGTTGTTGATTTTTCCTAATATGCTCATTGTTTTCTTGTATAGGAGAATTTTGTAACTCTAGCTGTAGACTTCCTCTTGTTCACGGCCAGTTAGGAATCCCGTTTTTCCCTTGGGCATTTGTGGTGGGAGACAACTGATCCAATTCTTTTTAAATTATTTGTGATTTAGAATGAAAATTTCAAATCTACAATATCTTTTAAAATAGCACTTAGATACCATATCTGAATAACAAGAAAAAACAGTAATTCATGGGCCTTCGCAGCCTGAAAGCATGTGATTAAGGCTTCATTTGGTTCGGCGGTGGCGGGTCTATCCGGCTGGTGGAAACGGAGTGTTCGAATCGGAGGGGGAGGTGGCTTCTCCAAACGAAGTTTTTTGAGGCGTTTCTCAAGGCGGGCGGGTGGAAACATAGCAAATGCCGCTCAAGAAAGACAGCGCTTTTGCTAGCTCGTGCTGAAAAGCTTGATCAAAAACTAAGGGTATGTCTTTAAACTTCTATATGAAGATATTAAGTGTTGATTCTGTGTAGTTTATAGATATTTGCATATGTGCATATACCTAAGGTATGTTTATTTTGAGTAGTTCTTTAACACATTTATCTTCTTCTTCAGGTTGCTTAGTTGCTTAGGATAGATTATCGAGAGCAATATTCTCGTGAACAACATTTTCTCATTCAAAGGTACTTTCCTCTTCTAAATTATTGTATTTTTAAGTATTAGTGATTCTCGTGAACAACATTTTGGTTCTGCTCATGATTTCTTCTCGGATTTTCTCCCTCTGTCCTGCTTTTTCTCCGATTTACATGTATTAATTCCAGATTTTTTCACTTCTTCACAGCTTTTACTTAGGATTTCAAGTTTATAGTTTTCAATAGAAAGGTTTATTTGATTCGGTTTAGGTTTAAGATTTGGTGAACCCAAATAAACTCAGACCTAAACCAAACTTTTCTATCACCATTTATATGTTGAAACTGAGTCAACTTGAATATAAATCCAAATCCGAGTTTTTTTTTCAATTGAAAACTGAAAATTAAGGCTCAATTTGAGAAGATGTTTTTGCTCGGGTGAGTTTGGACAAAAACACCACAACAATAGAATGTATGTTTGGCATGGCAAAGGTTATGATTGCCGTCAAGAAAAGAAATTAGTTTTGAACATAAAAGTGGATAAAATTTCTTGTGAGGCTGAACGTTCACGAACGACGGTACCACCACTTATGCAGTTACACCACTGTCGTGCCAAATAGAGCCTAAATTTCTCAAGACTGAACTGTTTGCTTTGGTTCGATTTTCGCTTTATCTTTTTACGATTGATGCATTTCGGCACGGTTTAGTTCTTATCATTTTATGATTGATGCATTTCAGATCTAGACCTCCAGGTTTAAAGAGGGAACTTGGAGCACCCTGAACCTCTCTATTCCTCTCTATCACTTGGTTCCGGGCTCCATAAAAAACATGAAAGTTACTGTGAAGGAACAGAAGAAGGCAAGCACATTCTTATCCATTCAATTTTAACTTGCTCCCATATTTTTCCATCCTGTATAGTGTATAATTCTACAACTATAAACTCATTGATATGATTTTCCCCCAAGTAAAGCAGAAACCTTTTGGGTTCTGCAATAAGATATTAGTATATTATGCTTGCAATTTCTAATACTGAAATTTCAGCTTATGGCTTAGTTATTTGGTTGAAATTGAAAATACATGTTTGAAATGTGATAAGCTAGCTAAATTCCTTCATGAAGGAATCCACAAGGAACAACGACAATGTCTGGGCGTGGAAAGGGAGGCAAGGGGCTCGGAAAGGGAGGGGCCAAGCACCATCGCAAAGTCCTCCGCGACAACAACCAGGGCATCACGAAGTCGACGATCCGCTGCCTTGCTCGCCGAGGCGGCGTTAAGCGCATCAGTGGCATGATCTACGAGGAGACCCATGGCATGCTCGAGATCTTTCTTGAGAACGTCATCCGTGATTTCATCACCTACACCGAGCATGATCGCCGCAAGAACGTCATGGCCATGGATGTCCTAATTGAAAGATGTGTTCCTCATCAAGTCAAATGCTAGTGACAAAAAAGAAATGTTTTTGGAGCCCAAGTTTTTATACAATCTCCCTCTATGTTTTGAGTTATTTTTATAGAGAATCAGTGTTTAATTTTGTTGAAAACCATCCTTATTTAAGTTGATTTTGTTTATAAGAGATTATGAATCAAGTTTTTGTGAAAAAAATTAGCCCAAATTTATTGAGGAGCAGTGATTTAAATCTTGGCATGCATTGAAATCATTTTATATTGTAAAATTGGACTTGGCTCGATTGACTTATGGCCTATTTGGCATGGTGGTAGAGGTCGTGAACGTTGTGGTTGGAAACCATCGTTCTTCATTGCCTGACCTCGCCTAAAGAACTTCATTCCTTTTTATGTTCAAAACTAGCTATTTTTTCTTGGGTGTGGTCGTAAATGTTGTCAAGTCAAACATAAATTCTATGTTCATGGCATTTTTGTCCAAATTTTAAACTCAGTGAAGCAAGAAAAAACTGGGCCAAATGGATCCTTTGTGCACGTCAAATAATAATATGTGAGGCGTTGACTCTAATTTAGATATAAGATTCATATTATTCAAAATCTTGAATTATGTGTTTTGATTTTCCTAGAAATAATTAGAACCTAATTTGATTTGAAAGTGGTAGATTTTAGTGAAGGCCTTGTGCAATTGCTTTTCTTCAGGAACCAGTCACCTGAATGCTTAGAAATGTTGCCTAGACTCAGGAGAGAGAGAGAGGTGTGGAGCCTTTTGAAGGAAAAATTTGGGTGGGAGGGGAAGACACAAGTAAACAATGGATGTAAGGAGGTATGTAGAGGGTTTTAGAGACAGACGACGAAAATTGACCGTTGGGAGGAAAGTTTGGGTGGAATCAGACATGACCAGGAGTTTTAGGCACTGTTTGGCGCGGCGTTTTGAGCGTGGGGTGCCGGGGTTTTTCAAAACGCTACACCAAACAAGAATATTGGGGATGACGATTTGAGTCGCCCCAGCTATGAAATCGCGGAAAACCCACGATCCTCGGCCGTGTTTTTTTTCGCCACTAGAAGCCGCGACCACGTTTTCCGCATCCCGTGAATTTTTCTCGATTTCCAGCAGTCAAGCTTCTTCGTCTGGTCTCCCACCACCTTCACGCTTCGTCTTGTCGGGCCTCCCTCCGTCGTCTTCTCATCACGCCGAGCTGCCCATATGCTCAGAGGAGGAAGCTAGGGCATTCCGCGGCCATGGCCAGAATAATTAGCAGTAGCTCCATGGCCGGCATAGACAACGAAGCTTCTCCTCTTCGATGAGATACGCCATGGTAGGAAGAATTGGCATTCCGAGGACGAAGCTTCTTCTTCTGGTATTAAACTTCATGATTATATGATTGTGCAACAATAATTTTATGCATGAATAAGATGTGTTTTAGGGGCGGTTTGGATAGTGCAAGTTCTGGTTCCTCGTCGAGCGGTTGCGGTCCCTACCAAATGGGTTGCGACTTGGTGGATCTGCACATCCAAATGGGGGTCTTACACTAAAAAGCTAATGAACAAGTCATTGTATGTGGATTATTTACAAATTCATATTGTTGAGATGATGAAAATGATAGTCAACTACGGAATTGATAAATAAATACAATTGCTTGATTACAAATAAAAATGTACAATTTTGCAATACACAATGGTCAATTTTGCTAAGATCTTAATTGGATGATCGTCACTTACATCACTTGACATAAAAGCATGATCAGGATTGTCCTCGATTGGTGCGAGAGTTCCATCATAACCCAATAAAAGAACTATTTTTTACCCTTTGCGTAATTTGTGATTTGCTCGAATAATGTCAGAGCAGAAGGATATATCTTCTACATAGTAAAGAGTATTCTAGTCAATCAACTCTACTATATCCTCAAGAGGTTACATTGAACATGCTTTGAAAACCACAATTAACTAAATCGTCACTCTTTAAATCATGTTTTTTTACATATAATCAACCAGATGATCCCTAAGCAACATCATCGAAGTTGAAATGAACAAAAAATTACCACACAAGAGAGATATAGTGCATCATCTTCTTCCCTCTTCTCTCTTTCTTCCTCTCTCCCTCCCTTCTTTTTTTTAATTTCTTTCCCACTTCTCTCTTTCTCCCTCCCCCCCCCCCTTTTTCTCCTCCCCCTCTTTTTCTCTCTTCTCGCCCCCTCCCCCACTTTTCCCCCTCATACTAGAGTGGAACCCGGCGCCCCCCGCCCCACCCCGTAATTTCTCAAACTATTATTATTAGATATGGGAAAAAAATTAGTGCACCACTAGCACTGAGCATGGAACTGAGGATTTGGGGAGAAACTAATAGGTACACCGTTAATTTATAATTAAAATGGGGCTCCAGATACCAATGCCACTTCCATTATGAGGAGTGCTCATAATGGAGGAGGAAAGAGGGCCCATAACCCACTAAATTATGAGGAATGCTCATAATGGAGAAAGCCCGTAAACCACTAAAATCGCCCACAACCATCGAGAATGCACATGCATGGACATGCGCCCTTGGCCATACCTAATACAGCCCCGGGACGCGGCGAGCCGGTCGGACTACCGCCCAACCACGCGGACGGGGCACAACCTCCACGGGACAGGCGATCACCGGGTCATGACCTTGCATAGGGCCTTGGTCGTGTGTAATCGTGCGCAGGACATTGGCTACACTCTCCCCAACGTACGACCTTGGTCGCGCTCTGCCATAGTCGTATGCCACTTGGCTGTTCACTCTATCCCGGGTGTCCCACCATCACCTCCTAGGATGTGCGAACCCCGGAACGCCTCCATGCTAATGCATGTGCACAACACCTTTGCGCTCACGACATACTCACTCACGGCACACTCACAATGCCTCTGCACTCACGGTGCGCTCACAATGCCTTTGCGCTCGCAACGCCTCTACACTCACGACGCACTCATAATATCACACCGCTTATGGTAGGCTCACAATACATATGCACTCGCGATGCTTTCATAACACCCTCACACATCCGAACGTATTGAATTCCTTCTTGGTATGCGCTGCAATTTACCTTATTTGCCTCTTGTGTCACAAAGATTGCAGGACTGTTCGCTTTAACCACTAGCAACGCCACTGCAGCCAGTCCTACCGAAACTTCCCGGGAGACAAAATCGTCATATGCAAAAACTGGCAATTTGTTTGTTCCAGGTCGTGGAATGTGATTCGTCCATTCTATTGTAATGGTGGTTACAATGGCGCAATTAACAAACTACTTCAGTCAAAAGCTATAAAAGGAGCCTAGAGTCAAGCCTTCATTTGAGGGGACCTTGCCTTAAAAACTAGAGAGAACTTCTTTCAAGATTCTTTAGAGATGTCTTTCAGTGTTCGAAAATTCGCTCGAAGATCACTTTTTGGTCTTGAAGATCTCCTCCCCTACGAAGATCTTCTTCGAAGGCAGCCTTTGATGATCTCCTTCCCATTCAATGATCTCCTTCGAAGGCACTCGAAGTTCTCATTGATGCATTCTACTAAACTCTCATTGTAACGAGCGGTGGTCTGTCACCATCGATAATTCAACTGTTTGTAACACTCAAAGAAGTAGTGCAATTTGTTCGGCACTGATCTGGTCTGTGGTTTTTCACCATTTTTGGTCATCCACATAATAAGTCTGCTTGCGAACTGTAAGTCTTATTTGTGACTGTTTATGTGCTCAATGCACTCTCGCGCTGAGACGGTTCGATTCAACCGGTCTATAGGAGCGGCGTGCGAGGCGCAACAGAGAGATTCTATTTTTCATGCACACACACAATTTTTACTGCAAACTACACCAAGCCCCACATAGTGGGGACGTAAGATTCAAGTGATCCCCCAAAAAATTTCATTGTTCAACTGAAGATTCATGCAGTGAAAGGAGCAAAATTGCGTGTCTTTTGTGTGACATTCATAGAAATCTTTATACTATAAGGAAACCTCTAATCTGGCTGTGGTGTAACATTTTAATCCTGTTTTGCCCTCCTAAAAAACAGTTTTTTAGGATTAACATGAGGGTACTTTGGTCTTTTGCCCGGATCAAGCGTTAATTAAAACAAGTCGGCGTTGTTCACTGGCCTCAAAATCCCGATACACGCGATTTCTTCCTTCGTTCTTCCGCACAGTTAGGGCATAGCACTCGCTCCTCCCGCGAATATATTGTTGAAACCGGAATCCGGTCTCCCGTGGAGTTCGACCCTTGGGGAAGGGGTGGTCTCGCGCCTACTTCGCCACTGCAAGAAAAACAACAAAGAAGGCAAGGTGAAACAGACCCAAGGGCTCGGCAGGGAGGTCCCACCACAAACCCGGAAGATCTCAGAGCGCTTCCCCTCCTTAGCCAGGAGCCGAGCTAAGGTACCCTCAGAAAGCACTCGAAGAATGGGGCAGGAGAGCACAGGAAAGAACCTGCTTTCTGGGGTACCCCTTGGGTCCTATTTATAGCTTTTGAAATCCGGACTGCCAATAACCAAAAGAACCGACCTGAAATTACCAGAAAACCCTTGGTTGGGTCTGCCAACAGCCAAACTCCGTTGTTTTGAAGGGCTATGGGCAGACCAGCGGGGGCAAAACAGTAAAAAATACCTCATACATCCAGGCGAGCTTGGGAGCTTCAGCCACCTCGGCATGCCCTGCTCGCCTACTGTTGTCGAGCTCCACTGCGAGAACGCGAGCTGTGTCTCGCTCGGCACATGCCGAACTCCGGGTCACCGATCGTCGGTTTCTGGTCGACGGATGCCGAGCTCCGGCTCGCCCCCTTTGCTGCCGAGCTCGCCTGCTGTTCTCAGCCCGATCTGCCTGTTCTCTAGTAACCTTGCTCGCCGGACACGGGGTTGTACACAATCCCGCTCTTTTCGAGCTTGTCAAGGCTCGGAAAGAAACATCCAACCCTGAGTGTGCGGCGAGCATTGGTTGGCGAGTTGGAGGGAATCTTCTGGTGGGGGCCACCTGTGGCTATATATATGTGCACCTGCCCAGCTACCTGGCTCTTGCCATTCCTTCTGCTGCCTTGTCAAGATGCCTCTTCCCAAAGAGATCCAAGAGCGCATAGACCGAGCCCGTCAGGCCTCCGCGGCTCGCGTCGCCTCCCTGACGGCGGTCCCCGCGAAAGTCTCCCAAACCGATCCTGCCGAGCCCAGTTCCAAGAAGTCAAAGCCATTCCCTGAAGCGGACGAGCCCATTTTTAACGACCTGAGGGCCACCCTGGCTCGCGAGACCGGCTCGTCCACCCGAACCATTCTTGAGAAGGACAGAGAGATTGTCTTGGTTGGCGACGACCTGGATGGTCAACCAGATGGCGAGGGCGTCGTGCCGCGAGACCCCACGCCACGAGGCGCGGCCATGCTCGCCACCTCGCGATTCTCGGCGCCGGACAGCCATCCGCGGGATCCGCCGCTTCTCTTTGGGATCCTGCATGTGAGCTCGCAGAGGCCAAATTCGCCAGCGGGCTCCCCCCCCCCCCCCCATCTTCGCCAAATTGATGCGGCCGCAGGGGAGGGTCTGGGGACCATTCCCACCCCGAGATTCGAGCTCATCTCGCCGGGGGCTCGCGGCCCTGGTCGCGGGAAGGATCTGAGGTTCATCCCTCCCCGCATCTCTTTTGAACCGCCGAGCTCTTCAGGTCAACCTCGCTCGACTCCTTGCTCCATAAGTTTTTGCTCTTTTTGCTAATACCTATCTTCACAGCTCTTCCCAGTCAATCGGATGCCGAGGAGTCCTCGCGGGCAGCCCATTACTCTCCCCTCCCCTCCCCGAGCTCACTGGACTCTTACCTGGGTCCTGAGGTGGATCAAGGCGAGCTGACGAGGAGGGAGGTCAAGCTCCTCAAGAAGCTGGTGTGCGGGCTGCTCGAGGTGCAGGGGGTCAACGAGACGCTTCAGCGTGACTACGCGCGTCTCGCCGACGAGGTGCGCCGCGGCCAAGCTGGCGAGCTTATGTACCCCCTCCCAGCTCCTGGACGAGATAGATGACGGTCTCTCGGTGGCGCAAAGGAATTCCGGAAGGATCCGCGCGCGGCAGCCTGGGGGGCGGGGGTCGCGAGGTCGGGGTAGGTAAGTTAGCGGCTCCTTTGTCGAGCCGACCGGCACTCGCATCCCGATGCCCTCCCTGCTTGCGCGCCATGCCTCTTTAAATCCCTAACTTCATTTCTGTAATGAACAAATCTTAGGATCTTCTGGATTATGTTGAATAAAAACGCTGCAATGTTTTACTTAGCCTTGGATGGGATGCGCCGGAAGTCGGCGAGCTGGGGTAGCGAGCTGGGGGGCGAGCTGCGCTGATTGGACAGCTTCCCTCAGATTTTATTTCCTATAAATTGCCCCCCCCCCCCCCCCGGCTCTCACCTACCCCCCGTATTGTGCCTTTATTGCTTTGCTTCCCTCTCCGTGTTCTCTTCTTCCCCTGCTCGCTTAGTGCTTTTTTCCTGCGATCATGGGCAAGACCAACCCAGATGCTGATGGGCGCTCTAAGTGTGCGCTGCATTTCACAGAGTACTGCTTCTTCGAAGGTCATACCAGCGAGGAGGAACTTGCCGAATTCAAGGCCGAGTATGTGCCGCCGGGCTTCGAGGTGCGCAGGCCGAGGCAGGGGGAGGCCATAAACACCTTCTACGAGGATGAGCTCGCCTTCCCCATCTCGCATTTCGAGGTGGGGTTGCGCCTTACCATGTGGTCGGAGATCCGGCAGATCTTGAAGTACTACGGGGTCGTACCCGCACAGCTGAATTCCAACGCCATAGCGATGATGGTGGCGTTCGCGAGTTACCTCCGGCGGGAGAAGATAGAGTTCAACCTGACGGTGTTCAGGAAACTCTTTTCCTACAAGGCGACGCCGGACGGGGTCGCATACTTTGGCGGCTCGTTGATCAAAGTTCGCGAGATCGCGAACAAACACCATACCTGGATGACCAAGATCGCCTTCATCAAGGGCGATCTCGGCAACATCCCCTACTCGCCGCAACAAAAGGGCGAGGAGGTTTACCGCCCGCCGGCCGTGTCCGGCAACGACGCTGAGCTCGACAAATACTTCCTCCATAAAGATTTCGAGGTCGCCTTCCTGCGGAGGGGCCTTGACGCGCTTCCCCCCGTTCTGCCCGGCGAAGGTATGTTACCCTCCTCATCTTGCCGAGCACGCCTGCCCGTCGAACTCGGCACATCATCTCTGAATTCCTAACTTTTTAAGTGTTTTCCTGCAGGGGAGCGAATAATCCCCCCGAACCCGCCGTTCGCGGATCCGGAGCTCCATACCGACCCTCTTGCTCGCGAGAGGGCGGCGGCGTTGGCCTGCCGAGATGAGGCGGCCCTCTCGCAGCCCTCTTCCAGTAAGAGGCGGCCTGAGGATGCGGGGTCGAACCCGCCATTCGGCCACCGTCAGATAAAGAAGATGCGGAGGGCCCTGCTGGCTCCGCGGGGGCAACAACGACAGCCCAGCCCCAAGTATATCAGCTCGTCAGCGACCCCTCCCGACGCGTCGCCGGAGAGCCCGCTGAAGGAGACAACCAGCAAGGGACGGAAAGGTGGCGAGGGCCCCTCTTCCACGGCGGTGATCTCTCCTCCTCCAGCGGCGAAGAGGACTGCCCGCGAGCGCGCACCGCCGAAGCAACACCCCCTCTTTAACTTCGGCGCGCGCTGGAAGGATTCGGCGGGCGAGCCCATGCTGCAGTGGGACGAGCTCGCTCATCAAGTCTCCGTCTCCACTCTGCACCCCTCCTGGCACGACCGCGAGCCTGCCACCGGTCATGCCTACGCCATCGGCTTCGGACTATATGGCCGGGAGGATGCCGAGGCCTACAAGAAGATGATCCTCCGGCAGCTCGGCCATGAGGGCATGCAGTCCCACCTGCGGACCCTGGAGCTGCATCACATGCTGGCACGCCGCAGCTTTGCCCTCAGCCACCAACTCGAAAAGGCTGAGCAGGCTCGCGACCTCTCCAAGGATAAGGTCACCGATCAGGCGAGATGACTCGGCATAGCGGAGGGTCTACTCGCCCAAACCGCTGGCGGGTTGGTAAGTGCCAAGCGCTGCTCCTCCCTTTTACTTAGAAAATTTAGAAAATTTTTGCGCTGCTGCTAAATGGACTTTTTCCCAGGATGCCAAGGCGGCGGGCGAGCTTCAAGCTCGCAACGCTGAGCTGGGGGAGGAGGTCAGTCGGCTGCGCGCACAACTGGCCGCGGATTCTGACGCTGCAGGGGAGCTCCAGGCTCGTAACGCCGAGCAGGGGGAGGAGGTCGGCCGGCTGCGCGCACGCCTTGCCGAGCTGGAGGGCGCGAACACAAAGCTGTAGGGGGAGAACCAGCACCTCCTCGGCGAGGTGCGTCGCCAGTCGGAGATCTTCTTCCCGCCTCACGACATCGATCCCACTCTCCCCTACAAGAGTCCGCGAATCTTTGGCGAGGCCGACCTCGTCGAGAGATTGCGGATCAATTCCATTCAAGCCGCTGAGTGCACCCTCCAGATGATGAAGGATTCTGGGGTGCTGTTGGAGGGGTGCGGGGGGATCTCGGCTCGGGACCTGATGTCGAGCCTGTTCCCGGTAACGCCGCCCAGCGAGAAGGAAGACAGCCTGGACGCGATGTTCGGGAAAAGCTTCCGGGATCCATCGAGTGACGGCGAGGACCAGTCCGTCGGAGGGGGCGAGGCCTGAGGGTAGCCTGTACTTTTTCTTTTTTCCTTTTTTGTTCACTCGCCGAGGCGAGCCCCCTGTAATTACTTTTTGTAAACAATTAATGAAAGTTTTTGATCATACCCGTGCCACTTCCTTTTCTTTTCTTTCTTTACTTTGTTTGTTGTGCTCTGAATATATGCGAGCGCTTCCCTATGCGACCTCGCCGAGACAGGTTCCGCGAGTAGAGTAGTTATGAGAGCGCGCCTGCGAGTGGATGCGTTTTGAGTGTTCACCGAGCCCCAAGCGATTCGGGGGCGAGTTGCTCTCCGCCCTTGTCATGCCACCATAAATCGCACGCGAGCCATCCAGGTTGAGCCCGAAAACAGGAAAATTTCTCCAAGTCTAATGGTCAAGGGGGCGAGGTCCCCCGGTCCAGCTTGCTTCTCTTTGGCGAGGTCCGGGCTTGCGTCTCACTCGCCAATGCCAAGCCTGGACTAATGAGTGCACACTCGCTCATGTCGAGTCCTCCAGCCTGGCCTGCCTTCTTGATCCTGTTGATCCGGGCTTGCCGAGCCCGAGCTCTCCCTGACAAAACTTTTTTCCCTTTGCTCCCTGTCACTGAGACTTTGACCCGTATCTGACGATTTCGAGGCCGACTCCATCGAGTGACCTCCGGCCCTGTCTGCTAGGTGAGTCTGACCGCGGGATCTGCTCGAGGCCGAGGATGACACCGAGTGACTTCCAGCCCTGCCAGCTAGGTGAGAGCCTGACAGCGGATCTGCTCGAGGCCAAGGATGACACCGAGTGACTTCCAGCCCTGCCAGCTAGGTGAGAGCCTGGCAGCGGGAGCTCCTCCAGCTAGGTGAGAGCCTGACAGCGGGATCTGCTCGAGGCCAAGGATGACACCGAGTGACTTCCAGCCTGCCAGCTAGGTGAGAGCCTGGCAGCGGGATCTGCTCGGGGTATCAGCTAGGTGAGAGCCTGACAGCGGGATCTGCTCGAGGCCAAGGATGACACCGAGTGACTTCCAGCCCTGCCAGCTAGGTGAGAGCCTGGCAGCGGGATCAGCTAGGTGAGAGCCTGACAGCGGGATCTGCTCGAGGCCAAGGATGACACCGAGTGCCCTTCGAGCCCTGACCTGTCAGCTAGGTGAGAGCCTGACAGCGGGATCTGCTCGAGGCCAAGGATGACACCGAGTGACTTCCAGCCCTGCCAGCTAGGTGAGAGCCTGGCAGCGGGATCTGCTCGGGGTCCACTACTAACACCATCGAGTGACTTCCAGCCCTGCCAGCTAGGTGAGAGCCTGACAGCGGGATCTGCTCGAGGCCAAGGATGACACCGAGTGACTTCCAGCCCTGACAGCTAGGTGAGAGCCTGGCAGCGGGATCTGCTCGTGGTCCACTACTAACACCATCGAGTGACTTCCAGCCCTGTCAGCTAGGTGAGAGCATGACAGCGGGTTCTTCTCGAGGACAAGGATGACACCGAGTGACTTCCAGCCCTGCCAACTAGGTGAGAGCCTGGCAACGGGATCTGCTCGGGGTCCACTACTAACACCATCGAGTGACTTCCAGCCCTGTCAGCTAGGTGAGAGCCTGACAGCGGGATCTGCTCGAGGCCAAGGATGACACCGAGTGACTTCCAGCCCTGCCAGCTAGGTGAGAGCCTGGCAGCGGGATCTGCTCGGGGTCCACTACTAACACCATCGAGTGACTTCCAGCCCTGTCAGCTAGGTGAGAGCCTGACAGCGGGATCTGCTCGAGGCCAAGGATGACACCGAGTGACTTCCAGCCCTGCTAGCTAGGTGAGAGCCTGGCAGCGGGATCTGCTCGGGGTCCACCACTACCGCCATCGAGTGACTTCCAGCCCTGTCAGCTAGGTGAGAGCCTGACAGCGGGATCTGCTCGAGGACAAGGATGACACCGAGTGACTTCCAGCCCTGCCAACTAGGTGAGAGCCTGGCAGCGGGATCTGCTCGGGGTCCACTACTAACACCATCGAGTGACTTCCAGCCATATCAGCTAGGTGAGAGCCTGACAGCGGGATCTGCTCGAGGCCAAGGATGACACCGAGTGACTTCCATCCCTGTCAGCTAGGTGAGAGCCTAGCAGCGGGATCTGCTCGGGGTCCACTACTAACACCATCGAGTGAATTCCAGCCCTGTCAGCTAGGTGAGAGCCTGACAGCGGGATCTGCTCGAGGCCAAGGATGACACCGAGTGACTTCCAGCCCTGCCAACTAGGTGAGAGCCTGGCAGCGGGATCTGCTCGGGGTCTAAAATACATTACATTCCACTATGCAGGCCAGTTACGATAATATCAGAGAGTTGAAGGAATTTATTATAATCAAAGTGCTGCTTACATGCTTCAGGGGAAAAATCTTTTTAGGTCGTCACCACTCCAGGTGAGACTCAGGGTCTCGCCCTCTACATTTTGGAGTCGATAGCCCCCTGACCCCAAGGCTACCTTTACAATGAATGGTCCCTCCCAGCTGGGATTGAGCTTCCCTACGGATGCTGACCTCCCTGCTGCATCTACTTTCTTCAGCACCAAGTCCCCTTCCATGAACTGCTTGACCCTGACATGCTTGTCAAAGTACTTGGCCATTCTTCTTTTCACCTCCTCCTGCCGGATAGCGGAAAGGTCTCTCACCTCTTCCACCATGTCGAGGGAGAGGCTCAGTTCCTCCTCATTCTCTGCTTGCCATTCCTCCCGGCCTTCTTTTGCTGCCACGACTCGCGGTGTTTGGACTTCGAATTCTATGGGGAGCACTGCCTCGCACCCGTGGGAGAGTTTGAAGGGGGTCTCTCCCGTAGCTGTGGTGGGGGTAGTCCTTAGGGCCCAAAGAACCGCAGGAAGCTGCTCCACCCAGCTCCCTTTCAAATTCTCCACCTTCTTCTTGAGGAGGTTGACGATGACCTTGTTTGCGGCCTCAACCTGCCCGTTACTCCTGGGGTGATGGACCGAGGCGAACCTGAGATCGATTCCAAGCTGCTCGCAGAAGCTGGTGAACTCGGCACTAGCGAACTAGGGCCCGTTGTCCGTGACTATGGCCTGGGGCAGCCCATGGCGACAGATGATTTCCCCCCAAACAAAATTCCTAATTACCTGGGAGGTCACCTTGGCCAACGCCTTCACCTCCATCCACTTTGAGAAGTAGTCAATCATCACTAGGAGGAACCTTCTCTGGCCGCTGGCTTGGGGGAACGGCCCAACCAAATCCATTCCCCAAATTGCGAAGGGCCATGGGGCCGTGATGCTTCTGAGTCGCTGGGCCGATTGTAGCTGGAGAGGGGCGAACAACTGGCACTTATGACACCTTCTTGCGAACTCGGCGGCGTCTCGGCCCAAGGTGGGCCAGAAATACCCTTGCGTGACTATCCTCCCTTCCAGGGTCCGACTCCCGGAGTGACTCCCACACTCCCCGGAGTGGACTTTCTCCAAGATCCTTCGTGCTTCTCCCTCGGTCACGCAGCGGGCTAGCATCCCTGAGAGGGTCTTCCTGTATAGCTGCCCGTCCTGGAGGAGGTAATATGCTGACTTGTGCCTCAGTTTCTTCTTATCTACCCCCTCCGGATATTCTCCTTTGGAGAGGAAAACCACCACTGGATCCATCCACGAAGCTTATTGATCGATTTCCATGAGCTCTCCTTCCTCGATGGAGGGGTGGAACAGGTCGCTGATGGTACCTCCCACCTGGGGACCATGCTTCGCCAGCTGATCTGCTTGTTCATTCTCTTCCCTTGGTACGTGTCGGATGGAGAAGGTTTGAAAAGTGCCAATGACCCCCTTCACCTTGGCCAAGTACGATCGCAGGGTGGGTTCCTTCGCCTCGAACTCCCCGTTAATCTGAGAAGCCACTACCATGGAGTCAGTAAGGACCTCCGCATCTGATACCCCCAGCTCCCTGGCCAGGCGCAGCCCCGCTATCACGGCCACGTACTCGGCCTGGTTGTTGGTATTGGGAAAGTGTACCACCACCGTCTGCTCGATTCGGGTCCCTTGAGGGCTTTCTAGGATCACCCCTACTCCTAGGGAATGCCTCCCCGAGGCACCATCCACCCTCACCTTCCAAGGGGTCGGGCGGGTGAGCTCTTCCTCCGCCACTTCAACCATGTAGTCGGCTAGGAAGTCGGTCATCGCCTGAGCTTTGATTGAGAGCCACGGGACGAAGGAGACGTCAAACTCGCTCAGCTCCACCGACCACTTAGCCAACCTGCCTGAATGCTCCACCCCCTCGAAGATGTTGCGGAGGGGATGGTCGGTCACCACTCGGATTGAGTGTACTTGGAAGTAAGGTCGTAGCCTCCGAGCCGAGATGATCAGTGCGAAGGCTAGCTTTTCCAGAATCGGATACCTGAGCTCGGCCTTCCTCAGGACCCGGCTCACGTAATAAATTGGGAGCTGTCTCTTCCCTTCTTCACGAACCAGGACGGAGCCCAAGGCCTCTACCCCGACTCCGAGATACAAAAACAGGTCCTCCCCCTCCTTCGGCCCTTGGAGCAGCGGTGCCCGTGTCAGCTGCACTTTGAGGGCCTAGAACGCCTCCTCGCACTCCTTGGTCCAATCAAACCTCTGACCACCCCTTAGCATTTTAAAGATGGGGGAGCACTTCTCCCCTGCCTGTGAAAGGAAGCGACTCAGCCCTGCTAGTTTCCCCGTCAACTGTTGGACCTCCTTTGCATTCCGCGGGGACCCCAGCTCCAAGATAGCCTTGACCTTATCTGGATTTGGCTCTACCCCCGCGGGGGTGAGGAGGTGCCCCAAAAACTTTCCCCTACTGGCCCCAAAGACACATTTTAGGGGATTCAATCGCATCTTGTACTTGTGCAGGGTGGCGAAGGTCTCCTCCAGGTCCTGGAGGTGGGAGTCCACATCCCGGCTTTTGATCATGAGGTCATCTACATGCACCTCTAAATTCCTTCCCCATTGCTCCTTAAAGACCCTATCCATCATTTTCTGGTAGGTTGACCCGGCATTCTTCAGCCCGAAGGGCATCATCCTGTAGCAGTAGCATCCATCCCCTGTGATGAACGAGACATCCTTGATATCTGGGGGGTGCATCCTGATCTGATGATAACCTGAAAAAGCATCTAAAAAACTCATTACAGAAAAACCGACGGCTGAGTCAACCAGCGCGTCGATTCGAGGCAAAGGATAACAGTCCTTAGGACAAGCTTTATTAAGTAAGGAAAAGTCGATACACATCCTCCACCGGCCGTCTCCTTTTTTTACCATAACCACGTTGGAGACCCAGCCGAGGTACTAAATCTCAAACACGAAGCCGGCCTGGAGGAGTTTCGCCACCTCCTCCCTGATGGGCTTCGCCAGCTTGTCCGCGGTGGACCTCTTCTTCTGCTGAACGGGGCGTGTTCCCGGGTCCAGGTTGAGGCGGTGGCAGGCCACATCCGCATCAACCCCCGGCATCTCCGCGGCGTTCCAAGCGAAGATGTCCATGTTCTTCTGGATGCATTCCAGCATCCTGCCTTGGTCCTCCGGGGTCAGCCCCCCGCTGACGCGGATCTTCTCCATCCTTCCTCCTCGGGTGAGCACCTCCAGCTCCACCACCTCCTCTGCTACCTCCAGCCTGGATTGCTCCCCCCATCCCTCGGCATCCCCTTATTCCGGAACGGGGACCTCTACCTCCATCTCTCCTCCCACGGCCCTCACTTCGGCCACCTCCTCCAGATCTCCTCCTGCCGCCTTCTCTGCGCAGTCCTTCACTCCCAGCTCCTCCCCTCCTGCTTCCTGCTCGACCTCCTCCATCCTTCGCCCCATCTCCTCGGCTCCCTCCTGCCAGGAGATGGTGTTCACCGCGGTGACATAACACTCTCGCGCCACCTTTAGGTCCCCCCTAACCCTGACCTGCACCCCCTCAGCGTTGAACTTCAAGCACTGATGGAAAGATGAGGCGACGCAGTGGAAGGCGCTGATCAGGGGCCTCCCGAAGATGGCGCTGTAGCTGCTGGGGGCGTCCACAATGACGAACTTGCAGTTTCGGGACTGCCCCCCCCCCCCCCAAGGTGACATGGAGGCCAACTCCTCCCTCTACCTCCTTCCTTTCTCCTGAAAACCCGAACAAGGGGCCATCCGAGGCCAGCACCCTCTTTGCCTCCGCCCTCATCGCGTCGAACGCCTTTTTGAAGACGACGTTGACGGAACTCCCGTTGTCCACGAGGATCCGAGAGACGGTGAAATTCTCGATGGCCTCCCTGATGACTAGCGCATCACAGAACGGATCCTCGTGGTCTGGCATATCACTTCTGGAGAAGGTGATCCTCTCCTCCGGGGGTGGAGCTTGGGATGTTGAGGCGACGCTCCGCCGGTACATGGTGTGGAGACTTGCCTTGCGGGAAGCCTCGATCCCCACTCCCCCGTGGATCACTCTGATCCCTCCCCGGGTCCCCACATCCACCCGGTCTTCGCAACGATCCTCCTCCGCCCGAGGCAGGACCTCCTCAATCCTCACTTCCTGCCGCCCCTACTGCTGCTGCTGCTGCTCCCTATTACCCCTCATCTCGAGGAACTCCGGACAGGTGGTCGTGGCATGCCCCTCTTCCTGATGGAAGTCGCAATAGGGCAGCTCCACCCTGACCTCTCTTCTTCTCTTCCTCCACGCTCCCCTCCTTGCTCCCAGGGCTATGGCCATGGCCTCTTCTTGATCGGGGAGCCGGGGCCTCTGGCCCTGCCTCCAGCCCGGGGGTGGAACTGGTCTTGCCTCCCCTGGTAGTGATCCCTTCCGTAATATCCTCTCTGCGGCCCCTGCCCCTGCCAGTCGGGTCTCCACCCTAGCCGTCAGTCATGCTCTTGACGCCCCCACCTCGGCTGCTGCTGCCCCTGGAGCTGCCTCTGCTCCCTCTGCCTGGGGCTCTCCTCTCCTATCCTCCTGTCCTCTTCCTCCCTTCGACTCCTTTTCCTCCTCGGTTGCCCACCTGGCCAGCTTCCTTGCAAATTCCGGGTTCGACGCCTCCCCGTCGACTTCCCTTGCCGCCCTCTCCATCATCTCCTCGTAGGAGAGGGGGGAACTCTCTTCAGCTCCATCCGGAAGAAGCCCTGTTGTAGGCCTAGGGTAAAGGAAATCATCAGACTATGGCCCGGCATCTCCTGAACTTGAGTAACTTCCTCCTAGAATCGGTCCACATAGCTCCCCAACGTCTCGTTCACCCCCTGCTTTATGTGGAACAAAGACTCGGACTCCTTCTTTCTTCTCTTCGAGGTGGTGAATCTCAGCATGAACCCTCGGCGCAGGTCCTCGAAGCAGTAGATGGAGCTGGCCGGGAGCTGGTGGAACCACTCCCTTGCCTTCTCCCGGAGGGTGATTGCGAAGAGCCGGCATTTGAATCCGTCCGACATCTGACGGATGGAGACCACATCCTCGAACCATTGGACATGCTGGACCGGGTCTCCTTTCCCGGTATAGTAAGACATCTCGGGTTCCCTGAACCCATCTGGGACTGAAGCTGAGGAGACCAGCTCGCTTAAAGGACTGCCTCCCCCCACTGGGCGAGCTGGCGAGTCTCGCGAGCCCAGCTCGCCGAACCGGCCTCGGCCTGCCGAGCCGGGGAAGAGCTCGCGCCCTGGGAGCTCGCACCCTCGACCTTCCTCGGCCACTTCCTTCCCAACTCGCTGGTCGGGAGCGTCCTCGCCCAAAGAGGGGGCGGCCGCGATCTGGGCTACCGGAGTCGAGCACTCGGCACGCGCGCCGAGTGCGAACTTGACGAGGCCCAGCACCTCGTTCCTGAAGTCTTCCAACATCCCCACCGTTGCGAGAGGCGGGGGGGCGGCGAGTTCTACCTGTCAGATCCTTGCCCTCCCGTAATTGAGCTCGCCGAAGCCTTTCTGCGCTGACCACTCTCCATGCTCACCGCACCAAAATGTTGAAACCGGAATCCGGTCTCCCGTGGAGTTCGACCCTTGGGGAAGGGGTGGTCTCGCGCCTAGTTCGCCCCTGCAAGAAAAACAACAAAGAAGGCAAGGTGAAACAGACCCAAGGGCTCGGCAGGGAGGTCCCACCACAAACCCGGAAGATCTCAGAGCGCTTCCCCTCCTTAGCCAGGAGCCGAGCTAAGGTACCCTCAGAAAGCACTCGAAGAATGGGGCAGGAGAGCACAGGGAAGAACCTGCTTTCTGGGGTACCCCTTGGGTCCTATTTATAGCTTTTGAAATCCGGACTGCCAATAACCAAAAGAACCGACCTGAAATTACCAGAAAACCCTTGGTTGGGTCTGCCAACAGCCAAACTCTGTTGTTTTGAAGGGCTATGGGCAGACCAGCGGGGGCAAAACAGTAAAAAATACCTCATACATCCAGGAGAGCTTGGGAGCTTCGGCTACCTCGGCATGCCCTGCACGCCTACTGTTGCCGAGCTCCACTGCGAGGACGCGAGCTGTGTCTCGCTCGGCACATGCCGAACTCCGGGTCACCGATCGTCGGTCTCTCGTCAACAGATGCCGAGCTCCGGCTCGCCCCCTTTGCTGCCGAGCTCGCCTGCTGTTCTCAGCCCGATCTGCCTGTTCCCTAGTGACCTTGCTCGCCAGACACGGGGTTATACATATATGGCGCCATGATCTCTGCATGCCCGCACCTCCTCTCGCGCTTCTTCCACGCGACAGAAGAGTCGGCGGCTACGGTGTCATCGCGCACACCTCCGTCAATCGATCTCCTTACATTGAACTCATCAGCAGCTCGCCTCTCCTCTACATCGACGCACACCACTCCGCACCTCTACATCGACGCACCTCTGCATCGACGCACTTCTACGCCGCCCTAACCTCCTTGGTTTTTCTGCGCAGGAAGGGCAGCGGCTACGACTTCATTGCACAAACCTCCTTCTATCGATCTCCTCACATCGAACTCATCAGCAGCACGGCTCTCCTTTACATCTACGCACACTGCTCTGCACCTCTACATCAACACACCTCTACATCGACGCACTTCTACACAACCCTAACCCTTGCCACAAGAGCTCGGAAGCCGCTCAAGCTTACCAGGTGTTTGTAGGGCATTGTTGACATGGTAGCATTAGCAATTTCACCCCTGTTGAACTTCTACACAGGTAACGGGAGAGAAGGTAACCTACTTACTACTGCTGCCTTCACACCATTTGTTCATTTTGGGGAAGATCTGAGTATGAACTTGCTCTCTAAATTGCATTCCTTCTCTTTTGCTCTGCAGCTACAGTATTCACTTCCCGATTCCTGCCTTCCCGGCTTCGACTCGCTAGCGGCTCGCTGATTTGGGGGATATAAGCATCAGCTCCTCTCCTCAACTCCATTGTTTCGATTCTTGGCTTCTCGATTCTTGGCATCCATAGGTAACCCCTCAACTCCGCTGCTTCGACTCCTCTCCTTAATGCCACAACATTCCATAGGTAACCATATAAACTAATTCCTGCACCTCATTCATTTATGCCCGTCGACGTCGCAAGCCCTGCCAACTCACAACACACCTTTATTTCAGTCCATAGTTATCCGCCTTAAGAGCAATTAGCACTGAATGAAGATGTCTTCAAGCTCCATTTTCTATTTGTTTTGAATTCCTGCTTGTGCTGTAGAAAATTAAGAATTATCAAAGCTTTTAGGACCTTTAAAATCCACATCTTTGAGTTGGTATTGACGATTAATTTCTTCACTGTCAAACAGGTAATTATTCTTGCAAACTTTCTGAATGTAAACATTGATTTAAAAAATCAATACCTCAAAGTATTTGCTGAAAAAATTCAAAACAATGCACACAAGTTGTTTGATCATATGCCTCGATAATGCATACACGCTATTTAATGAATTATTACAGATTCATATTCGTTGGCCAATAATACATACAATTTTAACTGCGGATGCATTTTTAAAATTGCAAGATGCAGTGAGAAACTATAGTTTAAAATGCCCTGCAATGATTACTTTGAGTGAAAAATTAATGTTGTTAATATTGAGCGCCTACACCATTTGGGTGTTGTAATCGGCTTGATTTTTTTGTTTCATTGATGGTTTTAGATTGGCTTCCATAATCTATAAGGATTTTCAATATCAACTCCTATATCATTTCCTCTACTTCTTACCTCCCCAATCGATGCCATGGCCAGGGGATTGCTTTATTCAATTCAAAAACTCCTTTTCAATATCAACTCCTACATCAATTCCTCTGCTTCGTACGCTTTGATCTGATGCTTCCTCCACTTTGAATCGACGCTTTTGATTCCCCCCTTTTATAATCGCAACTGTCAAATCCTGAGTCGAGTTCTCTAAAAATGGATCAGACTGCTTCAATAGATTTCTCCAGCATTTGCGCAGACCTACAGCCGCTACAACACGGTGAGACAATCTTCTCCATACTCTACTCCTTCCTATTCTATTTCTCTGCTAACAGTTGAAGGTAACTTTTCCAATGTCTCTAGGGCATCAACGATCCATATTTATCTGCTAACAGCCGGACTGTCTTAGGTGACTCAGTTCATCTCAGCACATGGAAAACTTGAAGTACTGGAGTTGGAAATAATTTAATTTTTCTTTCAAATTTGTATGTTATTTTATGCAAACTTTGTATGGAGGGAGAAAAGATTAAAAAAAATTTGTTGCACTTTCTCCCCAATATAATCTCTAATGTTTTGCAATGATTTGGAATGGTGGCTTTGCTGTTTTTAGTTATGAGCATAGCGTCATAACTGTTTGCGAGGAGTCTAGACAAAATGATGTGATCAAAGCGTCATAGATCAACAAGTCTATTTTATGATTTGAATAAACATAGTTTTTCCTATCTTTATATATGAATCTCTTATTAGGAGAAATTAGTCACATAAGTAAACACTTTGTATATCTTTGTGTATTCTTCCCTCTTTGAGTTATCTTTGTCTTCCCAGCTGCGCTTCACAAAAAAGTTCACAAATATGCTACCTATTAACGCATGTTGGTTTTAGGATTTTGTCTTCCCATTTTTAATTCAATGTTGCCTCTCACGAGAAATGTTGTCGCATACAAAAAATGTTGTCGTCCACGACGAATGTCGCCTACTTGACGAATGTCGCACCCACGATGAATGTCACACCAAGGACGAATGTCGCACCCACGACGAATGCCGCCCCCTCGACAAATGTCGCACCCACGACGAATGTCACCCCTCTCGACAAATGTCGCACTCACGACGAATGTCTCAACCACGAGAAATGTCACCCTCACGACGAATGAATCCCCCGACGAATGTAGCCCCTATGCCTAATGTCTCCCCTACGACGAATGTTGCCCCCACGCAGAATGTTGCTACCATGACAAATGTCTCCCCCACGACAAATGTTGCCCCCACAATAAATGTCACCCCCAAGACGAATATCGCCCCCTCGACGAATGTCGCCCCCTCAACGAATGTCGCACCCATGACGAATGTCGCACCCACGACGAATGTTGCCCCCTCGACAAATATCGCACCCTCGACGAATGTTGCCCGCACGGGGTCCCCCGTGCATGACTGCTTCAATGATTTTTTGTTCTTCCAGGTATTCACTCCAGCAGTTATGCTCGAATTCTGCTTCTGAAGCTGTAGATCTGTTTGGTTCATATTTTAATTCTCACGTTCATGATTTCATTTCCTCTTCAATTTACTGGAATATGAAATACTTTATATTTTTTTTCATTCCTGTTGTTTTTCTAAAATCTGTGGAGTGATCCTCATTCCTGTAATTTTTAGGAAAATCTGAAGTTGTTTGTTTTATTAAACCTGAACCCTCGGTAGTTATTGAAATTAATGGTGATAAATTTTTTTACATTTATATGGTCATAAATTTATTTACGCATCCTACTGAGAGACAAGAAAAGATTATAATGCACATAAAAAATGTTAATCTTCTGATAGCAGCGCACTTCGCATTTCCCTGACCTCATGCAAGTAAACAACCTTACCGAAATAAGGCCTGATTTTTTTGTAACTCTTATCAGTGAAACCACACTAAAAACTTGGAGGTTTGCTTCATCTTCTTCATTCTGTGCGATTTCAGAAACTAGGCCCCTACTTTCAGAAAAAATAATTTTGGTTAAATCGATCATTGTCGCTTCTCCAGGGACAACATCGTTGTCCATAATTAATGTCGACGGCCCCACCAAATGTCATCGCCGCCAAATTTTGCCGCCCCCACTGATGTCGCCGCCCGCGACCGATGTCGCCGCCCACGACCCATGCCGCCGCCCATTACCCATGTCGCCCTCATGACCAACGTCGCCGTCCACAACCAATGTCTCCCCCTGCCCCCCCCCCCCCCCCCCCCCCCACCCCACCCTCCACGACTAATGTCGTCATCCACAACCAATGTCTCTCCGATGACCAATGACGCCGCCCTCGACCAATGTCACAACCCACGATCAATGTCGCCGCTCACGTCCAATGTCAGCGTCCACGACAAATGTTGCACCCACGACAAATCTAACCCCACAACGATGGTCGCCCCCATGACGAATGTCGCCTCCCATGCAAATGTCGCCACCACGACTAATGACACCCCCACGACAAATTTCGTCCCCACGACAAATGTCGCCCCACGACAAATGTCGCCCCCTCGACTAATGTTGCCGCCTTGACAAATGTCGCCCCCTCGACAAATATCGCCGCCTCGACAAATGTCGCACCCTCGACCAATGTCGCACCCACGACGAATGTTTCCCGCACGGGGTCCCCCGTGCACGACTGCTTGTGTTTATAAAAGAAGAGACGTTTTGTCATCTATGAAAACTTTACTCGTGAATTTTGCGGAACTGGTTCAGCCCCGTGATTCTTCATCCCTCCGCGAGTTTTACGGAACTGGATTCAGCCCTGTGATTCTACGTCCCTGCGTAAAAAATATTTGTCTATTTCTTTTGACTGTTTTCCGCATTCAATTAGTTCTTGAGTTAGGACTACAAAATGAGGGTGTTGATCGAAGTATCTAGATGAAGATCTAAGTGGACTCACCTACCCGTTGCCCCTAAGTGGGTATAAATAGTCAATCCCTATGAGTTACTACGAGTAACGGATATCTGTATATCCGATCCGACCCGTTAAGTCTCCGAATCCGTTAATATATCCAAATATACATTAACACAAAATTCTACAAATCAGCAAGAGCATTGAACGCAACAATTACAATTAACAAATTTGATTGCAAACAAAAAATTCAAATTTTTTGGGGTTAAAAACTCGCATGTTAAACAAAATTTCGCAGGACTTGCTTTCACCAAGAAAGAATTGTGTTGTTTCACTGTGAATAGGGCTGAGCATATTATTCGAAACTCGAAAGTCACTCGAAAATTGCTCGAATATTGGGCCGAATTGTAATCGGTTAAAATTAATTTGTCTTAATTTGACTATTCAATTTGACTCGAATCTGATTTTGAATCATCCCTGAATCGTTCGAAATATGATTCGAATCAGCTCGAATTGATTAGAAATATTATGCATTTATTAATATATTCTCAATTGAAAATAAAATACACAAACTTAAATCTAAATAAAAAGAGAGAAAACTTAAAATGTTTTTCATTTGTTAAAGTTAGAGGTTGTCTTGTTTTATTTTAAGCCACTTTGGAATAAAGAGAAAAATTGCTCAATTTCAAGCCGACTCGATTCGATTTAGAATTGACTCGGAATCAAGTCATTTCGAGGTGAGCCGACTCGACTAGAAATCAATTTCGATTTTGAGTCGATTTCAAGCCAAGTTCGAGTCGAAAATTTTGATTTCAAGCCGAACTCAAATCGCTCAAACTCGACTCGATATCAGCCCTAACTATGAAAAACCCAGCTTTCTGGAACTACTATACAATAATTTGAGATTTTTCATTGCCATTAATTGCCATTAACGGTGTTCCGCATGGGCTATATTTAGGCTAAGTTTGGCACGGTGATGGCGGTCATGAACATGGGATCAAATTGTCATTTATTAACGTCCACCTAAGCACCTTCAACCACTTTTATGTTCAAACCGATGTTTATTACGTAATCCTTAACAAATAACGGCTTAACTCATACGTTTATTATCGCCGCCACCATGCCGAACGGACCCTTAGTTTGTCATGATTGCATTGTTCGGGCACGTAGATCATAGTGTCGCATACAACTGAAAAATATATAATATATATAATTAACAGTCCAATACGTTGGTCAACTCTCGTGGCCATCTCATCTATTAACTATTAATATAACAAGTGTTAGCCATAATTAGCCGTGAACATTAGAACCGTCAGGCGGGACAAATCTTTTAAAAGATCAGTCTTTTGGCCTATCAGTTCCAGATCGGTCCCAGTCCGGGAGCAATTTTCCTCCTCTAGAGGACTAGCTAGGATCGATCCTGGACTGATCTTTTTTGATCCACCTCCACATTATGCTCAGGTGTAACAGATCGGTCTTTTAACTTTCAAATTTTTCAAGTTTAAAATATCTCATTCAATGATGAGGAGAAGAAGCAGTCCAAGACATTGAAGGTCACCTGCAACCTCAACAATGCTACGTGTAAGCTGAAATAATCGATCTTTTATCAAAGATCGATCTTTTACCGTTATTTTACCGATCCCGGTCCGGGACCGGTCCTCACCAGGCCGGTCTCAACCGGACCGGTTGGGACCGATTTGTTTGTGCAACCAAACCATAATGGTGATGGCTAATTATTATCCACTATGATATCTACAAAACTATATATATATATATAACTGTTACACATGATGATGGCACTAACTTATTTCGCTACTCCAAAAATACCCCCATTGTCTCTTCTATGATCCGTTTGGGAGGACTTATTTTTACCGGTCAAGTGGTTACAACCGCATGAACTGGACCCGGTCCAATTCATGCGATGGTAACCGCTTGACCGGTGAAAATAAGTCCTCCCAAACGAAGCCCTAATCTACAGCTTTTTCCTTTGGTTAAAAAAGCACTCGCAATGTTTTAGAGAGATAGGTGAACTACCATGGCCGATAGGCAAAGTCAACATATGTTGAAGGAGACTATATGTCAATGAGCAGCTAGGCAATGGTGGGGCATAGAGCTGAGTCACTGGTGGGGCATAGAGCTGAATCACGATAGCGACAAAGGCCCCAAAGGATCTGAAGGAGCTGAGCCAATAGACAGTCAACATCTATCAAAGGCGACTTTACGTCGGTGAGCCGCTAGGTGATGGGGCATAGAGCTGAGTCGCAATATAGGTGACACTAGGTGAAGGGGCATAGAGCGATCGGATCCTCTTCATTTGGGATCTCTAATGTAGGTCCATTTCATAGTAAAAATTGATTCCCACGTTTTATAAAAGTGCATAACATGTCTCATTTATAATAATATTTTTTAACCTAGGATTTGATCCTGAACATCAAAATCCATATTAAACGAACTTCAGAGGAACCACCAGAGAATAAAATAATTGTTCAGTCTAAACATAACACTGTATTGAAATGTTTTGAAAGTACACACTTAACAAAGTTTTGGTAAAAGTAAAACCCCCTAAACACCTAATCTAACCTAAGAACACAAATTTCAACAGACCAAGAAACTAAAAAAAGTACTGCGAGGGTCCGGAAGAGGCACCAATAACCTTCTTGCCAAAGAAGAGAGTCCTTAACAACCTGCCACTCCAGTTCATCAAATAGTAGCTCAGATGAAAACTTATCTGATAGCAGAGCAGCTTCCGATCTTTGCTTTTTTAACTCTCTCAGCAGAACTAATTTAGGTACAATACACCATAAGACATCAAAATCAGAATAGAACGCTTACCCTTGTAATGCTGTCAATTCATCTCTCGCTGGTACAACAGATTTCTACACCGGATAAAAATTCAGAAACAAGTGTTCAGGCTGTGGATGTCAAGCTCAACCTGCATCAAAAGAAAAACCAAAAAGGAAAAAAAAGGACAGCATAAAGATAACACTACAAACTTTGAAAGATGAAATTTTAAAAATTTAAACGCATGCCTCATAACCGGTTTCTGTGCAGGATCAGAGCTCACCGAACCATGAGCCTTAATGACTGACCCAACCGCAGCATTTTTCTTCACAAATGAAACATAAAGGCAGTAAATTGTTGCATGCTTTAGTAAGTAATAATATGAGAATGAGAAACTAAGAATAATATATAAATGAGAAGTGAAGTGGGAAAGATAGAACCTCTAGTTCTTCCACCAAGCCATTTTGCAGCACCGGCACACTTTCCTGGAGGGAGATATGCGCACCCAGACCTTCCACCTTATCTAGAATTGACTCAGTGGCAGTACTGCTGCGGCCACATTCCACAGGCTGTGGATTAACACCTACCGTGTCAGTAGAACAGGATACATTTTCATGAAGATCGCCAAAATCATCTATGCTTCTTATCCGATGGTTCAACAATTCAGTTTGAGAATCTGATGACGATTCATTCAGTTTTACGTCAGTGGAAGATAGCCTACAGCCAGAACTATCAAGGTCGGAGAGAACAATTGGTGTCCTCCATTCTTGGCTTGGAGAAGCAGTCAATGGTGTGTCACCTGTAACTCCACCTGAGACATCAGATTTAGAGCATGGGCTACGACTAGAATGATCAGGTGGAGGTGCCTTTAGCTGATTAGGACTAATAGATATCCTTTTTGAAGGACTTGATCTCACATCATCTTCAACACTAACTTTCCTCTTAGGTTGTATCCGTTGGTTTAATAATCCCATTTGAGCATCTGATGATGCTTCAATCAGTGTTACTTCTATGGAAGATGGCTTGCCCCAGAACTATCCAAGTCCGAGAGAACCACTGGTGCCTGCCATCCTTGGCTAGGAGTGGCAGCCAGTGGCGTACCACCTGCAACTCCACATGACATGTCAGATTTTAAGCATGGAGAGCCATTAGAATGATCGGGTGATGGCGTCTTTAGCTGATTAGGGCTAACAGATGCACGTTTTGCAGAACTTGATCTCACATCGTCTTCAATACTCGCTTTTCTCTTAGGTTTTCTCTCAAAAGATCCTCGGTCACGCTCTTCCTCTCCACTATTAGTTTTTTCAGAATTTTGAAGTGTGGTGTTTGGTTTTGAAGCCCGAGGCCGTCTATAGCCTGCTGGAAAAACAAATGGAGGGATCTGCTTTCTTCGAACATGGGAAACACTAATTTCCATACCAGGTTTCCAGAACATATACATGTTCACAGAATGCTTAAATTCATCTACCGTTCCCCGTATATCAAACTGCTGGCCTTCCTGAATCTTAACCCCTGTTTCCGCTGCAATCCCAAGAAAAATGCAGAGTGAGCACAGCGCCTAGAATTGTCAATATACTCAGTGGATAAGGGTGACATTGCAGCATCCCACAAGTGTCCCGTTCAATCTGAAAAAAAAACAAATATATACATGTTAAATGATAATCAAGATTTGGAAGGTCAAAATGAATATTAAAAACATAAACATTTCACAAGCATACAAATATTCAAAAGCACAAAAATACTGCCAAAATACCCCTGAAGATATCAAAACAATGGACACCATCTTCTATTGGTCAGAGGCCCAAAAGAATAGAATTTACCTTGAGAGTTAGTTGCCTCAATCGAGATTCCACCCAACCCTTCCATATGCGAAGATCATCGGCATCTGTGGCAACAATGTCAACCTCAAGGTAATTTTATACGCCTCGAAAAAATGGTAGGATTCAAATAAGGCATCCCAACTGGCTTTATTCAGCTCAATCTCCTGTGATGGTGAACAAGTAGAGATATAAAGTAGTCAAGGCAAAAATTAACTAAACTTAAAATTCAAATACTTCTTACCTCACATACTCCGTTACCAAATTGGAACTGTTCATTCATAACCCGCAAGGTACTAGTTGATACATTGTAACTAGAGTTCATGCATGGATATGCAGGTGTGATGATAGGCATTTGATGAGTTCTATCTCTTGGATTTTTACGTGGATCCCAAACAGGAAACCCGAGATCATCCTCTTCAATAGAACACAGCATCACGGGATTTGGCCAGCGCCACTGTGTATATACTCTAAAGAAACGAGAAACTAACATACTGGATACAGCATTTGGGTATAGTTGGCAGACACGAGCAACCAACAATGCCCAATTAACACCCCCAAGAAATCCAGTAACCTAGCGAGACAATGGTAAAACATGGTAGCAAGTTTATAGTCATTTATACAAAATACAACTACCATAAGGATCTTACATTTGAATAGACACCGCGTCTCTTAGCCCAAAGCTTAAGCACCTGAGAGTTGTTCGAAAATTCTAAAAAAATGTACAGGATTAGTAAATTCTAAATATTATGAAAATCTAGTAATATAATGATGGAAAAAAATAATTAACCTCCACATTAGGAACAAGTCTAAGAATCTGGTCAGCTACCCTGCAGCCATTAAGACTCCGAACTGTCGGTTCGTCAACATTATATAGAACAGAACCATGAGAGATATCCAAATCCTGCATTGAGTCATCAGAAGAGTATGGAGCGCAAAATAATCAATACAAAAATAGACTCTAATTTAGATTGTTTGACAAATGTCTCAAAAGCTTTATCATCACATGACATATTGATGCAGATAAAAAAACATGGCATTGATTTATCAACATTAATTCTGAGGAATAATCAGGTCCAAGACAGTAATGGGACAAATTGGCAAGAATTTTCAATCCGGAAAACCCAATTAGTTTCAGTGGCATGTGATACAATTTGTGCATGGCGCCGGAAAGAGTGGTAAATAAAGACGGGATATCACTGGAAGATCATAAAAGGATGTTCTGACAGTGTCCAGGATATAGATGTAAAAAAAGGTTTGAAATTGGGAGGAAGATCAATTCTGCTTGGTGAAGTAGATTAATCCAAGATCTTCATATCAATCCAGGCAGCAATGGAAATCTATTTTTCCTTGTATTGAAAAAGTATTGTGAAAACAATAAAAATAAGATGTCAAACTACTGAAACTAGTCTTTTGCTGTGAAACTCATCACCCTGTACATGAAAAATACATCTAGAGCCCCTCGAGCTACAATCAATTAATTATGGATTGATAAATAAATTATAATACTATATTAAGTATGCAAGGCCCACCCACCAACTCTCACATAAAAAATTTAAAAAAAATCCACAGGCTGGAGGACAAAAACTCTACACGTGATAGTGTGTGTTGATCATTTAGTCTCACATTGGGGAACTCGTGTAGCTTGCTCACTTATAGATGCAAGGTTCCGGCACCAAAAATCATTTGTTTTTGGATTGAATGAAAAGTTCTAATACAATTAATTGCATGCTGTGAGATGACATAGCACCGGCCTCAAAACACTGTATTTAAGTCCCATCTTTGATAGCACATCCAAACACCTTGAACAAAACAAAATCCATAATTCAACATTCGATGAGTGGCATCATACAGACATCATAATACAAAATAAGTCAACTGGTAAAAGGAAACAAGCAGTTGTAACATTATACTGACCGGGCCTAAAAAACATTATCATTTTTTGGAGAATAGGGTTGGAAATATACAGGAATGAAAGTGCAGAAAGAAAACATTTGCTTTTAGCATTCATCATAATCTAATGAGCATGCAGAAGCTAGAGAAGTCGGTTTTAGCAACGAACAATATATTTTAGTGTAACTGAGTAACTGCTAATCACCATCAAAGGACATCAAGAATTATTTAACTGCAGCGATGTTGTGATAAAAGCATCAAAAATATTAGCCATTTCACTTGCTAATACAGAGAATAATATCAAAGGATGAGTTTCATTCATTAGTGGTTTGGTTAATAACAAAAACAACATAAATATTTTCTACTGCAATTCATGGTCAAAAATACTTGAGCAATAACATAAATGCTTAAGCATCCCAAAGTCAAATGGTTGCACAAAAATTGCCAAGGAACTAAACCTATTTCAATAACATGGAAATTTTATTTAAAAAGTAAAAAATGGCTATTAACAAATCAAGTAATATTAGAAAATATCATTGCATTACAAGTTCAGATATTAACAAATAAGCTATTTTAAGAAACATGGGTCCATAGGAAATATTTAAAAATCTTAAATGTTGAAATGTTTAAAAATCTTAAATGTTGAAGCATTTATGCTGTCTATAATTACCGGATTGGCATCCATCCAGTTCACATTTATCCAAAGATTCTATCATGTCTAAAAGATTAGTAACATTTGAGAACTTGAAAGCACCTAAATTTCAAGTCAAGTAAAATCCAAACAAGCATCTTTGCTTATCTAACTCCAAATGCGCTTTCCACAGAACAGCATTTTAATTATATCATTATAAAATATGACGAAGCACTATGGAAGATGTAACAAAGGTATCTAAACGTAAAGATATGTAAAAAGGAACTATAGGATTGTGGGGTGACCAAATAACATACAATCAAAGTAGGTTCATAGATGACATAGTTTTAATCGACAGGACATTTACTCATGAAAATATAGAACATAAGGTTTCAAACAAGTGCACAAAAATTGGATATATTATGTAATTTGAGTTGGACTGATTGTTAATTATCAATTTATTATAATAGTAATAGTGATATTCAAGTGTGATGTCTTCAAGTTTAGAACAATTATTTAAAAGAATGAGATGTAGCTGAGGATATGGCATGCTTTAGACTTTTAGATGAGTGCTTAAAATGGAGAAGTGCTTCAAGAATACTATATGAGAGGCTTAATTATTAAAGGCTCCAGGCGCACTAGGCACAAAGGGGTCTTGGAACCTACGCGCAAGGCTCAAAGCGTACGTGTGCACCTGATGAGTCTAAGGAACAACCACATCCATTTTAAATAATCAGTATCAAACATCAGCTCATCTTCTTAATCAAAGTTTTTGTCTATTCTACTAATTAATCATCCATTACTATTATTTATCTCAACTCAACACTCAAGCCTTTATCCCACTATAGTGGGAAAATAGAAGAGAAAAGTTGATGTAGTGATCCAGAGTCGCCCCGCTCTAGTTCTGCATTAGAGGGACACGTCTGGTCTCACCACCAGGCTACAGCCCAGGCACCCCAAGCCTCTTTGTGCCTGTTCTCAATAACGGCGCATTGTTGAGGCGGGTTCTCAAACCCACAACCCTAGATAAGAACCTCTCCTAACAGGCCTTATCACCAACTGAGCTCACCTAATAGGCCTTATCACCAACTGAGATGAGTTCGAGACCCCGCCTCAACAATGCGACGTTGTTGAGAACAGGCACGGAGAGGCTGGGGGTGCTTGGGCTGCAGCCAGGTTGTGAGACCAAACGTGTTCCTCTAGTGCAGAACCAAAGCGGGGGGCGACTCTGGATCACTACATCAACTTTTCTCTTCTGTTTTCCCTAATTTCTCCTCACGTACCCGAAATTCATTACTACTATTTATCTAAAAAGATATGGTCACTTACATTATATCTAAATCTCAATGCTCGATATGTTTCACAAACACTAAATCATACAAAAATTATTGAGTTCTTGCATTATTCTTTCTTTATTTTTTTAAAAAAAATCGCAATAGAAATCTCACCCAAACGCGCCATTATGCTTCAAAGGCGCAAAAAAACACTCAAAGGAGTAAACCTCTGAGCCTGATGAGCCTTGAACCTGAGGCGCGTCTTAACAACACAAATGATAGGGTATCATTGGCACTGATATAAAAAATCTTTAATAGGAAAACAATGTTTTATATTGAATGTCAAATGATAAAATGTGATGTAGGGCAGGCTGGGGTCGCGAAAAACTAGACGTACTACGGGGTTTTACGATGAGGACGACCCAACACAGCACGGGCTTCACAAATTCCAAACGATTAATTTAGCGTAGATTACTTAAATAATTTTATGCCCACGCAGAGATCCACCAAGGGGGTAGTGGCAAAGGAGAGAGGCACCTAGGCGTGGTTACGAATCGGGAGCGCAAAGGATTTAAATTAAAGCGGATTAGCCCTGCAAGTTAGCACAAAATTAAGTAACACAAGCACCATTCAACTGATAAACATAGCACAGAAATTTAAGCAGAGTAAACCATGCCGAGAATCAAGTCCAAAAGACGACTTACAACCTTACGTGGAGCCAATCGGATGAAGGTGGGCACCGATTATTGGGAGGAGTAGGCCCGGGACGGTGGAAGCCAACTGTGGGGACGTGCGGTGGATTCTCGGACTGCGGGGGAGTTACGGCGGGGCTGATGTGGACGGCGGGTGACGGGTGGCTGTCGGGAGCAGGGGAGGGGCCTGGGGTGTGGTCGACGGGACTGCAGGGGCTGGAGTGGGGCGGCGGAAACTGCTGGACGGAGGGATCTGGGCGGGGGTGTTGGGTGACAGGGGTTGGTGGAGGACTGCTGGTGGGCAGAGGGCTGAGCGGCGGGCTGCTGGCGGGGGGAGGGCTGAGCGGCGGGCTGCTGGCGGGCAGAGGGCTGAGCGGCGGGTTGCTGGCGGCCGGGGAAGGCTTGGCAGGGAGGCGGAGGGGCTGGGTAACACCCGACGGGCGGCTGGAAGGCCGGGGCGCACCGTCGTAGGCGGGGAAGGGGAGGGGCGGCAGCGGGAACCCTAGGCGTCGCACCTTGGGGGCGTTGGCGTCGCACCAACCGACCGACTGTAGAGTCTCTCAAGCATTCGGTCCCCAAACCTATCCTCATGGCTCCTATAAATAGAAAAAGAGGCTAGGGCATCCGGAATCGATGGCTCAGATCGCCCAATCTTCCGGGTGCCCAAATAATGTCAATACATGTCCGAATAAAAGAAAACAAAATACGAAAAAAGCTCGCGTCGACCTTCCGGACACATCCACGGGCTCGGATCGTCCGGAAGGGCCCTCTAAGTGCAGGATCATAAAATCACGCCCGCTTTCGGCGGGAATACACGTGCGTGGGCCAATGTTGACGTTGGCCTCCATCAGCTCCCCCCGGCTTAGTAGCATTCATCTCCGAGGAATGGAGACGATCATACTCCTGGCGTAGCCCGGGGGCAAGTCTCTCAAGCTCTGCAGGGGCGATCCAAGTGTCATCGAAGCTGGGACGGTCCCTCCAGTGGACCAGGTAGCGCAAGGTGCTCGGGTCCGCTGCTGTCATGTAATCATGGGCTAGGATGCCCTCAATGGTCTCCAGGCCCGTAGTAGTCTCTGCGGGCAGTGGCTCACTCTCTAATGAACTCTCCGGTGGAACAGCCGACGGCGGTGCGAAATCCCCAGGCGGTGACGCTGTGGGCAAGGACTGAGGGAGTGAAGGTGACAACGGGGAAAGTGGTGGCTCGAAGGGTGGCTCCGCGGGGAGGGGTTCGAAAGGATCCACATAAGTTTGCTCCTCGTAGTATGGAGTCAAGTCTTCTACATTGAATACTCTGCTGATCCCCATGTGCCTTGGAATATCAATCTCAAAGGCATTTGGTCCTATCTTTCGTACCACCGTATAAGGGCCCATCCGCCGGGCATTTAGTTTCTTTGCAGTCCGAGAGGGAACCTCTCCGCGCGAAGACGAACCAAAACCTGTGTGCCAATCTCAAAACTCTTTCCCTCCTGTGGGACATCCGCATAGGCTTTATAATTATCATTACTTGTTGCGATTTTTTTTCGGATGGATTCGTGAAGCTCATGCATGTGTTGGATAAAGGACTCAGCCGACTCACTAGGGCGGGACTCAAGTGGGAGGGGAATGAGATCAACCGGCTTTCTGGGTTCGTACCCTAACAGGATATGGAAAGGGCTAAGGCCAGTAGTCCTATTCACCGAGCTGTTATACGCGAACTCTGCTAGGGGCAACACCGAGTCCCAAGTACACACATGCTCACCAACAAGCAGCGTAAGAGGGAGCCCAAACTCCTATTGACCACCTCAGTCTGTCCATCCGTCTGTGGGTGGTAGGCGGTGGAGAACTTGAGGGTGGTGCCCGTCTTCATCCATAGTGTCTTCCAGAAATAGCTCATGAACCGGACGTCACGATCAGACACTATAGAGGAAGGTAATCCGTGATACTTGAAGACCTCTCTAAAGAATAGGGCGGCCACCGAGGAGGCATCGGCCGTCCTGCGGCATGGGATGAAGTGGGCCATCTTCGAAAAGCGATCCACGACAACGTAAATGGAATCATGTTTCTTGGGCGTGCGGGGCAACCCAAGAACAAAGTCCATGCTGATGTCAACCCAGGGTTTGTGCGGGATCGGCAACGGGGAATACAGGCCGCCGGGTTGGCGGGATCCTTTCGCCGTCTGGCACGTCCTACAATGCCTAACCACGCGCGCGACGTCTCCTTTCATCGAGGGCCAATAGAACCGATCCTCAACCAAGGCGATGGTCTTGTCTCGTCCGAAGTGCCCGGCGGCGCCTCCCGCATGCATCTCCCAGATCAAGAAGTCACGGAGAGAAGTGGAGGGAATGCAGAGTCGGGCGCCGAAGAACAGGTATCCCTCGGAAACCGTAAACCCATCAATAGTGTCTGGAGGGTTCCGGGTGAGGGACCGATAGATATTTCCAAAATCCGAACATTCGGCATACTCAACAACGAGGCGCTCAAAACCAGTGACATGTGTGCTCATCGCCAGGAGGCTAATCCGGCGACTCAGGGCATCGGCCGGCTTGTTTTCAACACCCGCGCGGTGTTTAATAACGTAGTGATAGCTCTGCAGAAACTCTACCCACTTGGCGTGCCTATGACTAAGCTTTGACTGGGACTCAAGATATCGTAAAGCCTGATGATCAGAGTACAACACGAACTCCTTGTGCAAGAGATAGTGCCGCCAATACCGCAAGGTCTGGACGATAGCATAAAATTCACGGTCATACGTGGAATACCGCTGGCGGGCCTCGTTCAGCTTCTCGCTGAAATATGCAATGGGATGGCCCTCCTGGCTAAGCACTCCACCGATCCCTGGGCCTGAAGCGTCACACGCTACCTCGAAGGCTAGGCTAAAATCTGGCAATCTAAGGACAGGGGCGGAAGCTAGACGATCCTTGATCTCCTTGAAGGCCTTAGTGGCGGCCGTGGTCCACACGAAGTCTCCCTTACGAAGGCAGCTCGTAAAGGGGGCCATAAGTGCGCTAAAACCTCGGACAAACCTCCTGTAGAAGGTGGCCAGTCCATGGAAACTCCTGGCCTCGTGGATGGTCGTGGGGACAGGCCACTCACGGATCGCTCTCACTTTGTCGGGGTCCACAGCGATGCCTGACGCCGAGATAATATAGCCAAGAAAGTGAACCGATTCAGCCAGAAAATCACACTTCTTCATATTGATAAATAAATGCTCCTTCCTGAGGGTGTCGAACACCAATCGGACGTGGTGTAGGTGGTCAGTGCGCTCCTGGCTATAGATAAGAATATCGTCGAAGTACACAACTAGGAACTTGCCCATGTAGGGCCGCAAGACTGAGTCATCACCCGCATGAACGTGCTAGGGGCATTCGACAATCCGAACGGCATCACCAACCACTCAAATAGACCATCCTTCGTCTTGAATGCCGTCTTCCATTCATCCCCCTCGCGGACCCTAATCTGGTGATATCCGCTCCTAAGGTCGATCTTCGTGAAAATACGGGCCCCAGCCATAGCGTCAAGTAAGTCGTCAAGGCGGGGAATCGGAAAACGGTACTTCACTGTGATCTTATTGATGGCCCTACTGTCAACGCACATGCGCCAGCTCCCGTCCTTCTTCGGGGTGAGAAGGGCTGGGACCGCGCACGGACTCAAGCTCTCGCGTACGAAGCCCTTCCTAAGTAAATCATCAACCTGCCGTTTTAGCTCGGTATGCTCGGTTGGGCTCATACGGTAGTGTGGGAGATTGGGCAAAGATGCCCCCGGCACAAGGTCGATCGCGTGCTGGATATCCCTCAGGGGGGGTAGCTCGTCGGGGAGCTCTTCGGGCGTAATGTCCGTAAAGTCTCTCAATAATCGCTGTAAATCAGGATCAACAGGAATGACACTCCAGCTAGGAGCGTCCGAGGCCAAGGTAGCCGCTACAACAAATACGATCCCCGAGTCTAAGCCCTCTCTCATGAAGTCATGCATCCTCAGAAGGTGCAGGGGCCTGGAGGACCCGACACCGACGGGCGAGTCAACCTTGCCCTTTGAGGGATCCTTGGGCTGGGTTGGGGTCAAGGTGATCTTTCGGCCCCGATCATAAAATACGCATGTATTCGATCGTCCGAAGCACGTCACGTCGCGATCAAACAACCAGGGTCGACCTAAAAGGACATGGGCTACGTCCATCGGGATAACGTCACACCAGACCTTGTCCTCAAAGGACGCGAGCCGCAAGGGTACTAAACACCGCTGGGTAACCTGGATAGCAGACTTGTCCACCCAGAGGACACGATAGGGCTGGGGGTGCGGCTCGGGGGTGATCTGCATCCGCTCCAGCGCCTTCATGGCGACAATATTTACGCAGCTCCCCCCATCGATAGCAAGCTTGCAGGGACCGCCCGCGCTCTGGAAGTAAGTATAGAAGATGGTGGTACGTCGCCAATCATCCTCCGAACGTGGAGTATGCAGGAGGCGGCGTATAACTCCTAACTCTAAAGATCTCTCTGCGTCACTCTCCCAGTCTTCCTCCACGGTTGCTACTATGTCGCCCTCAGTCTCTCTCGCCGGGTCTATACTTTCGTCTTCCTCATCCTCAATCAACAGGTTTCGCATAGGGCATTGTGCGGCATAATGACCTCGTCTAGAGCATCTATAGCACTGGGGGCCACTTGGCCTAGGAGGCCCGGTCATAACAGCCTTCCCTTTCACATCCTCAGGGATGTGGGGGGGACCGGTGGCCTGGGGGTGAGGAGGGGTGGGCCTCCTGAATGTGGGGCCATCAGTCCTAGGAGCTTGCTGGCGGGTTCCGGTAGTCCGGAGGTAGAGCTCGTACTCCAGGGCCAACTCATAAATCTGTTCGACTGTTTCCCGTCGGTGGGGAATTAGTTCCCTCCTAATCTCCGACCGTAGGCCGTACCGAAACCGGGAAGCCGCGGCACTGCTCTCCTCTCGAAGGTCACTCCGCACCATCAGGTCGTCAAACTTGGTCATATATTCAGCTACTGACATCGTGCCCTGTCGAAGTGCATAGACCTGGTCTAACAATCGATCACGATACGACGCAGGGAGGTATTTCTCCTTCAGGCGCCTCGTCATATCTTCCCATCTAATAATGGGCCGATAGCCGTCCCGCTCTAAGGCTCGCTCTACGCTAGTCCAATAGTTCATCGCAGATCCTACTAACTTCATACGCGCGAATCGCACCTTGCGTTCATCACTCATGTCGTACCAGTCAAAGTAGTGCTCCATCTCCCGGAGCCAGTCACTAAATGCTCCGGGGTCTTGATGACCGTCGAATGTAGGGACGTCGATACGGATACGACGGAGGATGTCATCCTCCCTAAGTGGTACCCCTTCCCGATGTTCGGGATAGCCGTCGAAGCGATCACGACGGGCATAGTCGTATCGGGGCCGCTCAGGGTTCCGTGGGGCATCATGATCATAATCAGGGGGATCTTGGTACCGTCGGGGGGCGTTGTGGTCGCCTCGGCCTTCGTAGGCGTCCTGGCGCGCACGAAGCTCATTGATGCGAGCGCCCAATTGGTCAAAGCGGTCTAAAATCGTGCGTTGGAATTCGGCGGGGGACAATTCCGAATTGGAATTGGAGTTGTCGGCCCGCTCATCAGTGAGGTTCGGATCAGACATGTTTTGTCTAAATGGCCTACCACTACGTAACATACGACGCGCTCAAACCTCGCTTTGATACCAATCTGATGTAGGGCAGGCTGGGGTCGCGGAAAACTAGACGTACTACGGGGTTTTACGATGAGGACGACCCAACACAGCACGGGCTTCACAAATTCCAAACGATTAATTTAGCGTAGATTACTTAAATAATTTTATGCCCACGCAGAGATCCACCAAGGGGGTAGTGGCAAAGGAGAGAGGCACCTAGGCGTGGTTACGAATCGGGAGCGCAAAGGATTTAAATTAAAGCGGATTAGCCCTGCAAGTTAGCACAAAATTAAGTAACACAAGCACCATTCAACTGATAAACATAGCACAGAAATTTAAGCAGAGTAAACCATGCCGAGAATCAAGTCCAAAAGACGACTTACAACCTTACGTGGAGCCAATCGGATGAAGGTGGGGCACCGATTATTGGGAGGAGTAGGCCCGGGACGGTGGAAGCCAACTGTGGGGACGTGCGGTGGATTCTCGGACTGCGGGGGAGTTACGGCGGGGCTGATGTGGACGGCGGGTGACGGGTGGCTGTCGGGAGCAGGGGAGGGGGCCTGGGGTGTGGTCGACGGGACTGCAGGGGCTGGAGTGGGGCGGCGGAAACTGCTGGACGGAGGGGATCTGGGCGGCGGGCTGTTGGGTGACAGGGGTTGGGTGGAGGACTGCTGGTGGGCAGAGGGCTGAGCGGCGGGCTGCTGGCGGGCGGAGGGCTGAGCGGCGGGCTGCTGGCGGGCAGAGGGCTGAGCGGCGGGTTGCTGGCGGGCCGGGGAAGGCTTGGCAGGGAGGCGGAGGGGCAGGGTAACACCCGACGGGCGGCTGGAAGGCCGGGGCGCACCGTCGTAGGCGGGGAAGGGGAGGGGCGGCAGCGGGAACCCTAGGCGTCGCACCTTGGGGGCGTTGGCGTCGCACCAACCGACCGACTGTAGAGTCTCTCAAGCATTCGGTCCCCAAACCTATCCTCATGGCTCCTATAAATAGAAAAAGAGGCTAGGGCATCCGGAATCGATGGCTCAGATCGCCCAATCTTCCGGGTGCCCAAATAATGTCAATACATGTCCAAATAAAAGAAAACAAAATACGAAAAAAGCTCGCGTCGACCTTCCGGACACATCCACGGGCTCGGATCGTCCGGAAGGGCCCTCTAAGTGCAGGATCATAAAATCACGCCCGCTTTCGGCGGGAATACACGTGCGTGGGCCAATGCTGACGTTGGCCTCCATCAAAATGTCTTCGATATCAAATTGGGTGTGACAAAAATGAGAATGCAAAATTGGAAGCTACAAATTTTGAAAAAACATTATATTACAAAAATGTGGGAGTGACATCTATTAAAAATTAGATAACATAAAGTATACTCATGCAGTTTGACTGTGAACAACAAAGTTTTTAAAAAAATGCACAATTCAGGTAAGTAAATAGATTTAGTGTCTAATAAATAGATAGGAGTAGAGTGAAGATTGTATGGATGAAAGTTGTTCAAATTATTTGAGTAGATGGAAAATGAGAATCATAAAGACAGACCAAGTAGCTGCGATGATGATTAAAAACTATCAAATCTTATATCCAACACTTTTCTAAGTCATCCTTAAACGAGAAATTTCATCTTTAAATATTTAAAATTAAATTTCTGGTTCTTACTCGTAGGGTAGAGAATTTGGTTCAAAGCCTGCAATGTATTGCTGATGCAAATTTGCGAAACTAAAAATGCATGAAGTACACATTTGTTTAAAAACATTTGTGTACTAGAAGCTATGCCCGAGCTCCTATTTTGCGTAGTGTGCGACATCGATTGTAGGCCTCCACTTTAAGTACCCAACCGAGTGTTATTACTTCCACACAACACACTTGGCGACCGAGTGCACGACCGCTATACTTGAGGTCATGGGTTCGGGTCCTGAAAGCAACCTCTTGCAAAAGAGTAGAGTAAGGTTTGCCTACATTTTCACCCTTGCGGGTCCCTCGTTCCCCGGGAATGCTTTCTGCACCGAGCTGCCCTTTGATGCTAAAAACCTATGTGATAGGTTTGATAAAAGGAATTAAAAACAAATAACTCAAATCCATTTGACAGTATTCTTTTTTCTTTTTAATATACTATAGAAATATGAACTAAATAGATATAAATATATTTATTTATAAACTGTGATATCTTAGATAAAAGGAATTAAAAACAAATAACTCAAATTCATTTGACAGTAATTTTTTCGCTTTTTAATATACTATAAACATATGAATTAAATAGATATAAATATATTTATTTATGAACTAAATATATATAAATATACAATATTCACATTTTAACTTGAGTATGAGTTGATCAAATTCAACGCAAGCTAGGATGAAAGATTGGATCAATCCAAAGGATTGGTAAAATAGAATACTTGAAAGTAGCAAAATAATTATATCAATCTTTGAGCTAAACTCTCAAATTTCGGCATGACATAAAAGTAAAAGATATAAATATATGAAATAAAATAATAATAATAAAATAGATTATCTCTCATGCCTACTGTTTTTTCTCATTCTTCTCCTAATATATGTTAAAACTATAAAGTATATATGTCGAGTTACCCATCCAAAATATGTTCCATTCAAGGCCTTCAAATTCTCTGTTGTTCTTAAAACTTGAAAAAGTAATAGCTTACTAAAATTCACAATATTTAGTGGATAACGCTAAATGAACCTCATAATGACAAATATTATTGAACATTACTAGGGAATGTAAATTTAGAGGAAATAATAATAAGTAATTTCTCTATAATGTTAAATATCATGTATGTCCCAACATTATATACACTATATATAGGGGCATTTATCGGGACTCCCCTCTAAGTTTGCAAAAAATTACAGATTGCACCCATCTTATTATTGAAATTACAAAAACTTCCCCCGGATGTTACAAAACATAACATTTATCCCCCCCTAAGTTCACATTTCATGACATCCATGCACACCCCTCCCCCCTCGGAATACATTTTCAATGGAGGTATTTTGTGCATAAATTTTATGAAATGTTAACTTCGAGGGAGGTAAATGCTATGTTTTGTAACATTCAGGGAGATTTTTATAATTTCAATAATAAGAGGGTTGCAATCCGTAATTATGCTAACTTCCAGGGGAAGTTTTGGTAATTATTCGTGTGTGTGTGTGTGTGTGTGTATATATATATATATATGAGTGCCCGACACGGGGCTCCGCCCCTACTACCAATCGCGACAGTACCCGGCCCGTCCCTATGGCCCCGCGCGACTGTACCCGGCCCTCTACTACAATCTCGCGCAACTGTATCCGACCCACCCCCGGCAGGTTTTGCCCGCCCACGACAATAATTTAAGAAAAAGATAAAGTAAATATAATTTTATAAATAACAAAATTTAAAATTATAATTATAAATGTATATATATAATGAATAATATATATAGTTATTAGATATAGTATATTTATATATAATAATGAATTATATTATACATATATTTATATTTTTTATATAAGAATACATAAAATATAAGAATATAAGTTTAAATTATTAGAATAAATATCACAATTGCCTCCTTGCTTCATTGGATAGAGTTGTTCCTCTTGTCCTTCATGTTCTGGGATCGAAACCTGATAGCCGTGTTTGAATTCAAAAATCATTTTAAAAGCCAGGCATCTGATTTTTTAAGAGTTACAGGGGCAAAATCGTAATTTCACATAGGTTTAGGACACCCTAGTAGTAGGTTTAGGAGACCTACTAAAATGTGGAAGATAGAGTGATTTTATTGTGCTCGATCAGACGGTTGTTGAATTATGAAGTCATGATCTGACGGCTTGTGGAATTTTGAACTCATGATATTTACAGACCACAGTATTTCTTTATATATGGTAAAGATATATATACATATATATATATAATCAGTCATACTTTTACCAATAAAGGTGTAATATATGAATATAGAAGTACCCCAAATGGAAATTAACTAAGAAAAATAAATATATTTACAAAGACGTCAATCTGAAAAGAGAATACAGTAGATTTTCTATCATTGAAAGAAAAAAATAAGGAGCAATATAAACTGCTGTAATAGAGGGGGTTGGTACTCTAAGGGCTTGTTTGGAGCAGAGGATTTCCCATGGAGGAAATCCGCGAGGTGGAAATCTGGGGGAAATCCGCGCGGTGGAAATCCGGGGAAAATCCGCGCGGTGGAAATCCGCGTGGAATCCGTGAGGTGAACATCCGCGGGAAATCCGTAGGAAATCTATGGATTTCCCTTGGCGGGGCTGATCCCCGCGGCCCCGTCAAACTGCGCACGATCGCGGCCTGGCAATTCCATCTGCTCAACCACAGCAAATCAACTACGCCAAACACGCCCTAAAAGTGAAATAACAATTGAGTTTTTCCTTGTATATGCTATAGATTTAATTTGTTGAAATGCATGCTGAAGACAAACTTTCAAACCAAAATCTTAGACCCGATAGAAAAGAAAAGGACTTTAGAAGTCACCAGATAAAAGAAAATTTGTATCGGGATCACTTCATGAATTCAGTTAGTAAAGTACATTTAAAAGTTCTTCCATTTAAATAGGCTTGGAGTCATTTTTAATAACCCTAAATTGAATTCCACAAGAAAAAAATTAACATTAATACCAAATTAAATAGACGGAAAAGGGGCAGCACAATTTCACAATCGAGTAATGTTAGGGGATGAAGGGAGAGAGATAATGAAAGGGAGAGAGATAGAGATCTAAGAGAAGATTAGAAAACTAAGGTTGAGAGGGATAGTGAAGAGTTAAAAACCTGGAAATATTCTTGCTTCCCAATCAAGGGGGGTTTCGGGCATATTTATACCCGGACCCAAGGCCGTCCGGCCAAGGGGGCCGGCCGGCCCCAATAGGAGCTGAACCGGGTTGGTTCAGCCCCCGAGGGCCGATTCAGCCCCGTTGTCGCCTCCGTATCTCCCTCGCCGTCTCGTGTACTGACGCCCAAATAGCCTGGCTACGTCCGGGGGCGTCCGTCCGGGGGCGTAACATTCCCCTCCTCATCAAGAACCAGCTCGTCCTCAAGGTGGTAATCGGGGTAGAGCTCCCGAAACTCAAGCAAGTCGACCCAGGTGTTGTGCTCTGTTATCAGATTCTTCCACTTGACTAGTAACTCGGGACAGTACATCGTGTCTCGGCGCTTCCACTTGATTAACAGGATGTCTTCAGGGATCTGGCATAGCTCACCCGCGCTAGTAGCCTCAGGCAAGAGAGGATTGGGCTGAATAGTGTCGCCGATCTTCTGCTTCAACAAGGAGACGTGAAAAGTCTGACGTATCCTCGATCCTTTGGGCAATGCCAATGTATAAGCAACCGGTCCAACCCGTCGGATGATCCGGAAGGGACCATAGTAACGGGGTGCTAGCTTCTGGTTCGTCCGCTGTGCCACAGACAACTGCCGGAAGGGGCGGAGCTTGAGAAAGACCTCATCCCCCACCTAAAACTCTCGATCCGTCCGATGCTTTTGTCAGCATGTGCCTTCATGCAATCCTGCGCTCTCCGGAGATTCTCGCGCAAATTGGCGTGTGTGCGGTCAGGATCACGGACTGCACGGTCAATCGCGGCCAACGCCGTACTACCCGGCTCATAACTGCTCAGTGAAGGAGGAGGACGACCGTACACGACCTCAAAGGGAGTTAGCTTGCTGGCTGAATGGTAAGAAGTGTTGTAACAGTACTCAGCCCAATGCAACCAACTCGTCCAAGTGCGTGGCTCATCCATAATGAAGTAGCAGAGGTATGTCTCCACGCCCCGATTGAGTACCTCTGTCTGGTCATCTGTCAGTGGATGGTGAGCTGTGCTGAAACATAAAGAGGTCCCTTGTAAGCGAAAGAGCTCCTTCCAAACGTTGCCAACGAACGTTGAATCACGATCCGAGGTGATTGCCCGAGGTATGCCTTGAAGGCGGACAATCTCGCGGGCAAAAAGAGCAGCGACAGATTCGCCGGTGTACGGATGGCTCAGCGCGAGGAAGTGTTTGTATTTGGACAACTTATCTACCACCACCAGGATGACGGACTTGCCCTTAGACTTGGGCAGGCCATCAATGAAATCCATGGAGACAGTATCCCAAATCTGGTGCGGAATCTCCAAGGGCGTAACCCGGCTGGGGAAGTGGTCTCATATTTCTGGCGCTGCCAAGTGTCACACTGCTGAACAAATAGCTGGATATCCCGGCGCATCCTTTTCCAAAACACATTAGCTCGTGCTCGCTGAAGAGTGCGGAGAACACCGGCGTGACCACAAGTCGGCGATGAATGGAACTCATGCATCATGACCGTCCGCCAAACAGACTATGAGGGAATGACCACGCGACCCCGATAGTACAACCTATCATTCTGAAGATGGTAGTCCGGAGCTGTCGCACACGCCTGACGCGGATCCTCCACAATAGTCTGCAACTCGCAATCACGCTGCACCACATCCTGGATCTCGTTAATGAAATCTAACAATGGTGTAGAAATATGGGCAAGGGCACCCTCAGCCAAGCGGGACAACGCATCAGCAACCCGATTGTCCTACCCTTGTCGGTAGGCAATCTCGTAATCATAGCCCAGAAGCTTGGTCACCTACTTTTGTTGGAGAGATGAAGAGACCCGCTGCTCCAAGAAGTGTTTGAGACTCTGAAGATCCGTCCGGATCTTAAAGTGGCGACCCAACAGGTAAGGCCGCCACAGCATGAATCACCGCTAACATCTCCTTCTCATACGTGGACAACCCTAGCGTCCGGGGGGCTAACGCCTTGTTGTAGAAGGCTATGGGCCGCCCCTCCTGCATCAGCGCAACCCCGAGCCCCACTCCGGAAGCATCAATCTCCACGACAAACTCTTTGCTGATATCTGGAAGTGCGAGGACCGGCGTCATCGTCATCACCCTCTTGAGCGCCTGGAAGGCCTCCTCAGCCTCCTCCTGCCAGAGGAAGGCGTCTTTTTGCAGCAACGGAGTAAGAGGCCTGGAAATCTTGCCATACTCTCTCACAAAGAGACGATAGTAGCCCGTGAGGCCTAAGAAGCCCCGCATTACCCGAATAGTCTGGGGTCGCAGCCAGGTAAGCATACTCTCAATCTTCTGGGGGTCGGCCTTGGCGCCTTGAGCTGAAACGAGATGTCCCAAGTACTCCACCTCCTCTTGACCAAAGGAACACTTGGACCGTTTGGCATAAAGCTGATTCTGGTGGAGAATAGAAAAGACTTCTTCAACATGGGCCAAGTGCTCCTCCCAACTGGCGATGTAGATGAGAATGTCATTAAAAAAATCATCACAAAGCGTCGTAGGAGCTCCCGAAAGATCTCGTTCATGTTGGCCTGAAAAGTGGATGGCCCGCCGGTCAGTCCGTTGGCCATCACCCGGAACTCGTAGTGACCGTCGTGTGTTCGGAAGGACGTTTTGTGGATATCTTCCTCTCGCATAAGGATCTAATAGTAGTCGGATCGCAAATCAAGCTTGGTGAACCATTGTGCACCGTGTAGCTCATCAAACTGCTCTTCAATCAGAGGAATGGAGAACTTATCCTTCACGGTAGCACTGTTCAGTGCGTGGTAGTCGACACAAAATCGCCACAAACCATCCTTCTTCTTAACCAAGATAATCTGGGCGGAGAAAGAACTCGTACTGGGGCGGATGATCCCCGCAGCTAACATCTCTCGGACACTGCGCTCGATCTCAGCCTTCTGCATGAGCGAATATTTGTATGGCCGGATGTTGGTAGGCTCCCCCCCCCCTGAGCACAATCTGATGGTCCTGAAAGCGCAGTGGTGGGAGAGCACAGGGCTCCTAAAATATGTCAGTATACCGATCGAGAAGAGACTGTATTTGGACGGGTACCTCAGATGCCCCGTGTCAGCCACCTTTACTCCCAACAGCACCGCCGTCATGCTTCCTTCCTCGTCAAGCCGCTGAAGACTTCAAACAGATATATCCTTAACCGGAATGCTTTGAGGCCCTTCAAACAGAACTGCTTCTCATGTTGTAAGAACTCCATGGTCATGTGATCCCAGTCAAAAGTGACTCGCCGTAGCTGGAGCAGCCAATGCACTCCCAACACCATATTGGAACCTTTGATCGGAAGAAGGTAAACATCGGTTCGTCCCGTGTAGCACTGTATGTTGAGCTCCACCTGCCTCAATACTCCCTCACACTGCAGCTTGCTACCATCGGCCACCATAACCTGAAAGGACGCCACTTGATTGAGATCAATCATGTGTCCCACTCTGCGTGCCACCTCAGGATGGATGAAATTGTGGGTACTCCCACTGTCTATCAAGGTCAGCACGTTTTCACTACAGATCTTGTCTGTCATGCGCATAGTGAGCGGGGCGATGCAGCCCTCCATCGCATGTAGAGAAACTCCGAACTCGGTCACTGCAAAACTCCTCTGTCAACTCCAGCTCAGGACCCACATCTATCTCTTCTTCCCCATCCTCATGTAGCATGAACACCTGAACCTTCTGACATTTGTGCCCAAGAATGAACTTCACGTCACAGTTGAAACACAACAATTTGTCCTTCCGCGCCTGAAGTTCCGGCCAAGTCAGACGAGTGACATCCGGCTTGCTTGGACCTTGCTGTTCCTTCCTGACCATAGCCGTGGTGGTCGTAGTACGTGCTGTGCTGCGGGCACATTGCCTGTTGTAGCGTTCTTCCTGTATCCGAGCGAGACTGATCGCATGGTTCAAGCTACGGGGCATGTAAGACTGGATCTCATCCCGCAAGTAGTCACCATGGTGAAGAAAAGAACCTCTGATACCAATTATTGGGGGATGAAAGGGAGAGAGATAGAGATCTAAGAGAAGATTAGAAAACTTGGGTTGAGAGGGATAGTGAAGAGAAAAACCTGGAAATATTTTTGCTTCCTAACCAGGGGGGTTCCGGGTATATTTATACCTGGACCCAAGGCCGGGCGGCCAAGGGGGCCGGGCGGCCAAGGGGGCCGGCCGGCCCCAATAGGGGATGAACCGGGTTGGTTCAGCCCCAAGGCCGGTTCTTTAGAGAGTGGGGGCTGAACCAGTTGGTTCAGCCCCATTGTCGCCTTTGTATCTCCCCCACCGTCTTGTGTATTGACGCCCAAATAGCAGGGCTCCGTCCGGGGGCGTAACAAGTAATCACATAAATGTGAGACTATAGTTTCAAAATAAGCTCAAAGCATCATAAATAATGACCTTTCAAGAAAAGGCTAAGAATAAAAAAGAAATTAGTAGCCACAGTTCCTTAAAAACAAGCATGATAGGAAGAAGTACCTAAAATGATCAAGATATCAATGTGCATGCAAAAATCAATATTAAACGTCATCAGGATGCAGTGAGCTGAAGGTTGCAGAAAGCCACTGCCATCCATTAAGCCAAAAGGAGCATGGGCGGAATAATGCTAAAAGCCATAAAGAGGTCCCAAAATACTTACTTCTGGAACTACAAGAAGGGATATACTGGCATACAGAAGATCAATAGATATCCCATTGAACTTGAACTTCATTACAGGAACATGAGCATCTGGAACAGGCTGGAGTTCAGTAACCTCACCCCTTTCGGACAAAATATCATGCAAAATCATGAAAAAATCCTCCTGTAGTTGTTATACAACCAGTTAACTGCAGCTCATTACAAAAGACGAAGCACAAATATTTCAATCAGAGGATTTAACCTCCCGATTAACATATGAAGGGCCAATGCATAGTGTATCAATATCAGCTCCTGGTCCGTTAACCTGTTACAAAAAATTAATACATAAGAAATAAATACTATAGTACTAATCTGAAATATCATAACAAACATATCGTAAAAAAAAATGTTTACAATAGAAGTTATCATGCTAAAGTCCTTATATTTAATTTATGAAGTAGGATACTATGACTTGTTTTTGGGAACAAGAAGACCAAACACTAACCTTAAGCAAAGATTTTTGAAAATCTAATGATACTACTAAGGTCTTTATGAAACTCTGGCAAACATACCCGACCAATATTGTCGGGTTTCAAGTAAAATTTTCTATTGTTAATTATTCTTTTATAAAAATTATAGCTCTTCTTTGAAATTAATGTTTTTTTCACCAAAGAAACAAAACTAAATTGACTGATATATATATATATATAAAGAGAGAGAGAGAGAGAGAGAGAGATTTATTTATTTATGAAAGGATATGTGTCATTACTTTACCAACCACAAAATTGCAGAAAAAACATAACATTGATGTAAGCAGAGAGAAAAAGTATTTTTGAACTTCAAAGAACATGTGGAATCTTTGGGATCAAAGCTGAGTCGCAGCATTATATTCATAAAAATAAAGGATATTCACTGCATCTTTAGGAATTGAAGCAGTACAAGCCCAGTAAAATCATATTATAATATTTCATTACCCCTAACCGGTAAGAACCAAATGTAAATATGACAGCATTTGCTTCCTCGATCATTTGATCAGTATATCCACGTTGACTAGTTAATTGCCTCACCCAACTCTTTACAATCTGCATGAAGCATCAAAAAGTATACCATTATAACCAACTCAGAACAAAGAATTAATTCAGAGTTTTAATCGCATCTTAACTAGTTACACGGAAGAGAATAAAACCATGGCGTATATAGGAAACAGTGTCACTAAACAAAGCAAAGAAAAAAATCATTTATGATATATTGTTAAATTCATAATCGGAATATCACTACCCTAACCCCAAAACTACAAGAAATCATTGAAAAAAAAGATTTGAAGAAACATATTTCATTATGCTGGACCTAAGATATGATACAATTCCTTCCTAAAAAGAAGCCAAACAAACACAAGAATTGGAATTGAATTCCTTTCCCTAACAGCTTATATTCTTTAATTTAGGCTCCGTTTGGCACGGTGGTGAACATGAGAGTTAAATTGTCATTCGTTAACACCCACCTAAGGAACTTCATCCACTTTTACGTTTAAACGGATGAAGTTCCTTAGGTGGGCGGTGACCGTTTAACCCCCGTCAAACGAAGCATTAATATTAGAAGTGGCATAATACTAAGAAAGACAATGGACAGAATATAAGTTACCAGATTCAACTGTCCTAGAACTTCCTCTCTCCTTGCAGCTTCATCATTGCTCTCATAGAGCCCAGCCTCCACCAAGAACTTCAATAAAGTCCATGTTAAAGAAAGAACAGGGAAAAAACACATACACTAAAGAAGAATAAACCCTAAAATGTGCAAAAAAGAATACTTTCTCTAATTCGGTGGTTCTCAGAAGATCTGCCTCCGTCGGCCCAGCAGTTGATATAGGCTTCGTCACCCCAAACTGCTGCTTGAGGGCATGTGCGGCAGCACTGCCAACATCCGGACTCCCCATTTGGAAATACAAATAGATAAGGATACCCTACAGCAATAGGTTAGGATTTCCAGCGACAAAAATCTCCCCAAATAAAAAGCTCTAACAACAATCCCAGATAGATATCTTAAGACCTAACTCAATAATAAAAGAGATGTCGCTCATGTGATATTATTATACGGATCTATGCGAAATTCAACAGCAAGATCAAAGACCAATTCATCAAAGGCATAAAGACACTTCGTTTCTTAAAGAACAAGGAACGAGAGCGTCTACAATCTAAAGATTTCCTGAAATAGAGCAAACCTAACCCTAGATATCAGCAGAGAAGAAGATACCAAGGAAAAGATCTCTTTTCCTGTTTGTGGATACCATTACCCGCCCTTGCCAATACAAACAAACATGACCCACATATCAAATGATACACTCGCCGTCCCCAACCCAAAACAACCGCCAGATTCCGCGATTCTCAAACCCTAGAAGCGCGAAAAAATAGCAAATCCAAAACGGAAAACAAACAGTAAAAGAGCGGAGTACGATCGGCGCCGGAGAAACCCTAGACCCGTGCTAATGAAAGGTTTCCCGGCATCCAATCGTATGAAGGAGGGAGAAATGAGAGAGGGTGGATTCGGACGCGGGCGGCACGGCAAGCGTTATTACGAACGGATTTTGTTTCCTGAAGAAAAGTGAGAGCGCTGCTGCTATTTTAGCATTTTTTATGCTGATGGACGGCGTTCGTACCGATTTTCCGGCCACGTGGCAGCTGACGCGGTTTCGTTGGTGAGCGCCGAACGGCTTTGCCCGGTCGACTCGCACCTTTTTGAACGTGCGGCTGGAGGAGTGTGCATTAATAATATATATATATTAAAAAAAAAAACGTTGTTATCCGCAGGCGCAGTTAGATTATATGCATGCTATTATTTTAGAATATGATAAGAACTTTCTTTTTACAAACCGCAGGCCCTAAATTTTCTCCCGACGGATTGCTGTTTCGCACGAAGGTCTTCCAGGTCGCCGCGCTGCTCGTCGCAGCAGCTCCCCGCCGGTCGGCGCTCCTCCGGTAAGATTCATCCTCCTCCCAGCTTGTCGCTCCTCCGCCCGTCGTTGGCTTCTTCGCTGTCGTCGGCTCCTTCGCCCGCGTCGGCTCCTCCGCTTGGTATGCTGTTGATTCTCTCACACCTCATCCCCACTAATTCTAATTAAACATGCAACAAATTTTCTCCTAATTAATTGCATCAACAACCACTAGGAAGGGCGATGAAGTATGCAGACAAGGTGTTTGATTAAATGCCCCAACCGAAACTGCACTGTGTTTGATTCATGGTAATCTTTCTGTAAAAAGACGAAACACGGGCCGCAACGTAACCTAGATCGCGAGTTCCGCTCCGCCGCCGCCGTCGCCGCTTGAGAGAGTTGATCGCCGGTCTTGATCGTGGTTTCTTCTAGATCTCCGGTCGATAGAAGCTTAGCCAAGCTTAGCGTCTCACGTGTCTAACCGGAGATCTCTTGTCTCTTGATTTGTTGATCGGGAAAACCTTCCCCGTCCGAATCGATCGAGACGACTGATCCTAGTGTGACCGTTGGAAGACCTAGCTAGCTTTGCTACGAAGTTTGGATCTCCAAAGTAAAGCAGCCACACACCGTGTCGCCGCCGATACCGTGAACCAAGCCGCCGCACATCTTGCCGTCGCCGGTTCCGGGGAGATTCTCTCCAAGAGAGATCTAGGGTTGTGGACACTTCGTGGACTTCAAAAACACGTCGTCAACGAAGAGGGACACCTTAGTCTTCAAACGTAGTTTGTATCTCTTGTACATTCTAGTTTTACTTTTTTTGTAAAGGAACGTTGGTTCCTAGTTGTAAGGGTTAGGTGCAACCCGTGTTGTGGGAGTGTTGACTCCTACGTATGGAAGGGTTCCTTCCGATAGTGCAAGGATTGGATTTCAATCCTGTTGGTGAAGAGACCGAGTCGTCCCTTGTTGGGAGATAGGTCGAAGGGGGAAAGTGGATGTACCCAAATCGAGGAACCACTATAAATTGCTTGTGTATCTTCTGTGCTGTGGTGTTTTGTTTTCTTGTGCAGGTACAATTTTAAATTCCGCAAAAAAGCTGCACGTCACCTAATCCCTCCCCCCCCCATAGGTGAAGTTCGATGACACTATGTGGACTTTCAAGTGGTATCAGAGGGAGGTTACTCATCAAAAAGGTTTACACCTTGAGTAGAATCCTGCCACCAGTGTCAGAAGCATGGAGCTGGATCATGAGATATCGCCACTAAGACTCCCCACATGCACAAAGGAGTTTTATCCCGTCTGGAGGATGAGAGTGTCGTATCACTTGGATGCTATCGATCCTCGAGCATCTTTCATCCTGGAAGAGGGTCCTTTTATTCCTATGAAGACCTCTGACTCTGGAAAGAATGTCCAAGTGCCCAAGTACATTGCTGAGATGTCGGAGACGGAACTTTCATTATTTAATTTGGACAAGAGGATTCGTCAAATTATCATGGATATCTGGTCTGAAGCTTCTCGCTCTAGATTGGAAAAATGTGGGTCGGCTAAATCTATGTGGGTGATGATCTCAGAGCTGATGGGGGGGTCAGAGAAAGCTGGAATCTGCTGTCAACTAGAGGATGAAGCCTATGTGGGGGTCCTCGCCTCTGAAGATGAAGGCAAGGATCTATCGGACAACATCAGAGCTCCAGTGTCCGTGTCAGAGACTGAAGAAGCCAGTGAGGAAAGCAGTTCTGATGAGGATGACACAACGGTCACTGCCGCTAGTGACAATGACTCTGATGAGCAGGTAACTTCCTCATCTTGCCCCGTCTCTCTTGAAGTTTTTGAAGACAGGAACTGCTTTCCTTCAGAAAATCCTGATTCCCTGAAGAGAGCCCTTCAGAAAAGCAACCTACTTGCTGAGGAGCAAGCTCAAGAGATTGCTCGACTGAAGATCTTGTTGATTCTCCAATTGGCATCCAACAAGGTCAAGGACTCTAAAATCTCAGCTCTAGAGATTAGTCTAGAGAATGAGAAAAGGATAGTAGCTAACTTTTCCAAGGTTGATGCTATGAAGAGAAAAGTAGAAAATGGGTGGATCTCCAGAATTATCAATTCATGGAGAAATGGGGAAACGGTATTCCGACCCCCCACTCCAAACAGGAAGGCTACTCATCATGCCTTCAGGTATGATCACAGGAACAATCGTGATCACTGTAAGGGTGATCTGTCCTCATGTGGAGACACGCATAGTGCAAGGGCCGTCGTGGCCACCCATGAGAGAATACCTAAGGCTCATTCTGAGCGCTTTGTATTCACTGCCACTGCCTCAACTCGGTGTGAATTTGCATGTATCAGCTCACAGAACACTTCTCACCACCCGAGGACACAGGACATGGAGGTTAGAAGTCATGCTGTAAGTTTTCATGGGGCCTCAGGAAGGGGGATGCCTGAAAGGAAGACACCACCTCCCCGGCCTCATGACGCTCGCAACATGCATTCCTTCCACCCTTCCACGTGTCACGGTGGAAGAGGAAATTTTGTGAGGAGATCATGCCCTATCTCGTTTAGACCTAGGAACATGACTACCTCAGTCACTAGATCAGGTCAGAAACGGCGATACAACATTCATCCGTGTTGGTGCTGTGGCAAAGTGGGACACTTTGCCATAGACTGTTGGCACAACCCCTCTGTGTCAAGGGCAAGGGCCTATCCACATTTTCTGGGCAGAGGTAGTCTTCCTGACAGGTTTTCTGAGGGAAGGCATTCCAGTGGTTATACTAACAAGAACCTAGGACCCAATATGGTTTGGGTTCCTAAGGTAAAGTAATTCTTTCTTGCAGGGTAGTCTAGGTTCCCGTAAATATGATGGGAACTAGACAGTAGATGTTTCAAGACTGAATTGGAACATGCATCTGGAATAACAGCAGTGATATCTATATGGGCATACTCACATCGAGCACCTGGTATGTTTTAGTCAGAGAGGCTAAATGATAACTCTCATAATCCCAGGTATTTTTCATCAGCCCCAAGACTTGAGTCATTTTCTATCGACATTTACATATATATATATATATCTTTATATACATATATATATATATATATGTGCACATCTAAGGATAGGTTAACACGGTGAATATAAACCTTAGATACATCTTTAAAGAGTTATCTGTAATTCCACTGGTAGACTCGAGATCTAACATCTACACGCGTAAATTAGTTCACTGAAAACTAACGAAGATATGTCATTGGAAATCTTGCCATCAAGAAATGTATGGAAAAGCCGGTTCAAACCCCAAATAGATTGGCTTTAAGAAGTATTTGCATATTTAGAAGATTTTTAAATTAACTTAGACAAACGGAAACCCGTTAAAATCCCTTTTAAAACCCGTCGATATCGCGCAGTCTCCCGCCGACTCTTCACATTCTCACGGAAATCCGTTTTAAACTTGCCGATCGCCTCTTTCGTCGACAACAGCAGAGATCGACATCTGCAGGACTCTCGCCGATTGCCCTCCGCCTTCCTGCAAGATCCCCGGAAGCTTCTTCCCGAAGGTCTCTCGCCGAATCGTGAAGGCTTCCGTCGACATCCCGCAGGACGCTCACCAAAGCTCTCTCGCAGGAAGCTCACCGAAGGTCTCTCGCCGATTCTTCCTTCCAGGAATTTCTCCGCAGTTCCGATCTCTCCCGGTTTCGATTCTTCCTTCCAGGAATTTCTCCGCGTGTACTCATCGGGTGTCCATTATCTTCAACCAACTAACTACCGTCTACGCTTTTAGGTAACCTCATCCTCACCCGTACTTGGACGTTATCACTAGTGTCGCTTCCCTTTTGAATTTTAATTAAGCGTAGTGTAGGGATTCTCTCCCTAGGTTTGCAATGGCTCTAAGGACAACCGCTGGGCTGGTCACTGGATGCGAGCTGGTACGAACAGGGTTCTCTCATGCCTCAGATGAATTCAGAAACATCATTATTATGCTGGAAGAGGCTGGCCTCTCATTCGTGCTGGAGCACCCGTGTAAAATCTTGGACAAGGAAGTGCTGGAGTTTTTCGCTACCGCTAAACTCCGAAATGAAGACTCTCTCATTAAGAGCAAGGTTGCAGGGGCAACGATCAAGATGTCTGCAAATAAGCTAACCCAATACTTGCAGCTCACTAGCTCGGAGCACGAGGATTATCTTGAGGAAGAAGACAAAACCAGGACTCTATTATTCTATGGTCTCGCTCGAGGAACTCGGTCGATAAAGCGAAAGGATATGAATGAAGAAGGGAAACTTCTGTCAGACATCGTTGGGAAGGTACTCATATGCAAACCGGGTTCTCATGACCACATCTCTGCGGACATGTTCAAGATCCTGGTGGCAATTGTCTGCAGAAAAGGATTCAACTGGGGGGCATTGCTTTTTAAGAAGATAAAGGACACCCTCAGATCTCCTAGCTTTGGCCGAATCATCAGTCTGTATCTCAATCAGTTGAACGGAGATAAGTACAACATGAGTAAAGGTGTTCCTCTACATTACTTGAAGAAAATGGACTCGAGTGTTTTTGACAGATGGGAGAGGCGCATTGGGCAGGCTGCCGTGGTAGAACAACAGGAAGTATCTCCAGCCGAGGACGGAACTGTGGGTGATTCCTTAGTTATCCCCAGTGAAATTCCTGATGCTTTGACTGCAGGACTTGAGGGGGAGCCTCTACCCACTGATGCTAATATCGTACCTGACATCTCCCAAATAGCCAGAGATGCAGTGGCGGATATACAAGAAGAAAGCGATGCTGTGGAGGAAACTGCTGACGAAGGGTTGGAAGATGATGCTGATGCGAATGATCTCATGGATGATGAAGGTGAGGAAGAAGGCAATGAGGGACAGAAAGCATTGGAGACTCAGGATATCACTGAAGTTCCATCTGACAAACTCGCTCCTGAGATCGTTCCTAAGATAATTGGTGCAACAGTGGAGGGGGAGTCCGAGAAATCTACAGAGGCCACAAGCATTCCCCCCTTAGAGACTGTGCTCGTGTCCAGCTCTACAGGTGCATCAGCTGAACCGCAAGGCCAAGGAGTGCCTTAGAATCTTCCACTACGAGATGATCTAGCCACTCACACCGTGAATGTCATTCAGGGCATAGTGGATGAGGTTAAGGCATCTTTTGAGAAAGCTCAAAATAAAATGTTGAAAAGGATTAAGAAATCTGAAAATCTCATGCTCAAGAACATGGTGGAGATCAATCATAAACTGGACGTGATGGAAAAGAAGTTTGAAGATAAGTATACAGCGGCCGGCCAAGCTGTCACTCTTCTTATGGACGGATTGAAAAAGAACACCGATACTCTCGCCGTAGTGAATCAGAATGCTCATGTCGTAGCAAATAACATTCAAAAGTTTGATGACAATATGATAACTCTTAACACCAATCAACAAGCCTTGGTTACTGAATTCTCCCGGACTACAAAGCATATTGATGAGTCACTGCATTCTTATGCAAACTCCATTGCAGTCGAAGCCAAAAAGGGGGAGAAAGAATATATAGCTAAGATGGCTGAGCTTCGGGAAGTCATGATCAACAACTTTGAGCAGTCAAACAAATATGTTTATGACAGTTGCTGGTGGATGCTCCAACAAGCGTTAGGCGTTAATATCCCTGAAAATCCCCAGGGTGCTCCTGCTCCTGAAGATTATACTATGGTTGATGAGGGCGCCAGTGTTGAAGAAGTTCCTGTAAGTGAAGCTGATGTTCATAGGGCTGCTAGGGCCTCCTCCAAGGCAAAACTGATGACAATGTTTGATCAAGGAGCCCTAGCAAAAGCCAGGGACAAGAGGAAATCGCAAGAAGGGACATCAAAGGAAACACAAGCTGAAAAGAGAATCAGACTGAAGGAGGAGGAAGTAAGAAACGAAAAGTGGAGTCCAGTATCCAAGAGTATCATATTGGACACATTCTGGCTACAGGAAAAAGGGGAAATCAATCGAAACGATGTATACAGCCAGTATGAGTGGGAGATGCATAAGACGTATGAAGCCAAACAGAACATCTTTTTCAGGACCAATACTGCGGCAGATAAAGCTCCTCCACCCAGATATTATCTGAAGCCCAAAGAGTATATGGAGAGGCAAAGAAAGAAGTATTTGGCTCAAAAACTCAAGGATGACTTAGCCAAAGAAAAATAGTCAAAAATTTATAGTCTGTCATTCTCTTTTAAGAACAATTAACGTTTATTGTTATTATATGAACAATCTTGAGATTATATATATATATATATATATATATATATATATATATATATATATATATATATATATATGTATTTGAATTTATGAATGACTCAAGTCTTGATCTGTTTGCCTATATTCTCTTGTGCTGCATATTTAAATTCTGAATGTTGTTTATATTATCTGGTTGGTGTTATTCATCTTAGCTAGTAGGGTTTTGGCTTCGTCAAATAGGGGAAGATTGTTGGGTATTGTATCCACAATTACCTGGATTTGAGGAAGCCACCTGTCAAGCTAAGATGAATTCACAATGTATTTGATGAAACCTCTTAAGTTGTGCTTGCAGTTATTCCACGCTAAGTGCACACCAATGTCAGGGTGCAGTAGGTCAATATACACGGGTCTGTACGACGTAATCCCTCGTCGAGCAGATCAGTGTGTTGGCCTACGTGTACTCTCTCTATTGGAGTGCACTTACTTTCAAGTACAGGGCTGTAACTATGCAAGAGCAGACAAGGAGCAAGGATGGGTCAAGGAGCAGCTCTTGGGTGGATAGACGAAAAATCATCTAAGTATAAATCGACGAGAATCACCAAGTGATTCTCGCCGATTCGGCGAGAATCACTAGTGATTCTCGCCGAATCGTCGAGAATCACTAGTGATTCTCGCCGACTCTATCCGGCTACCTCAAAACGGTGCCAAGTAAGATTCGGCGAGAATCACTAGTGATTCTCGCCGAACCCATCATTGAGCAGATCATGGCCAAGTAATATTCGTCGAGAATCAACAAGTGATTCGGCGAGAATCATCAAGTGATTCTCGACGAATCGTCGAGAATCACTAACTGATTCTCGCCGATTCGTCGAGAATCACCTTCGATTCTCGCCGATTTTGACTTGGGCAATTTTCTGGAAAAAGCTGGACCGGATTCTGCCGCTGGCACTGTTTGAACCGGATCTAGGGTTTCTTCTGGTGGGACCCATAACGGTCATAAAAGAGTATTTCACTGTATAAAAACACGGGTATTTTTGAACAGTATAGACACGGATAAAAAGACGAAACACGGGCCGCGACGTAACCTAGATCGCGAGTTCCGCTCCGCCGCCGCCGTCGCCGCTTGAGAGAGTTGATCGCCGGTCTTGATCGTGGTTTCTTCCAGATCTCCGGTTGATAGAAGCTTAGCCAAGCTTAGCGTCTCACGTGTCTAACCGGAGATCTCTTGTCTCTTGATTTGTTGATCGGGAAAACCTTCCCCGTCCGAATCGATCGAGACGACTGATCCTAGTGTGACCGTTGGAAGACCTAGCTAGCTTTGCTACGAAGTTTGGATCTCCAAAGTAAAGCAGCCGCACACAGTGTCGCCGCCGATGCCGTGAACCAAGCCGCCGCCCATCTTGCCGCCGCCGGTTCCGGGGAGATTCTCACCAAGAGAGATCTAGGGTTGTGGACTCTTCGTGGACTTCAAAAACACGTCGTCAATGAAGAGGGACACCTTAGTCTCCAAACGTAGTTTGTATCTCTTGTACATTCTAGTTTTACTTTTGTTATAAAGGAACGTTGGTTCCTAGTTGTAAGGGTTGGGTGCAACCCGTGTTGTGGGAGTGTTGACTCCTACGTGTGGAAGGGTTCTTTCTGATAGTGCAAGGATTGGATTTCAATCCTGTTGGTGAAGAGACCGAGTCGTCCCTTGTTGGGAGATAGGTCGAAGGGGGAAAGTGGATGTACCCAAATCGGGGAACCACTATAAATTGCTTGTGTATCTTCTGTGCTGTGATGTTTTGTTTTCTTGTGCAGGTACAATTTTAAATTCCGCAAAAACGCTGCACGTCACCTAATCCCCCCCCCATAGGTGAAGTTAGCTGACACTAGGTGGACTTTCATTAACCTCTGGCGGCGTTTGATTCGTTTCCACCCGCCCATCTTGAGAAACGCCCCAAAATGCTCTGTTTGGAGCAGCCACCTCCCCCCTACGGTTCGAACTCTCTGTTTCCACCCGCCGGATCGACCCGCCACTGCTAAAACAAATGAAGCCTAAGGCTCTATTTGTTTGGGCGTTTTGTTGCTACATTTTGGGCAAACGCCGCCGGAAGGAGGGTAAACAAATGAAACTCTGGCGGCGTTTGCCCCGTTTCCACCCGCCCGCCTTGAAAAACGCCCCAAAAAGCTCCGTTTGGAGCAGCTACCTCCCCCCTCCAATTCGAACATTCTATTTCCACCCGCCGAATCGAACCGCCACCGCCGAACCAAAAGAAGCCTAAACCTATTTTCAAATCGAACCGATCAGTTCAGTTTGATTTCGGTTTCAATTGGCTGAAAACCGATCTCATTTGGGTTTGTTTTGATTTGCACATGACGTAAATCAAAAAAAGGAACAAAAATACATCATGATATTTTTATATAATGTTTTACTTTCAACCGGGGGCGAGCCTACATGACGGTACACACGAGCACGTGCTCTAATTCGCGCTTTGGATCTCCTCCCTCAAGGGGAGGGTGGTACTTCATCAAACGACAACATCCCTCATCCTGAAGGACCTGAAGGTTGAACGGATCTTCATCACCGGTGTGGGTCTTCGATTCCCTGGAGAAAACAGAGATAGCCGGCTGTGGACCTTCTTCTACATTGAGCTAGCTATCAGGATCTACTTTCCTCTCGATTTGACTCATAGAAAAGACATTTGTTGGTGCAATCCTCTGTTGCTCTGTTCGATTCTCTCTACAAGCAGGGGCGGACCTACATGGCTACACACCCGGGCATGTGCCCGGGTCAAAATTTTTGTGGATTCGAAGAAGTATTGCACAACATCTCCTTTTTACGACTTCGCTATAGGCATGCCCTAATTCGCGCTCTGGATCTCCTCCTCTGTGAAGGGGAGGGTGGTACTTCATCAAACGATAAGATCCCTCATCCTGAAGGACCTGAAGGTTGAACGGATCTTCATCACTGGTACAGGTCTTCGATTACCTGGAGAAAATAGAGGCATCCGACTATGGACCTTATTCTTCATTGAGGTAGCTGTCAGGATCTACTTTCCTCTCGATTTGACTCCTAGAGAAGACATATTTGCTGGTGCAATCATCAGTTTCTCTATTTGGCTCTCTATATAGGAGCATATTGTAACGCCCCGAAACTCAAAGGAGCAAAGGGAGACGTTTTGGGCCAGTTTTGGTTTCTGGCTGAAGGCACGCGGCCTGGGACACGGGCGTGTCCCAGGGCGTGTCAAGCGCGTGTCGGCACTTAGCCGCGAAGTCGTCGAGTTATACTCGACGATTCGTCGAGAGTGGGCACACGGCCTGCGACACGGGCGTGTCGCAGGGCGTGTCGACCCGTGTCGACACTTAGCCGTGAAATCGTCGAGTTATTCTCGACGATTCGTCGAGAATGGGCACACGGCCCGCGACACGGGCGTGTCGCCGGGCGTGTCGACCCGTGTCGACGATCATCCCGGGAAAGTCGTCGAGATTCACTCGACGATCGTCGAGACAAGGCACACGGCCTAGGACACGGGCGTGTCCAAGGCCGTGTCATCAGTCGTCGTTCTCCCCTCGACGAAATGTCCCGTGTACACGGCCTGAGGTCCAGGCGTGTCAATGTGACACGGGCAAGGACACGGGCGTGTCCTAGGACCCGTGCAGTGCTCGGGTTGAAAACGGGGGAAAAATCATGGTGTACACGGCCGGCTACACGGCCGTGTCAGCTGGAACACGGGCGTGTCAGCTCGAACACGAGCGTGTTCGATACCCGTGTGAGGGTCCAGGAGATTCGATTTTGACGGCGAATGCGGCACACGACCATGGACACGGGCGTGTGCCAGGCCGTGTTCGGTCCAGATTGGGCATTTCAGCCCCGAATCAAAGCCGTTCGTTTTCTTAGGTTGAGATCCAACGGCTGGGGGTGGTTCCTGAGAGGATATACCCGGGTTTGACTTAGAAAAATCCATTCTTTCTTACCTTTTCATCTCTCCAAGTCCTTGGAGAAAGGGGAAAAGCCATTGGAGGAAGAGGAGCTAGATCCGCCATTGGAGGAGCTTCGGAGCTCCGAATCGCAAGCCGACTCCGGATCCACGGAGGCAACGCAAGTGCGGTGATTTCTATCTGATTACTTTTCGATGGCGCCAAAGAGGAACTCAAGGGTAACGATCCTCATCTTGAGCATGAATCACTCTCTTTCTTTGCATAGGAAGCCCGCTCTCGTGAGTTTGCGGAGAGTTGGAGGCGTTCCTTCGGGTAGATATGTAAAGTCCCCGTTGTTTAGAGTCCGTATGCGAGAACGGACGTAGGCATTTTGGTTGAAGCCTACCCGGACATGTTAGTCCGGATCGGTGATGTTGCATTGCATAAGGCCGGAGAAGACTCCGTGCTATTGGGTGTTTTTCGGGTTTTCTACGCGGTAGATTGCAGCAGGGAGCCTTGGGGACTAACCCAAAGGTGCACCCGGAAAACTAGGCGGATACGAGATCTTGCCAACTTGGTGGCCTGAGAGCCAACTTGAACATAACGTGGTTATGTGATTTGCGGTAGAATGGGACTCGGCGAAAGTTTGACCCGCGCAAATGGCTTAAATTGTCGTTGCGATGTGAGCACGGGTTAGATGGAACCGTACCCGCTCTATGTCGTTCGGGTTAGAGAGACCTAAAGTTACATGGCACTCGCCGTTGGCATAGATGGGAGTCTTCGGCGGTCAATGGCTTAAATTGACGTGACCAATGCCAGGAAGACGAATTGCTCATAGGAATGACCGTCTAAGTGGCGGTAATGAGTACGGAATGTTAATGGCTTTAATTGACGTGACATCGACCGGTTCACCGAGAATGTGCCCTGAGTGCACGGGACGTGTGGCCGTACGAGCCAACGTCTGTGATGAAATGGCTATGGTTTATGCATTGCTCGCTTGTGCTAATGAAATGCAGGGAAGGAGCATCGCCGCCCCGAGTTGGGGGCGGGATCGTTATAATTTGGTCAGCATTGCTGACCGTTGCCTTATTTGCCACCGTGCGGTGGTTTGTTGCTTGCAGGTACAGCTGGACCAAGCGGTCAATAGCGGGCTAAAGCCCTTTTTGCGAAGCTGGCCCTCGAAGGCCCAAGTGGAAATGTTTTTTGTTTTATTCATGTATGACCGGCCTGCGTGCCGAGGTTTGTAAATCATGTATTATCCAAGTGAAACATTCTGTAAGGCCTTAAGGCCGATTTTGGGTATTTTGTATACATTCCTAATTATTGTAATAGTGGACATTCGTGCTCTAATGCTGGGTTCTTGTTTACAACCTATATAAACTGCTTCCGCTAGAATGCTCTGTGTAGGACGTTGAGATTGGTTGGATGGTTTCCATACGTAACCACCCGGTCTGTCTGTGGTATATGGCGTCGGGCCCCGGCCGGACCTACTGCTATATACTATGCGACGGATAGGGGGTGTTACAATTTGGTATCAGACTACTGGTTTTGGTCGGGCTTAAACTGAATTCGTGGGCGAATTCTTTTTAAGGGGTGGTGAGCACAGTGTGTGCGTCATCGTTATAACGGTAAAAGAACCCATGAATGTCCACTTAGGAATGAAAATACTCGTGTTTGAGGAACCTGCGTGTTCCTATAATTGCTGTTTGCAATGTTTTATGGTCGCTTAACAGTGTTTTGTACCACTATAGGTGACCAGAAGTGATGTTGGGCCGTCAGAACGCCGAGTTTCTGAGGCTAGCAGTGCACCGGATGTTGCTCCCGCAACACCTCTGTCGGCTGAGAATATACGTTTGGTGGCTGAAGCGGTGTTGGCCGTGATAAATGCGCAGCCTGGGAGGCAAGCGCAGCAGCCCGCTCCTGTGATGGAGCAAGTACCTCTTCAAGAGGCGGAGCCGAGGAGGGTGGAGCAAGTGGTTGCGGAACCAATAGTGCCAAGGAGGGCAACTGAGAGGCAGTTGAAGCATGTAATGAGCTTTAACCCTCCGTTATTCTCGGGGTTGGGAACCCCATCTCAGGCTGAAGACTGGCTCTCTAGGGTGAAGAGAGTCATGACGGCGACGGAGACGGAGGAGTGGCAAATGACCACCATCGCTACGTTCCTGCTGGACGGTGAAGCAAGGATGTGGTGGGAAGGATTGGAGCTGCATCATTTGAGAGGTAGACAACTGATAGACGTTCCGATGGAAGAGTTCTCGGGATTGTTCTTAGCAAGATACCTCCCTTCTACTCAGAGGATTTCAATGGAGAATGAGTTCCTGAAGTTGGTGCAGGGTGAGAGCAGTGTGGATGAATATCTCCACGAGTTTACGCGGTTGAGTCGTTATGCTAGCTCCACCATCATGGATGAGGAGCGCAAGACTAATCGTTTTTATGAAGGCTTGAGGGATGAGCTGAGACTATTACTGTCGGGGCCGATGACGCAGGGTTTCCTAACCTTGGTCAATACTGCCCGGTCCTTGGAGAAGGACATGAAGAATGTACAAGCGAAGAAAGGCTTGGCTGATAAGAAATCTGAGTTCAGAGTGCCGACTACTTCAAAGTCCGGCTATCAGAGGGCTTTCAAGAAGCATAGGACTTCGGGTCCAGCTCCTTCTGGTGCTTCTGGGGCGACTACGAGTCGGACCCCGGGCGCGTGTTTTACATGCGGAAAGACGGGGCACTTTGCCCGTGATTGTTGGAGCGGACGTCCTAAGTCCGAGAGGAGGCCGGGAGCCACTTATGAAGAGAAGGGAAAGGCGGTGGAGTCGACCGCATCCCATTATGCTCTGGCCCAACCAAGGGTCTACAATCTTGGCCAACAGGAGGCCATTAAACAAGCTGATGTGGTGACATGTACGGTTTAATTTATAGCAAGTTAATTTCTTTAAATACTTGTTATGCACATGTTACCTTACCACTACTTGTTTAGGATTTGTATTGATTTGTGAAAATCCGGCACGAGCACTCTTCGATACGGGAGCTTCACACTCCTTCTTGTCTGAAGGATTTATATTACGCATCGGGGTCCCTTCCTCGATGGCGAAGGATAAGTTGGATGTGTTGTTGCCCAACGGGTGTTCGATGCGAGCGGATAGGATCTGCGATGTTAAGATTCGTATTGGGGAGCAGGAGTTCGACCTGCGAGCGTCTTTACTTCCGTTAGTGGAGTTCGACGTCATATTTGGCATGGATTGGCTCTCGGAGCAGCAGGCCCATATAGATTGCGGTAGCAAGGAAGTTAAGCTGGGAGCGAGTCGTGAGACGACGTTTACGGGCTTAAAGGGGTCGAGCAAGACGTTGATGTCTGCTCTTCAGGTGGTGAAGGCGGTTCGTGCTGGAGCAGAACTATTCTTTACACTAGTGGAGGTTGTAAAGCCGAAGCCCGCGTTGGATTGTATTTCAGTGGTATCGGAATACCCTGATGTGTTCCCCGCAGATCTTCCTGGAGCCCCGCCTCAACGGGAGATAGATTTTACGATCGAGCTAGTGCCAGGTGCAAAGCCTGTGTCACGATCTCCGTATCGGCTAGCGCCTAAGGAAATGACGGAGCTGAAAGTTCAACTGCAAGAGTTGTTGGAGCAAGGGTATGTGCGCCCGAGTTCTTCGCCTTGGAGCGCACCGGTCCTCTTTGTTAAGAAGAAGGACGGAAGCTTGAGGTTGTGTATTGATTATCGGGAGCTAAACAAGCTGACTGAGAAGAACAAGTACCCGATCCCTAGGATTGATGATCTCTTTGATCAGTTAGTCGGGTCGACGGTGTACTCGAAGTTAGATCTCAAGTCTGGGTACTATCAGCTGCGGATAAGGGAGAGTGATATCCCGAAGACAGCGTTTAGTACGAGATACGGGCATTATGAGTTTACAGTCATGCCGTTTGGGCTGACTAATGCGCCGTCAGTATTCATGGATTTGATGAACAGGACGTTCAGGGAGTACTTGGACCATTTCGTGATCGTCTTCATCGACGATATTTTGGTGTACTCTCAAAGTGAGGAAGATCACTTCAAGCATCTTCATTTGGTGTTGGAGACGCTAAGGAGAAATCAGTTGTATGCCAAGTTCTCGAAGTGCGAGTTTTGGCTATCCTCAGTGGCGTTCCTCGGGCATATAGTGAGTGGAGAGGGTATTGCGGTGGATCCGGCGAAGATTGTTGCGATACGGGAGTGGCCTGAGCTTGCTACGGTAGCAGAAGTCCGGAGCTTTTTGGGGCTTGCCGGTTATTATAGGCGCTTCGTAGAGAACTTCTCGCGGATAGCGCTACCTCTCACTACTTTGACGAGGAAGGAGCATAAGTTCGTTTGGACGCCGGAGTGCGTGCGAGCTTTTGAGGAACTGAAGTGTCGGTTGACCACGGCGCCTGTGCTGAGTTCGCCGGTTGGGACCGAAGGCTATGAGATATATAGCGATGCTTCGGGCAGCGGTTTGGGTTGCGTGCTACTGCAGCACGGAAGCGTGATAGCTTATGGCTCGAGACAGCTAAAAGTGCACGAGAGGAATTATCCGGTCCATGACTTGGAGTTAGCGGCCGTGATTTTTGCCTTGAAGCTGTGGAGACACTATTTGTACGGTGTGAAGATTGATATCTACACGATCACAAGAGCCTAAAGTACCTGATAGATCAGAAGGATCTGAATATGCGGCAGCGTAGGTGGATGAAGTTCCTGGGGGACTATATATTCAAGATCCACTACGTGCCTGGCAAAGGGAATGCGGTTGCGGACGCGTTGAGTCGCCGAGCCCCAGCTCAAGCCAATTGGCTATCGGTGCATGATGAGCGGTTGGTGTGGGAGTTGGAGGCGTTGGAGATTGTTTGTGTGGATAAGCAAGCAAGTGCTGAAGCAGTTCTGAATTGGACTGAAGTCCAATATGACCTGGCTGATCGTATTCGGCAGGCTTTGGATATGGATGCTCATATGAAGCAGTTCATGATAGAGGCTCTGGATGGGTCAAATTCCCAATTCGTCGTGGAGGACGGATTGCTGTGGAAAGACGGTCGTCTGTGCGTCCCAAGCGTGGGCAATTTACGGGTGGAGTTGTTGTACGAGGCACACCATACCAAGTACTCGATTCACCCGGGGAGCACGAAGATGTACCGCGACGTCAAGAAGCTATTTTGGTGGCCGGGTTTGAAAAAGGATGTGGCGCTATACGTAGCGAAGTGCCAAACCTGCGCCTTGGTAAAGGCGGAGTGCCAAAAGCCGGGAGGATTCCTTAAGTCCTTGCCTATTCCGGAGTGGAAATTCGACTACATCTCTATGGACTTTGTGCACGGTTTGCCAAGGTCGCAAAAGGGGAACGACGCCATTTGGGTGGTTGTTGATCGATTAACAAAGGTGTCGCATTTTATTCCGCATAGGAAGGATGATCCGGTGGAGAAGCTGGCAAAGCTATATGTGGATAACATAGTACGGCTTCATGGTGTGCCCCGCAGCATCGTGAGTGACCGAGATGGGCGGTTCACGTCCAATGATTGGAGGCTGGTGCAGCAAATGTTGGGAACAAAGCTGAAGTTTAGCACAGCCTTCCATCCGCAAACGGATGGGCAGACCGAGAGGGTCAATAGAACCATGGAAGACATGCTTCGCATGTGTGTCTTGGATTTCGGAAAGCAATGAGAAGACCACCTTTATTTGGTGGAGTTCGCATACAACAACAGCTACCAAGCAAGTATTCAGATGGCGCCCTTCGAGGCCCTATATGGTAGAAGATGTCGCACGCCGTTGTCTTGGATAGAAACGGGTGAGTCAAAGTTGTATAAGCGATCAGAAGTAGAGGGCGCTACTTCTTTGGTGAGAACCATTCGGGAGAGGTTGCTCATCGCTCAGGACCGGCAAGCAAAATACTATAATGCCAAGCACAGGAACGTGGAGTTCGCTGTGGGTGATTATGTGTACCTAAAGATCAAGCCGTTCAAGGGTGTCTCGCGGGTGCGACGATTGAAAAAGCTAAGCCCGAGGTACCTTGGACCGTTTGAGGTTCTGGAGCGAGTTGGAGAAGCGGCCTATAGATTGAAGCTTTCAGTGGAGCTAAGTGGTTTACACGATGTATTCCATATTTCGGTGCTTCGGAAGGCGGTGCAAGAGCCTACGCAAGTGATCGCGGTCGATCAAGTGCCGGTGGAAAGTGGGCTAACGACAAAGGTCAAGCCCGTGCGGATTGAGGACTCGGAGGTCAAGCGGCTACGCAATAAAGAGATCAGGATGGTCAAAGTCCGGTGGGACAATTGCGGTCGTGAGGAGCTCTCTTGGGAGCGAGAGCAGACGATGCTTGACGAATATCCGGAGTTGTTCCGCTCAGGTACAAATTTTGTTTTGTACATGTTTTTCCCTTTATGTAATTTCGTGGGCGAAATTCTGTTAAGAGGGGTAAAGTTGTAACGCCCCGAAATTCAAAGGAGCAAAGGGGGACGTTTTGGGCCAGTTTTAGTTTCTGGCTGAAGGCACACGGCCTGGGACACGGGCGTGTCCCAGGGCGTGTCAAGCGCGTGTCGGCACTTAGCCGCGAAGTCGTCGAGTTATACTCGACGATTCGTCGAGAGTGGGCACACGGCCTGCGACACGGGCGTGTCGACCCGTGTCGACACTTAGCCGTGAAATCGTCGAGTTATTCTCGACGATTCGTCGAGAATGGGCACACGGCCCGCGACACGGGCGTGTCGTCGGGCGTGTCGACCCGTATCGACGATCGTCCCGGGAAAGTCGTCGAGATTCACTCGACGATCGTCGAGACAAGGCACACGTCCTAGGACACGGGCGTGTCCAAGGCCGTGTCATCCAGTCGTCGTTCTCCCCTCGACGAAATGTCCCGTGTACACGGCCTGGGGTCCAGGAGCGTCAATGTGACACGGGCAAGGACACGGGCGTGCCCTAGGACCCGTGCAGTGCTCGGGTTGAAAACGGGGGAAAAATCATGGTGTACACGGCCGGCTACACGGCCGTGTCAGCTGGAACACGGGCGTGTCAGCTCGAACACGGGCGTGTTCGATACCCGTGTGAGGGTCCAGGAGATTCGATTTTGACGGCGAATGCGGCACACGGCCCTGGACACGGGCGTGTGCCAGGCCGTGTTCGGTCCAGATTGGGCATTTCAGCCCCGAATCAAAGCCGTTTGTTTTCTTAGGTTGAGATCCAACGGCTGGGGGTGGTTCCTGAGAGGATATACCCGGGTTTGACTTAGAAAAATCCATTCTTTCTTACCTTTTCATCTCTCCAAGTCCTTGGAGAAAGGGAAAAGCCATTGGAGGAAGAGGAGCTAGATCCGCCATTGGAGGAGCTTCGGAGCTCCGAATCGCAAGCCGACTCCGGATCCACGGAGGCAACGCAAGTGCGGTGATTTCTATCCGATTACTTTTCGATGGCGCCAAAGAGGAACTCAAGGGTAACGATCCTCATCTTGAGCATGAATCGCTCTCTTTCTTTGCATAGGAAGCCCGCTCTCGCGAGTTTGCGGAGAGTTGGAGGCGTTCCTTCGGGTAGATATGTAAAGTCCCCGTTGTTTAGAGTCCGTATGCGAGAACGGACGTAGGCATTTTGGTTGAAGCCTACCCGGACATGTTAGTCCGGATCGGTGATGTTGCATTGCATAAGGCCGGAGAAGACTCCGTGCTATTGGGTGTTTTTCGGGTTTTCTACGCGGTAGATTGCAGCAGGGAGCCTTGGGGACTAACCCAAAGGTGCACCCAGAAAACTGGGCGGATACGAGATCTTGCCAACTTGGTGGCCTGAGAGCCAACTTGAACATAACGTGGTTATGTGATTTGCGGTAGAATGGGACTCGGCGAAATTTTGACCCGCGCAAATGGCTTAAATTGTCGTTGCGATGTGAGCACGGGTTAGATGGAACCGTACCCGCTCTATGTCGTTCGGGTTAGAGAGACCTAAAGTTACATGGCACTCGCCGTTAGCATAGATGGGAGTCTTCGGCGGTCAATGACTTAAATTGACGTGATCAATGCCAGGAAGACGAATTGCTCATAGGAATGACCGTCTAAGTGGCGGTGGTGAGTCCAGAATGTTAATGGCTTTAATTGACGTGACATCGACCGGTTCACCGAGAATGTGCCCTGAGTGTACGGGACGTGTGACCGTACGAGCCAACGTCTGTGATGAAATGGCTATGGTTTATGCATTGCTCGCTTGTGCTAATGAAATGCAGGGAAGGAGCATCGCCGCCCCGAGTTGGGGGCGGGATCGTTATAATTTGGTCAGCATTGCTGATCGTTGCCTTGTTTGCCACCGTGCGGTGGTTTGTTGCTTGCAGGTGCAGCTGGACCAAGCGGTCAATAGCGGGCTAAAGCCCTTTTTGCGAAGCTGGCCCTCGAAGGCCCAAGTGGAAATGTTTTCTGTTTTATTCATGTATGACCGGCCTGCGTGCCGAGGTTTGTAAATCATGTATTATCCAAGTGAAACATTCTGTAAGGCCTTAAGGCCGATTTTGGGTATTTTGTATACATTCCTAATTATTGTAATAGCGGACATTCGTGCTCTAATGCTGGGTTCTTGTTTACAACCTATATAAACTGCTTCCGCTAGAATGCTCTGTGTAGGACGTTGAGATTGGTTGGATGGTTTCCATACGTAACCACCCGGTCTGTCTGTGGTTTATGGCGTCGGGCCCCGGCCGGACCTACTGCTATATACTATGCGACGGATAGGGGGTGTTACACATATAGCAGATCACTGGAAAAATCTCATCTCCTCCCCATCTTCTATTTCTCGCGCTGTTGTGAGGAGGGAGAACACCCAAATTTTGGTTGGCTGGTAGATCTGTGTAAGGAGATAGAGGCTCTTCATGGATTCATCAACATGATCCACTTAAATCAACTAAATTTGATCTTCATTCCCCTGAGTAGTTGATCTAATTTTCAGATATACTATTCTCATTAATTTTATTAGGTAAGATGTGGATGGTCTGTTTTTATTGAGAGGAGTTTTGTTTTCATGGGAGATTACTTATCTTAATGTCACAAACATTTTTTTTTGTATTTCTAATTTCAAGAATTATTTGAGATTGTTTTCACAATTCGTGAATGATGAAATCTATTTATACATCCTGATTTCAAGCGTTCTATAAGATTGTTTTCTTTTTTGTGTGATTTATTTCTGATTTCAATGATTCCAGATTGTTTGCTTAGGTTAGGGTTTGTCGATTTTTGGGATTAGTTGATTTTAGGCATAAACACAAACTGCACTAAAATTAGTAGCAAAAAAGTTTAATTGTCTCGACTAATTAATATGATTTTATGCTATTATGATCGATTGGAGAAGTGACTGTTATGCAAAGAAATAAGATAAACAGGTAGGGAACAACGACAAATCCTTAAATGATTTTGTCTGAGACCCTTTTGGTGCATATTGATTGCAAGCTTTTGTTTTAAGCTTATTTGTTGTTAACATCAATTTTTTTCAAAAATTATAAAATTAAGCAAAACAATTCAAAACTTGGAAAAGACACTTTCAGTTAGTAAATCACATCATTTAAATTATATTGAGGACTTGATTAAATAGGTGCCCGGGTGAGCGGAAATTCTAATTCCGCCACTGCTTTCAACTTAAGTGAATGTTTTGTGGTGCCTCATATTACTAATTTAATAGCTTTTTTTAATCCTGTCAAGCTCCATTTTGAATAGTTTTGTATTTTTTTTGCACTTGTTAATATAAATATTTTTTATAGTTCAAAAATCTCATAGAATTTAATGATAGGACTCGTACACATAAAAAGCATGAAAATGTAGAAAATCGAACCGACAAGTAAAAAATCGAACCAAAGCAATTAGGTTCGGTTTCAGTTTTCGGTGCGTAAAAAACAAGACTATTCGGTTCAGTTTCAGTTTTACATAAAATCGAATCGAACCAAACTACTTCCAAACCTGATGATGAGGGCATTATAGTGATTTCAAAAATTCTATTTTTATTGGGCGCTGTTATTAGCAAATTCATTTTTATTTTTAGCAAATCATTACTCTTATACACGCAAACAAATTTTTTTTTTTAAAATAATATAATTAGTCACAGTTTAAATCAGTGCTAATACCCAATTATTTTTAAAAAACAAGCCACAGTTTAAATCGTGGACACCCTAACCTATTTCCATCATTCTCAAAGACCCACAGACGATAAAGACAATGGGACAGACGACTCTGATTAGGTCTTCCGCCTCAATAATGGCAAATTCTTTGATATTTGCGATTGCGATCCCGGGGTTTTCTTGTTGAGGTATTTATATAATGGTAACATGTACTTATTGGGTTTGGTTAAGAACCGACATGAATTCAATTACCCGTTGGGGATTTAGGGTTACGCCCATAAATACCCCTATTAGGGGCAAACATGGAGGTCATTCCAAACTTGACGGTCTCACAAGATGTTTCAAGAACAGCAACATTTTCGAAGTTTCGTTCTATGCGCCCTAGCCCCCTCTCCTATGTTCCCCCGCCACTCACGAATCAGACTCTCGTTTTTGTGCGAATCCACGGTTGCTGCTACCAGAGTAAAGAAGATGGCATTGTTTCCATCTTTTGATTTCAAGGATCGAGTCGTCCTTCTCGTTTCTTCACAAGAAAGAACGCGCGCCTAAACATTTATCACAGATCTGTAATTGGAGATCAGGAAGAGGAAAATCATGTCGCCGTAATCTTCCAATGAACATGAGTCTTCCACGAGGTCTCTGACGACGCCACCTCTGGTCGATTGCTGAAAAAGGATCTCAGTTGCATCCCAGAAAGTTTGGTGTGCTGCTTGGAGGAACAGAGCCATGCTTTCTCCGACAAATATACGGAACGATTGAGGGAGCAGTCCGTCGTGTTGTTCTTCCGCTTTTTTGTTAATTAGTCCTCGTCGATCGTTGGAAGGAAGGAACCTTCCGTTTCGCAGGTTTCCACTGGTGCTTTTGTGATGTAGCGCCGTCCTATGAGCCTACACGAATTTCAGATCCTATGCGGACGGCGTCAAGTTCTCTCTTGCCACGCTAACAATCTCGTTTACACGCTAACGAAAACGCAGCAATACCAATTGTGTTATTTATCTTACGCGCCAACGTTCGGTTAGCCAATCCGATAAAGATCGAACCACGACTAAAGGCCGAGATCCGATCAAGCTAAAAGGACAAATATTCGTGTCCGCACGAGCGATGTTGTACCAAAGAAAGATCCACCAAGAAAATTCCGATTCGCAAAACGGTTGATCTTTCCCCAACAAGAAATAACGAGGATCGCCAATCCTCCCGAGAGTTCCCAAAAACCAAACGAAAATAGATCCACAAATTTATTAAGAAAATGCCGCGAAATTTCTTTCGTTATCACAAAGTCACGTAAAAAATCGTCCACCACATAAACAATCTAGAAGAGAAAAACTCTTGGTAGAAATTTCGTTACCCCTCTCGGAATAGTAGATCCGGGATATTGGTTCCACTAGAAAATGATCGCTCTCCTTTGAACTCCACGGAAGATGCTCCAATGATGAAGAAACTCGGTCGTCTTCTCCGCTTTGCACCGTGAAGTTTCTCCCAAAAGCCTTTTGGCTCTTGCAATCACTTTGTCTCCTCCAAGGATGGTCGGTTAGGATGAAACAAGTGGAGAAATATCGTGGGGTTGATGTGTGAAAGAAGGGCTTAGGAATATTGAAGTTGGAGAAGGGGAAAGAGATGGTGGCCAAGATCTTGGAAGGGGAGAAGGTGGTGGCCGAAATTTTGGAGGAGAGCCAAGAGTCGTCCGAAGCTGGGCGACCACGCCAACGAATCAAGAACCTGTGAACGTCACCGTCGGGAGTCGGAAACATAGCATCCTGCAAAATTTTGTCAGGCAAGAAAACGGTCCGGGGAAACCTTGGAAATGCGTTAAGCAAAGAAGAAAAACAAGTTTCAACATCAGTAGACGGCATACCTCCCGTAAAGTCCGCAGGAGAGAGCGATCCAGTATTGATCTCACCACCCATCCCATTAGAAGATTTAGTGGAAATATTAAACGGCGAAACAGAAAGTTCATGTGGTGGAGCGACAAAAAGCGTTAAATCAGAAACGTTAAAAATAGGGGAAATTCCCCAATCAGCGGGTAACTGTAATAAATATGCATTTTCGCCCAACTTTTTTAACACTCGAAAAGGACCGGCTCGCCTATTCGCCAATTTCTTTATAGTGCCCGAAGGCATCCGTTCAGGGGTGAGACGAACCATTACCAAATCACCAATATTCAAGGGGACCGCTCGCCTATGTACGTTGGCATTCGATTGATAAATAGCATATTGTGTAGCTAGCGTTTCGCTAATGTGTTTATGGAGACTGTGAACGTGCGAGGCGAAATCCTGAGCAAACTGACTAGACTTAAAAGATGGTGGTAACGGAACCAAATCAAGAGGCACGGGCGCCTTATAACCATGAACGATCTCGTTCGGAGACAAACCGGTGGACCTATTCCTTGAATTATTATAAGCTATTTGAGCATGAGGAAGGATAAGGTCCCACGTACCTTTATGATCGCCAACTAAGCAACGGAGCAAACTACCCAAGCTACGATTAACCACTTCCGTTTGCCCATCCGTTTGGGGATGATAGGCCGACGAAAACATCAGTTTCGTACCCATAAGCTTCCAAAGTGTTTTCCAGAAATAGCTAGTGAACTTAACGTCCCTATCAGACACTATCGTTTTGGGGACGCCCCGATGCGCCACGACCTCTTTGAAATACAACTTAGCAACATGGGATGCATTGTTGGTAGTGTGGCTAGCGATGAAATATGCCATTTTAGAAAATCGATCGACGACGACAATGATGGAATCGTGTCTCCGAAATGTCATAGGTAGGCCCAAAATAAGTCCATACTAACGTCCTCCCAAGGAACAGACGGAATAGGAAGTGGAGTATAAAGACCGGCATTGGTTTTGTTTCCCTTCGCTAACTGACATACGCGGCAACTCCCTACGATTTTATTTACCATTGGCTTAAGCCCCGGCCAAAAGAATTTATCTTCCACTAATATTATCGTTTTATCCCGGCCGAAATGTCCCCCTAACCCTCCACTATGTAGCTCCCATACAATGAAATGGCGTAGTGAAGAGCGGGGAATACACAATTGTGTATGCTTAAATAAATAACCGTCTCGAATGTAGTATGCCGAAATAGTCGAGGGAGCCTGTTCCTGAGCGGCTAAATAAATATCCTTAAAATCCGGGCATAAGACATACTCGTCCTTAATGCGTTCAAATCCTATTACCTTCACCTCCATTTTAGACAATAATAGAGTGACACGACTAAGGGCGTCCGCCGCTCGATTTAACGTACCCTTAAGGTGCTTAATAATGAAAGTATACTCCTGAAGATAGGAGACCCATTTGGCGTGCCGAGGGCTAATTTTACTTTGAGAGTTTACAAATTTTAGCGCCTCATGATCCGAGAGGATCACAAACTCTTTCGATATGAGATAGTGTCGCCAATGTTGGAGACAACGTATCACGGCATAAAACTCACGATCATAATTAGAATAATTTAATTTTGGGCTCGCTAGTTTCTCGCTAAAATATCCTACCGGATGTCCCTCTTGGCTTAACACTCCTCCGATTCCTATTCCCGAAGCGTCGCAAGATAGTTCAAACACTTTAGTAAAATCCGGCAACCGTAGCAGGGGGGCTTCGGACATCCGATCCTTAATCATTTGAAACGCGCTAGTGGCCGACTTGGTCCATTTAAAATCACCCTTCTTCATACATTCAGTGATTGGTGCCATGATACTACTAAAATTGCGAATGAATCGCCGGTAAAACGTGGCCAATCCATGAAAACTCCTAACCTCCCTAATATTTTGCGGTTCCGGCCATTCTCTAATCACTTGGACCTTCTTAGGGTCAACATGTATACCCTCAGCGCTCACTATGTATCCGAGAAATTCCACGGAAGTCACACCGAACGCGCACTTTTTAAAATTAATGTACAAGTTCTCTTGGCGCAGTGTAGTAAGGATTGTCCGCAAATGAGTTTCATGATCGATCGGCGATATACTAAACACCAAAATATCATCGAAATAGACTACGACAAATTTACCCATGTATGGCTTAAAGACTTGGGTCATTAACCGTGAGAAAGTGCTTGGTCCGTTGGTGAGTCCCTCTCCTAGCACTAACCACTCGTAAAGCCCATCCTTAGATTTAAAGGCCGTTTTCCATTCGTCTCCCTCCCGAATCCTTATTTGGTGGTAACCACTCTTTAAATCCAATTTTGAAAACACGGTGGCACCGGATAACATATCCAACAGATCGTCCAAACGGGGAATGAGAAACCTATACTTGACAGTTATTTTATTGATGGCCCGGTAGTCTACACACAACCTCCAAGACTTATCTTTCTTCGGGACCAATAAGGCAGGGACGACACAAGGGCTTTTACTATGGCGGATAAATCCCTTTGCTAATAAATCGGAAATTAATATTTGTAGTTCATTATGTGCTGAGGGATTGAGTCGGTAATGGGGTAGATTGGGCAGGGACGAGCCCGGGACGAAGTCAATTTCGTGTTGAATATCCCTGATGGGTGGCAACTTGGAAGGTAAATCTACCGGATAGACGTCCTTATACTCTTCCAATAACGTGCGCAAAGATAACGGTAGATTCTCTAAGGACGGTGAATCTTCCTTTACTTGTAGGCATACTAACGCATAAATGACGCCATCTAGAAAGGTCTCGCGTTCTAACTCCTTCCTACTTATAAAACTTATCATTTTCTTTTCCGCGGGCACCACTGTGTCCGTGGAAACAATCGACGGGTCTTTAGGTGGTGTGGGCTTCAAAACAATGGTCTTACCATTGAACTTGAACTCGTACGTGTTGGCTCTGCCCAAATGGGTAACATCATAATCATAAAGCCATGGTCGTCCTAGTAAAACGTGACATACATCCATAGGGATGACATCGCACCACACCTTATCGACATAACTCTTCACCGTAAGCGGTACCAAGCATCTTTTAGAAACTGCGATAGATGTTTTGTTCACCCATGCTATCTTATACGGCTGTGGGTGTGGCTCAGTGACTAAGTGCATTCGAGTGATGACATTCTCCGAAACAACATTCATACAACTACCGCTATCGATTATTAATTTACACCGCTTGTCACCGTGCTTAAAATTTACCGAAAAGATATTTGTCCGGTTGTAATCATCCGTCGCTCGCGGTGTATTCAGAATACATCTCATAACCATCATGAAAGAGTCGTCATCAATATCACTCGGCTCGGCGTCAGACTCAGTACCGGCCTCATAAACGATCTCTGCGGGATCAGACGTGGAGCCTAAAAGGGCTAGAGGTTTTCCCTTAGTGGGGCACTCATTAGCATAATGCCCTTGGATTCCACAGGAATAACAAGTGACGTTAGTCTTATTAAGACGCCCTATTGGAACTCTCTCACCCGTGGGATTTTTGATGTTCCTAGCGGTAACGACCACGGAGTTCGAATCTGTTGATCGAAACTTTCCTTTGTCTCGCACGGAGGATGAGGGTGGGGGTCCTAAAATGGATTTTTCTTTTTGGAAAGCTCGTCCCTTGGACTTATAGGCATTGTGCTTTTCTATATCCAAAGCTGCATTAAACGTTGCGTTAAGATCCGTGTGACCGTAGCGCAGGAGCTTGCCTTGGATATCCGGCCTGAGTCCCTTACGAAAACGTGATAGTGTTACTTCGGGCATTTCCCGGACGTCACATCTCACCATCATATCCTTAATTAGTCCCATGTACTCCGCTACCGATTTGTCCCCTTGGCGAAGGGTGGCTAATTCATCGAACATTTGGGTTCGGTGATACGCGGGGACATATTGGTCAGTCAACAGTGCTTTCATGGCAGCCCACCCAATTGGGGGTACTCCATTCACGGTACCCATTCGCCTCTCTTCGTTCAACCAGAACGTCTTGGCCCTACTCAGAAGCTTCATTCGTGCCACTCGCACCTTATCACCATCAGACAGGTTGTGCCACTCAAAGTAGCACTCGATCTCCATGATCCAATCTAGGAAAATTTGAGGTTCTCCCATTCCATCGTAGGATGGTGGATGTAGTCGCACGGCCCTAGTTAAATTGAAATCGTCGTCCTGATCACGATGGTGGTTTTGTCTTTCGTCTCGTTGGTTGGCGGGCTGTGGTGGGGGCCCCTGCCGATTTATCCCAAAGCCAGGATTTTGAGGCGCCGCCTGATTTACAGCCAACCTTTGTATTAACTGGGTGAGTGCATCGAACCTAGCGTTGAACTCTTCCCGAAGCTCCGCAATCGCTGCAGGAGCGTGCTCATCATCATAGTGGTCGGCCATGTGTGAGGTGGAGGGAAAATATTCCGCACCAGACCTTGTGCGCATGAACTGCCGGACAACCAGGAATTTTGACCAGATATTTTATAAAAGATGATTTTTTTGGAGACCTATAAAGTAGGAATACAAAAATATTTTTTTTAGACTTTTTGCTTAGAAAAATAAGGAGAAAATTCAGGAATTTTTTTGTAATTTTCTGGAGAATTTTTTTTTTTGATGTTGCTATTTGCAGCCCAAAACGAAAATTCTGAATTTCGTTATCTAATATGCGACGTGCACGACCAAGTGTGGTTCGACGTCCTACGACAGGAAAGCGTAAGGATGGCGTCGATTAAGAAATCAACACAACCTCGCTTTGATACCAAATTGATGTAGCGCCGTCCTATGAGCCTACACGAATTTCTGATCCTATGCGGACGGCGTCAAGTTCTCTCTTGCCACGCTAACAATCTCGTTTACACGCTAACGAAAACGCAGCAATACCAATTGTGTTATTTATCTTACGCGCCAACGTTCGGTTAGCCAATCCGATAGAGATCGAACCACGACTAAAGGCCGAGATCCGATCAAGCTAAAAGGACAAATATTCGTGTCCGCACGAGCGATGTTGTACCAAAGAAAGATCCACCAAGAAAATTCCGATTCGCAAAACGGTTGATCTTTCCCCAACAAGAAATAACGAGGATCGCCAATCCTCCCGAGAGTTCCCAAAAACCAAACGAAAATAGATCCACAAATTTATTAAGAAAACGCCGCGAAATTTCTTTATCACAAAGTCACGCAAAAAATCGTCCACCACATAAACAATCTAGAAGAGAAAAACTCTTTGTAGAAATTTCGTTACCCCTCTCGGAATAGTAGATCCGGGATATTGGTTCCACTAGAAAATGATCGCTCTCCTTTGAACTCCACGGAAGATGCTCCAATGATGAAGAAACTCGGTCGTCTTCTCCGCTTTGCACCGTGAAGTTTCTCCCAAAAGCCTTTTGGCTCTTGCAATCACTTTGTCTCCTCCAAGGATGGTCGGTTAGGATGAAACAAGTGGAGAAATATCGTGGGGTTGATGTGTGAAAGAAGGGCTTAGGAATATTGAAGGTGGAGAAGGGGAAAGAGATGGTGGCCAAGATCTTGGAAGGGGAGAAGGTGGTGGCCGAAATTTTGGAGGAGAGAACCCAAGGTGGGCGGCGGCAAGGAGGAAGGAAAGAGGGGGAGACAATTTAGGTTAGAGGAAATTTAGCAACACAATAAAATCTGCCTTCTAATTAGAGTTTTTAGCCTTATATAGGCCTTACAACACAAATGCTAATTGCACACCAATAAGTCAAAATATTAAAATGCAAGACATAAATAAAAAGTTAATAATTAATTCTTGTGGCGTGGACGAAGATTGTAGTCGTGGCCGCCACGGCGCCGCAAGTCTTTAGTCGGTGGGCCATCATCATCATCATCCGCCGCAACTTCATGATCAACCAAAGCGCCATGTACGTCATCATCATCGAGTTGGCCGTCATGGTGGCGGTCGCCATCATTTTGGGCTCGGCTTATCGCTGCCTTATTTGGTCGGATCCCAACATTGTTCAGGGAGGGAAGTATTTATTATTGCCGAGATCTAGGCAGGAAGCTCATCCAACATCTGTCGATCTTCTATGGAGAAGCCTATGTCGCTCGCTTGAGTTCAAAGAATTGCGATTTTGCCGCTGTTTTTCTATCGATTGGAGCTTTAGCCGCAGATCGCAAGCTTCCTCCACAGTTTAATCACAAGGGTTTTCTTCTATGTTAAGGATTGATGCAAGTTTGCAAGGATCAGGAAGATTTCAGCGGTAACTCTGCTTGCTGGAATAACAACACCGAGCACTGTCCCAAATAAGAACAAATCTCATCCAAGACACTTCTGGATTGCTCTTCCTCTAGTGTAAAGCTTGCAGATCTAGCAATTTACTGGCATTGCAGTCGACCTCCACCGCTCCTATCGCTGGATCTCTCTACACTACTGAGTTTGTTGTCAGATTCCAGTCCTTGTCATCAGAACTCATTGCTTATCTCAAGATCGAGACGACCTGTCTTTTGTTGTCAGATCCAGTGAAGCAGGGCACCTTATAGTGTCGCGTGTTGCTTGTTGCCGGTAGATGCAGGCATTTTGGCCTCTTATAGTTGATCTTGGACCCTAGGTCTCTACAAATTGAGGAAGTTGATCCCCGATTCTAGTTTTTTCTGGTGTTCACTATTGAGGGTTTTCCTAGAGATTGCCAGACCTTTATTCATATTCAATGTTAACTCCACTGCAGCCTCTTGATCCAGATCTGAACTTTGCTGTAGAATCTATTACCTGCACAAAGCTTTATTGTTGGAAGTTTGTTGATCGAGATCTATTCTTTAACGACTGTGTTCAGTAGAAGAGGTGGAGTAAAACAAATTTACTAGATTAGATCTGTATACTTTGTCGTCTCCGTGCGGATCAGGTGATTTTGTTCTAATTATTTGTTTTAAATCAAAATGAAGATATATCAGAAGAAGACACTGGTCAGTCTTAAAGACCTAAGCGATTTATTTACATTGAGGAGAGAACTAGACTAGGCACTTCTTAGAGATGGTTATTAAGCAGAACTCTACTGCTAACATAGTCACACATCCTAAGCGAAAGCAAAAGCCTGAGAAGACTAAACCACCCATCAGTGCACCCGTAGTTGCTAATACTAGCAAGAAAATCAAGAAATTTAAAGACAAGTGCTAAAACTGAATAAATGTGGTCACCGTGCTTACGAGCGAAAGCAATCTAAAAGAGATGAATCAAACACACCAAAGACTGACAACAAAGCAAACATCATTTATCATACTGCACCTGCTAACTTTGTAGCCATAGTTAGAAAAAGGAAGGCCAATACTGAATGGTGGTTGGATTCAGGTGCTACTTGCCGCGTCTGTAATAATTCTACGCTTTTAAAGGATATCACCACACCTGATGAGGCGTGACTGTTGCGAATGGAGACACTGCTCAGGTACTCCAAACTGGAACTACAGATATGGTAATCTCTTCAGGTACGCATTTAATTTTGAAGAATGTTGAATTTATTCCTATATTAGTTGATAATTAGTTTCAATTAGTCTGTTATGCGATGCTGGTATGTCATTTAACATTAGTGGCGGTAGAGTAACTTTAATGGTTAACTCGTATTATTTTGGTTGTGCTTATGTCATAAATGAGATGTATAGATTGAGTCTAGCAAACGAAGTAGTAGAAAATTTTAGTTCAAATTTGATAGATTATAAGACTTTACATGCAAGATTAGAATACGTGAACTATAGAAAACTACTCATGCTAGCTAAAACTTATAATATCTCCTTAGACACAACAAACAAGTTTGACAATGTGAAATTTGTGCTCAAACAAGATAAATAGAACACCTTTTAGTCATATTTCTAAGAGCACATTGAAAGTGAGGGGTTAGATCTGGAATACTCTAGAGGTGGGGTGAATAGAGTATTTAGGATTTTTATAAAATTTTCTAACTATTTCAATCTAGTCCTAGTGCTGCAGGAATAAAATTAAAGCACAAACGCAGTTATCCTAACTAGCACAGCCACAACAAGAACTAAAAGAAAAGAGCAACCAGACAACACAATAATTTATAGTGGTTCCCCAACCTGGGTATATCCACTCTTCTACCACCCTGGTAGAAATCCACTCAATTTTTTTTATCAGGTGTCTGACACTAATGAGCTTTTGATCAGGTGCTCAAAAACCAATTCTCAAGTCTTTTGGTCAGGTGACTTGCAACCAGGAATAACTTTTGAAGGGAGTTAAGAACCCTTTATACAGTGGGGGGATGAGAGATGATTTTGTCTTCTCTTTCTCAAGTTACAACTGAGAAGACTTAAGTGGATATGATGTTAGTAAAATGCTCCCCCTGAGATGTTGAATGGTTTAGGAAGATGGAGCTTTGCTTTAGGGTGATAGGCCTTTAGTCTTTCAGCTTTGACCAGACAAAGTACATGAACTTCTTGACAGATAGAGAGTTTGTTGTCCTTTGAAGTGTCCTAGAGTGTAGAAGGAAGAAGACACTTGATTTTGATTTGATGTTCTTCTTCTTCAGATTTCTGATATTCTTCTGGTCTAGATCTTGTATGTCTGTATCAGATTTCTCTATCTGTGTATCAGCGTTCTGTCGAGAGAAAGAGAGAGAGACAAAGGAATCCTTATTGTAGACTGATTTCTCTCTTCCTGACTTGTCGATCCCTTTTCAGGAAAAGAGAAAATCTCTTTTATATTTTCCAAATAAGTTTGCTTTTGAAATTATTCTGCATTCAATGCTGACGGCCTGGAGAATGTTTTGCATTGATTGAGTTTCCCCAACTGTCCCATGGAAAAATGACAAGCAATAATCCTGGAAAAGACCATAATTAATGCTCCGTCTAACGGTAATATTCAGAGAATATTTTAGCAATAATTACTCATGAATTATTGCAGTAGGAAAGGGACAGAAGGATGAAAATAACCAAGTTTGGATTCGTCGAACAGAGAATAGAAATCGTCGAGCTGAGTCCACAGTTCGTCGAGCTGAGGAGTTGTGTTCGTCAACTAGATGACTTCTGTTCGTCGTGCTGAGTTCCAAGTTCGTCGTGCTGAGAACAGATAACTGCATTCTCTAGAGCCTTGCCTTTTCTGCACATCAAGTTTGTCGAGCTGAGAATTTGACTTTGTCTGTACAACCCCATATTCGCTGAGTCAGAGCAGGAGGCGCAATGGTCGCGATTGGGCTAGCCAAAAGAGTTCCCGCCCGAAAGAAGATCTCGCCCAAGTAGGCGGGAATGCTTGCACCAACATTAAGAGGGTGCTCTCGCCTACAAGGCGCCCCGTGCTCGTCAAGCCCAGATCGACGAGCGCAGCCAAATCGCCGAACGAAGATCAGCGCGGGAACGCTTGCGCCAGCACTCAGATCGTCTTAAAGAAGCTCTCGCCTATAGGCAGGCGAGAACGCTTGCGTCGTGCTCTGGACAGAAGGCTCTCTGCTCGGAGCTCTCGCCGAGTGGGGCCCAGGGCCTTGGGTAAGATGACCAAATTACCCTCGGGTGAAATTACCCCTGCACCCTCAGAAAAATAGCGGAATTCGGCTATTGGCAGACCAACTAGGGGCATTTCAGTAATCTCAGGGCAGCAAAGACTATAAATAGACCCATAAGGGCTCTTTGGAGAGCAGGCTTTTCATTATCTTCCAACTTGGAGTGCTTTCTGAGGAGCTCCTAGCCCAGCTTTTGGCTTTGGAGGGGAAGCTCTCAGAGATCTTCCGGGTGTGAGGTGGGACCTCCCTACTGAGGCTTCGGGTCAGTCTTACGTCCTTTACATCTAGTCGATGGTTGAGGCTCGAGAGAAGTAGGTATTGGCTGCACCCTTGTTTTTAAACTCCCGTTGAGATCATTTTTTGCTTCAACAGTTCTGGTGCGGTGAGCGTGGAAAGTAGCCGATACAAGAAAGCCTTGAGTCTTGTCCCATGGCTGGAGGTGAAGGTGAAGGGTCAGGTTCTGGAGGCTCCCCAACCTGGGGAGAGGAAGTGACGAAGAGGATGCTGGATGAATTCAGGCGAGAGGTCTTGCAGTCGATCAGCTTGGCCTTCTCGGCCAGAAGCGAGTGGGCCACACCTCAGGTTCCGATAGAAGAGGTCCCGCTCTTGGGCGAGAACGCCCCAGGACAGCGCCCGAGAAAGGAGGTCCCGACGGAGGCTGGCGAAAGAGATGTGGCGGCGCGAGAACTCTTCCCAGGCCAGAGCCAGTGCCCGGGAAAGGAGGAGCTGACGGATCAGGGCGAGAAGGAAGCAGCAGTGCGAGAGCTCTTCCCGGGGCACGGTCTCGCAGATCGGGCCAGTCAGCCGAGGCCGCGGGATTTACCCTCTCGCCAGGCAGGAGGCAAGAGCCTATTCAGCGAGCTCATCATCTTAGCTCCAGTACCGGAGGGGTTCCGGGAGCCTGACATGTCCTACTACTCGGGGAAGGATGACCCTGTACAACACGTGTAGTGGTTTGAAGACGTGGTTTCGATAAGGCAGATGACAGATGCCTTCAAGTGTCGGATGTTTTCCATCACCTTGAAGGAGAAGGCGCGGGACTGGTTCCACCAGTTGCCGGCAAGATCAATCTACTGCTTTAAAGATCTGCGAAGGAGTTTTCTGTTGAGGTTCTCAACCTCGAAGAAGCAGAAGGAGGCGGAGTGTCTGTTTGTGGTGAGACAGAAGCCGGATGAGACACTGAGTCACTATGTCGACCGGTTTCAGGAAGAGATCCTCCTGGTCCAAGAGATCCCAGGGTACGCACTGATGCTAGCCTTCACCCTGGGGCTGAGACCGGGATTCTTTAGCATGGAGTTGAAGAGAGTGCCCTCCTCTCCCTTGAGGAGCTCATGGAGAGGGCTGCAAAGGAGAGAGACTTCGAGAGAGCAAACCTAGCATTCGCCAGGAAGTTGGCCAGGCTGGCGGAGGACGACGTGAAGGAACCAGCAGCAGGAAGGCAGAAGGAGCCGAGGGAGCAGAGAGAAGAAAGGATAAGGGAAGAGCCCCGAAGGCATGGGCAGTAGCGGGGATGGGGGGCCCGGGAGCCGAACAACCGGTTGGGTTGGAGGCCCCAGGAGGGTCGCCCCCAGGGCCAAGGAGGAGGCTACCAAGGGAGGGATAACCTACGGGAACCAAGGAGTTTCGACCAACCGGCATGGAGGCAGGAGCCGAGGGGTCGTGTCCCACCGCCGCAAGAGGCCATGGAAGTGGGAAGAGGAAGAAAAGCGGGGAGAGGAGCTTGAGGAGGAGGAAGAAGAGGAAGAGGAGAAGGAAGAAGGGGTGGCGTGGCGTTGCTCTTTTGTGACTTCCACCAGGAGGAAGGTCACGCAACGGCCACCTGCCCGGAGTTCTTAGAGATGAGGGAAGCAAGAGGAGCAGGGAGGCAGGATCCGCCAGTGAGGATCGTAGAGGTGCAGCAGGGGGAGATGGAAGATAGATGTGAAAATCGGGTGGACGTGGGGACCCGGTGAGGAATCAGGGTGATTCATGGAGGGTTGTGGATTGAGGAAACCCGCAAGGGGAGCCTGCAAACCATGTATCGAAGGGGGGTCACCTCTACCTCCCAGGCTCCCCCACCGGAAGAAAAAATCACTTTCTCGTCAGCGGACATGCCAGACTACGAAGATCCATTCTGTGACGCCCTGGTGATCCAGACGGTAGTGGAGAATTATACGGTCTCAAGGATACTAGTAGACAACAGGAGCTCGGTGAATGTCGTCTTTAAGAAGGCCTTCAATGAGATGAGTGTTGAAGGGAAGAGGATCCTGGCCTCGGATGGACCGTTGTTTGGGTTCTCCGGAGAAAGGAAGTGGAAGGGGGAGTAGGGCTGCACGTGAAGTTGGGGGGCGTGTCACGAAACTGCAGTTTCGTGATCGTAGACACCCCAAGCAGCTATAACGCCATCTTTGGATGCCCCCTCATCAGCGTCTTTCGCTGCGTCCCCTCCTCGTTCCATCAGTGCCTTAAGTTCAACAATGGAGGGGTGCAGGTCAGGGTAAGAGGGGACCCGAAGGTGGCAAGACAATGCTACGTTACAGCAGTCAACACCATATCATGGATGACAGAGGCAGAGGAGTTGGAGATGGAGATGACAGCACTTGCGGAGGATGTTGAGGAAGAGGAGATGGGCCTGGAGGAGGCGAGAGAGATAGCTGAAGAGGAAGTCGAAGAAGAAGAGACTGAGAAGCAGCAGGGAGGAGATGTGCAGGTGGTCCGGGGGGACGAGGAGCAAGAGAGCCCGGAAGGGGCGATGGAAGTAGAAGAACAAGAAGCAGGAGGAGTTGAGGGAGAGGCCCCGAGAGGCGTGGAAGTCGAGCAGCCGCAGGAGGGGCCGAAAGCAGCGATGAAGATAGAGGAGGAGGTAGAAAGGGGAGAGCTGGAGCTGGAGGAAGAGGCAAGGGTCGGCTGGGAGCAGTCATGGCTGGAGCCAGCCAAAGAAGTGGTGGAGATGGAGGTCTTCACCAGTGTAGGGCAGGTGCAAAGGGTGCGGGTCAGCGGGGGCTTGAGCCCCGAGGACCAGGAGCGAGTGTGGGCTTGCATTCAAAGTAACATCGACATCTTCACCTGGAGTGCTGCGGACATGCCGGGCATCGACGCGGACGTGGCCTGCCATCGCCTGAACCTGGACCCCCGCACTCGCCCCATACGACAAAAAATGAGAGCCATCGCCACCAAGCTGGAGGAGCCCATCCGCGAAGAGGTCAAGAAGCTCCGGGAAGCCGGCTTCATCTTAGAGATCCAGTATCCGGGCTGGATCTCGAATGTGGTAATGGTTAAAAAAGAGAGTGGTAAATGGAGAATGTGTATTGACTTTTCTTTGTTAAATAAATCATACCCTAAGGATTGCTACACCCTGCCTCGGATCGACGCACTGGTTGATTCAGCCGTCGATTTTTCTGTCATGAGCTTTTTGGATGCTTTTTCAGGTTATCACCAGATCCAGATGCACCCTCCCGATACCAAGGATGTTTCCTTCATCACAAGGGAGGGATGCGTCAGTTACAAAATGATGCCCTTTGGGTTGAAGAACGCATGCGCTACTTACCAACGCATGATGGATCGGGTCTTCCGAGATCAGAGGGGGAGAAATTTGGAGGTCTACATCGACGACCTAATGATCAAAAGCAAGTGCATGAATTCACACCTGAAAGATCTGGAAGAGACGTTCGCCACCTTAAGGAGGTTCAAGATGAGGCTGAACCCCCTGAAGTGTGTCTTCGGGGCCAGCCGCGGGAAGTTCCTCGGACATCTCTTGACTCCGGCAGGGGTGGAGCCCAACCTGGACAAGGTGAAGGCCATCCTGGATTTGGAGTCACCTCGCAATGCCAAGGAGGTCTAGCGTTTGACATGCAAACTGGCAGGGTTGAGCAGGTTCCTCTCTAGATCGGGAGACAAGTGTTCCTCATTCTTTAAGGTGCTGCTGGGGAACTAGAGGTTTGAGTGGACCGCCGAGTGCGAGGAAGCCTTCTAGGGGCTGAAGAGGCAGCTCTCTCAGGCCCCTCTACTTTAGAGTCCAAAAGAAGGGGAGGACCTGACCTTGTATCTTGGAGTGGGAGCGGAGGCGGTAAGCTCCGTCCTAGTGAGGGAAGAAGGAAAGAAGCAACTGCCCATCTACTACGTCAGTCGGATATTGAGGAAAGCAGAGCTCCGCTACCCCATCCTCGAAAAGCTCGCTTACGCCTTGGTCATCTCTGCAAGGAAACTCCGACCATACTTTCAAGCACATTCGATTAGGGTGGTAACCGACCATCCTCTTCACAAGATCTTCGAAGGAGTAGAGCACTCGGGGAGACTTGCTAAGTGGTCTATTGAGCTATGCGAGTTCGACATCTCCTTTGTCCCAAGACTCTCCATCAAGGCACAGGCAGTGGCAGACTTCCTAGCAGATTACATCGTTGAAGTCGAGGAGGGAGAGCAGCAACCACGGGAAACGTGGAAGATGATGGTCGATGGGGCCTCGGGAAAACATTCCCTCAGGGGAGGAGTGGTGCTGATCAGCCCTCAGGGAGTCGTGATAGAGCAGGCAGTGGCTTACCATTTCCCGGTGACCAACAATCAAGCGGAGTATGAGGCCGTGATCGTCGGCCTTTGCTTGGCAAAGGAGCTGGAGATTCAGGATGTGAAAGCTTTCACGGACTCAAAGGTAGTAGCGTCACAGATCCGGGGGGAGTTTGAAGCTCGGGAACCTACCCTCATCAAATACCTCTCCAAGGTAAGGGCGATCATCGGTGGGTTCCGGTCATTCTCCACCAACATGTTCCGAGGGAAGAAAGCATAGCTGCCGATCGATTGGCAAAGTTTGGACCTCGGGGAGGAGGAACCTTGACGGAACTATTTCGGCCGGCTATCGAGGAAGGAGAATTGATGGTGGTGGACCGGCGACCCTCGTGGGTGGATCCGTTGGTGACCTTCCTAACCACCGGTGGACTTCCTAAGGGGGCCAAGGAAGGGAGAAGCTTCAAGCACAAGGCAGCTCACTACCTAATGATAGAAGGGGGCCTGCATTGTAAGATGTTGTCAGGACTCCTAGCCAGGTGTGTGACCGAAGAAGAGATCCCGAGGATCTTGGAGGAGGTGCACTCGGGCGAGTGCAGCAGTCATTCTAGAGGGAGGACGTTGGAGGCAAGGGTGGTCAGGCAGGGGTACTTCTGGCACACCCTAAGGAAGGATGCCACGGAGTTTGCGAGGAGGTGTTAAAAATGTCAGCTTTGCGCCCCCCTTCAGCTCTTGGCAGCTCAAAGGCTCCGAAGTATCACGACACCGTGGCCGTTCGCCATCTGGGGAATGGATTTAGTTGGACCCTTTCCTCCGGCTAGTGGGCAGAGGAGGTTCCTCTTGGTCATGGTCGATTATTTCTCAAAGTGGCTGAAGGTTAAAGCCCTAGCCAAGGCCACCTCACAGGTCATAAGGAACTTCATCTGGGGGGGGAGATCATTTGCAGACACGGATTGCCCCAAGCAATAGTGACAGATAACGGCCCCCAGTTTGCCACTGAGGAGTTCATCAGCTTCTGCACCCAACTGGGGATAGACCTCCGGTTTGCTTCTGTCCACCACCCCCGGAGTAACGACCAGGTGGAAGCGGCGAACAAAATCATTGTGAACCTACTAAAGAAAAAGATGGAGAACTTAAAGGGAAATTGGGTGGAGCAGCTCCCCTCGGTCCTGTGGGCCCTGCGAACGACCCCGAACACGGCCACCGGTGAGACCCCCTTCAAGCTTTCTCATGGGTGTGAGGCCGTCCTACCAGTGGAGTTCGAGGTCCGGTCCCCGCGAGTCACAGTCGCGGGTGAAGGAGATGAGACTTGGAGGTTGGAGAATGAGGAGGGGCAACGCCTCTCGCTGGATATGGTGGAAGAACTGCGAGACGTGGCAGCTATCCGACAAGAAGAGATCAAGCGGCAGATGGCCAAGTATTTTGATAAGCATGTCAGGGTCAAGCATTTCGCCGAAGGGGATCTGGTGTTGAGAAAGGTTGACGCGACAGAAAGGTCGGCTCTCGTGGGCAAGCTCAACCCGAACTGGGAAGGACCGTATTGTTGGGTACATTGGAATATATGTACCAGATTTGAAGAAGCCTCACCCTACTCAATGATATACATCAAGGTGTATTTGATGTGCTTTGAGTTTATATGTGCAGGTTAAGTAATTGCAGGAAATGCAGAAAAGTTTCTAAGTTAATGTGTCGACACCTAGAGGTGAAGTGTCGACACTTATGAAGGCTTGTGTCGACACCTAGAGAAGCTGTGTCGACACTTGGAGTAATTGTGTCGACACCAGGAAAGGTAGAGTCGACACCAGAAGAAAAGTGTCGACACATACAGACAGTGTCGACACACCGTGAAGAATTGTCAACATAATCTGTGTCGACACTTAGAGGCAGTGTCGACACCCAGAGAAAATTTGTCGACATCAAAGGTGTCGACACCAGGAGGCTGTGTCGACACTCAGCAAGCTTCAACAAAGTTAAAGTACTTGTGTCTACACAAAGGAGATGTGTCAACACTCAGCAAGTTTCAACACATGAAGGCATGTGTCGACACTCAGCAAGTTTCAACACATGAAGACATGTGTCGACACAAAGGAGATGTGTCGACACTCATCAAGTTTCAACACAAGAAGACATTTGTCGACACAAAAAAGTTGTGTCGACACACAGCAGAATTCAACTAAGTATTAAAGAAGAAGTATTTGTGTTGACACACTCAACCAGTGTCGACACATTCAACAGAAGGCCCGTGTCGACACATTCTGAAGAAGCAGTGTCGAGAAGCTGTTACAACAACACAAGGAGTTGTGTCGACACCATCAAGACTAGTGTCGACACTTAGTCTACTTGTGTCGACACTTAGTCTATTTGTGTCGACACATAATAACTATCTGTCTCGACACTTTCAGACAGTGACAGTGATTTCAAGAAGTGACTGGATGACTTGACAGCTGCCATTTCAACCGGTCAACTGCAACTGTCATAGCTGTCATGAGGTTGTTAGAAATCGGATCAGCCGGTCACCATGAAGAAAGTTTATATAAAGGTTTTTTCTTTCAACATGGTGAAAGAGTAACAATCAATCAACAGATTATTCATTGAAGATCAATAACAGATTGAAGATTTACACAGAGATCTAACAACACAAAAGAAGAAGACCTTCGATAGAAGATCTAAGAAGTTGGAGAGAGAGAGCTTCTTCTAAGAAGAACAGCTGCTGAACCAGGCTGCTAAGTAAGATTCAGATTGAGATCTGAATCTCAAGACAGAAGTTGATTGAAGATCATCTTCTCAGGAGATTCAACCCTACTGAGTTCTAATTCAAGATGCTTTGAAAAAAGCTAAGGGACGTTGATCTCTGCCAAGTTCTTCCAAAAACTCATCAAGAAGACAGTCAACTCATCTCTCTCTGTCAGAGTTGTGGTTAATTACTTTGTATAATCAAATTCCTGTAGGATCTTGTATAGATCTGAGCTGTAAGCCTATTTTATAAAGGCTGAGTGTAGGAGACTGTGTGCTCTGAGTGTAGGTCTTGTTGAAGACTGAGGTAGGGCCTTGTGCCTGAGTTGTAGGAGACTTTGTTCTCTGAGTGTAGGTCTTGTTGAAGACTGAGTGGTAGGGCTTTTTGCCTGAGTTGTAGGAGTGGGGACACTCTGAGTTGTAGGAACCTATTTGGGGTTCTGAGCTGTAAGATCTGAGGATCTGAGGAGAAGTGCTGAAGTTAGGCAGAATCTAGTACACTACTAGATAGGCGAAGGGGGAAAGTGGATGTACCCAGACCTTGGGGAACCACTATAAATACTGTGTGCACTCTGTGTATGTTTGTTTCTATGGTTGCTGTGTTGTGCTAGTTGTAAAATTGCATTTGCTGTACAGAATTTCTGCCTTAAATTTAAAAAGATAAAGTTCACCTATTCACCCCCCCTATAGGTGGTTAGGCACTATTTCTTTCAAGTGGTATCAGAGGGAGGTTGCTCAAAAAGGGACTTGACAGTCTGAGTAAGATCCTGTAGGCAGATTCAGAACAAACAAGAATTAAGAAAATGGGTTCTAGTGAGAATCACAAAGAGTTGGAGTCCATGAAATTGCCAATATGTAGAAAAGAGATATTTGACATATGGAAAGAGAGGGTTAGACTTTTTATGGAAGCTTCTGAACCAAGAATATATATTACAGTTAAAGAAAGCCCATATGTGCCAATGAAGATATCCATTCTGGATGCAAATCAGAAAACTCCCAAGGACTTTTCTGAAATGACTAAAGATGAAATCATTCTGGCCACTATGGATAAGAGAGCCCAGAACATAATTGTTAGTGCCATTGATGATGCAATATTTTAGAACTTAATTCATTGTAAAACCTCTAAAGAAACGTGGGACACATTAATAGTCTATATGGAGGGCTCAGAGGAAGTAAGACAAGATAGGAAGTCCTTGTTAAATCAGAAATATGAAAGCTTCAAACAAGGAAAATCTGATAGCATTACAGAATGTTACAAGAAATTCTATAGGATAGTCAATGAATTGATGTCCTATGGACGAGAATTCAGCAACTATGAGTTGAATGACAAGTTCTTAAGATCCCTGACTAAGGACTGGGACACCAAGATTTGTGGCATTAGGGAAGTGGCCAAACTAGCTGACATACCTCCTCCAACTTTGTTTGGAAAACTGTTATCTTATGAGATGCAGCTATTGGCTAGAATGGAGGAAGAGAGGACTACTAGAGTGGAGCACAAGGAAAGATCTGTGGCCTTCAAGACTAAAGCCACTAGGAAGTATAGAAGCAAGTCTCCATCTCCACCTCAAATGGTTGCTGAGGCTGTGACAGATAATTTAGAAAGCAAGAATTCATATAGCAGTGAAAGTGATGAAGACTTTGCTGCTTTTACTAGGCATTTTCAAAAGTTTCTGAAGAAGAAGCAGTGGAGGTATAAGCCTACCACTTCTCAGCCAAAAGATGATTACTATCAGAAAAGGAGGTCATCAAGGAATGACAGAAGTAGGTCCAAGCCAAGCAAAGCTACATCATCAAAGATTGTGTGCTATTGCTGCAATAGACAATGACATGTAGTGGCTGACTGTCTTGAAAAGAGAAAGGAGTCAGCTGACAAAAATAAGACTCAGTTTAAGGGCAAAAAGGAAAAGTCCTTTGTTGCTAAGAAAGACAAGAGTCTGACTGATCAGTCATCTTTAGAAACAGAATCAAAAGCTGAAGCCTACATTGGATTATTTGCTGAAGAGAAAGAATATGAGTTCATGCAACTAATGAACTCAATTTATGAGCATGAGGACAATCAGTGCAAGAGGCTGATGGTTTTATCCGAAGGAGACAAAATCCAGGATCAGCCTAGACCAAGGAAGGTACAAAGTTGTTCTTCTAGTTTAATTTATAGTACTGAGTCAGAATCAGATACATCTGCATCAAGTGATGTGGGTGGGTCTGAATCTGAAGGAGATATTCATCAGTTAATTGATGAATAAAGGGACTTGTTGCAGGTCTTTAAGAAAAGCAAAACCATAGCCAAAACTCAGGCAAAGGAGATTGCTAGTCTTAAATTGGCTGCTGCTGATTCAGACAAGTTGTTAGATCAGAAACTAAATGAAATAGCCAGACTGAAGAACATTACTGTTATTCAGATGGGTACTATTACATTTAAGAATGATCAAATTAGAAATCTGGAGGTTAGACTTCAGAAGGAGAGAGAGATTGTAGCAAGTTTTTCTAAACCTAAATCTGTTTTACCCTTGATAGATGAGTTTGTACCTCAAAAGGGTAAGACTGGATTGAGGTTTACAAAACCTGCCTGGACAGCTAGGTGCAAATCTAAGGACAAATCCCCAACACTAAACAAGATGCCTGTAGTAGATAATCCAGCCAAGGTTGTACCTAAACAAAGGTACAACAAGTTTGAGTGCTGGTGTTGTGGCAAGATAGGCCACTTTGCCATAGATTGTCGGCACAATTCAAGTGTCAAGGAGAGTAGCAAACTGCCTGCTAGAAGAGCAACATGTAGTTTTGTTAAAAGTCAGACTAACCTGCACCAATGACCCAAGAGTTATTTGGGTTCTAAGGTTAAGTAATCTGTTTTGCAGGTGAGTCCAAGTGGCCATGCCCCTATAGGGTACTTGGACAGTGGATGTTCCAGGCATATGACTGGAACTAGGGGGTTGCTGAAGGACTATACACCTATCAAGGATGACCCTAAAGTTACCTTTGGTGGTTCAGAAAAAGGAATCATCAAAGACTTTGGTAACATTTCTAGTAACCAAATTACAATTACTCAAGTGGCTTATGTAAAGAGTTTGAAACATAACCTCATTAGCATAAGTCAGCTGAGTGATTTAGGATATGACATCTCATTTGTCAAGAATGGTTGTCATATCAAAAGGTCAAGTGATCAAAAGATCATTTTGACAGGATATAAGAAGAGAAATGTCTATTGTCTTGACTTTGTATGTGAGAACAATGTTTCTCCTATTTGTCTTGTAGCTGATGAGAAAGTCTCACATTGTGTTAAATGACACAAGAGGCTAGCTCATCTTAACTATAAGACAATTGGCCAACTCTTTAGCAAAGAGTTAGTGAGTAATGATCCTCAAGTTAAGTGTATAAAGGATGTGATATGTTCAGCTTGTCAAAAAGACAAGCAGACCAAATCCACCTTTTATAGCCTTGAGAACAAGGATTCTGTGAGGTGTCTATACCTCTTGCATATGGATCTTTTTGGTCCTATGCCAGTTCACAACCTAGGTAGAAAGGTCTACACATTTGTGGTTGTAGATGACTATTCAAGGTATTCCTGGGTGTTTTTCCTAAGACAAAAATCTAAAACCCCAAATATCTTATATAGTTTTGTTAAACAAATTCAGAATGAATTGGACAGTACAGTAGTCAAAATCAGAAGTGACCATGCTACTGAATTTCAGTCTGAAAGTATGACAAAACTGTGTGAAGAGTTTGAGATTTTTCAGGAATTTTCCTCACCAAGAACACCTCAACAAAATGGTATTGCTGAAAGGAAGAATAGAACCTTGATAGAGGCTGGTAGAACCCTATTGAGTGACACTTCTCTCCCAGAATATTTCTGGGCTGAGGCAGTAAATACTGTTTGTGATGTGATCAATAGGGCTACTATCACCAAGAGCCACAAGAAGACCCCCTATGAGATTGTGAAGGGCAGAAAACCAAATTTATCCTATTTTAGGATCTTTGCTTGCAAGTGCTATATACTTAACAATGATAAGTCTTATTTAACCAAGTTTGCTGCCAAATCCCAAGAGGGGATCTTTGTTGGGTACAACAATAATAGTAAGGCTTATAGGGTCTACAACTTGATTACTCAAGTTGTAGAAGAGTCTGTTCATGTAGTTTTTGATGAAGTATGACTCATTAACTGTGAATTGCCAAGAAGTGTTTGCAGCTCTACAGGTGTAACTGAGAAGATGGACAAGCTTACCATTGTAGAAGGTTCTACTGCAAGTCAGCAAGTGGAAGATGGTGGCTGCTGTCCAGGGGGAGCACAAGATACTCCTGATGCTGAAGAAGAGCAAGAGGTGCAGCTAAATGAAGAGACTAAAGGTGTACAACCTGAAGACAGGCTGCCTCCAGCAAATAGACACTTAAAGGATCATCCAGCCAATCAAATAATTGGAGATCCCAGACAAGGAGTACAAACAAGGAGCATGAATCTAAGTACAGTTCTTTACTCCAGCTTCCTATCCCAAGTGGAACCAAAGAAGTTTGAAGAAGCAATTCTAGACCCTCATTGAATTGAGGCCATGCAAGAGGAGCTGAACCAAAGATGCAAGGTCTGGAAGCTAGTTCCTAAACTGAAGGACCACAACATTATTGGAACTAAGTGTATCTTTAGGAACAAGTTGGATGAGAATGGAAACATCATAAAGAATAAAGCTAGACTTGTTGCAAAGGGATATAGACAGGAAGAAGGCATTGATTTTGATCAAACTTTTGCTCCAGTAGCAAGACTAGAAGCAATCAGTATGTTCCTTGCCTATGCAACATATCAAGTGTTGGGTACATTGGAATATATGTACCTGATTTGAAGAAGCCTCACCCTACTCAATGATATACATCAAGGTGTATTTGATGTGCTTTGAGTTTATTTGTGCAGGTTAAGTAATTGCAGGGAAAGCATAAAAGTTTCTAAGTCCATGTGTCGACACCCAGAAGAAAAGTGTCGACACTTAAGAAGGCTTGTGTCGACACCTAGAGAAACTGTGTCGACACTTGGAGTAATTGTGTCGACACTAGGAAGGCAGAGTCGACACTAGAAGAAAAGTGTCGACACATACAAGTTGTGTCGACACACAGTGAAGAATTGTCCACATTATCTGTGTCGATACTAAGAGCCAGTGTCGACACCCAGAGAAACTTTTCGACAACAAAAGTGTCGACACTAAGAGGCTGTGTCGACACTCAGCAAACTTCAACAAAGTTCAAGTACATGTGTCGACACTAGGAGTCTGTGTCGACACTCATCAAACTTCAACAAAGTTCAAGTACATGTGTCGACACAAGGAGATGTGTCGACACTCAGCAAAGTTTCAACACAGAAGGCATGTGTCGACACAAATAAGATGTGTCGACACTTAGCAAGTTTCAACACAAGAAGATATAACGACACAAAGGAGTTGTGTCGACACTTAGCAGAATTCAATTAAGTATTAAAGAAGAAGACTTGTGTCGACACACAGAATCAGTGTCGACACATTCAGAAGAAGCAGTGTCGAGAAGCTGTTACAACAACACAAGGAGTTGTGTCGACACCAACAAGGCTAGTGTCGACACTTAGTCTACTTATGTCGACACTTAGTCTATTTGTGTCGACACATAAAGACATAAAGACTATCTGTCTCGACACTTTCAGACAGTAACAGAGATTTCAAGAAGTGACTGGATGACTTGACAGCTGCCATTTCAACCGGTCAACTGCAACTGTCAGAGCCATCAGAAAGTTGTTAGAAACCGGATCAGCCGGTCACCATGGAGAAAGCTTATTTAAAGACCTTTCTCCTTCAATAGAAAGGACAATAATCAGAGAATGAGAATGACAATCGATTAATGAAGTGAAAGACAACACAAAAAGAAGAAGACCTTCAAGAGAAGATCTAAGAAGTTGGAGAGAGAGAGCTCCTTCTAAGAAGACCAGCTGTTGAACCAGGCTGATAAGGAAGATTCAGATTGAAATCAGAATCTCAAGACAGCAGTTGATTGAAGATCATCTGCATAGAGATACAACCCTACTGTGTTCTAATTCAAGAAGCTTTGAAGAAAGCCAAGGGAGATTGATCTCTGCCAAGTTCTTCCAAGAACTCATCAAAAAACCACTCAACTCATCTCTCTCTTTCAGAGTTATGGTTATAAATTTTGTAAACATAATTTTCTGTAGGATCCTAAGGGATCTGAGCTGTAAGCCTATTTTATAAAGGCTGAGTGTAGGAGACAATATGCTCTGAGTGTAGGTCTTGTTGAAGACTGAGGTAGGGCATAATGCCTGAGTTGTAGGAGACTTTGTTCTCTGAGTGTAAGTCTTGGTGAAGACTGAGTGGTAGGGCTTTTGTGCCTGAGTTGTAGGAGTGGGATCACTCTGAGTTGTAGGAACCTGTTTGGGGTTCTGAGTTGTAAGATCTGAGGATCTGAGAAGAAGTGGAGAAGTTAGGCCGAATCTAGTACACTACTAGATATGCGAAGGGGGAAAGTGGATGTACCCAGATCTTGGGGAACCACTATAAAATCTGTGTGTACTCTGTGTGTGATTAATTCTGTGATTGCTGTATGTTCTGTGCTGAATTGCTGTAGAGAATTGCAAATACATCTCTTATTATTAAGTGTTTCTGCCTGTAATTTTAAAAAGATTAAGTTCACCTATTCACCCCCCTCTATGTGATTAAGTACTATTTATTTCAAGTGGTATCAGAGCCAGGTTACTCAAAAAGGACATAACAGTCTGAATAAAGATCCTGTAGGCAGAATCAGAATAATCAAGAATCAAGAAAATGGGTTCAACTGAGAATCACAAAGAGCTAGGATCCATGAAATTGCCAATCTGCAGAAAAGAAATTTTTGGCATATGGAAAGAGAGAGTTAGACTCTTTATGAAGCATCTGACCCAAGAATTTACATCACAGTCAAAGAAGGGCCATATGTGCCAATGAAAGTATCTGTTCTGGATGCAAATCAGAGAACTCCCAAAGACTATTCAGAAATGACTAAAGATGAAATAATTCTGGCCACTATGTACAAGAGGACCCAGAATATTATTGTAAGTGCAATTGATGATGCCACATTTCAGAACCTAATACATTGTAAAACCTCAAAAGAAATGTGGGACACTCTAATAGTTTACATGGAGGGATCTGAAGAGGTAAGACAAGACATTAAGTCCTTGTTAAATCAAGAGTATGAAAGCTTTAGACAAGGAAAGTCTGATAACATTACTGAACGCTACAAGAAATTCTATAGGATTGTTAATGAGTTGATGTCCTATGGAAGAGAATTCAACAACTATGAGCTGAATGACAAGTTTTTAAGATCCCTGACTAAGGACTGGGATACCAAGATCTGTGCCATTAGGGAAATGACCAAATTAGCTGATATACCTCCTCCAATCTTATTTGGAAAACTGTTATCTTATGAAATACAGTTAATGGTTAGAAAGGAGGAAGAGAAGACTACAAGAGTGGAGCATAAGGAAAGAGCTGTGGCCTTCAAGACTGAAGCCACTAGGAAGTATAGAAGCAAGTCTCTGTCTCCACCTCAAATAGTTGCTGAGACAGTCACAGAAAATTCAGATAGTAAGAATTCAGAAAGCGGTGAAAGTGATGAGGACTTTGCAGATTTCACAAGGCATTTTCAAAAGTTTCTGAAGAAGAAGTAGTGGAGGTCTAAGCCATCCACTTCACAGATAAAAGATGACTACTATCAGAACAGGAAGTCATCAAGGAATGACAGAAGGAAGTCCAAGCCAAGTAAAAATACATCCTCAAAGATAGTATGCTATTGTTGCAATAAACAAGGACATATAGTAGCTGACTGTCCAGAAAAGAGGAAAGAGTCAACTGACAAGAAGAAGACTCAGTTCAAGGGCAAAAAGGAAAGGTCCTTTGTTGCCAAGAAGGATAAGAGTTTGACTGATCAGTCATCTTCAGAAACAGATTCAGAAGCTAAAGCCTATATTGGACTGTTTGCTGAAGAGGAGGAAGATGAGTTCATGCAGTTAATGAACTCAATTTATGAGCATGAGGACAATCGGTGCAAAGGGCTGATGGCCTTATCCGAAGGAGACAAAATCCAAGATCAGCCTGGACCAAGTAAGGTACAAAGTTGTTCTTCAAGTTCAATTTCTTGTACTGAGTCAGAATCAGATACATCTGCATCAAGTGATGTGGGTGGGTCTGAATCTGAAGGAGATATTCATCAGTTAATTGATGAATATAAGGACTTGTTGCAGGCCTTGAAGAGAAGCAAATCCTTGGCCAAAACTCAGGCAAAGGAGATTGCTTATCTTAAATTGGCTGCTGCTTATTCAGACAAGTTGTTAGATCAGAAACTAAATGAAATAGCCAGGCTGAAGAACATTACTATTATTCAGATGGGTACTATTATATTTAAGAATGATCAAATTAGAAATCTGGAGGCTACACTTCAGAAGGAGAGAGAGATTGTTGCAAGTTTTTCTAAATAAAAATCTATTTTACCTTTAATAGATGAGTTTGTACCTCATAAGGGTAAAACTGGATTGGGCTTTACAAAACCTGCCTGGACAGTAAAGTCCAAATCTAAGGGCAAAGCCCCAGTACTCAACAAGAAGCCTGCTGTAGATAAAACAGCCAGGGTTGTACCTAAACAAAGGTACAACAGATTTGAGTGCTGGTGTTGTGGCAAGGTAGACCACTTTGCCATAAACTGTTGGCACAATTCAAGTGTCAAGTAGAGTAGAAAACTACCTGGTAGAAGAACTACATATAGTTTTGTTAAAAGCCAAACTAACCTGCACCAAGGACCCAAGAATTATTTGGGTTCTAAGGTTAAGTAATCTGTTTTGCAGGTGAGTCCAAGTGGTCATACCCCTATATGGTACTTGGACAGTGGATGTTCCAGGCACATGACTGGAACAAGGGGATTGCTGAAGAACTATACACCAATCAAGGATGGTCCTAAAGTTACCTTTGGTGGTTCAGAAAAAGGAATCATCAAAGGCTTTGGTAACATTTCTAGCAACCTAATTACAATTACTCAAGTGGCTTATGTAAAGGGTTTGAAACATAACCTCATTAGAATAAGTCAGCTGAGTGATTTAGGATATGACATCTCATTTGTCAAGTATGGTTGTCATATCAGTAGGTCAAGTGATCAAAAGATCATTCTGACAGGATATAGGAAGAGAAATGTCTATTGTCTAGACATTATGTGTGAGAACATTGTTTCTCCTATTTGTCTTGTAGCTGATGAGAAAGTCTCACATTGTGTTAAATGGCACAAGAGGCTGGCTCATCTTAACTATAAGACAATTGGTCAACTCTTTAGCAAAGAGTTAGCGAGGAATGGTCCTCAGATTAAGTGTATAAAGGATGGGATATGCTCAGCTTGTCAAAAGGGCAAGCAGACCAAATCCATCTTTCATAGCCTTGAGAACAAAGATGCTGTTTGATGTCTATACCTCTTGCATATGGATCTTTTTGGTCATATGCCAGTTCACAGCCTAGGTGGGAAGGTCTATACATTTGTGGTAGTTGATGACTACTCAAGGTATTCTTGGGTGTTCTTCCTAAGGCAAAAATCTGAAACACCAATTATCTTGTATAGTTTTGTTAAATAAATTCAGAATGAATTGGACAGTACAGTGGTCAAAATTAGAAGTGACCAAGGTACTGAATTTCAGTCTGAAAGTATGACAAAACTGTGTGAAGAGTTTGGAATTTTTCAGGAATTTTCCTCACCAAGAATACCTTAGCAAAATGGTATTGCTGAAAGGAAAAATAGAACCTTGATAGAGGCTGGTAGAACCCTATTGAGTGACACATCTCTCCCAGAATATTTCTGGGCTGAGGCAGTAAACACTGCTTGTCATGTGATCAATAGGGCTACTATCACCAAGAGCCACAAGAAGACCCCCTATGAGATTGTGAAGGGCAGAAAACCAAATCTATCCTATTTCAGGATCTTTGGTTGTAAGTGCTATATCCTTAACAATGGTAAGTCTTATCTAACCAAGTTTGCTGTCAAATCCCAAGAAGGGATCTTTGTTGGGTACAACAACAACAGTAAGGCTTATAGGGTCTACAACTTGATTACTCAAGTTGTAGAAGAGTCAGTACATGTAGTTTTTGATGAAGCAAGGCTCATTAACAATGAATTGCCTAGAAGTGTTTGCAGCTCCACAGGTGTAACTGAGAAGATCGACAAGCTTACTATTGCAGAAGGTCCTACTGCAAGTCAGCAAGTGGAAGAAGGTGGCTGCTGTCCAGGGGGAGTACAAGATACTCATGAAGCTGAAGAAGACCAAGAGGTGCAGTTGAATGAAGAAAATGAAGGTGTACAACCAGAAGACAGGCTGCCTCCAGCAAATAGGCATTTAAAAGATCATCCAGCCAATCAAATTATTGGAGATCTCAGACAAGGGGTACAAACAAGGAGCAGGAATCTAAGTTCAGTTCTCTACTCCAGCTTTCTATCCCAAGTAGAGCCAAAGAAATTTGAAGAAGCAATCCTAGACCCTCATTGGATTGAGGCCATGCAAGAGGAGTTGAACCAGTTCAAAAGATGCAAGGTCTGGGAGCTAGTTCCTAAACCAAAGGACCACAACATTATTGGAACTAAGTGGATCTTTAGGAACAAGTTGGATGAGAATGAAGTTATTATAAAGAATAAAGCTAGACTAGTTGCAAAAGGATATAGGCAGGAAGAAGGTATTTGATTTTGATAAAACCTTTGCTCCAGTAGCAAGAATGGAAGCAATAAGGATGTTCCTTGCCTATGCAACATATCAAGGATTTAAGGTATATCAAATGGATGTTAAGTCAGCTTTTCTGGATGTAAACCTGAAGGAAGAAGTCTATGTAGAACAGCTATCAGGTTTTGTAGATTCTCTTAAACCTGATTATGTATATAGACTTAGGGAGGCTTTGTATGAGTTAAAACAAGCCCCTAGGGCTTGGTATGAAACCCTGTCTAGTTTCCTCATTGAGAACAAATTCTCAAGGGGGAAAATAGACAAGACTCTATTCCTTAGAGAATCCAGAGGTAAGATTATCTTAGTCCAAATATATGTAGATGACATCATATTTGGATCTACAGAAAGTAGTCTTTGCAGAAAGTTTGCAAAACTCATGCAAGGACAATTTGAAATGAGCAGTATGGGGGAACTTAAGTTTTTCTTGGGTCTCCAAGTTAGACAGATTGAAGATGGATTATCCATATGCCAGTCTATGTTCACCCTAGAATTGATAAGGAAGTATGGTATGAAGTCATCCAGTACCATGAAAACTTCTATGAGATCAAACATGTCTCTAAACAAAGATGATGCAGGGAAACCTATAGATGAGACTTTGTATAGAGGGTTAGTTGGCTTTCTACTATATTTGACTGCTAGTAGACCAGATATCATGTATGCTACATGTGTCTGTGCTAGGTACCAAGCTTGCCCTAAAGAATCTCATTTGACAGCAGTCAAAAGAATTTTGAGATATCTTAAGGGCACACCTTATCTAGGCCTTTGGTACCCTAGGAATGAAGATTTTGAACTGACAGGTTATTCAGATACAGATTTTGCAGGCTGCAAGGAAGATAGGAAAAGTACCACAGGAAGCTGTCAATTTCTAGGTGGAAGGCTGGTTTCATGGAGTAGCAAGAAGCAAACCAGTGTGGCTATCTCCACAACAGAGTCAAAGTATGTGGCTGTAGGAAGTTGCTGTGCTCAACTTCTATAGATTCAACATCAACTAGAAGATTATGGTATTCAAGTAAGCAGGACACCTTTATTTTGTGATTCTACTAGTGTCATTTCTATTGCAAATAATCCTGTCTCTCATAGTAGGACTAAGCACATAGAAACTAAATACCATTTTCTAAGAGAACATGTGGAAAAAGGAGATATTTCCCTAGAGTATATTAATACAGATAATCAGTTAGCTGATATGTTTACTAAGCCCTTAGATGAAACTAAATTCAATAAATTTAAAATTGAATTAGGAATGATAAACTTAGAATAGTTTACAAAAATTGGCTAAGTAAAATAGTGTCGACACACAGAGTTGTCTATGTCGACACATAGAAGTGGTGTCGACATTTCAGAGAAATGGTGTCGACACATCTAGACAGTCTGTGTCGACACTTCAGAGAATAAGTGTCGACACATCCAAAGTAGGTGTCGACACATCCAGGGTGGTGTCGACACTTAGGATTTACACAGAATTAGTCTAGTAGAGTCTCGACTAAGTGTCGAGCTGAGATATATAAGTGTCAACACATATATTCTGTCGACTATATTTGTGTCGACACATAGTTGTCGAGACATTAGCAGTAAGTGTCGACACTTTTCAACAGTGTCGACACAATTCAAGTATGTTAACGCGCCTTTTCACCTTCAATTTTAGAAAGGTATAAATAGGTTGTCCCCAGTGTTTGTCGACACACTCATCTTAGTCTCGAGACCAAACTTGTGTGTCGACATTTCTCTTCTCTAAATTCAAAATTTCTTCAAACCCTAATGACGCCCAAGCTAGAAGAGAACATTAACGAAGGATATGAGCTCGTGCGTCACGTCTTTGATGACGCAGAACCAGAAATCAAAGGTGTGGTAACCCTAATTGCCGAGACTGGACTAGAGTATCTTGTATCAGAACCTATCAAGATCTGGAAGAAAGAGGTCCTTGAATTCTTGAGTGCAGCTTCACTTGATGATACTGGACTCAAGATTAAGTCCAGAGTCCATGGGACAAAAGTCAAGGTCACACAGAAAAGTTTAAGAAAGGTACTTCAACTACCAAGAACAAAAGAGGAAGAAGATGTATCTGCTTCTAAGACTAGAGAGGCATTGAAATGGTATGGATTAGACTCAAACCTGAAAATTGGATCAGTTTTCAACAGAAAAGGGATGAACATACAAGGAAAGTTTCTATCTGAAATAGTTGGCAAGGTAATTCTGAGCAAGCTTGGAGGACATGACAGAATTTCAGCTTATATGTTCAGTTTGATGACAAGGATAATCTTCAAACTTAATACTGATTGATCTGCAGTTATGTTTGATAAGATAAAAGAAAGTCTGAAGAAGCCCAATTTGGGTAGAATTCTGAGTTTATATTTAGCTGGTAGTATACCTGAAGTAATGAACCAAGCTGCAGGTTCAAAGATAAACCACATGAGGAGAATGGATGTGAGAATTTTCTCAAGGTGGGATAGAGTATTGACAAAGGAACTGCCAACTCCAGAAAAGGAAACACCTAAGAAGAAAAAGAAGAAGACAGCCATTGTGGCTCAAGAATCCTCAAGTAGCTCAGAGGAGCAAGTGGTGTTTAGTTCTGATGATGAAGAGGGAAGAAATGCTGGACAGTCACCAACAAGACAAGAAGATGCTCAGAGGCAGGGGGAGTTACCCTCAGCTAGCCCAATTCACCTGGATCCATTCCAGGGGGAGCCTCTACATGTGGATGAGCTAACTCCATTAGAGAGTGAAAGGGCTACCCAAATCATTCTTGAGCAAACACAGATGCAACCTCAACCACAAGATGTTGTCATGGAGGACACATCTGTTGCTGATAAAGTAGACTCAGTTGCTCTAGAAATAAGAGATTCTCCTGTACAACCTCAGCATGAGTTTACTTTAGAAGAGCTATTCCCTGATCTTGTACAGACAGACCTTGAGAGAGAGATAACTGCTGTTGAGGGGGAGAAGATCAATATTGAGGGGGAACAAATAGAGGAGTCTGCTAGATAAGAGATTGTGGAGCCAAAGGATGCTGTGGAAATACTAAGGGCTGAGAAGGATCTACCTCCTAGTCCTAAGGATAGAGTGGATATTGCTAGCACTTCTGCTTCAGAGGATGAAGAGGCCGCTAGAGCCAAGAAAAGGAAGTTCCAAGTCTTCAAGAGAAGAATCCAGAACTACAAGAAAGCACTGCAGACACTTGCTCCACAGCCTGCCCCATCTACTGATTATAGTTTACTGATGGTGGCTTTGAAGATTAAGCTAGATGAGCAAAGAAAAGCTTTGGAAAAGTATATGGATGAAGGGCATAAATCCCTGCAATTTGATCTGGCACAAGACATCAAATCTATAAGATTTGAAGTGAATCAAAACAAAAAGGAAATGACTGACTGCTTCTATAAAGGAGGAAATGCAGTCGTCTATCTGACTACTCATTAAGAGAACATCAAGAAACAGGTTGATGACATTGTAGTGAAGCAAGGCTATGTCCTAGAAAACCAGATAAGGATGAATGATAATCTCACTGCTTCATATAATGCCATTGTAACTGAAATGAAAAATATAACTACTGCACAGCCTGCAGTAAGTGCAACTGCCAAAGAAGAATTTGATAAGAAATTACAGGAGAGCCTCACTGCTGTGAAAACTGCCATTGAAGATTCTCAGAAAGCTATTTCTGCCCAGCTTCAGAAGTTCAAACCTTTTTATAAGGATGGAGTAAACTATTTGAATGCTCAAATAAGATTCTAGAAAGATGATCTTAGAGATCATATAGAAAGAGAAGTCATAAAGGGGGAGAGGGTTTTAGTCAAGGCTGGCTCTGATCATGCAAAGTGGATTTCAAACTCCATCAGTGCCACCCTTGGATATCCACCTTTATGTGATGATGACAATGTGACAGAGTCTGGAATAAATCCTATATACTTTGGAGGAGAGCAAACTGAAGTGGCTCAAGTGATATATCCTCCTGCAGATTTTGATATGATACATCAGGAGGTACAGTCTATGTATAGTCCTCCTGAGGGTAATCAAAATATTATCTTTGAGAAAGTAGTACAGCCTGTGCCAGAGGCAGTACTCAAAGAGCAAGAAGCTTTATTAAAGGAACAAGAGGCTCAATTATCTAAGAAAAGGTTCAGAGAGCAGGCTGAATTAAGGCCAGATTTTGAACAATGGAGCCCCACATCCAGGAATATCATATTGACTGCTTGGAAGGCTACTAAGGACAGTATCCTGGATAGAGGCAAATGGTATTCTGAACAGAAGTGGAGAAAACATGAGAATAGGCAAGAAGCCATAGTACAATATAGAAGGAAGGCTAAACTGGGAAAGCTACCTCCTAATGCACAGGAGCATAGCAAGTATTTCCCTAAGCCTTATCACTATTTTGAAAGGCAGAAGATAAATGCTGAAGAGCTGAAAAAGAAAGATCTCAAAGGGAAGAAGCCTATTGATGACAATGATGCTCCAGTTCAAGCAAAGATTCAATCTGGAAAGGGGATTGTTATCAAGGAGCCTGAGCAACCATAGGATAGAAATTTTCTTAAGTTTACAATTTGTAATCATTTGTATTTAACTCTATGTAAACTTTTGATTAATGAAAATGTTTGGAGTTGTAAGAACAATGTTATATGTTCAATCTATTACATTAATTATTCTGAGATAATTGTTTATACATGTTCTGTTCATACATGTTTAAGTATTTTCCCTATCATATAATACTGTTTTACATCATACTGAAAATTTGTTATGTATGGTGTATATCATTGACTAAGAGTTATGACTTCTCCAAATAGGGGGAGATTGTTGGGTACATTGGAATATATGTACCTGATTTGAAGAAGCCTCACCCTACTCAATGATATACATCAAGGTGTATTTGATGTGCTTTGAGTTTATTTGTGCAGATTAAGTAATTGCAGGGAAAGCATAAAAGTTTCTAAGTCCATGTGTCGACACCCAGAAGAAAAGTGTCGACACTTAAGAAGGCTTGTGTCGACACCTAGAGAAGCTGTGTCGACGCTTGAAGTAATTGTGTCGACACCAGAAAGGCAGAGTCGACACCAGAAGAAAAGTGTCGACACATACAGGTTGTGTCGACACATAGTGATGAATTGTCAACATTATCTGTGTCGACACTAAGAGGCAGTGTCGACACCCAGAGAAACTTTGTCGACAACAAAAGTGTCAACACTAAAAGGCTGTGTCGACACTCAGCAAACTTCAACAAAGTTCAAGTACATGTGTCGACACTAGGAGGCTGTGTCGACACTCAACAAACTTCAACAAAGTTCAAGTACATGTGTCGACACAAAGAGATGTGTCGACACTCAGCAAAGTTTCAACACAGAAGGCATGTGTCAACACAAAGAAGATGTGTCGACACTTAGCAAGTTTCAACACAAGAAGATTTGTCGACACAAAGGAGTTGTATCGACACTTAGCAGAATTCAACTAAGTATTAAAGAAGAAGACTTGTGTCGACACACAGAATCAGTGTCGACACATTCAGAAGAAGCAGTGTCAAGAAGCTGTTACAACAACACAAGGAGTTGTGTCGACACCAACAAGGCTAGTGTCGACACTTAGTCTACTTATGTCGACACTTAGTCTATTTGTGTCGACACATAAAGACTATCTGTCTCGACACTTTCAGACAGTAACAGAGATTTCAAGAAGTGACTGGATGACTTGACATCTGCCATTTCAACCGGCCAACTGCAACTGTCAGAGCCATCAGAAAGTTGTTAGAAACCGGATCAGCCGGCCACCATGGAGAAAGCTTATTTAAAGACCTTTCTCCTTCAACAGAAAGGACAACAATCAGAGAATGAGAATGACAATCGATTAATGAAGTGAAAGACAACACAACAAGAAGAAGACCTTCAAGAGAAGATCTAAGAAGTTGGAGAGAGAGAGCTCCTTCTAAAAAGACCAGCTGTTGAACCAGGCTGATAAGGAAGATTCAGATTGAAATCAGAATCTCAAGACAGCAGTTGATTGAAGATCATCTGCATAGAGATACAACCCTACTGTGTTCTAATTCAAGAAGCTTTGAAGAAAGCCAAGGGAGGTTGATCTCTGCCAAGTTCTTCCAAGAACTCATCAAGAAACCACTCAACTCATCTCTCTCTTTCAGAGTTGTGGTTATAAATTTTGTAAACATAATTTTCTGTAGGATCCTAAGGGATCTGAGCTGTAAGCCTATTTTATAAAGGCTGAGTGTAGGAGACAGTGTGCTCTGAGTGTAGGTCTTGTTGAAGACTGAGGTAGGGCATAGTGCCTGAGTTGTAGGAGACTTTGTTCTCTGAGTGTAAGTCTTGGTGAAGACTGAGTGGTAGGGCTTTTGTGCCTGAGTTGTAGGAGTGAGATCACTCTGAGTTGTAGGAACCTGTTTGGGGTTCTGAGTTGTAAGATCTGAGGATCTGAGAAGAAGTGGAGAAGTTAGGCCGAATCTAGTACACTACTAGATAGGCGAAGGGGGAAAGTGGATGTACCCAGATCTTGGGGAACCACTATAAAATCTGTGTGTGATTAATTCTGTGATTGCTATATGTTCTGTGCTGAATTGCTGTAGAGAATTGCAAATACAGCTCTTATTATTAAGTGTTTCTGCCTGTAATTTTAAAAAGATTAAGTTCACCTATTCACCCCCCCTCTAGGTGATTAGGTACTATTTCTTTCATCAAGTGTTTAAGGTATATCAAATGGATGTAAAGTCAGCTTTTCTGAATGAAAATCTGAAGGAAGAAGTCTATGTAGAGCAGCCATCAGGTTTTGTTGATTCTCTTAAACATGATTATGTTTATAGACTTAGGAAGGCTTTGTATGAGTTAAAACAAGCCATAAGAGCTTGGTATGAAACCCTATCTAGTTTCCTCATTGAGAATAAATTCTCAAGGGGGGAAATAAACAAGACTCTATTCCTTAGGGAATCTAAAGGCAAGATTATCTTAGTCTAAATATATGTAGATGACATAATATTTGGGTCTATAGAAAGTAGTCTTTGCAGAAAGTTTGCAAAACTTATGCAAGGACAATTTGAAATGAGCAGTATGGGGGAACTTAAGTTCTTCTTGGGTCTTCAAGTTAGACAGACTGAAGATGACTTGTCCATATGTTAGTCTAAGTTCACCCTACAGTTAATAAAGAAGTATGGTATGGAATCATCCACTACCATAAAAACTCCTATGGGATCAAGCATGTCTCTAAGCAAAGATGATGCAGGGAAACCTGTAAATGAAACTTTGTATAGAGGGATAGTTGGCTCCCTACTGTATTTGACTGCTAGTAGACCAGATATCATGTATGCTACATGTGTCTGTGCTAGGTACCAAACATGCCCTAAAGAATCTCATCTGACTGTAGTCAAAAGGATTTTGAGATATCTTAAGGGCACACCATATCTAGGCCTTTGGTACCCTAGGAATGGAGATTTTGTACTGACAGGTTATTCAGATGCAGATTTTGCAGGCTCCAAAGAAGATAGGAAGAGTACTACAGGAACCTGTCAATTTCTAGGTGTAAGGCTGGTGTCATGGAGCAGTAAGAAGCAGACCAGTATGGCTATCTCCACAGCTGAGTCAGAATATGTTGTTGCAGGAAGCTGCTGTGCACAACTTTTGTGGATTCAACACCAGCTAGAAGATTATGGTATTCAAGTAAGTAGAACACCTTTACTTTGTGATTCTACAAGTGCCATTTCTATTACAAATAATCCTGTCTCCCATAGTAGGACTAAGCACATAGAAATTAAATACCATTTTCTTAGAGAACATGTAGAAAAAAAGAGACATTTCACTAGAATATGTTAAGACAGATAGTCAGAAAGCTGATATGTTTACTAAGCCCCTAGATGAAACCAAATTTAATAATTTTAAAATTGAATTAGGAATGTTAAACTTAGAGTAGTTTAAAAAAAATGGCTAAGTAAAATTATGTCGACATACAGAGTTGTCTGTGTTGACATATAGAAGTGGTGTTGACATTTCAGAGAAATGATGTCGACACATCTAGACAGTCTGTGTCGACACTTCAGAGAATTAGTGTCGACACATGCAGAGTAGGTGTCGACACATCCAGGGTGTTGTCGACACTTAGGATTTACACAGAATTCGTCGAGTAGAGTTTCGACTAATCGTCGAGCTGAGATGTATAAGTGTCGACACATATATTCTGTCGACTATATTTGTGTCGACACATAGTTGTCGAGACATTAGAAGTAAGTGTCGACACTTTTCCACAGTGTCGACACATTTCAAGTATTTTGACGCGCCTTTTCACCTTCGATTTTAGAAAGGTATAAATAGGTTTTCACCATTGTTTGTCAACACGCTCACCATAGTTTTGAGACCAAACTTGTGTGTCGACATCTCTCTTCTCTAAATTCAAAATTTCTTCAAACTCTAATGGCTCCCAAGCTAGAAGAGAACATCAATGAAGGTTATGAGCTCGTGCGACACGCCTTTGACGACACGGAACCAAAAATCCAAGGTGTGGTAACCCTAGTTGCAGAGACTGGGTTAGAGTATCTTGTTTCAGAACCAATCAGGATTTGGAAGAAGGAGGTCCTTGAATTCTTTAATGCAGCTACCCTTGATGAAACTGGTCTTAAGATTAAATCTAAAGTCCATGGAGTTAAGGTGAAGGTCACCCAGAAGAATCTAAGAAAAGTTATACATCTCCCTAGAACTAAAGAAGAGGAAGATGTACCTGCATCAAAGACAAGGGAGGCACTGCAATGGTGTGGACTTGATTCAAGCATGAAGATTGGATCAGTCTTTAATAGGAAAGGCATGAACATGCAGGGCAAGTTCTTGTCTGAAATAGTAGGCAAAGTAATTCTGAGCAAGCCAGGTGGGCATGATAGAATATCAACTCACATGTTCAGTTTGATGACAAGGATAATTTTCAAACTCAAAACTGATTGGTCAGCAGTGATGTTTGACAAGATAAAGGAAAGCCTGAAGAAACCCAATCTGGGTAGGATTATGAGTTTATATTTAGCTGGAAGTATTCATGAAGTCATGAACCAAGCTGCTGGTTCTAAGATAAATCATATGAGGAGAATGGATATTAGGATTATCTCAAGGTGGGATAGGGTGTTGACAAAAGAAATGCCTACACCAGAGAAGGAAACACCTCAGAAGAAGAAGAAAGTCATTGTGGCTCCTGAATCCTCAAGTAGCTCAAAGGAGCAAGTGGTTTTTAGTTCTAATGATGGAGAGGATGGCAATGCTGGACAGTCACCAGCAAGACATGAATATGCCCAGAGGTAGGGGGAGCTACCATCTACTAGCCCTATTCACCTGGATCCACTCTAGGGGGAGCCTCAACATGTGGATGAGCCAACTCACTTAGATAGTGAGAGGGCAACCCAAACAATTCTTGAGGTAATCAATGAAATTAATCAATCTATTTTCAATATTGAGGATGAAGTATTGACTGACTCATTACTTGATGTTGATCAACAAACTCAGATATATAGTCAACCACAAGATGTGGTCATAGAAGACACATCAATTATAGAAAATGCTCCTGAGATAAGAGATTCTCCTGTACAACCTCAACATGAGTTTACACTAGAAGAGCTGTTCCCTGATCTTTTACAGACTGATTTTGAGGGAGAGAAAACAGCTGTTGAGGGGGAGTCAGCTAATCTTGAGGGGGAGCATGTAGAGTTTCAGGAAGAGACTGCTAGAAAAGAAACTGAGGAGCAAAGGAATGCTGAGGAGCTTCTAAGAGCAGAGAAGGAATTGCCACCTACTCCACAAGATAGAGTAGACATTGCTAGTACATCTAACTCTGAAGATGAAGAGCCTGCTAGAGCCAAGAAAATAAAGCTACAGGTTTTCAAAAGGAGAAGCCAGACCTACAAGAAAACACTACAAATCATTGTTCCACAACAAGACCCAACTGCTGATTATAGTTCATTGATGGTGGCTTTGCAGATTAAGCTAGATGAGCAAAGGAAGGCTCTCCAAACTTATATGGATGAAGGACATAAATCCCTTCAATTTGATCTGTCTCAAGATATAAAATATATTAGATTTGAAGTAAATCAAAATAAGAAGGAAATGACTGACTGTTTCCATAAAGGAGGCAATGCAGTGGTATATCTGACAACACATCAAGAGCAGATAAAGAAACAGGTTGATGACATAGCAGTGAAACAAGGATATGTCTTAGAAAATCAAATAAGAATGAATGAAAACTTGACTGAATCACATAATGTGATTGTCACAGAAATGAAAAATATAGCCACTGCTCAGACTGCAGCAAGGACTACTGCCAAGGCTGAGTTTGATAAGCAACTACAAGAGAGCCTCAATGCTGTTAAAACTGCCATTGAAGATTCTCAAAAGTCTATTACTGACAAGCTTCAAAGGTTAAAACCTTTTTATAAAGATGGAGTTAACTATTTGAATGCTCAAATCAGATTTCAGAAGGATGATCTTAGGGATCATATACAAAGAGAAGTCATAAAGGGGGAGAGGGTATTAGTCAAAGCAGGCTCTGACCATGCTAAATGGATTTCAAACAACATCAGAGCTACCCTTGGATATCAATCTTTATGTGATGATGATAATATAGCAGAATCTGGGGTAAATCCTGCATATTTTGGAGGAGAACAAGCTGAAGTAGCTCAGGTGATCTACCCTCCTGCAGATTTTGACATGATACATCAAGATATACAATCTATGTATAGTCCTCCAGAAGGTGCTCACAATGTGATCATTGAAAAAGTAGTACAGCCTGTGCCAGAGGCAGTACTAAAAGAGCAAGAGGCAGTATTAAAAGAGCAGGAAGCCCAATTATCTAAGAAGAGGTTCAGAGAACAGGCTGAATTAAGGATAGATTTTGAGCAATGGAGCCCAACTTCTAGAAATATTATTCTGACTGCTTGGAAGGGTGCAAAGGATAATATCCTAGAAAGGGGCAAATGGTATTCTGAGCAGGAGTGGAGAAAACATGAAGCTAGGCAAGAGGCCATTGTACAGTACAGAAGAAAGGCTAAATTAGGGAAGCTACCTCCTAATGCACAGGAGCCTAGCAAGTATTTCCCTAAGCCTTATCATTATTTTGAGAGACATAAGATAAGGGCTGAAGAACAGAAGAAGAAAGATCTTAAGGGAAGGAAGCCTGCTGATGGCAATGATGCTCCAGTTCAAGCCAAGATTCAATCTGGGAAGGACATTATTATCAAAGAGCCAGAGCAGCCATAGGATAGAATTTTCCTTAAGTTTACAACCTTGTAATCATTTGCATTAAACGTCATGTAAACTTTTGATTAATAAAACTTTTGGAAGTTGTAAAAACAATGTTTAATGTTCAATCTATTACATTGTTATTCTGAGATAATTGTTTATACATGTTTTGTTTATACATGTTTAGTATTTACCCTGTCATATAATACTGTTATACATCATATTGAGTATTTGCTATGTATGGTGTATATCATTGACTAAGGGTTATGACTTCTCCAAATAGGGGGAGATTGTTGGGTACATTGGAATATATGTACCAGATTTGAAGAAGCCTCACCCTACTCAATGATATACATCAAGGTGTATTTGATGTGCTTTGAGTTTATATGTGCAGGTTAAGTAATTGCAGGAAATGCAGAAAAGTTTCTAAGTCCATGTGTCGACACCTAGAGGTGAAGTGTCGACACTTATGAAAGCTTGTGTCGACACCTAGAGAAGCTGTGTCGACACTTGGAGTAATTGTGTCGACACCAGGAAAGGCAGAGTCGACACCAGAAGAAAAGTGTCGACACATACAGCCAGTGTCGACACACCGTGAAGAATTGTCAACATAATCTGAAACTTTGTCGACATCAAATGTGTCGACACCAGGAGGCTGTGTCGACACTCAGAAAGCTTCAACAAAGTTAAAGTACTTGTGTCGACACAAAGGAGATGTGTCGACACTCAGCAAGTTTCAACACATGAAGGCATGTGTCGACACAAAGGAGATGTGTCGACACTCAGCAAGTTTCAACACATGAAGACATGTGTCGACACAAAGGAGATGTGTCGACACTCAACAAGTTTCAACACAAGAAGACATGTGTCGACACAAAGGAGTTGTGTCGACACACAGCAGAATTCAACTAAGTATTAAAGAAGAAGTATTTGTGTCGACACACTCAACCAGTGTCGACACATTCAATAGAAGGCCTGTGTCGACACATTCTGAAGAAGCAGTGTCGAGAAGCTGTTACAACAACACAAGGAGTTGTGTCGACACCATCAAGGCTAGTGTCGACACTTAGTCTACTTGTGTCTACACTTAGTCTATTTGTGTCGACACATAATAACTATCTGTCTCGACACTTTCAGACAGTGACAGTGATTTCAAGAAGTGACTGGATGACTTGACAGCTGCCATTTCAACCGGTCAACTGCAACTGTCAGAGCTGTCAGGAGGTTGTTAGAAACCGGATCAACCGGTCACCATGGAGAAAGTTTATATAAAGGCTTTTTCTTTCAACAGGGTGAAAGAGTAACAATCAATCAACAGATTATTCATTGAAGATCAATAAAAGATTGAAGATCTACACAGAGATCTAACAACACAAAAGAAGAAGACCTTCGACAGAAGATCTAAGAAGTTGGAGAGAGAGAGCTCCTTCTAAGAAGAACAGCTGCTGAACTAGGCTGCTAAGTAAGATTCAGATTGAGATCTGAATCTCAAGACAGAAGTTGATTGAAGATCATCTTCTCAGGAGATTCAACCCTACTGATTTCTAATTCAAGAAGCTTTGAAGAAAACTAAGGGAGGTTGATCTCTGCCAAGTTCTTCCAAGAACTCATCAAGAAGACAATCAACTCATCTCTCTCTGTTAGAGTTGTGGTTAATTACTTTGTATAATCAAATTCCTGTAGGATCTTGTATAGATCTGAGATGTAAGCCTATTTTATAAAGGATGAGTGTAGGAGACTATGTGCTCTGAGTGTACGTCTTGTTGAAGACTGAGGTAAGGCCTTGTGCCTGAGTTATAAGAGACTTTGTTCTCTGAGTGTATGTCTTGTTGAAGACTGAGTGGTAGGGCTTTTTGTCTGAGTTGTAGGAGTGGGAACACTCTGAGTTGTAGGAACCTGTTTGGGGTTCTGAGCTGTAAGATCTGAGTATCTGAGGAGAAGTGCTGAAGTTAGGCCGAATCTAATACACTACTAGATAGGCGAAGGGGGAGAGTGGATGTACCCAGACCTTGGGGAACCACTATAAATACTGTGTGCAATCTGTGTATGTTTGTTACTATGGTTGCTATGTTGTGATAGTTGTAGAATTGCATTTGCTGTACAGAATTTCTGCCTTAAATTAAAAAAGATAAAGTTCACCTATTCACCCCCCCTCTAGGTGGTTAGACACTATTTCTTTCACGTATATAGTGAAGGAAGTCCTTGGAACAGGAGGATACTACCTCCAGGACGTAGAGGGGAGGGCCCTAAGTGGTGTAGGGATGTTTGTGAGATGGACGTGCTTACGTGAACGGCGGATTACCCATCACAGAACATAGAAAAAATAAGAGAGTGCTCCGACCAAAAGCGAACGAAAAGGGGTCGGTTGGCTCTCAAAAATACGGGACTCGATACAACGTCCTTAGGACCTACTCTCCAACAAGCACACAACTCGCGCCTAGCCGGACTCGATACCACGACCTTAGGACCTACCTCTCCAACAAGCACACATCTCACCGCACCTACACAAGCATCTATTCTTTTCACAATAAGCCGTCAATCGCAGTAAAAAATATATTTAGGAGCGGCGGTAAACGATAAGGAGGGATCAAGAACAAGTTGAGATTAACTCCCTTGTTAGCACCAAAGCGTGCCCAATCTTGGAGAACAAGTCAAGGCTTGGCCTAGTTTGTTCTCTAGCGGATCTTCCAATCCGGAAAACAAGAGGGTCAACAACAACGTTCGATTCAGATTTGCAAGCGAAAAACACTTTAAAATCGCGGAAAAGACGGATGAATAACCTCCACAAAATTCTCACAGCAAGAAACACAAAGATAGGGAAGAGATTACCCAACCAAGAAGAAGATCACACAATATTTGTGGGAGAATCACTCTCTCCACGGTTCCACCGGTTTCACACCGAAGGGGCTGCTTCCTTCTTCCACGGAGTCGCACCGAGAGAAGCCACGCCGGAGTCGCACCGAACGGGGATGGAGGAGGCAAGGCTTGGCTTCACACCAAAGGGGAGGAGGTGGCTATGGCTTTCACCATGGAGGCCGAAATTCCTCAAGGGGGTTACTTTAGGTTTCTTTTTCCAATGCATAACTCATCATAATATCCTCCTTTAAATAGGAGTTACAAAAGAGATCCAACCATCCATGATGGAGATGAAATCTCATCCATCCGGGCGGTTACATACACACCAAGGTTTAATAGCACACCAACATGAAAATAAAATATTACAAGCCAAATGTTTTAAGCAATTAAAATAAAACTAAGTAGAATTATTAAGCAAGCTTTGCGCGCCGCGGACGGAGGTTGTATCGCAGCTTTCCGTTAGCGTCCGTGGCGTTGTCATGACGCCGCAAATCTTTAACTTGTTGCGCCGCAGCAACCGGGTCATCATCAGGAAGTGTTGGAGGGGCCGCAACAACCGGGTCATCATCAGGAAGTGTTGGAGGGGCCGCGCCATCAATCCTCCCCACTCAAAATCGCGCATCTCCGATGCGTGGGCTGATAGAAAGCGGCGGAGAAGCTCGGCATCCAAACGTTGAAGCTCTGTCGCGAGGACCCATGAGTCGTCCGACGGTGGGCGGTCACGCCAACGGATGAGGAAGCGGTAGGTAGCACCGGCAGGAGTAGTAAGTGGCTCAGCAGCGAGTATCATATCTGGATGGAGAAACGTCTTGGGAAACCTGGGAAACATGTCAGCAGTAGGAATAAAAGAAGGCAGCGTACCATCCGATGTTATACCTGCGGGGACCGGAGGAGAGAGATCATCCAAACTACCACTCCACAACCCATTAGAAATTTCAGTGGAGGGAGAAGACGACAAAGAAACCAACTCTTGTGGAGGCGCAACAAACAGCGTCAAATCCGAGACATTAAAAATAGGGGAGATACCCCATTCAGCAGGCAAATCCAATACGAAAGCGTTGTCACCTAGCTTCTTTATAATCCGAAAAGGACCGGCGCGTTTTGGAGCTAACTTTTTAACGGTGCCAGTTGGCATTCGTTCGGGAACTAACCGTACTAAAACCAGATCGCCGACCTTAAAGTGTGACACCTTCCTATGTAGATTAGCGTGCGCTTGATAAGACTCATATTGAGCAGTCAAGGTAGCTCGTATACGTGCATGTAAGTCGTGAATATGTTGGGCGAAGGATTGTGCAAACTGACTTGTTTTGTATGTGGGAGGTAAGGGGACCAAGTCAAGTGGCACAGGGGCCTTATACCCGTGGACAATTCATTCGGAGACATACCCGTGGACCGATTTTTAGAATTATTGTAAGCTAGTTGTGCATGTGGAAGCAGTAAATCCCAAGTGCCTTTATGGTCGCTCACGAGACATCGAAGAAGATTTTCCTAGGCTCCGATTGACTACTTCCGTCTGGCCATCAGTTTGTGGGTGATAAGCCGCGGAGAATAATAATTTTGTGCCCATAAGAACCCACAAGGTTTTCCAAAAGTAGCTAGTGAACTTGACGTCCCTATCTGAGACAATAGTCTTCGGAACGCCACGATGACTAACGACGTCTTTAAAATACAGTTTCGCAATGTGAGAGGCGTCGTTGGTCTTACTACAGGGGAGGAAGTACGCCATCTTGGAGAACCTATCCACAACAACGAGTATAGAATCATGACGTCGCAGGGTGGGGGGAAGGCCTAATACAAAGTCCATGCTCACGTCTTCCCACGGGACGGACGGAATAGGTAGCGGAGTGTATAAACCTACATTGGACTTAGTACCTTTAGAAACTTGGCACGTACGGCAACTGCTCACAACTTTCCCAACCATCGCCTTTAATTTAGGCCAAAAGAATTTCTCCTCTACGAGCGTTATCGTTTTGTCTCTGCCAAAGTGGCCACTCAAGCCACCACTATGTAACTCCCAAATGATGTGGAGTCGCAAAGAGGAGTGGGGGATACACAATTTTCCGTGTTTGAATAAGTATCCGTCTCTAAGTGAATAGGCCGTGATGGTCGTGGGAGAGCTATCCTGGGCAGATAAGTATGGCTCCTGAAAATCAGGGCATGTGGCGTATTCATCCTTTATGCGCTCGAACCCTACCACGTGGACTTGCATGGAGGAAAGTAAGAGGGTGAGGCGACTGAGTGCATCGGCAACTCGATTGTCGGTCCCTTTAAGGTGCTTGAGAGTAAATGTGTATTCTTGCAAGAAGGATACCCATTTAGCGTGGCGCGGGCTGATTTTGTGCTGACCATTGATGAATCGCAACGCTTCATGAACAGAGAGGATCACGAACTCCTTATGAAGGAGGTAGTGCCTCCAATGATGCAAACATCTAATGACCGCATAAAACTCCCTATCGTAATTGGAATAATTTAATTTAGCACCCGCTAACTTCTCACTAAAATAACTAACCGGGTGGCCCTCTTGACTCAAGACACCTCCAATCCCTACGCCAGATGCATCACAAGTAAGCTCGAAGACCTTGGTGAAGTCTGGGAGACGTAACACCGGTGCTTCGGTCATAAGCTCCTTAATACGATGGAATGCAAACGTGGCGGATTTGGACCATGTGAATTCTCCTTTCTTCATGCAGTCCGTAATGGGTGCCATAATGCTACTAAAATCACGTATGAAACGACGATAAAAGGTAGCTAACCCGTGGAAACTACGCACCTCACGAAGGCTAGTGGGCTCGGGCCAGTCTTTAATCACCTGAACCTTTCCTGGGTCAACACGAATTCCTTCAGAGCCAACTATATAACCTAAGAATTCAACCTCCGAAACATAAAATGTGCATTTCTTTAGATTTAGATATAAGGTTTCAGTCCTTAAGGTGGAGAGGACTACTTTGATGTGAGAGAGGTGTTCGGTGGGGGAGGTACTAAACACTAGGATATCATCAAAATACACTACAACAAACTTCCCCATATATGGCCTAAAGATGTGCGTCATCATCCGGGAGAAAGGTGCTGGGGGCATTGGATAGCCCAAAGGGCATCACAAGCCATTCATACAACCCGTCCTTAGACTTGAACGCCGTCTTCCACTCATCCCCCTCTCTGGATCCTGATTTGGTGGTAACCACTCCGTAAGTCCAGTTTAGAGAAGATAGTGGCACCCGATAGGACATCCAAGAGATCATCTAGTCGCGGAATTGGAAACCTATATTTTATAGTAATTTTGTTGAGAGCTCGGCTATCAACACACATGCGCCAGGTGCCATCCTTCTTAGGGCAAGAAGAGCGGGGACAGCACATGGGCTCATACTCGTCCTAATAAATCCCTTATTTAACAACTCCTCTATCTGGGTTTGTAACTCTATGTGGGCAGTTGGATTAAGCCTATAGTGTGGTTGGTTGGGTAAGGACGATCCGGGGATAAGGTCTATTGCGTGTTGTATATCTCTAAGCGGTGGTAACGACGAAGGCAACTCCTCCGGGTATACATCCCTAAACTCATCCAACAATACCCGTAGCTCTCGGGGTAAATCTTCCAACACGCCACCATCAGTTTTTTCACTCAGAAGTACAAGAGCGTACATTATTCCCCCAATAAAGGGATCCTTCACAAATTCCTTCCTACCAACTAAACTCAAGGCTTTCCTCTCAACTGGGATGGTGGTATCCTTAGCCAACACTACCGGCTCTTTTGGCACAGTCGGTCTCAAGGTGACGATCTTGCCATTGAATTTAAACTCATAAGTGTTGGCACGACCATAGTGCGTCACATCACGGTCATATAGCCACGGGCGGCCTAATAACACATGACAAACGTCCATTGGAAGGACGTCGCACCAAACCTCATCCGTGTAGGATTTGAAAGATAGGGGGACTAGGCACCGTTGGGTAACCTTAATAGTAACCTTACTAATCCAAGCGACCTGGTAGGGGGTCGGGTGCGGCTCGATGGTCAAGGACATACGCTTAACGGCATTCTCAGAAACGGCGTTTACGCAACTACCACCATCAATAACTAATTTGCAAAGTTTTTCTCCACTCTTAAAGATCAGGGAAAAGATGCTCGTCCTCTTCCAGTCGTCTACCGGACGAGGAGTGGTCAAAATGCAACGCATCACCATAAGGCGGTGATCGTCCTCCAAGTCACTAGGGACTCCGTCAGGGTCGCTCTCCTCTTCGGCCTCATGGACATAGTCGTCAGGGTCGGTAGTGGACTCTAGTAAGGCTATGGCCTTCGTCTTGGTGGGGCATTCATAGGCATAGTGGCCTTGAACACCGCATGAGTAACAAGTGGTGTTAGCCTTGCTAACCTTTCCAACGGGGATACGCTCACTAGCGGGGTTCTTGGTATTTCTCGCGGTAATCACAACGGATTTCGACTCGGAGGATCTAAATCTTCCTTTATCAGGAAAAGTGGAAGAAGAGGCCCCAGCGGTGGACTTATTCTTCGCATTAGAATAACGGGAGTGAGCTTTAGATGCTAGGTTCTTTTCAATGTCCAAGGCGGCATTGAAAGTCGTATTCAAGTCCGTGTGACCATAACGCAAGAGTTTCCGCTGAATGTCGGGGTGAAGTCCCTTTCGAAATCTAGATAAAGTTACTTCGGGGATCTCTCGAAGGTCACATCGTACCATACGGTCCTTAAGTTCTCCCATATATTCAGCAACGGACATTGAGCCTTGCCGAAGGGTGGCAAGCTCATCGAACATTTGCGTCCGATGGTACGCGGGAACGTACTGATCGGTTAGCAGGTTCTTCATAACAGCCCATCCAATGAGTGGGACCCCGTGCCCAGCTCCTAACCTACGTTCTTCATTCAGCCAATAGGTTTTGGCACGTCCCATTAATTTCATCCTGGCAACTTGAACCTTTTGGGGGTCCGTGAGGTTGTGCCATTCGAAATAGCACTCCATGTCTATAGCCCAATGGAGGAAGATCTGGGGATCTCCCATGCCATCATAGGTGGGGGCATCTATATTGATAGCCCTCGTGATATCAAAGCCTCGCTCGGGGCGGGGTTCTCGAGGGGGCATACGGGGAGAGTTTCCCTCAGAATCCGAATCAAAGTTCGGTTGGTGCCGGTTGGGCTGCCCAGCATTAACGGGAGGTGGGGTGGCCTTGCTTGATTTTGTAGGATCTGGGCTAAGGCGTTCCTAAGCTCTGTCATTTCGGCACGAAGACCTGCTATAGCCTCGGTGTTGGGATCACCATGCTCATTCGCAGCCATCCTAGACGTAGACGGGGTTGCGTACTCCGTTCCTAGCCTTGTGCGCATTCAGGTTTAGGGAGGCCCCGGGCAAGATGAATTTTCCTAGGACGGAAGCTATATTGAAAATAAGATATTTTTATATACTCCCGATGAGAATAACATGTAGATCGTTAAAAAATTTTTTCTTTGAAATTTTGCTGAAAAATAAAGTTTTCAGCCCGCTATTTGCAGACCACAGAAAATATTTTTTTGGAGTTCTAACGATCGGATCTCTAACAAGGAACGCAGAGAGGATGTTTGCAACGTGAAAGTTGAAACGACCGCCTCTGATACCAAATTGGTGTAGGGATGTTTGTGAGATGGACGTGCTTACGTGAACGGCGGATTACCCATCACAGAACATAGAAAAAATAAGAGAGTGCTCCGACCAAAAGCGAACGAAAAGGGGTCGGTTGGCTCTCAAAAATACGGGACTCGATACAACGTCCTTAGGACCTACTCTCCAACAAGTACACAACTCGCGCCTAGCCGGACTCGATACCACGACCTTAGGACCTACCTCTCCAACAAGCACACATCTCACCGCACCTACACAAGCATCTATTCTTTTCACAATAAGCCGTCAATCGCAGCAAAAATATATTTAGGAGCGGCGGTAAACGATAAGGAGGGATCAAGAACAAGTTGAGATTAACTCCCTTGTTAGCACCAAAGCGTGCCCAATCTTGGAGAACAAGTCAAGGCTTGGCCTAGTTTGTTCTCTAGCGGATCTTCCAATCCGGAAAACAAGAGGGTCAACAACAACGTTCGATTCAGATTTGCAAGCGAAAAACACTTTAAAATCGCGGAAAAGACGGATGAATAACCTCCACAAAATTCTCACAGCAAGAAACACAAAGATAGGGAAGAGATTACCCAACCAAGAAGAAGATCACACAATATTTGTGGGAGAATCACTCTCTCCACGGTTCCACCGGTTTCACACCGAAGGGGCTGCTTCCTTCTTCCACGGAGTCGCACCGAGAGAAGCCACGCCGGAGTCGCACCGAACGGGGATGGAGGAGGCAAGGCTTGGCTTCACACCAAAGGGGAGGAGGTGGCTATGGCTTTCACCATGGAGGCCGAAATTCCTCAAGGGGGTTACTTTAGGTTTCTTTTTCCAATGCATAACTCATCATAATATCCTCCTTTAAATAGGAGTTACAAAAGAGATCCAACCATCCATGATGGAGATGAAATCTCATCCATCCGGGCGGTTACATACACACCAAGGGTTTAATAGCACACCAACATGAAAATAAAAATATTACAAGCCAAATGTTTTAAGCAATTAAAATAAAACTAAGTAGAATTATTAAGCAAGCTTTGCGCGCGCGGACGGAGGTTGTATCGCAGCTTTCCGTTAGCGTCCGTGGCGTTGTCATGACGCCGCAAATCTTTAACTTGTTGCGCCGCAGCAACCGGGTCATCATCAGGAAGTCCTTGGAACAGGAGGATACTACGGGTCTCCAGGACGTAGAGTGTTGGAGGGGCCGCGCCATCACTAAGTCACACCTGGAGCGGTGATGACCTAAAATGCTTCTACCCATAAAGGGGGGAAGGATGTAACCATGTATCTCAAAAATAAGCTTGTTATACTACATTAGTTGATTTTCTCTTGACTATTGTCAAATTGTTTATAATATAACACAATTATGTGTTTTGTAATACCCCGAGCTTGGCCCGGCCCCAGGTAGACCCGCTGCGCAGGCTCTCAACTAGCTGGCAGGTCCGAAGGCTCGCCTGTGGGGGATAGGTTTGGTTTGAGATCGTCATCGGCACCCCGAGCTCAGCTCGGCCCAAGGTAGACCCGCTGCGCAGGCTCTCATCTAGCTGGCAGGTTCGAAGGCTCGCCTGTGGGGGATAGGTTTGGTTTGAAATCGTCATCGGCACCCCGAGCTCGGCTCGGCCCCAGGTAGACCCGCTGCGCAGGCTCTCATCTAGCTGGCAGGTCCGAAGGCTCGCCTGTGGGGGATAGGTTTGGTTTGAGATCGTCATCGGCACCCCGAGCTCGGCTCGGCCCCAGGTAGACCCCCTGCGCAGGCTCTCATCTAGCTGGCAGGTCCGAAGGCTCCCCTGTGGGGGATGGGTTTGGTTTGAGATCGTCATCGGCACCCCGAGCTCGGCTCGGCCCCAGGTAGACCCGCTGCGCAGGCTCTCATCTAGCTGGCAGGTCCGAAGGCTCGCCTGTGGGGGATAGGTTTGGTTTGAGATCGTCATCGGCACCCCGAGCTCGGCTCGGCCCCAGGTAGACCCGCTGCGCAGGCTCTCATCTAGCTGGCAGGTCCGAAGGCTCGCCTGTGGGGGATAGGTTTGGTTTGAGATCGTCATCGGCACCCCGAGCTCGGCTCGGCCCCAGGTAGACCCGCTGCGCAGGCTCTCATCTAGCTGGCAGGTCCGAAGGCTCTCCTATGGGGGATGGGTTTGGTTTGAGATCGTCATCGGCACCCCGAGCTCGGCTCGGCCCCAGGTAGACCCGCTGCGCAGGCTATTATCTAGCTGACAGGTCCGAAGGCTCGCCTGTGGGGGATAGATTTGGTTTGAGATCGTCATCGGCACCCCGAGCTCGACTCGGCCCCAGGTAGACCTGCTGCGCAGGCTCTCATCTAGCTGGCAGGTCTGAAGGCTCGCCTGTGGGGGATAGGTTTGGTTTGAGATCGTCATCGGCACCCCGAGCTCGGCTCGGCCCCAGGTAGACCCGCTACGCAGGCTCTCATCTAGCTGGCAGGTCCGAAGGCTCGCCTGTGGGGGATGGGTTTGTTTTGAGATCGTCATCGGCACCCCGAGCTCGACTCGGCCCCAGGTAGACCCGCTGCGCATGCTCTCATCTAGCTGGCATGTCCGAAGGCTCGCCTGTGGGGGATAGGTTTGGTTTGAGATCGTCATCGACACCCCGAGCTCGGCTCGGCCCCAGGTAGACCCGCTGCGCAGGCTCTCATCTATCTGGCAGGTCCGAAGGCTCGCCTGTGGGGGATAGGTTTGGTTTGAGATCGTCATCGGCACCCCGAGCTCGGCTCGGCCCCAGGTAGACACGTTGCGGAGGCTCTCATCTAGCTGGCAGGTCCGAAGGCTCGCCTGTGGGGGATAGGTTTGGTTTGAGATCGTCATCGGCACCCCGAGCTCGGCTCGGCCCCAGGTAGACCCGCTGCGCAGGCTCTCATCTAGCTGGCAGGTCCGAAGGCTCGCCTGTGGGGGATATGTTTGGTTTGAGATCGTCATCGGCACCCCGAGCTCGGCTCGGCCCCAGGTAGACCCGCTGCGCAGGCTCTCATCTAGCTGGCAGGTCCGAAGGCTCGCCTGTGGGGGATAGGTTTGGTTTGAGATCGTCATCGGCACCCCGAGCTCGGCTCGGCCCCAGGTAGACCCGCTGCGCAGACTCTCATCTAGCTGGCAGGTCCGAAGGCTCGCCTGTGGGGGATAGGTTTGGTTTGAGATCGTCATCGGCACCCCGAGCTCGGCCCGACCCCAGGTAGACCCGCTGCGCAGGCTCTCATCTAGCTGGCAGGTCCGAAGGCTCGCCTGCGGGGGATAGGTTAGGATAGGTTAGGTTAGGTTTGCGGAAACTTCATCGGCACCCCGAGCTCGGCTCGGCCCCAGGTAGACCCGCTGCGCAATCTCTCATCTAGCTGGCAGGTCCGAAGGCTCGCCTGTGGGGAATAGGTTTGGCTTGGTCAAGGCAAGAAACGCACCCGAAACACGAAATGAAAAGAGGTGAAGATAAGAGAGGTCTCGGCGACAATTGATCTCGGCAGGGAGACCCCGGTCAAGGAAGCCTTGCGGAAGGAGACTTTCGGCGAGAAGGCACTTAATAATATTCTTGGACAGAGAAACGGAAGCGTTATGCGACAGCCGTGTACGGTTCGCGCAACCTGAAGGAGGATGGCACCGTCTTAAGAGCTCGTGAGCCATGTTCCCGGCAGATAGTTTGCGTCAGGTTCCCGCCTATTCATCGCTAAGGGAGACTACCCTAGGGAGGCCAGGGGCCTCGGCGGAAGCGTACGAAAGGAACACTCGGCCGCAGCAATAACATCAAGCACATTCACAATAATAGGACGAAGGCATTTACAATGAAACGTTTACAATAAATATATTATATAAGTACAAGTTTAGAGCGTCTCGCGCTTTGCATTAAGGCGAAAAGAAAAGAAAAAGGGGCCCCTCAAGGAGACAAGCTGTACCCCTCAGAGCTCCCGCTGGAGCTTTCGCCGGAGCTCTCCCCGAAGGTCTCGCCACCCACAGCAGGGGATTTCGGGACATCGGAGGGTGGGGTATCAGGTGCGCCCGGGGGCTTTGGAACAGGCTCGAAGAGCCAGGGAACGAGCTGTTGAGCGGTGATGTTTTTGCCCCTCCCATCCCAGCAGTCGACATCTTGCAGCGTCTCCAGCGTCATCCTGACTGTAGCTTGCGCGTTGGCCTGGAGAAGCTTGTCGATGTCATAGACCGAGTAGTAGCGGCTCTTCAGTCTCTCATCCAGAGGAGGGGGCGCATTCGCTCCAGGCGCAAGATCTGGTCCCTCTGGAGAACATTCTCGTACCGCGCCTGAGACAGCTCCTCGCGAAGCGCGGCTTGGGTGGAATCCTGAACAGCGGGAGATTAGCATGAAAGGGAAAGGAGTTATCGTGGCGAGAGTAAGTGCTGTGGAAGATCTCGCTTACCCCTTCCTCCTGGCGCGAAGACAGGAGTTGCTGGGCGTCTGCCAGCTCCTTCGCCAAAGTGGCCGCCTGAGCCACCGCGTCATCCCTGGCCTTGAACATGTCCTGGAAATTGCGGTCTATGGTGATGCTCCGGCGAGCACACATATGCGCAAGCTCCAGCCCGCGCATCAGGGCGCGAGTGGAGTCATAAGCCAGCAGCCGGGTTGTCATCCTGTCGTAGACGTTGGCATCCTCCCGGCTGTAGAGGCAGTAGCCTAAGGCGAAAGCCTCACTGGTAACCTCGTCTCGCTCCGCCCAGCTAGGCAGGAGGGACGAGATCGAGACCCTGTTGACGTCGGGGTCCCACTGTAGCAGCGGCTTGTTCTCCGCGTCCAGGCACTTCATGCCGAGACCAAAATTTCGGTGGCCCCGCGGTACCTCTCCAGACAGAGGCTGGCCGGAGGTCTCGGCGGCGGCTCCCTCACCCTCTGCAACACCAGGGGCCGGAGGGTTCTCGGCAGGGGCCTCAACGCCGCCCCTAGTAGCTGTGATCTCGCTGACGACCTGCAAAATCTCCTCAAAGGAGCGGCCTGCAGCGAGAGGTTGGGAGGGCGGCACCGTAACGGCTTTGCCCTTCTCGGTATCAGTTGTCTTGGGCCTCTTGATCGGTTGAGGCGGAGGGGCGCCGGGCTTTCGCTTCCAGGCACCGGTTGAAGGAGGCGGGGCCGGCCCTTTCCGGCAAGCTTGTGCCGCGGCCTTTGCGAGAGCCAGCGGGTCTTTCGGAGGTTGGCTCCCGCCAGCGCGAGCCTCGTCAAAAGGTTGGCATAGGGGGATCTCACACTCTCCTGCGAAAGTGACAAACACTTAATTCAAACGACAAAAAGAGGGGAATAACGAGACAAAGGCGAGACCTTACCTTCGCCCGGGAGTACGGGGAGGAGTGAATCAACGTCTCGCCGAAGGAAGAGGACGTCGAAGTCCTTGGTTCCGAAGAACTCAAGGGGGGCGCTCTCGCGCGAGCCCAAGGAGGGGGGCTTGTAGGCGGCATCCTCGTATTGGATGGGCGCGAGAGGCACGTTCCCGAAGTCGCCGGAAACGAAGATGAACCTCTCGCCCCAGTGGTGGTGCTTGTTGGCGAGACCGATCGTCTTGAGCAGTTGTCCTGAGAAGAAGACCACCCCTCCTTTGGCGCGGAAGGTGAACAGCTTGCGGAAGATTGGCAGGCTGAACTCGATCCTCTCGGACCGCATATAGCATATGAAAGCCACGAGAATCGCAACCAAATTTGGATTCAGTTGCGCGGGAACCACTCCGTAATACCGGAGGGCCTGGCGCATCTCGGGCCACAGCGGGAGGCGGAAGCCCACCTCGAAGTGCTCAAGGGGGATGGCGAGCTCCCCCTCCCCCGCGGTGTTTACCTTATCATGGTTGCCTGGGTTCCGCGTGGTGAAGCCGGCGGGAACGTAGCGAGTCTGGGTCAGGTTGAACTCGTCCACGGTGAGGGTGCAGGAAGGGAAAAGGTGCTTCTGGAAAGCTTCCGCGCAGTTGGATCGTCCCTCGCTTCCGCCCGGCATCGTGATGAAGAATTTGTAGGCGAGATCTTTAAGAAGGAGGCGAGAGCAAGAACCATGCGAGAACGGAAGGAGAAGGCGAAAACAAGCGAGAGCCTTTTGAGAAACCGCGAAAGCCACAGGAGAGGAGAGAGATTGGGATCGGAGAAATGAATGTGGTAGGTGAGCTCCTCTATTTATAGGAAACCGTGATCATCATGATTTTTCAGAAAAGGCGGCGGGGGTACAGCCGTCACGACCTGAGGCGGCGACGCTTCATTTTCCCGCCCAAATTTGACCCACTGACAGGTGATTGGCGCAAGTCCTGTGAGATGGCATTCGACAAACAACGAGAGCAGGTTTGCTCTCGCGGAGCAAGAAAGCTAAGTAAGGAGTAATAATAATAACCGCACACAATAGGAGAACAGATTGCTCTCGTCGAGCGAGAAGTAAACAGAGTGATAATAATAGCGTAAATAATTGTTTTTCTCGCCAAGCGAGAGCTGAATAAAAGAGTAAGCAACATCAGTTGGACATAAACTAAGCGGGGTACATCTGAGAAGGGGAAGGCCTAGGGAGGAGAAGGGGAGGTCTCGCGATTCAATAAGGCTTCCACCACCATCGCCCTTGCTCCCGCAGCTTGGTCCAGGGTGGCGCCTGCGGGTTGAAGTAGGACGACAGAACAGTGTATCCTAGGTTGACCCGGCGAGACAGGTCCCGGATCCGCGCAATGCACCTTTCTGGAGAAGATCCGGCGGTAGGCCGTCCTGGCCGATCCATCTCGCCGATGAGATAATCCCGCTCCAGAGTCTCCAGCCTCCTCTCCACTGATTGGCGAAACTCTTTCGCCGCGAGATCATGGGCTCGCTCCCGCCGGACAAGCTTCGATAGGACGGCGGCAACCTTCTTCCCCCTTCTTTTGGCGCTCCCGACACTGGTCAAGATCTCCTCCATCTCGTCAGATGAAGGGAAGGGGGAGCTCTCGCCGTCTTCCCCCTCTCTTCTTGTTCTTCTTCTTCTTCTTCCTCTGCCTCAGCTCCAGGCCGCGAGCCCAGATCCCCTGACGAAAATTCCAGTTAAGGCGAGAGGCGAAGGATAATAGTGATAAACGTACCGCATACCTGCAATATGGCGAGGACCCCCGGTCGACGGCAGGCGAGAAGGCCCAACCCCCCTCAGCTCCAAAGAGTAGGTGGATCGGCTTTCCTTTTCCTGGGGGGTAGATTTTGCGAGTGGTAATCCCGGCTTGGCCGGAAGCGGGGGGGGGGGGGGGGGGGGGGGGGGGGGGGGGGAGGTCTCCTCTCCCGCAGGATGGCTGGCATCCAATGGAGGCGCGGAAGATTCGACAGTCTTTCCTCCCGCCGGTAGGGAGGAATCAACCGTGAGGGCAGGCTGATTTGCAGCCCTTGCTTCGTTCTCCCGGGTAGCGAGACCCGGCTGGACGGAAGCTGGCGCTGCGAGAAGACAATTCAACGTCCTAAGTTTTGAGTTAAGAGCAAGTGTGGAAATGTTACCTGCAGTTCTCGGGTCAAGCGGAGGAGCCGCCTCCGAAACCCGTGGTTGATCCTCAAGGTGGCGAGAGGATGGATCCAAGGGTTCCCGCGGGGACGTGACGACGTCGGGAACCGTTTCCTGCGAGAAATGTCGCGTCAACGACTGAGCGACTGGTGTTTTCAATAATTGGCGATTCAAACATACCTTCCGCGGTGAGGGATCGTCCGCACGGCTTGGGGTTGGGGTAGGCGGGCTCCTGTTCTCGCGGGGCAGGTCCCGCTGAACCACCTTCGCCCTCTTCTTTTTCTTCTTGGGCAGAGAAGGCTCAGCGGCCGACGACTGTCTCGCTAGCCATGGGGCAACCAAGGCGCTATTAGCCTTGGCTCTCGCCTGCGCCGCATTAATGCGGTCTTGAAGATCCTGCGGGAGCGGTTTGTCGGCGCGTTTGGAAGGCATCGCGAGAAGAGGCGAGAACTCGGGCGAAGAAGGATGATTCAAGGGGAGAATTATGACCGTCTATCATCACATATATTTATAGACACGGTACGACCCACCAAAAGATTCCCTGATGATGACACTTGCTCCGCGAATATTTTTGGGTTGGACGTGTCTTTTCGAGCGCAGAGCTAGCTCAAAAAGAGCGGGGATTGTGTACAACCCCATATTCGCTGAGTCAGACCAGGAGGCGCAATGGTCGCGATTGGGCTAGCCAAAGGAGTTCCCGCCCGAAAGAAGATCTCGCCCAAGTAGGCGGGAACGCTTGCGCCAACATTAAGAGGGAGCTCTCGCCTGCAAGGCGCCCCGTGCTCATCGAGCCTAGATCGACGAGAGCAGCCAAATCACCGAACGAAGATCAGCGCGGGAACGCTTGCGCCAGCACTCAGATCGTCTTAAAGAAGCTCTCGCCTATAGGCAGGCGAGAACGCTTGCGTCGTGCTCTGGACAGAAGACTCTCTGCTCGGAGCTCTCGCCGAGTGGGGCCCAGGGCCTTGGGTAAGATGACCAAATTACCCTCGGGTGAAATTACCCCTGTACCCTCAGAAAAACATCGGGATTCGGCTATTGGCAGACCAACTAAGGGCATTTCAGTAATCTCAGGGAAGCAAAGACTATAAATAGACCCATAAGGGCTCTTTGGAGAGCAGACTTTTCATTATCTTCCAACTTCTAGTGCTTTCTGAGGAGCTCCTAGCCCAGCTTTTGGCTTTGGAGGGGAAGCTCTCAGAGATCTTCCGGGTGTGAGGTGGGACCTCCCTGCTGAGGCTTCGGGTCAGTCTTAGGTCCTTTACAGCTAGTCGAGGGTTGAGGCTCGAGAGAAGTAGGTATTGGCTGCACCCTTGTTTTTGAACTCCCGTTGAGGTCATTTTTGGCTTCAACATTGTCGACCAGAGTTCAGTGAAGTGTTTTTGGACTTAGATATTTTTGGAATGAAATGCTGAAGTAGAGTATCCAGAAATTGTCGACCTGAGAACTGGGTTCGTCGAACTGAGAACTAGTTTCGTTGGGCTGAGGACTTCTAACTGCTGCTAGATAACTCTTGTCAATGTGGTCTAAGTTCGTCGAGCTGAGTCCACAGTTCTTCTTTAACTTCTTGACACAGCTTCTGTGGAATGTGTCGACACAAGTTCTGTGTGTCGACACAATTGCTTATTGTCTCGACATAGTTGTTGTTTTGACAGAAATCTGGAGTGTGTCGACACAAGTCCTGTGTGTCGACACAATTGCTATCGACAGATGTTCTGTGTGTCTACACAAGTCTTGTGTGTCGACACAATCTGGCTTCTGGTGTCGACACAGTTGATGTCGACAGATGTTCTGTGTGTCGACACAATCTGGCTTTTGGTGTCGACATAGTTGATGTCGACAGATGTTCTGTGTGTCGATACAAGTCTTGTGTGTCGACACAATCTGGCTTCTGGTATCGATACAGTTGATGTCGACAAATGTTCTGTGTGTCGACACAAGTCACGTGTGTCGACACAATCTGGCTTCTGGTGTCGACACAGCCTTTCCGAAGTGTCGACACAATTGCTTGAGTCTCTGGCAGTCTGTTGAAGGCTGGTCCATGCGATGTTAATTCTAAGGACTTGGCCTAAACTCTATGACACAACCATGACCCTGGCTATACATGATGGGTCATATGATCCTAACTTAGTGAACCTAGCCTAAATCCAGCTAGGGATCCAACATTCTCCCCTTATTTGGGTAAGGTCACTAATTACAGACTCATAATAAAATCAAAAAATTACAAAGCATGAAAACATATATCTGGCAGGAAAAATAAACACATGCAGCAGATATATATATATACACACAGTAAGCTTTGTATCAAGAAATTAATAAGTAGTTTCAAAACAACACAAACTTATCAGTTCAGGTTTCACTTCCTCTTCTTCTTCTCCTTGTGCTTATCCTCTTTAGCTCTTTCACCAGGCTTAGTAAATATAATTTCCCTGTTGGGATCTGCAGTTTGCACCTTTGTCATAGTCATGTCAGCAGCCCCTATGATATTTAGAGATGTAGCCCTTGGGACCACTGCTTCTGGATGCAGTTTCATGTAGTCATCAATATTGAAAAATTTATTAGCTTTTTCAAACCTGTTGAGCTCTTCCTTCCTGTATTTTGACATAGTAGTATATTCTGACGGATCCTTCCCTTCAGCTCTGGCATTGTTGATCATAGAAAGGCCACCCAGTTCTTGGAACCTGAACATCCTAGCTGTTGTTTCTGTTTCAGGATCTTCATATGGTACAGGTGGGGAAGCATGTCTCTTGGGGCTTTCAGCTTTTTGATGTTTAGGGAGTTGTTGCTGTAGCTGTTGTTGATGCTGCTGCTGTTGAGGTTGGTGCTGCTTGCCTGAAGACTAGTATCTCTGCTGGCTGCTTCCTGAGGATGAGGACTTACCCTGATGCCTTTTATAAGTTTGAAACTGAGTAGTCCTTTGAGATGTTGTGCCTGAAACACCAGCAGCTGGAGGAGGAGGTGGAGGAGGATCCTTTCTATATCTTTGAGTAGGAGGAGGTGAATATCTTCTCCTCTTCTTTCTCTCTTTCTATTCATTCTTGGACAACCACATCCAAGCATGCATTCCCTTGTAAGGAGTGATCTTCTGGAGGATATAGTAAGAGGTGTCATTTGCTGGATTGGGCTTTGGAGCAGGAGGTGGAGGTGCTTTCCTTTTCTTAGAAACTTTCTTTTTCTTAGGTTCCTCATCCGAGTCTTCATCTTCATCCTCATCATCATCATCAGAATCCTGAGGATTGTCATACAGTGATCCAGTGCTTTGAGAGCCTCTGCAGAAATCAAAGGTTTATCTGCCTGAGAGGGAGGTGGAGGAGGAGCTGCAACTGGAGCTGGAGCAGGAGCTGGAGAGCTGTATACTTCATTGCTTTCAGCAACTGACTTATTTTCCTCTTGTATATCAGCCATGATCAGTTCATCCAGATCAGGCATGGGGGAATCATCCATTATAAAAACTGGAGCAGAAATAGTTTCTGGAGGGGATGAAATGATGACTGAGTCAGCCTTAGGTGGAGATGAGATGGCTGGAGACTCTGGAGTAGCAAAAATTGCCTTGAGTTGCTTGACAACTTTGGGACTTATTGGAGAGGAATAAGGAATAATAGCTAAAGATGGCTTAGTACTGTCAGTTGGAGGAAAGCTCAAATAAGCTGTATCAAAAATTCTCAAAAGATTTACCAAATCTACTGTGTGATTAATAATGAAATCACCAATAGTAATTATTTCTTCTGTTACTAACTCATCTATGTCCATGTCAGTTTCAATAAAATGAATAAAATCAAATAAATCTTCATCATCTGCTGGAAATTAATCTGCATCATCTGCTACTGCTGCTACTGCATCTGCTGGAACTGTTACTACTGCAGCTTCTTCATCAAGTATCTCCCCCTGCCTGGTTTTTGTGCTAACTGGAGCCATGCCCCTTACTGAAGAGGGGGCAGCAGAGAGGGCAGTTATTTGAGCAGCAAGGAAAGATATAGAAGTAGCAAGATGTGTAATGACCTCTGCTATAAGATTCTTGAGGAGAGGAGTAAGCAGTACAATAAGAGATGAAATGGTGGAGGGTTCCAAGGGTAGAGTTGCAGATGGTGGAATGGAAGGTGTTTGAGTGGAAACAGATGGAGGAATGAAAGTTGATGGTGATGGTGGAGTAGGAGGGAGAGCATTTTACATGTTTGTATCTTGTGCAGAAGGAGTGTTGAGAGGGGAGGAGAGTAGATTGAATGTTGGGATGTTGGCTAGATGGGGAGGTAAGGGAGATGAAGGTGGTGAAGGAATGTGGGTATCATGGGGGGACTGAGGTGGGGTTGGTTGTGGTGATTGAGATGGAGAAGGTTGTTGAGATTCCTGAGGAGGGGAAGAGGGGATGTCAGGGAGATCTATTGGTAGAGAAGTGGCAGGAGATGCAGCTGGAGTAGGAACATGAGCAGGTTGTTGTGGTTGTTGTTGAGGTTGTTGTTGTATTTGTTGGAGAGGAGGAATGGTGGAAGATGATGGAGGTGTAGGGGGGATCTCTTTAGAAGGGTGGGAAGTGGCTGGATCAGCCCTTGTACTTTCAGAAGCTCTGGTGGCAGAGGAGGAAGCCTTAGATGGCTTTGTGATGGTCCTCTCCCACTTGCCAAAAAGAGCACAAGTTAGCCTCTTGCTGGCATTTATGAATATGGTCTGGGAGACCAGTGATTCAGCAACCTTTTCTTTAAGGAAGATCCCTAAGATTCTTCCAAAACAGACTTCCTTTTTATTATTCTTTTTCTTTATCAGATCAAACAGGATCTGTGCCCAGTTCACTTTCTTCTGGTTAACCACAGCACACATAACCAGAAATTGATGCCTGGTTATGTAGTCATGGGCTGTGTGCTTGCCTAGTAGCACTTTTCCCATAATATCTGCTAAGAATTTAAATTCAGCAGAAAGATGTTTCTTCAGCAACTTATTGGGGGTTTGTCCAGAATAACCCATCAAACTTAACATCCCATCATACCCTTTAGTATCCATTTCTAAATCCTCTTCACCATTGTGCAATCCAAAAATTTAAGTGAGAACAGCGGGAGTTAGGGAAACAATATTAACTGCTATAGTGCCGGTCATGGTATTGTCATCTGTTGTGGCAGAGGTGTATACCCATTCCCTGATTTCTGTGGCAGATATCTTGATTCTAGTTGATAGAAGAGTTTTTAGTTGCTGGTCTTCAAGTAGTTGCAGTATTCCCAAGAAGATGGGGTCGGAATGTTGGAAAGAGTCGAAATCGACATCAAACCCTGTGTCAAATTTCATTGCGGCAAGGGTTCCTGCTTGAATCGCCATGAGAGCACCTGCAAGAGAAAAACGACAATCAAGTGCAAAGGAACTGAAGGCGCGGGGCGGAGGTCGAAGAAAACCTAGATATAAGGTTTTCCAGAATATGAATCGACAAACTCCGTTCCACGAAAATTAAAAAATTCTTCGAGCTGAGGTCGATGAAATAATTTAGAGTTAAACAATTCGTCGAGCTCAGTCTGAAGATTTGAAGACATTTCGTCGAGCTCCGTTTGACGAAAGTTTTCTGAATCAGATTCGTCGATCTCCGGTCGACGAAAATTGGTTCACTCACAGAGAGTTCGTCGATCTCCGTTCGACGAATGTCTCAAGAACTTTTCCCAGATCGTCGAACTCCGTTCGACGAACTATGAAAAATTCGTCGAGTGCAGACAGAAACTAAACTAAGTCTTCTCCATTGATCATTCCAAGCTGATTTATAAAGAACAAGTGATTTCTCTCATCCAGAGGTTTGGTGAATATATCAGCTCTTTGTAAATCAGTGTAGATATAGAAAAGATTAACTTTGTTTTTGTCTACACACTCTCTAATGAAATGATGCCTAATATCTATATGCTTGGTCCTACTGTGATGAACTAGATTTTGTGCTATGGCTATAACACTTGTGTTATCACTAAATAGAGTTGAATTATTTAAGTTGAGACCATAGTTTAGGAGTTAATTTTGGATCCACAACATCTGGGAACAGCAACTGCCAGCAGCTATATATTCCGCTTCAGCTGTTGATGTAGACACAGATGATTGTTTCTTACAAAACCAAGACACTAATCTCATCCAAAGGAACTGGCAAGTTCCTGAGGTGCTTTTTCTGTCCACCCTGCATCCTGCAAAGTCAGCATGTGAATATCCAGTTAAATCAAATTCTGACTCAGTAGGATACCATAAGCCTAGACTAGGACAACTCTTTATATATCTCAAAATCTTTTTTAAGAAAATTAGGTGAGATTCTTTAGGGTTCACCTGGAACCTAGCACAAAGGCATGTGACAAACATAATGTCAGGTCTGCTTGCTGTAAGGTATAGTAGGGACCCAACAATGCCCCTATATAGTTTTTGATCCACAGGTTTCCCATGTGCATCAGAGTCTATTACAACATTTGTAGCCATGGTTGTTTTCTTTGCTGAGGCATCAACCATCCCAAACTTCTTTATAAGCTCTTTAACATATTTAGCTTGGGAGATGAAGATGCCATCAGGGAGCTGCTTCACTTGGAGACCAAGAAAGTAGGAGAGCTCACCCATGCTACTCATTTCAAATTTTGAATGCATGAGGTCAGAGAACCTCTTGCATAATTTGGAATCAGTAGACCCAAATATGATGTCATCCACATAGATTTGTACTAACAAGGTTTGATCCTTATGATGTATAGTGAAAAGTGTTTTATCTACTATGTATCTAATGAATTTATCCTCTATCAAAAATCTAGCTAGGGTCTCATACCAAGTTCTTAGAGCTTGCTTTAGAGCATAAAGAGCTTTATGCAATTTAAATACATGATAAAGATGAGTTGGAGAGACAAAACCTGGAGGTTGTTCAACATAAACCTCTTCTTTAAGTACTCCATTCAGAAATGCACTCTTCACATCCATCTGATACACCTTGAATTTCTTGTAGGCAGCATAGGCCAGAAAATTCTGATGGCCTCTAACCTTGCAACTGGTGCAAAGGTTTGATCATAATCTATGCCCTCTTCTTGCCTGTATCCTTGAGCAACAAGCCTAGCCTTGTTCCTCACAATTGTACCTTGGGCATCTAGTTTATTTCTATATACCCATTTGGTTCCAATGACTGGGTAGTCTTGAGGTCTTGGAACCAAATCCCAAACTCTACATCTCTCAAATTAGTTAAGTTCCTCTTACATTGCAATGATCCAGTGGGATCCTGCTCAACATCTTTTATGGATTGAGGTTCAACCTGAGAGAGAAAACATGCATGCATCAAGTCTTGATTGAGTTGCTGCCTTGTCTATACACCTGCTAACATGTCTCCAATTACTTGGGATCTGGGGTGATCCCTGAGTGTGACAAAGTCAGTTGGTGGAGTTGGTTCAGCAACAACATTTTGAATTAATTCCTCTTGTGGAATTGAGTTTGCTGTTGGATGAGGTTCAGTCACTTCAGTTCCTTCTTCTTCACTCTCTTCTTCATCTTGTGGAGAAGGATGTGTTGGAGCCTCTTGGGTGAGGCTTAGTCCATCCAAATTCTCACACAAGTGAGGTACCTGCAAAGTATTATTGGTAGAAATCTCTTTCTTCTTGCAAGACATGTTAGCCTCATCAAAAGTAACATGAATAGATTCTTATATTTTTAAAGATGATTTATTGAATACCCTATAAGCTTTGCTTACTTGGGAATATCATAGAAAAATTTCCTCTTCAGCCTTAGCTTCAAACTTTCTAATGTATTTCTTGTTGTTATTATGTATATAACATATACAACCAAATACTTTAAAATAGTTGATTTTAGGTTTTTTCCCTTTAAGTAATTCATAGGGAGTCATATTCTTCAGTTTATGTATCAACCTCCTGTTTAGGACATAGTTTGCTGTGCTTACAGCCTCTGCCCAAAAGGTTAGTGACATGTAAGCATCTACAAGCAATGTACCTGCAGCTTCAATTAAGGTCATATTTTTCCTTTCAGCTACCTCATTTTGTTGGGGAGTAATATGAGCTGAGAAACAGTGTCTGATACCTTCCTTCTCACAGAACTCATGCATAAGAAGAGACTCAAACTCTGTACCATGATCACTTCTGATCAATGCAACATGAGTAGAGTACTCAATCTGTATGGTCCCGAGAAAATCTGTAAGAACTTTAAAGGTATCTGACTTAGATCTCAGAAAGGACACCCAAGTGAACCTTGAGAAGTCATCTACAATAACTAAAGTGTATGATTTTCCTCCTAGGCTTTGTACAGTAATGGGTACAAAAAGATTCATGTATAGCAAATACAAAATCATAGGTGAATCACTTTTATTTACTGATTTAAAGCTAATTTTTGTTTGCTTGCCTAGTTGACAAGTCCTGCAAAGGCCTTCCTTCTTGTAGGGACCAGAAGGTAAGCCTCTTACAAGACTGTCTTTAGATAACCTAGCAATGTTTTTCATGTTAACATGACCTATCCTTTTATGTCAAAGTTCATTTTGATTGCAAGCAATATTAAGCAAACAAATGTCTGAATTGACAGAATAGAAATCAACTAAATATATATTTCTTTGTCTATTTCCAATTAAAACTTTTTGGTTTTCTTTATTAGAAATAATACAAGAAGTTGAGTTGAAATGTACCTGATAACCTTCATCACATAATTAACTTATGGAGATGAGGTTATGCTTGAGACCACTTACATAGGTCACTTTCTTGAAGGTGACTGCTCCAATTTTCACTTCTCCATAACCTTCTGACTGGCCACACTTTGAATCACCAAAGATTACCTTTGGCCCCAGCTTGGACTTATAGTTGATTAGGTTGTCCTTGCTGCCAGTCATGTGTTTGGAGCAACCACTGTCCAGATACCATGTTTGATTAATTACTGGAGAGCCCTTTGCCTGCAATGAAAATAATTAATTGTTCTTGACCCAGGTTACCTTGGGTCCTTTGTTTTGCTGGTAAGAAAAGCTAGATATCACAGAGTATTCTGATTGTGATTTATATCCTAATGGATGAAATCTTCTGGGTGGAATTATACAATCAGCTAATGGATTAAATGATTTCTTAGATTGATTAGAGTTGCTATTGTAGTTATAATTTTTGTTAAGTCTTTCTGGGTTCGACGAAATATTTTAAGTTTGTCGACCAAAGTTCGACGAATTGGGATGAGATCGTCGATCTCTGCCCAGAGAATGAACATGTTCATTTTCTGTGCCCCACGTTCGTCGATCTCTGCTCGACGAACCATACAAAGTTCGTCGATCGCAGTTAGACGAATAATTATAGCTTAAGTTTGCGTTCAGAGTTCGTCGACTAGAGTTCGACGAACTGGCCACATTTCGTCGATCTGAGTTCGACGAAATCTGCTGAACTTTGTTTTTACTTATTTTCTGGTTTCTGTTATTTTGATTTCTAAGGTTTGACACTTCTTCTGTGATTTGTTTATTAGTTATTATCTCTTTGCCTTTAGCAGAAACAAACTTGATGGGCGTTGACAAAATATTCTTCTCAAGAATGAGGGCAAACTTGATGAAGCACCCAAGCCCAGCTTGCCATTTAGTTTAGCATTTATAGTGCTTGTAATGTCCATCAGCTTGAGGCTTCTCCCATTGAGATATTCCTCAAGTTGTTTGGCCTCACATAGTTGTGTTTTCAAGGAGTTGATTAGTTCATTAGCTTCATTTAATTCATCCTTTAACTTAGTGTTTTCAGATGTTAGGGTTTCTTGATTAGCTAGTTTTTCCCTAAGTGTTTTGATTTCTTTTTCTGAATTTATTAGATCTATGCAGATGGTTTTAAATTCAGTTCTAAAAGAATCAGAACTATAATCAAAAGAAGAAAGTATCTGGTCAGCCTCAGATTCTAAAGCTTCTTCACTATCTGACTCTTCTTCATCTGAATGAGTTCTGGAAGCATCAATTGCCATGAGACAGACTTCCTTGGCCCTTGCCTCTTCTTCTTCTTCACTGGAGCTGGAGGATGTTGATTCATCTTCAGTTTCACTCCAGGATTCAGCTACAAATCCTTTCTCCTTCTTCTTGTATCTGCTAGAGGAAGGCCTTGAGCTGTGCTGCCATCTGGTATCCTTCTCTCTTCTCTTATCCTTCTTTTTATTTTCTGGACACTCTGAGATGAAGTGTCCAGCTTTCCTGCACCCAAAGCAAACCACTTCTTTAGTGGGGGTTTTATCATACCTTGGTTTGTCATCCACCCTGGATGACTTTCTTCGGAAGTCTTTCCTTTCCATCTTGTAGAATCTCTTGGCAAAGAGAGACATCAGTTCCTCATTCATTGTTGGAGTCTCAGTCTCTTCAGCAGCTTTGAATGTAATACAGTGCTCCTTCCTTGTTGGTGGAGGTGTTCTTTGCTCAGCTGCCTCTCTGGATTTGATGAGCTGTTCATAGGACTTCAGCTTTCCTAAAAGGGATTCAGTGGAAATCTCATTCAGGCTCCTGGCCTCCTTGATGGGCCAGATTCTTGAATCCCATGAGCTTGCGAAGCACATAAGGATTTTATCATTCACCTCTGTGAGGGTGATGTCCTTGTCCAAGGTTTTCAGCTCATTGATAATTGAGCTCAACCTATTGTACATGTCTGCTACTGATTCAGCTTCCTCCTTCTTGAAATTCTCATATTGGGATATGAGATTGGATCTCCTATCCTTTCTTTCATCAGCAGATCCAGTCACCATTTGATTGAGGGAATCCCAGATGGCTTTGGCTGATGTGCATTCAGCCACTTTTTGAAAAATATCATCTGACATTGTTTGGGCCAGAATATTCATGGCCTTGGCATCAACAATTTTTGCCTTCTTCTGAGCCTCAGTCCACTCAGGTGGTGGAACTGCATTGTTGCTTGATGTTGTTGTAGAAGTGGATTCAGATGGTTGAGGAGGACCTGTCACAATGGAATTGAAAATGTCCTCATCAATAGAGTTTATATATAACTTGATTCTTGCCTTCCAGATGGCAAACCTATTTAGGTTGCAAATTGGAGGTCTGGTGCTTGCATAGTCCTTGTTCTGTGCCATTGCTGTGTGTGAATATCTAATAGAAATGAAAAGACAGATCTAACACATGATCTTTGCTTCAAGGGTTAGCTTGTACAACCGAGGGAATCCTGCTCTGATACCAATTGAAAGTGAGGGGTTATATCTGGAATACTCTAGAGGGGGGGGGGGGGGTGAATAGAGTATTTAGGGTTTTTATAAAATTTTCTAACTACTTCAATCTAGTCCTAGTGCTGCAGGAATAAAATTAAAGCACAAACACAGTTATCCTAACTAGCACAGCCACAAGCAAGAACACAAAGAAAAGAGCAAGCAGACAACACAAGAATTTATAGTGGTTCCCCAACCTGGGTACATCCACTCATCTACCACCCTGCTAGGAATCCACTCAGATTTTTGATCAGGTGCCTGACACCAATGAGCTTTTGATCAAGTGCTCAAAAACTAATCCTCAAGTCTTTTGGTCAGGTGACTTGCAACCAGGAATAACTTTTGAAGGGAGTTAAGAACCCTTTATAGAATGGGGGGATGAGAGATGATTTTGTCTTCTCTTTCTCAAGTTACAACTGAGAAGACTTAAGTGGATATGCTGTTAGCAAAAGGCTCCCCCTGAGATGTTGAATGGTTCAGGAAGATGGAGCTTTGCTTCAGGGTGATAGGCCTTCAGTCTCTCAGCTTTGACCAGACAAAGTACATGAACTTCTTGACAGACAGATGGTTTGTTGTCCTTTGAAGTGTCCTGGAGTGTAGAAGGAAGAAGACTCTTGATTTTGATTTGATGTTCTTCTTCTTCTTCAGATTTCTGATATTCTTGTGGTGTAGATCTTGTATGTCTGTATCAGATTTCTCTATCTGTGTATCAGCGTTCTGTCGAGAGAGAGAGAGGCAGAGAAATCCTTATTGCAAACTAATTGCTCTCTTCCTGACTTGCCGATCCCTTTTCAAGAAAAGAGAAAATCTCTTTTATATTTTCCAAATAAGTTTGCTTTTGAAATTTGAAATTCTTCTGCATTCAATGCTGACGGCCTGAAGAATGTTTTGCATTGATTGAGTTTCCCCAACTGTCGCATGGAAAAACGACAAGTAATAATCCTGGAGAAGACCATAATTAATGCTCCGTCTAACGGTAATATTCAGAGATTATTTTAGCATTAATTACTCAGGAATTATTACAGTAGGAAAGGGACAGAAGGAAGGAAATAATCAAGTCTAGATTCGTCGAACAGAGAACAGAAATCGTCGAGCTGAGGAGTTGTGTTCGTCGACTAGATGGTTTCTGTTCGTCGAGCTGAGTTCCAAGATCGTCGAGCTGAGAACAGATAACTGCATTCTCTAAAACCTTGTCTTTTCTGCACATCAAGTTCGTCGAGCTGAGAATTTGACTTCGTCGACCAGAGTTCAGTGAAGTGTTTTTGGGCTTAGGTGTTTCTGGAATGAAATGATGAAGTAGAGTATCCAGAAATCGTCGACCTGAGAACTGGGTTCGTCGAACTGAGAACTAGTTTCGTTGGGCTGAGAACTTCTAACTGCTGCTAGATAAGTCTTGCCAATGTGGTCTAAGTTCGTCGAGCTGAGTCCACAGTTCTTCTTTAACTTCTTGACACATATTCTGTGGAATGTGTCGACACAAGTTCTGTGTGTCGACACAATTGCTTCTTGTCTCGACGTAGTTGTTGTTTTGACAGAAATCTGGAGTGTGTCGACACAAGTCCTGTGTGTCGACACAATTACTATCGATAGATGTTCTGTGTGTCGACACAAGTCCTGTGTGTCGACACAATCTGGCTTCTGGTATCGACACATTTGATGTCGGCAGATGTTCTGTGTGTCGACACAAGTCCTGTGTGTCGACACAATCTGGCTTCTGGTGTCGACACAGTTGATGTCGACAGATGTTCTGTGTGTCGACACAAGTCCTGTGTGTCGACATAATCTGGCTTCTGGTGTCGACACAGTTGATATCGACAGATGTTCTGTGTGTCGACACAAGTCCTGTGTGTCGACACAATCTGGCTTCTGGTGTCGACACAGCTTTTCCGAAGTGTCGACACAATTGCTTAAGTCTCTGGTAGTCTGTTGAAGGCTGGTCCATTTGATGTTGATTCTAAGGACTTGGCCTAGACTCTAGGACACAACCATGACCCTGGCTATACATGATGGGTCATATGATCCTAACTTAGTGAACCTAGCCCAAATCCAACTAGTGATCCAACACACATAATTGCTAGAGTTAATACATTATGATATATGTAACTACAAAAGCTTTATTACAAGAGAAAGTCTTAAGTATCAGATAACTTTTATCGACAACTACTATAGATTTAGCCATATTTATTTCTTAAAATCAAAGATAAAGCTTTTGAAAGATTTTGTATTTTCAAAAATAGTGTTGAAAATCAACTTGACATTAAAATAAAAAAGCTAAGAAATGATAGATGAGAATAATATATCTCAGAAGAGTTTATAGACTTTCTTACCAGGAACATGCTTGTCATGGTGTCGTTGGCGACCCCTAGACGTCCAGGCGCTCGAATGCGTATAAGGCATTGGACGTCTTGTAATAAATAATTTTTTTTAAAAAAATTTTGAATAGACAGCGGTTTTTATAAAAACCGTTGTCTAAAGTAATTAAATTATTATTATTAATTTTTTTATGTTAAAATTTTTTTTAATGACTTTAGACTGCGGTTTTTATAAAAACTGCAGTCTAAAGTCATTAAAAAATATTTATTTTTTAATTTTTTTACTTTTTTTAATGACTTTAGACAGCGGTTTTTATAAACACCACTGTCTAAAGTCATTTAAAAAAAATATAGGCCACATTGTCGCTTCGGGTTGCTCGCCTTTATGTCGCCTAGGCATCCACCTTATCGCCTAAGCGTCTAGGCGCCCGACGCTCACCTTGGTTCGCCTTGACTCCATGACAAGAATGACCAGGAATGTCATAATCCCTGAAACCGTTGTCCCGTATTCACCAACGATATCACCAAGAGGGAATATAGAACTTCAGTAAAAATGTTGAATTCTATATTATTGAATGTTGGCATGCTTGTAACCTATTGGGGTGAAGTTGTCTTCACTTCAAATCACATTCTTAATAAGGTTCTTCATGCAAAGTTGAAACAAACACCCTATGAGTTTTGGTTTAAGAGACCTCCTAAATTTGACAGTATTAAGACTTAGGGCTATATCACTTATGTTAGGATACCCAAATCTAGGAGATTAAAGATTAGATATAGGACAAACACATGTGTCTACTGGGATATGTAGAGGATAGTGTTGCAGATAGATTTCTAGATATCTCAATGAATACTATAATAGAATCTATAGATGTTGTTTTCTCTGAGGATAAGTTTCTTAAAGGTAAAAACCCGGCACTTCCAGGTCTGCCAGCCACTGATACTGAGCCTACTGTTGAGATAGAACTAAAAATCTCTAATACTAAGCCTATGAACACTAGTGGTTTAGAGTCTAAAAAGTTATCTAATAGAGAATGAGTGGCTAAAAGATTCAGTACAGACTTTATGACTTATCAAGTTGAATCTATTCCATCTACATATAAGGAAGTGATGCGATCTAGGTATTCTTTATTATAGAAAAAAGTCATAGATGATGAAATGAATTCTCTCTTATAAAACCACACTTGGGCTTTGGTTGCCTGCCCAAAGAGCCTAGAACCATTAAATGTAAGTGGGCATTGAAAAAAAGCTTAATGCTGATAAGTGTACTGCCAAATACAAAGCACGTCTAGTTGCCAAAGGCTTCACTCAAGTGAGTGGTGTAGACTACTTTGATATATACTCACATATTTGTCACATTATGACAATTAGGATAATTCTCGCAATAGGATCTATTGAACATTTTACTGTTCATCAGATGGATGTCAAGACTATATTTTTTAATGAAGATCTGACTGAGGAGATTTATATGCACCAACCTGAAGGGTTTGCCATAGAAGTTATAAAAAACAATATCTGTAAGTTGATTAAGTCACTCTACGGATTAAAGCAAGCACCGAAATTATGACACGAGAAATTTGACACTTGTGTTAAAGTCATGTTTCAAATCCAGCTTATCAGATAAATGTTTGTACATAAAAACATGTTCAAATAAAGTTGCAATTATATGCTTGTATGTTGATGACATGCTAATCCTGGATACTGATCAGACTGAGATGGAAGACGTGAAAGTTACACTGACGAGACAATTTAGCATGAAATACTTATGTGTGGTGAAAACCATCATAGGAATGAAAGTGAACTTCACTGAAAAGGGTATTACTCTTAGTCAGAGTCACTACATTAGAAATCTACAAGAAAAGTGAGGTTACAATAATATCAAAAAGATTGAGACTCTATACGACTGTAATAATAGACTGAAATTGAATGAATATTCACCCATTAGATAGTTGAATTACTCCAAACTCATAGGAAGTCTCATGTATGTTACAACCTGCACTAGACCTAACATAACCTTTATGGTCGATATGTTAAGTAGATTTACTAGTAACCCTGGGAAAGACCACTGAGATGCCTTAGAAAGACTTATGAGATACTTAAAGTACATTGAGTAGTATTCTTTATGTTACAGTGAAAATCCTCCAGTTCTTGAGAGGTATTCTGATGCATCTTAATGCTTAAAAATTGGTGATAGCAGATCCACTTATGGTTTTGTGTTTATAAAAGGAGGATTTGTCGTAGCTTGGAAGTCAAAGACACTGACGTGCATTGCACTATCCTCTATAGAATTAGAACTCTATGCTCTAGCTTTAGCAGGAGAAGACGCAAAGTGGATTAAAGATTTGATAATGGACATTCCAATGACGAGTCTGAAAATGCACTCTATTTCAATCTATTGTAACAATCAAACCACAAAGATCATTACAACGGATACCTTGTTCACTGAAAAGTGAAGGAAACTAAGGATGAAATAGGTCTGGTTGACCTATCTCACAAGTCAGAGGATAATCTCTCTATTGGATGTGAGATCAAAAGATAATGTAGTAGATGACCTTACCCGGGGCTTATGTAAGCTTCTTACATCTAAAACATCGGGGAAGATGAGATTAAAGTCTATTTAGTGGGACTTAATACCTTTCTTATATTTTAAATTTAGAATTGAAGTTTGCTACATTCAAGAATTTAGTCTGAGCACACTGAAGTATTTCAAATGCTATCTGATGAAAGCCTGAGATGAATAGCCGCCAGTCATTCCAAACTTGATGACCTACACAATTATTTTTATTCAAACACGGATTTGGGTATCATTCCAAAAAGGAATAATGAAGTTGTTGATATGTGTCCAGATATTATGATTATTAGTTATATCTTTCCAAACTTGATGATATAATGATCACAACTTATTGCATCATTCCAAATTTGATGGTATAACACAATTATGAAATGGTTAATAATAATCTTATTAATCGAAAGAACATGGTTTGATTTTGTAAAATCAAATATTCAATTTTTTTGTAAATTAGGTAGAGATGCTGATTTATGATTCTTACCTCCTGGTTAGAGTATTACGTTCTTTTACTAATAGAACTAATCACTTTATTTTTATAGCAAATGTTTGAATTCCTATAATTTTTCCTCATGAGATTCTTATCATAATTGTTTGCAAATAAAAAAGGATAGTGAAGGAGAAAAAGTTGATTTCGACCTGGATAACAAAGATTTGTTTGAGCAGATCCAAAATAAGTTATCAGTTTGAGTTTTCAGTTCTGTTTATTGTTATGTATAGAACTATTGTTTGAGTTTAGATTTATCAAATCTAAAAGTCATATTTACGTTTCTTAAAAACTCATGTTTGCTGTTATTAACTCTTGTTTAAAGTGACATGTTATGTGGTACCATTTATATATAATATAGGAGGAGATTGTTGAGGTATATTTATATAATGATAATGTGTCCTTATTGGGCTTGGTTAGGATCTGGTAGGAATCCAATAACCCATTAGGGATTTAGAGTTATGCCTATAAATACCACTACTGGGGCAACGTGAAGGTCGCTCCAAACTTGATGTCCATACGTGATGTTTCAAGCGCAATAACACTTCTTTGTGATTTACGGTTGATTTAATTTCTTTGAGGCATGCTTCAAGGGCAACGATCTCTTTCATCGGGTTGATTGTGTCCATCCCTGACATTAAATTACATTAGAAGTCCGCTCGAGATGGACTTAAGCATGTTGTGTGAAGCTTACTGGTGGCGATAGTCCCGAATCGTTGATGGTTTATGCGTGCATTTAGGTGATGATTTTTGAATGTCATTTTCATAATTTAGGTTAGGTTACTATGGAAAAGTTTTTTTAAAAGAAAAATAAGTGAATGATCATCTAGTTCTTCTAGTAGACCTAATACAATTTTTAAGTCCACCCACATAGGAAAAAATTCTTGTATCTGCTGCTAACTATACTAGAATTCCCCAAAATCTAAAAAAACTATTTGAAAACTAATTTGTTACTAACAAACCATTAGAGTTTAAAAAACTCTACAATTCCTCCTCTTTCATAACTATTTGGGTGGGAGAAGTCAGAAAGAAGAGTACTAAACTAGCTCGTGACAGAGTTTTCATTGAGAGGGCAATGAAGTTAGGTCCAATTTTGCTCTTTGGTTATAATGTTTTGTTCTGATATAACTATTCTCGCAGTAGGAAATCATGATGCTTTGGGAAGGAGTATATTCTTAGTTCTGTTAATCTTGAAGAAGCCACAAAACATATAGAGTAGGTGATAACAGTCTTCAGAAAAAAGTGTGATGGTGGTGAACATTTGTGCAGGTAAAAATAGGGGAGGGTAAGCCTTGTAGTTCAACGACATCTCTCTACAACGACATGTTTATAGAAAGCAAAATAGTTACTATTATAAGCAACAATGCTATCAACCATAATTATCTTTAACCGGAGAAGCATGAGATATTCCGATCACTTAAATGTCGGGTGGAGCAGAATTTAATCATGTTCCTGAAACCAGTGGAGAAGTGCTGGTAGTAGCAGGACTTACTCCAGTATCCATCATATTTGTCATTGGAGGAGCGCGTGGAGGCAGTAAAGGCAATATAGGAGCGGGTGGCAGACACATCCGTCGAGCTATGCGTTTGCTTAGTTAATAACATGGTGACGGTGGATGCCTTGCCAACCTACCAGAGCTTGATGAACAGCTGCCATAGCATCAACAACAGAACTGGGGCCAGCCTGAGCTGTTGGGCTAGGTGGACTAGGGGATGGTCGGCCGATGAAAATGCCCCGATGATTCTTGTTTTGGGAGGGTTTGATAGTAGCATTTTTTACTAGAGAAAACTTTGGAAAATTTGATGAACCGATTTTTTTGCTAGCATTAGGCAGTCAAAACTGGCTCGTTGCTCTGCAAGCCAGTCCATCCTTATGATGACATCATATTTGACTAGCGGTAGGGTTGTCGCTACCAACACAAAGTCAACTTCACCTAAACTCCAACCAATGTGACCTTTTCTTTCTGGTAGACATGAAATACCCATTGGTCATGTACACACTAAGCTCTACATCTGTCTCAAAGGGCTCGATACCAATTATCCAGATAAAAATTTCCTCTAGAAAGGAGTCTAACGCTCCCGTATCGAACAACACTCTAGCGAGGTAACCAAAAACGAGCACGAAATCTAGCATACATGCAACAAATAAAAAAGGTCGCAAACGGTTTTAAACTAGTAAACAAACTCAGACCATTCGTACCTGTAACCATATCGGGCTGACGAATTGCTTCCTACTGCCCAAGGTTATAAGCACTAGGCTGCACTTGAGGGAAACATGAAGCACTGGACTCCGCTGCCTTCCCTTTGTCTTCATAACTAGGACTAGAATGCACTGACTGCTCCTGCCTCGGCCCAAGCTCAGCACTACCCTCGATACAATTTCGAGCTAAGTGTCCAAGCTTGCCACACTTGAAGCATGTCGGTGGTCCCCTGAAACGAGACTCTCCTAATGTAGCACCTCTCTTCTCTCTTGAATTGAAAGGATGAGGCTTTGTCCTCCGCATAAATCCTTCTGACTTCCACTGCGATTGAGAAGGCTTTTGTAACAACCCAGATTTTTATAAAAAAAGAGTTTAAATTAAAGTCTTAATTTGGTAATGGTAATTTTATAAATACGATTAGGATTTTATTTCCTATGCTACCCGCAACCCGATTGTTAAATCCAGTCGGACAGGACTTTCTCCCGATCCCACTCCAGCCCCGAGTTCGGTCTTCCACTGCTCCCATATTTGGCATGCCCTGCCAATTCCACCTCTCCCAATATCGCCAGTGCTGCCTCCTGCAGTCCTCCTCTTCTTCATCAAGCAAAGACTTCTCATCCTTTTGCTGAGGCTGATGCCCTCCTCCTATCCGGCCGGCAACCCTTGCCTCCCCAAGCTGACAAACAATGCCCTCCCTCTTCCTTAGGCAGGCAACAACTGCACCTCCACCTCTAAGGCCGGCAGTAGCCGTACCTCCTCCTCTCAAGGCCAGTAGCCGTCTTCAAAAGGCCGACAACCGCTTCTCTTTCCTGGCAGCCCTACTTTCTATCATAACCCGTATTTTTCACCGCCATAAAAGATATATCAGAGTAAGGAAAAAAATGCGTGTCGTGATGTCATGTCAGTAGGGGATAACTGCGGACGCTCCGACAAAACTCATAGTTAACCAAGAAGAAAGATCTTTAAGTTATTTAGAAGCAAAAACAGTTTAAGTGTAGTAGTTAGTCGTATCCCTCGGCTTAGTGGCTCATCTAGTCCACGAGGAAAAATAGTTATACGCTGCGGAAAATACTTCTTTTACAAGGTTAGACATCCTATATGAGTTTAGAGGTTCCCAAAGGACACCTCAAGATATGCAAGTTCTAAGTTTATAATAGCAATAAAAGTAGATTTTTACGGCCATTAAATATGGTGATTTAACATTTTAAAACGTGCAATGCATGAGGTAATAATAGTAGTTTTAATACTTGAAAATACCTACCATACAATCCTAGTATAAAAACAGCCCAGAGAGTAAGTAATCCAAATACACAGAAAGAAAACTAAGCAGCTTGCAAGCATCCAAAATCGACAATCCTGTGAGCGTCAACAAACTAACACAAACCCATATAAAACAAAGTATGTCTAAACTAGTAAAGCAAACTAAAACAACAGTCTACCTCGTTATGGCGAGGCAAAAACCACAGCCCACACTGTTGCTCATGAACTCCAAAACTAGCACCGAAATCAGCTACAGCTCTGAACCTGAGGTATTCCAAAGACAGAACACCTCAGCAAGAATGTACAAGTGATGGCAGAAAGTAAGTCACAAGTAAACAAAGTCAAGGGGTACCAACCCAAGACCAAAGAAAAGATACTTAAATAAAGTACAACAGTAAGGTACCAAAGTCAAAAAGGGAACACTTACATGAAGCGTCACGTACAACAAAAGTACCACAAATGCACAAGACTATAAGAGGAAAAGTTCATGATTAAATCATCAAGAATAAGGCAAAACTCTATTTGCCACAAGTAGTCAACTCCACCAAAAACAAAATGGGCAGGGTGGTCAACTCATCTGGACGCACTCCCATGGATCTATTAATCCGTCATAAATGCAGGAGAGACTGGATAATCCACTATACACCACAAAAGCCCAAACACGCGGTAGAGTCCCATAAGGTACTAACAGAGGGATCAAATGTTGCAGCGTTGGATTTGCCCACAAATAACACCCGCATCAAAGAAAAATCATGAAGTCACACCCCGTAACGATCTAGGTTTAGAGCTCAGGGGCACACCACAACCCATTCGGGGCCCGGCGGCTTGTCTCGCCCCACGACATCGCCACGAAGGAAACCATGATATGAATCTCAAGACAACAATGACACATCAGATTCTACTAGACAATTCTAGATTTGACATGGTTGATCAACCTTTAGGAAGAATTAACAATCCTAAAGAAACTCTAACACATCCTACATAAAAGTTGAGGAACGGTTATAAAAGTGAGATTCAACCATATTATCAAAGTGTATAACACTTAACATGGCTAGATAGCATAATTGAGAACATGAAAATTATAAATAGAATTAGACAAGGGATCTAAACAACACTATATTCAACAAGTTGTAAATAATGATAACTGGAAGTTAAATATTTCTGCACAACGGGTTAAAGAAGGGAAGAGAAGGAGGAAACCATCACTTGCCTTGGTTTTACCGGAGAAGGCATCCAAATCGCACCACGGTATAGATCGGTACCAAGAAAGACGAGGGAAAATGAAATCTAACAAAAATGGCCAAAATAGGAGTTATGGCCGAAAACCCTAGCGAGAAAAACTAAAGGAATGGGGAAGATTTTACCACGATGGCGTAGCTCTCGATGAGAGCTTTCTGGATCTATATTCAGTTGAAGATTTTGAGCACCGGAGCACCGTCGGCAGCCACCGGAAGAATCGCAGAAAACTTTCTCTCTCTCGCTCACGCTGCTCTGGTTCAGGAAGAAAGAAGGAAAATCAGTCTAAGGAGGAGAAGGAGAAGTTTATCTTATATGTATATACATAATAATATAATATAAGGATTAGTATACTTAAGTGAAGTGATGAGGTTCGGCTGAACCGGAATTTTCGAGAAATATGGATGTCTCGAGTAGAAGGTGATATTTCTCGAGTGGAAGATAGTATTTCTCGAGAACAGAATGAGGTTTTCACGGGTAGAAAATATGTCTCGGGAATAGGGAGGAGGATTACTCGAGTAAAAGAAGCATTCCTCAAGAATAGAAGGAAGTACCACTCGGGAGCAGCAAACCCAACTCTTAAGTACAGAGCCAAAACTTCTCGAGAACAAGGTCACTTCTCGAGAAAAACCAAGCATTTCTCGAGTTCAGCAGGAGCATTACTCAAGGACAAAAAATGGGCCTCTCGAGAACTAGAAGCATATCTCGAGAGCTAGAGGAAATTTTTCCGAGTACAAGAAAAAGCATTTCTCAGGAACAGATAGACTTCTTGAAATCAAGGAGGAAGAAAGATCCCGTTCGGCGAACTGCGCTCGAAATTCGTCGAACACAAAACCCATTCGACGAACTCTGATCGAAAATCGTCGAACTCAAAGGAAAACTCCATTCGACGAACTGCGCTCGAAATTCGTCGAACACAAAGTCCAATAGTTCGGCTTAGTCGAACCCAGACCCGTTTGATGCTTCATCAAACGCCCAGCACACCGATCGTCGAACGTCGTTCGATGATCGTCGAATGCCCCAAAAATTCGTCAAACGCCTCTATTCGACGAAAATCTACCCTACGGGGGGCATCTCAAGAATCGAAAAGAGATATAAGGTTGAAATTTAACAATAATGATCTTACAAAAATCGTTTGAACGAGGAAATACCAGTTCAAAACAGTGGCCCAAACGCGCACCAAATTTAACGAGTTTAACAGTAAAGACCACCCTAGAATCTGATGCACCATTCTTGAGACGCAACATCAAATGCTTACACAAGCAAAAAATCACCATAAGGGTCCAAACACACGCCGGGACTCCAAAATACTCTGATCATAATAAAATTGGACAAGTCCAAAGCCTCAAAACCTCATTCTTTAAATCAAGGAAGACATTAAACTCAATCAAAACCCCAAAATCCGGTCAAACGGACCCGACGGACGCAAAATGCACAAGCGGTTTGGCGCCGACGACAAAACGTAAGAAGGGGTAACGCCCCGACATCATAAATATGACGACACCAAATCACATAATAACATTGGAAAAATCGGGGGCGTTACAGTCACACCCCCTAAAAAGAAGTTTCATCCTGAAACTTATCACAACATTAAGACCAAATTAAAACGAAAAACCCAAATATTACCAAAAACATGTAGACATACCTGAACTAAGGGAAGATATGCGGATGAGATTCTCTCATTGCTGACTCCAATTCCTACGTCGCGCTCTCGACGTCTTGATTTCGCTAGAGAACTTTAACCATGAGGATGGTCTTTCTCCGCAACACTCGATCTTGAGAATCCAAAATACGAACAAGTTCTTCCACGTACATAAGGTTGGGCTGAATTCGTGGCACCGAGTCAAGGACTTGACGATCACTACTAATACACTTCCGCAACTGGCTCACATGGACCACATCATGGACACCAAGGAAGGTAGCAGGAAACACCAGCCTATAAGCTGACACTCCAATGCGCTCCAGAATCTGAAAAGTTTCCACATACCGGGGGTCTAACTTCTGATTCCTTCCAAACCTTTTAATACTAGACATCGAAGAAACTTTAAGAAAAACCAAGTTCCCAACAGCAAACACCAGATCAACCCTTCATCGATTAACATATTTCTCATAATGTTCTTGTGCTACACGGAGCTTCTCCCGAATATGAGTCACAACACAGTTCATCTCTTCAAGAGATTCTGGACCTAGCAATGGTCTCTCACCAACCTCAACCCAAAACAAAGGAGTCCTACAACGCCTCCCATATAAGGCCTCAAATAGGGCCATCTGTAGACTCTCTTGATAACTATTATTGTAAGCAAACTTCGTGAGTCTGAGACGCTCATCCCAAACACCACCGTGTTCCAAAATATAACACCTGATCATATCTTCCACGATCAGATTTACTCTTTCCGTCTGACCATTCGTCTGCGGATGATAGGCGGTGGAATACCTCAAATCGGTACCCAACCCCTCCTGTAAACTCTTCCAAAAATGAGACGTAAATCTAGAGTCTTGATCCGATATGATGCTGACAGGCACTCCATGTAATCTGATGACCTTATCAAGATATAACTCAGCTATCTTTTTCATAGAATACCAATCTTGAAAGGCACAAAGTGAGCACATTTAGTCAATCTATCAACTATCACCCAAATAGAGTCGTGCCCACGGGGAGATCTCGGTAAACCGGTGATGAAATCCATCGAAATACTGTAACACCCCAAAGCCCATTTTTGGTTCAGGTTTGGGTGACGCGGCCTGGGACACGGGCGTGTCCCAGGGCGTGTCCTTCTTGGGTTGAGGAGTTGGTGGTGTGGTCGACGAATTTTGTTTGACAATCGTCGAGTGGAGAGTACACGGCCTGTGACACGGGCGTGTCACAGGGCGTGTCCCTTGCATGATTGCATGTACTAATAGATACGGGTGTGTCGTGGTGTACACGGCCTGGACACGGGCGTGTACCATGGCTGTGTTCTTCTTGGGTTGAGGGAAGCTTGTGCTGTGTGCTGTATACGGCTGGTAGACACGGGCGTGTAGGGTGTGACACGGGCGGGTCACACGACCGTGTACTGGTTGGATTTGAGTCGGTTGCCTGCCGCTTAAGTGACACAGCCTGTGACACGGGCGTGTCACAGTGCGTGTCAGGTCGTGTTCAGCCTATTCTTGGGCAAATCTGAGCCGTTCGTTTCCCTTATCCTGGATCTAAGGGCCAGGCTTCTTCCCTATAGATATAAGGCCGAGAATGAGGTGTACATCCCTCATTTTCATCTTCTTCTTCTTCTCCTCATTTCCAAGAGTGAGAAAGAGAGAGAGAGGCCAAGGGAAGGAAAGGAGGAAGGAAACCATCTGCTGAAGGAGCTGCGGAGAGCGGATTGAAGGTCCGAGAGCAGATTCGTGAAGGCAAAGCCGAGGCGGTGACTTCCATTCGGCTACTTCATGGCGCCGAAGCGATCTTCAAGAGTAACAATCTCCTTCTTGGACATTGAAGTCCTTTCTTTGTGCATGTGCATGGAAATCCTCCACCAAGAGGTGGATGTCGCAAGTGATTCCTTGGTTGAGTTTGCATCTAGAACCGGAAGTGTGGAGTACGGCATAGGCATGCTGTGTGAAGCCCATCTGGACGGGTAGTCTGGATTGGTGATGGTTATGAGTAAACCGAAGAAGACTCCGTGGATTTGATGATATGAAAGGGTTATGTTTTGTGCTATGGCTGTATGCTTGTATGGATGTTGATGATGGATATATGGAGGCTTTGTATAAGCTCCTGATTGTGATGAGAGATCAATTGGTAGCATGCCTGGGGAGCGCGGATAAACCCGGCCTGTTACACCACTAGGGTGGGTTGATCTGGATAGATGAGGGATCGATTGGTGGCAATGCCTGGGGAGCCGAGTTAAACCCGGCTTGCTGCACCACCAGGGTGGGTCGATCGGAAATAGGTGAGGAGTCGATTGGTGGTAATGCCTGGGGAGCACTGATAAACCTGGCTTGCCACACCACATGGTGTGGGTCGATCTGCTCTGGTTGTGTTTGTGGATGCTGTGAGGTAGTGCCTCTAAGTGGTATGGACGGGATGTTGCCAGCCTGCAGGACTGGTCGACTAGGATTGAACCGCCCATCCAACAAGTGAAGAACCTCTGATCGGCGGTGTACGACTGGGATATCCGCTACACCAAGAAGGTGCCCTGAGTGCACGAAGCGTCTAGTGGATACTGACATTTGTGATATGCTTGTGATTGGTAGATTTGTTAGACATGATGATGACAATGCATACATGGAAGGAACCACTGCCCCGGGTAAGGGGTAGGGTCGTTATAAGTGGTAATGCCGCTCTCGGGTGGATAATAAATTGCAGGTGTTGATGCTTGAATGGAATTAAGCGGGATGGAGGCTTGCTACTAAAGGCCCTTGAAGGCCGTGCGAAGAAGCGTGTTTGGATCTCATGTGTGGCCGGCCTGCGTGCCGATGGATGAAAATGTATTTGTGTAAAGAGAAACCTATAAGGCCTTAAGACCATGTGTGGGTGTGCTGTATACATTCCTGTTATGATATATAAATCTGGAGTTTGTATATTAGTGGACATTCATTGAGCTGAGTTCATTCAACATAAAATGATGCGCTTGAATGTTTTGAGTTCGGGTACGAGTAGATTTTGATTTCCACACGTAATTCCATCGCTTGTCTGTGACATATAGCATGGGACCCCGACCGGACCCACCATTATATTCCATGTGATGAGTGGGGGCGTTACAAAGTGGTATCAGAGCCAGGTTTAGATTGTTTGGGAGGAAGAACATATTTGAATTCACGAATGTCCACTAGGAATGTAATTCATGCACGTAAAGTGCATGAGTGTGTAGTCAATGTATCATTACCGTTATGATATGGCTGATTAATGGTGTTTTGTACATTGCTAGGTGGCGAGGAGTGGTGCTGGGCAGTCGGTGCCCCAGCGCTCCGATGAGAGTGCAGCACCCGTTGAAGCGCCTACGCCTCCCTCGGCGGAGACCATACGGATGGTGACGGAGACGGTGCTTGCAGTGTTACAGGCACATCCTCCTACTGGGCAGGCAAGGCCTGCAGGGGTGCCAGTACGGGCTGGTGCAAGGCAAGAGCATGCTGAAGTTGTGGTGGATGAGCAAGCAACATATGAGTCATTGAAGCACTTTATGGAGTTTCATCCACCTACGTTTAGTGGGGCGACTTCCCCAACACAGGCGGAGGATTGATTGGCAAGAGTGAAGCGGATCCTGACGACAATCAGGACTGTGGAGGAGCAGAAAGTGACTTTAGCCACTTTTCTGCTGGAAGGAGATGCGAGACTGTGGTGGCATGAGATGGAAGTGCATCACTTGGGAGGTCGAGGTTTAGCGGAGGTCTCAATGAATGAATTCTCCCGATTGTTTCTCGCCAAGTACTTGCCGGTGTCGCGGCGGATTGCGATGGAGAATGAATTCCAACGTCTGGTGTAGGGGGAGACTGATATTGATACATACCTGCATGAGTTTACCAGCTAGGGCGATATGCGGGGTCTACCTTCACGGAGGAAGCACGAAAGACAAATCGCTTTTATGAGGGACTGCAGGATGAGTTAAGGTTGGCACTCCCGAGTTCGGTGAACCAAGGCTTCCAAGCGTTGGTTGATACGACCCGTGCATTGGAAAAGGATTTGAAACGGGTACAAGAGAAGAAAAGACCGGCAGTGGAGAAGCTAGAATTCAAAGTGCCGCAGTCGGAGCAATCAGAGTTTAGAAAACGAGAGAAGAAAAGGTTTAAGCCTGTTGACGCAGCTCCGTCGACTGTTTCTTCGGGGGCGACCTAAGGGCAAGGACGTGTTGATACACATACATGTTATAATTGTGGGAAGCAAGGACATATCACAAAATTTTGTTGGAATGACCCTTTCGGCAGTGATAAAAAGATGGGTGCGTCGTATGAAGAAAAGGGTAAAGCAGTGGCCGAGTCATCTGCATCCCGGACGCAACCGCGATTACATAACATGGAAGTGCAGGAGCCGCAAAGCACAATTGGTGAAATTCAGCCACGAGTGTTTAACTTGGAACTTCAAGAGCCGATAACACGATTGTTGCAAAATCAGGCGGCTGAGCGGAAGTAAATGTTGAATAGTGATCTGTATCACTTGGGTACGATATCTATCTGAGGACTCAATAATGACGTGAATACTAATAATGATACGACTGTATGTATATGTAATATGTTGAATAATGACATGTTGGTACACACTTGATGTAATTAAAGTGATCGATTGAACGTGGTGTATCTCTATGATGTGTTTGGTGATAGATCACTTGATGAAGTGTGTGGATGAAGGTGCACATGAAGAGGTTATGTATGTGTATATGTGCTGCTTATGATGTTTGGTTTGTGCGGTGCCTTGGGGTGAGACAAGCCGCAGCCTCTGAGCTCGAACCCCGCTCGCCTTATTTGAGTGCATGGTTGTGTACCGTGCAACGTGAGAGGAGATCGTTGCTGGTGGTAGTTGAACCAAATTTCGGGGACGAAATTTTTTTGAAGAAGGGGAGGATGATTGTAACACCCCAAAGACCATTTTTGGTTCAGGTTTGGGTGACACGGCCTTGGATACGGGCGTGTCCTTCTTGGGTTGAGGAGTTGGTGGTGTGGTCGACGATCGTCGAGTGGAGAGTACACGGCCTGTGACACGGGCGTGTCACAGGGCGTGTTCCTTGCATGATTGCATGTACTAATGGACACGAGTGTGTTGTGGTGTACACGGCCTGGGACACGGGCGTGTCCCATAGCCGTGTCCTTCTCGGCTTGAGGGAAGCTTGTGCTGTGTGCTGTACACGGCTGGTAGACACGGGCATGTCAGGCATGACACGGGCGTGTAGGGTGTGACACGGGCGGGTCACACGGCCGTGTACTGGTTGGATTTGAGTCAGTTGGCTATCACTTAAGTGACACGGCCTGTGACACGGGCGTGTCACAGGGCGTGTTCAGCCTATTCTTGGGCAAATCTGAGCCGTTCGTTTCCCTTATCCTGGATCCAAGGGCCAGGCTTCTTCCCTGTGGATATAAGGCCGAGAATGAGGTGTACATCCCTCATTTCCATCTTCTTCTTCTTCTTCTCATTTCCAAGAGTGAGAAAGAGAGAGAGAGAGGCCAAGGGAAGGAAAGGAGGAAGGAAACCAGCTACTGAAGGAGCTGCGGAGTGCGGATTGAAGGTCCGAGAGCGGATTTGTGAAGGCAAAGCCGAGGCGGTGACTTCCATCCGGCTAATTCATGGCGCCGAAGAGATCTTCAAGAGTAACGATCTCCTTCTTGGACATCGAAGTCATTTCTTTGTGCATGTACATGGAATCCTCCACCAAGAGGTAGATGTCGCAAGTGATTCCTTGGTTGAGTTTGTATCTAGAGCCAAAAGTGTGGAGTACGGCATAGGCATGCTGTGTGAAGCCCATCTGGACGGGTAGTCTGGATTGGAGTACGACATAGGCATGCGTGTTTGGCTTTCATGTGTGGCCGGCCTGCATGCCGATGGATGAAAATGTATTTGTGTAAAGAGAAACTTGTAAGGCCTTAAGGCCATGTACAGGTGTGTCTTATACATTCCTGTTATGATATATAAATGTGGAGTTTGTATATTAGTGGACATTCATTGAGCTGAGTTCATTCAACATAAAATGCTGCGCTAGAATGTTTTGAGTTAGGGTACGAGTAGATTTTGATTTCCACACGTAATTCCATCGTTTGCCTGTGACATTTGGCGTGGGGCCCCGACTGTACCACCGTTATATTCCATGTGACAAGTGGGGGCGTTACAAATACTCTCCCACTTCCAAGTAGGAATATCAAGCAGTGTCAATTTACCTCTAGGCCTTCTATGGTCAGCTTTAACACGCTGACACGTATAACATTCCGACACAAACTTTGCTATATCATGCTTCATTTCCGACCACCAAACAATTTGCTTTAGATCTTTATACATTTTAGTGGAACCAGGATGGTAGGCAACACTGGAACCATGAGCTTCAGTACAAATCTTAGCCTGAATATCACCAAAAGCGGGGATACAAAATCTATCCAGATACTTCAAAGTATCTAACTCATCCAAGGAGAAATCAGGTAGCTCTCCCTTCTCAGTTCTATTCCGGAGATGCAACAAATCCGGATCATCCTTCTGGTGCACTATAGTAAGGGAAATCCAAGAGGGCTCTTCTGCTTCTAAACTAGCCAGCACAGTACTACTCCCAACCTCAATGTCCATCAACAAGAATTCTTCTTCCAAGGACTGTACATCCAAATTTAAAATTTTGGCGGTCTTTCTACTCAAAGCATCGGCTACTACGTTAGCCTTTCCCGGATGATAAAGAATCTCCACTTCATAATCAGCCACATATTCTAACCTCCTACGCTGACACAGATTTAATTCCTTCTGAGTGAAGACATACTTCAAACTCTTATGGTCTGTATAGATCTTGCACAGCACGTGAAAGTTGCTTAACTGAAAGTTAGCTAATCACCTAGAGGGGGGGGGGGGTGAATAGGTCTTTGCAGTTTTATTAGTTCTTTTGCATATTTCAAATTGATTTATCTAGAGCTTGTCCTTAGATCCTGCAATAAGAATGAAAACAAGAAACACAACAAACACACAAAGATTTATAGTGGTTCTTCAATTGGGTACATCCATTTTCCCTCCCACCTATCCAACTGATTTGTTGGACTAGGCACAAACTCCACCAATATGCTCCTTAGAGCATACACCTCAGGCCCTCAGCCTTATACACAGTTTATTCACAGAATCCAAACTCAGAACCACAAGGGTTCCTACCTCAGAGCCCTGCAGAGCTCCCACAGCTCAGTGATCCACTGATCACCTACCTCAGCCTTATTTCTAAGGCCTACAACTCAGTCTCTTCAGCACTACAGCTTCAGGCACACAACCCTACTCTCAGAGTGCTGCATCACTCCTACAACTCAGTACCCTTCTAGGTACATATAGCTCAGCTTCCTCCAAGACCTACAACTCAGTGACACACTTGTCACCTACAACTCAGTGAATCTCCAGTCAACTACCTTAGGCATAAGGCCCTACACTCAGGCTGGGAGGACAACCCTACCTTAGATCCACACTTGGATCCTACCTTAGAGAGCAACACTCTCCTACCTCAGGAAATTAAGACCTACAGCTCAGATCCACACTTGGATCCTACCTCAGTACCCCAACAGGGCACCTACCTCAGTGACTAATTAGTCACCTACCTCAGGCATAAAGTGCCCTACACTCAGATTCAAATAAAATGAATCCCACAGGAAGAGAATACAAAGTGTTTAAGAAAAATAAAACAATTGAATTAGAGATAAGTCTCTGAGTCTACCTTGCTGGACTGAACAGATATCAGTCTAACACTCTTGGTGTAGTAGGAATTAGTCCTCTTCTACAACTAACTCTTTTTTGCTGCATAGATGAACAACTATCAGCTTGCTGAATGGATGAATCAGCTTCTCTGTTCTAGAAAGAACTATCTTGCTGAACTTGAAGAGCTTCAGCTAACTTCCTTTTCCTTCAGGCTTTTTCTGTTGGACTTGAGCTTTCAAGCTTAATGGAGAAGAAGATGTCCAACCGCATCTAGTTTTCTCTTTTATTTTCTGCGTTTGTTCTCCGTTCATTTTTCGTTGCCCTAATCCTTTTTCTTCTTCCTTTTTATATGCATTGATTTGAATCAACGACACAATTGTATGTGGGCCCAACCAAGGATTGGTGAGCCCCACCTCCTTCAGAAAATGATAAAGTAGCTGTCGGCGCCACTGCAGCTTTCTCGTAACGGCTACATGTAAATTGACTTTGATGACATCAACAATGGTCATTACCATCTAGACTTAGAAAATATTCCAGAAATCCATAAAGCATTGATTGATGTTAAGTCACTCAAAGCCATCTGTCTTGGCACTTAACGCTTCTGGACTTGTGAATTTTCTCTGGATTTGTCTCCGCGGTTCTGTCTCAGCGGTCTCAGCAGTTCTTATTAATAGCTGAGATAAGCTTCTGTCTCAGCGCTTTCTGTCTCAGCGGTCTCAGCGATTTCAGCGGTTTCTTATTAACAGCTGAGACAAGCTTCTGTCTCGGCGCTTTCTTCTCAGCGGTCTCAGTGCTTTATTCTTAACTGCTGAGACAACCTTCTGTCTCAGCGCTTTCTTCTCAGCGTTCTCAATGCTTTCTTCTCAACTATCTCAGCACTTTCTTCTCAACTATCTCAGCTATCTCAGCGCTTTTTTCCTTAGTCAGTTTTTCTGGCTTTAGCTACATTCGACGATCTGTGGGCTGAGCTCGACGAACTCTGATCTTCTTAGCGATCTCAGCGCTTTTTGCCTTAGTCGATTTTTCTAGCTTTAGCTTGACAAGTGTTGAGCTAAGCTCAACGATCTGTAAGCTGAGCTCGCCGAATTGCAAACTGAGCTCGACAAACTTCAAGCTGAGCTCGATGAACTTTGAATCCTGAGCTCTTGAGCTTATCCCAAGGAATGTTGAGCTAAGCTCGATGACCAGCGAGCTGCGATCGACAAACTACGAGCTGAGCTTGACGAATTTTGAGTTTACTACCAAACTCATTTTCTTCACCTATCCAATCATGGACTACCTGCATGCATGAACTAAAGTACATATCAAACACATTATGTGTGTATGTCATTGACCCGTTTGACTTCTTACAAATCTGGGATATTGAGATCAATAGACCCAACAATCTTCCCCTATTTGAAGAAGTCAAAACAATACAGGTCATTGACAATACAACAGATTCATCATAGGCAAAATTTAAGATTAGTAGAGTGTAGAAATGTTACCATATTTCTCCAGCCTGTGGAGAATTACTTACTCCCCCTGGCATGCTACCATCCATACTATTTCACCTGTCTATTCTTCTTACCCCTTTGACTTCTATCCTCCCCTTTTTTGACTTCTGCAATAGGGAGCATTCTGAGGGGTTTTTCTCCCCCTATCTGTCTGGAGTAGATGTTCCCACTGTGACTTAATCTAGTTCAACTGTTGGGCTAGCTCCCCCTCAACAGTTGCACACCATCTTCATTATCTAGAGGAAGAACTTGTACTACCTGCAAAATTGACAGTGCAGCATATGGTAGAAGAGAGACTTGAGCTACACAAGTTTCAACATACCCAATTCAAATTTGAAGGTGTTGAACTTGGCTTCATCAAGTGACATAGTGAAGATATCAGTCACTTGCTTGTCAGTGGAGATAAACTGAAGGGAGATGTCTTCCCTTTCCACATGTTCTCTAATGAAATGATACCTAATTTATATATGCTTAGTCCTGCTATGAGAGACAGGATTCCTAGCTATAGAAATTGCACTAGTAGAATTATAAAAGAGTGGAGTTCTACTTATCTGAATATTGTAGTCCTGAAGTTGTTGCTGGATCTATAGCAACTGAGCACAGCAGCTTCCAGCTGAAATATACTCTGACTCTACTGTTGATATTGCAACACTCATTTGTTTCTTGCTGCTCCAAGAGACAAACCTTCTACCTAGAAATTGATAGGAACCTGAAGTGCTCTTTCTGTCCTCCTTGTAACCTGCAAAATCTGCATCTGAATAGCCTGTTAGTTCAAATTCCCCATTCCTGGGGTACCATAGGCCAAGATCTGGGGTGCCCTTAACATATCTCAAGATTCTTTTCACAGTAGTGTAGTGAGACTCTTTAGGGCAGGCCTGATACCTAGCACAGACACATGTTGCATACATAATGTCAGGCCTACTTACAACGAGGTAGAGAAGGGAGCCAACAATATCTCTATACAGAGTTTGATCAACAGGCTTCCCTGTATCATCTTTGCCTAAAGACATACTTGAGCTCATGTGAGTTCTTATGGTGGAAGCATTTTCCATGCCATACTTCTTGATTATCCCCTGGTGAACTTTGACTGGGATATGGATAGACCATCATCAGTTTGTTTAACTTGGAGACCCAAGAAAGATTTCAGTTTACCCATACTACTCATCTCAAAGTTTCCCTGCATAAGTTTTGCAAACTTCCTGCAAATGTTGTCATCAGTAGAGCCAAGTATTATGTCATCAACATAAATCTGGACTAGGATGATCTTGCCCTTAGATTCCCTTAGGAATAGGGTCTTGTTTATCTTCCCCATTGAGAAATTATTCTCAATGAGGAAGATAGACAATGTGTCATACCATGCTCTTGGGGCTTGCTTGAGCCCATAAAGAGCTTTCCTAAGTCTATATACAACAGTAGGAGAGTTAGAATCTACAAAACCTAGAGGCTGCTCTACATAAACCTCTTCCTTCAAGTCTCCGTTCAGGAAGACAGACTTGATATCCATCTGGAATACCTTGAATCCCTGGAAGGCTGCAAATGCAAGGAACAATCTGATTGCTTCTAACCTTGCAACTGGGGCAAAAGTTGGTCATAATCAATCCCCTCTTCCTGTTTATAACCTTTGTCCACCAGTCTAGCTTTATTCTTTATTACAATGTCATTTTCATCAAGTTTATTTCTGAAAATCCACTTGACTCCAATGACATTGTGTCCATCTGGTCTGGGAACTAGCTTCCATACCTTGCACCTTCTGAACTGGTTCAGTTCTTCTTACATTGCACCAATCCAGAATTGAACTTGATTTGATTCTTCAAATTTCTTGTGCTCTTCTTGTGACAGGAAGCTGGAATAGAGAGCTGTGTTGAGACTCCTACTTCTGGTCTATACACCTTGGCTACTCTCACCTATTATCTGATCTGGAGGATGTTCTCTTGGATATCTAATTGTTGGGGGCAGCCTGACTGCTTCCTGCTGATTACCATTTTCTTCAGCAGGTTGGTCTTCATTTCCAGCTACACTGTCCTGTGCTTCCTTTGGACAACATCCCTCTTCACATTCTTCTTGCATAGCTGGGTATTTATCTTTGATGGAGAGCTTTTCCATCATAACTTCTGTACCTGCAGAGCTAGGCAAAGAGCTTTACAGCTCAGTGTCAATCATGCATGACTCATCAAATACTACATGGACAGATTCTTCTACAACTTGATTTGTCAAGTTATAGACACTATATGACCTACTATTATAGATGTACCCAACAAAGATCCAACTCATGGGATTTGACAGCAAACTTAGTCACTTTTGACTTACCATTGTTAAGAATGAAACACTTGCAGCCAAAGATCCTGAAATAGGACATGTTTGGTTTTCTGCCCTTCAAGATCTCATAGGGAGTTTTCTTGTGGCCTTTGGTGATAGAAGCCCTATTGAGCACATGACATGTAGTATTAACTGTCTCAGCCCAGAAATATTCAGGTAAAGAGGTGTCACTCAATAATGTTCTCCCAGCTTTTATGAGAGTCCTATTTTTCCTCTCTGCTAGCCCATTTTGCTGATGTTGGGTACATTAGAAAATATGTACCAGATTTGGAGAAGCCTCACCTAACTCAATGATATTAATCAAGGTATATTTGATGTTGTGTTGAGTTTGAATGTGTAGGTTAAGGAAATGCAGAAAAAGTTTCTAAGTACAAGTGTCGACACTTGAAAAGAATTGTGTCGACACATGAGAAAGGCTGTGTCGACACCAGGAGCCAGATCGTGTCGACACACAGAACTTGTGTCGACACACAAAAAATCTGTCGACAACAACTGTGTCGACACACAGGACTTGTGTCGACACATTCCAGAATTCTGTCGACAACAACTGTGTCGATACACAAGACTTGTGTCGACACATTCCAAAATTCTGTCGACAACAACTGTGTCGACACACAGGACTTGTGTCGACACACACCAGAATTCTATCGACACCAACTTTGTCGAGACTAGAAGCTGTTGTGTCGACACACAGGACTTGTGTCGACACATTTCATAGAAGCTGTGTCAAGAAGAAAAAGAAGAGCTGTGTCGACATCATGTGAGCTGTGTCGACATCATCAAGGATTGTGTCGACACATGATCTATTTATGTCGACACATTTGAAGTATTGTCTCGACACTTTTCTGCTGAGTTAAAGTTCAATGAAGGATCAAGTATCACGACAGAAGACTTGACAACTATCATAACTGACAATGCTGTTGCATCTGTCAGAGCTGTCAGAAGGCCGTTAGGAACCGGATCAGCCGGTAACCTTAGATGGGGTCTATATAAAGACCTATTCTATCAACAAACGGTGAGAGGATGAACAAGAAGAGACAAACCAATAACTAAGAGGAAGAAGAGAAGTCTTCATCCAGAAATCAACAAGTCTCTAAGGGCAGATCCTGAACAAGTCTGCCAGAAGAATTTAGAGCCACATCTAAATAGAAGAAGGAAGCAGATTGAAGATTATCTCCAAGAAGATCAACCTTACTTTGTTCAAATTCTAGAAGCTTTGAAGAAGCTAAGACAAGTTGGATCTAAAGCAGTCAGATCTATCAAGAACTGACCAAGAAACCTTCTACCCATTCTCTCTCTACTTGGGTGAAGGAATTATTCTTTTTACTATCAATTTTTCTGTACGATCTTTTACAGATCTGAGTGTAGGAGGGTTATCTCTCTGAGTTGTAAACCTAAATATATAAAGGCTGAGGTAGGGCTGAGTGCCCGAGGTAGGAGAGTTTTCTCTCTGAGTTGTAGGCCTTGTGGAAGAGGCTGAGGTAGGGCTTGATTGCCTTAGTTGTAGGCCTTGTGGAAGAGGCTGAGGTAGGGCTTGATTGCCTGAGTTATAGGCCTGGTGAAAGAGGCTGAGGTAGGGCTTGATTGCCTGAGTTGTAGGAGTGTGGACTCACTCTGAGGTAGAATTCTCTGAGAGGATCTGAGCTGTAGGACTTACTGAAGTCTGAGTTGTAGGAACCATTCTGGGTTCTGAGTTGTAAGATCTGAGGATCTGAGGATTTGAGAAAGAAGAAGGAAGTTGGGCCGAATCTAGTATACTGCTAGATAGGCGAAGGGGGAAAGTGGATGTACCCATCACTCGGGGAACCACTATAAAACTGTGTGTATTCTTTTATACTATGATGTGTAAATTGCTGAATAAGTGATCTAACAGTAAAAATATTATCTGCCTTAAGGAAGAAGAATTGAACCGATTCACCCCCCCTCTAGGTGTTTAGGACATCTTGAAACCAATTCTTTCAAGTGGTATCAGAGACAGGTTACTCAAGATTTGACTTAAGAGTCTGAGTTGATCTATAAGGTAGTCAGCAGTTAGACAAAATGGGTTCAGGTGAGAATCAGAAGGAACTTGGATCTGTGAAGCTTCCTATCTGTAGGAAAGAAAATTTTGGCATATGGAAAGAGAGGGACATATTGTTCATGGAAGCATCTGATCCAAGAATTTATATCACAGTGCTAGAAGGACAATTTGTTCCTATGAACATATCAGTTCTTGATGCTAATCTCAAGACTCCCAAAAGTTATACAGAAATGACTAAGGAAGAGATCATCCTAGCAATCTTAGACCAGAGGGCACAAGACATAATTGTAAGTGCCATAGATGACTCTACATTCTAGAATCTGGTTCATTACAAAACCTCCAAGGAGATGTAGGACACTTTGATTGTTTACATGGAGGGAACAAAAGAAGTGAGAGAGGATAGGAAGTCCATGCTAAATCAATAATATGAAAGCTTTAGACAAGCTAAGTCAGATAGCATAGCTGAGTGCTATAAGGAATTCTTTAGAATTGTCAATGAGCTAATGACCTATGGAAGAGTCTTTAGCACTTATGAATTAAATGACAAGTTTCTTAGATCCCTAACCAAGGATTGAGATACTAAAATATGTGCCATCAGAGAGGTGGCCAGGCTTGCAGATACACCTCCACCAACCTTATTTGAAAAACTGCTATCCTATGAGATGCAGCTCACTGCCAGAAAGGAAGAGGAGAAAAGCAACAAGTCTGAATACAGAGAAAAGTCAGTTGCCTTTAAGGCTAAAGCTACAAGAAAGGGCAGGAGAAAATCACCATCTCCTCCCAGGAGAGTGACTGAAGTTGAATCAGAAAATACTGACATCAACACTTCAGATAGTCATAATTCTGATGAAGATTTTGCTGCCTTCACAAGGCAGTTTCAAAGGTTCATGGAGAAGAAGAAATGGAGAACAAAGCCATCTTCATCCTACTCCAAGGATGACTATTACAAGAAGAAGAAAGCATCCAAGGATGACAGGTATGGCTCTAATCCCAGTAAATAAATTTCTTCTAAAACTGTTTGTTATTGCTGCAACAGGCTAGGGCATGTCATAGCTGATTGTCCTGATAAAAGAAAGGAATTTGAAGATAAAAAGAAGCAGCAAAATAAGGGCAAGAAGGATAGATCCTTGGTTACAAAGAAGCAAAAAAGCTGGACTGATTGCTCATCATCAGATTCAGGAGAAGAGATAGAAGCTGAAGCTTATATAGGATTGTTTACTACTGAAGAGGATTCGGTAGAATCTGAGTTCTTGTAAATGCTGGACTCAATAAATGGGGTTGAAGATCATCATTGCAAAGGGCTGATGGCTTTGACTAAGGAAGATCAATGCCAGGATCAGCCTGGTCCAAGTAAGGTAAACAATCTATCTACAGTTTCTGATTATTATACTTGATTAGAATCAGAAGCATCAGTATCAAGAGATGAGGATGGTTCTGAATCTGTAGGGGATGTTCATCAACTTATTGATGAGTATGGTGATTTGTTGCAAGCTCTTAAGAGAAGCAGAATTCTTAACAAGGAAGAAGCTAAGGAAATTGCATCTCTTAAACTGTCTGTATCAGATTCAGCAAAAATGCTAGATTTGAAGTTGAATGAAATTGTCGAACTGAAAAATATAACTTTTATTCAGATGCGTACAATTACATTCAAAAATGATCAAATCAAGAGTCTGGATGTCAGACTTCAAAGAGAAATGGAACTTGTGGCTAAATTCTCAAAGCCAAAGTCAGTCTTACCCTTGATTGATTACTTCACTCTTCAAAAGGGTAAGACATGATTAGGCTTTAAGGGAAGAACTAGGGTAGCTAATTCCAAAAGAAAAGGCAAAGCCCCAGTTCAGCCACTAGCCTTCAAACCCCCTATTGCTTTCAGGAAAGTGATGCAACCCACTAACAAGTATGACCATGACATTACACATGGTCACAGTAAGCCTGGTATTCTGAATGACAAGGGTGCAAATGTCAATAGGGCAGCCCATGTATAAACACACCATGTTCTTCCGGAATCATTGGTATTTGATGCACCAGCCCCAACACTAAAAAAAAGGACAGCTGACAGCAAGGTTATTAAGACTGTATCTAAAAGAAGATACAATAGATATGAGTGCTGGTGCTGTGGCAAGGTTGGGCATTAAGTCATAGATTGTTGGCACAACACCAGTGTCAGGAAAAATGTCAGCTTACCTGTTAGAAAGACTACAGGGAAATCGGTCAAGTTTCAGACTAACCTGAACCTAGAACCTAATAATTTTTGGGGTTCTAAGGTTAAGTAATTGTATTTGATGCAAGTGAGTCCAAGTGGCCATACCCTAATATGATACTTGGACAGTGAATGTTCCAGGCACATGATTGGAACAAGAAGGATGTTGAAGGATTACACTCCTATAGAGAATGGACCCAAAGTGATCTTTGGTGGATCTGAAAAAGGGGTCATCAAAGGGTTTGCTCTACAGGTCTGAAAGAAAAGATGGACAAGCTAACCATTAGTGAAGACCAACCTGCAAGGCAGGATGAAGAAAATGATGGATGCTGTCCAGGGAGAGTACAAGACCCACAAGCTGATGATGAAGAAAATATAGTATAACTTGATGGGAAGATTGGAGAAAATCAAGGTGTAGATAGATTGCCTTTAGTAATAAGACATCTAAAGGATCATCCAGCACACCAAATTATTGGTGATCCAAGACATGGTGTCCAGATAAGGAGCAATAACTTGAACACAGTTCTTTGCTCAGGTTTCCTGTCCCAGATGGAACCCAAGAAATTTGAAGAAGCCATTGGTGCCATAGGGCAGCAAAAAGCAGACAAGTGTGGCTATATCCACTACTGAGTCTGAATATGTTGTTGCAGGTAGCTGCTGTGCTCAGCTATTATGGATTCAACATCAACTTAAAGATTATGGAATCCAGGCAAGTAGAACTCCATTATTTTGTGACTTTACTAGTGCCGTTTCTATTGCTAGAAATCCTGTTTTTCATAGCAGAACTAAGCACAGAAATAAGATTTCATTTCCTTAAAGATCGTGTTGAAAAGGAAGATATAAGTTTAGAATTTGTCAATACTAATTTTCAAATTGCAGACATGTTCACCAAACCACTGAATGAAACTAAATTCAATTATTTTAAAATTGAATTAGGCATGCTGAATTTATAATAAGAATGACAAATTTAACTAAGTAAATGTGTGTCGACACTTAAAGACAAAGGTGTCGACACTTAGTAGATGGTGTCGACACATAAGAAAAATTCTGTCGACACATCCAGAAGATTGCGTCGACACTCAGAATTTGGTGTCGACACATAGCTATCCTGCCACATAAATGTTGGTGTCGACACATTCAGTCGTCTGTGTCGACACTCAGAGATTAGTGTAGGCTCTTAAGATTATTTGTGTCGACACATCGCAATTGGTTTCGACACATAGAATAGTAATTCTCTGTCGAGACTTTAGTAGTCTGTGTCGACACAATCCCAATAGTATCGACACAATAGGTTTATTTCAACCCTCCTTTTAACCTTCTTTATTTAGAAACATATAAATAGGTGGAAGTAAAACCCTGTCGACTACGCTCTCAACATTCTCGAGACCTAATCCTTTGTGTCGATAGACCTTCATCTCTCTTCTTCTCTCTCTCATCCCGAATGGCGCCAAAGCTGGAAGAAAACATTAACGAGGGCTATGAACTAGTTCGCGATGCATTTGCGAGTGGATCTAGAGAAATCAAAGCTGTGATTACCCTAATCACAGAGAATGGCTTAGAATACTTGGTCTCAGAACCTACCAAGATTTGGAAGAAGGAGGTTCTTGAATTCTACACAGCAGCAACACTGGATTCAACGGGCCTGAAAATTAAGTCATCCGTTCAAGGAACCAAGGTTAAACTCACACTGAAGAGTTTGAGGAAGACACTACAACTGCCAAGGGTTAAAGAAGAAGATGAAGTCGTATCTTCCATGATCAGAGAAGCTCTCCAATGGTGTGGACTAGATCCCACCACCAAGATTGGATCTTCTATATACAGAAAGGGAATGAACTCCCAGGGAAAATTTCTTTCTGAAATTATAGGAAAAGTAATTCTGTGCAAAACAGGAGGACATGATAGGATATATGCCTATATGTTCAATCTAATGACCAGAGTCATCTTCAAGGTCAAAACCAACTGGTCTGCTGTGATCTTTGAAAATATCAAAGAAAGTTTAAAGAAACCAAACCTGAGCAGAATACTAAGCCTATATCTGACTGTGAATATTCCTGAAGTGATGAATCACACAGTAGGATCTAAGATAAACCATATGAGAAGAATGAATTTAAGGATACTATCCAGATGGGAAAGGGTCCTGACCAAAGATGTTTCTACCCCTCAGAAACAATCCAAGCAGATTCAAAAAAAGAAGAAAACAGCTTCTAAGACCACTGAATCTTCCAGTGATTCAGAATAAATGGTTGTTTTTAGCTCAGATGAAGGAGTAGAAAGGACTAGTAAATCTCCTGCTCAAGAACCAGTGACTGATAGTCAAGTGCAGGGGGAGCAGATTACTGCAGTCAACATCCAACTGGATCAAGTCTAGGAAGTGCCTCATCAAGGGGGAGCCAATGAGCCTTCTCCAGTTTCAGCTTAACAAGAGGCATTACCCTCAGGGGGAGCTCATGAACAACAGCCACCTGTCCACACAATTGCATTGGAGAGTGAAGCTGTTGGGTATTGTATCCACAATATACCTGATTTGAAGAAGCCCCTGAACAAGCTAAGGTAAATAGGCAATGTTTTTGACAAATTATTTCAAGTTGTGCTTGCAGTTATTCCACGCTAAGTGCACACCAATGTCAGGGTGCAGTAGGTCAATATACACGGGTCTGCACGACGTAATCCCTCGTTGAGCAGATCAGTGTGTTGGCCTACGTGTACTCTCTCTATTGGAGTGCACTTACTTTCAAGTACAGGGCTGTGATCTTGCAAGAGCAGACAAGGAGCAAAGATGGGTCAAGGAGCACATCATGGGTGGAAAGACGAAAATTCGTCTAAGTGTAAATCGACGAGAATCGCCAAGTGATTCTCGTCGATTCGGCGAGAATCACTAGTGATTCTCACCGAATCGTCGAGAATCAGTGGCAGATTCTCGCCGAGTCGATCCAGCTACTTCAAGGCGCGCAAATTCTGATGCTAAGTAAGAATAGTCGAGAATCACTAGTGATTCTAGCCGAATCGCCGAGAATCACTGGCTGATTCTCGCCGTCTCGACCCGGCTAAATCAGTGTGTGCAACCAAGTCAAATTCGACGAGAATCATATTTGATTCTCGCCGAATCGTCGAGAATCACCTTTGATTCTCGACGACTCGACGAGATTCACTTTCGATTCTCACCGATTTTGACTTGGGCGATTTTCTGGAACTCCCTGAACCGGATTCTGCCGCTGACAATGTTCTGGACCGGGTTTTAGGGATTCTTCTTGTGAGACCCACAACAGTCATATTGAAAGTATCTACAGTATATATATACGGGTATTTTTTGAACGACAAATACACAGAAAGAAGCCGAGCACGATCTAAACCTAAAATCGCGAAACTGCTCCGCCGCCGCCGTCGCCGCTCGCGCTAGTTGGTCGCCGCTGTTGATCGCGATTCTTCCTGATCCTCCGGCGACAGAAGCTTAGCCAAGCTTAGTGTCTCACGCGTCTATCCAGAGATCCCTTGTCTCTCGATTTGTTGATCGGGAAAAACTTCCCCGTCCGAATCGATCGAGACGACCGATCCTCGTGTGACCGTTGGTAGACCTAGCTAGCTTCGCTACAAAGTTTGGATCTCCAAAGTACAGCAGCCGCACATCGTCGTCGCCGCCGATCCCGTGAACCTAGACGCCGCCCATCTTGCCACCGCCGGTTCCGGGGAGATCCTCTCCAAGAGAGATCTAAGGTTGTGGACTCTTTGTGGACTTCAAGAACACGTCGTCAACAAAGAGGGACACCTTAGTCTCCAAACGTAGTTTGTATCTTTTGTACATTCTAGTTTTACTTTTGTTGTAAAGGAACGTTGGTTCCGAGTTGTAAGGGTTGGGTGCAACCCGTATTGTGGGAGTGTTGACTCCTACGTGTGGAGGGGTTCCTTCCGATAGTGCAAGGATTGGATTTCAATCCTGTTGGTGAAGAGACCGAGTCGTCCCTTGTTGGGAGATAGGTCGAAGGGGGAAAGTGGATGTACCCAAATCGGGGAACCATTATAAATCGCTTGTGTATTCTGTGTGCTGTGCTGTTTATTTTTATTGTGCAGGTACAAGTTTAAATTCCGCAAAAACGCTGCACGTCACCTATTCCCCCCCCCCCCATAGGTGAAGATAGTTGACACTAGGTGGACTTTCAAGTGGTATCAGAGGGAGGTTACTCATCTAAAAGGTTAACACCTTGAGTTGAATCCTGCCGCTAGTGTCAAGAAGGAGGCAAACTTCTACTATGGACGGGCTCAAGTTCACAGGCAAGATCCTAGTGTGCACCAGGCTCAACTTTCCTATCTGGAAGGAAAGGATCAGGTTCTACATGGAAGCAGTTGATCCTCGACTCTTCATGATCATGGAGGAGGGACCTTATGTCCCCACTAAGGCCTCCACCATTGATCCTACCCAGAAAGTGCCAAAGAAACTTTCTGAAATGGACAAGGACAAGATGGTGCTAGTAGGACTCGACAAGAAGGCGCAAAACATTCTGGTCAGCGCGGTTGATGACTCAATGATGTAGAACTTCAGCAACTGCAGGACAGCACAGGAGATCTGGCATTGCCTGATCATCCTAATGGAGGGCACTGATGAAGTGAGGGATGATCGGAGATCCCTCCTGAACCAGAAATATGAGGCCTTCAGACAAGGGCCTAAGGAAGAGATCGGAGTCACCTACGAGAACTTTCTCAAGATTGTCAACGCCCTCAAAGGATACGGAAGAGTGTTCACTAATGGTGAACTCAATGATAAATTCCTTAGGTCCCTTACAAAGGAATGGGACACAAAGATCTGCGCCATCCGAGAGTTTGGCAGACTAGTTGAAACAGACCCGCAATTCTGTTCGGGAAGCTGATGTCCTATGAGCTTCAACTGAACACCAGGAAAGCAGAAGAAGAAGCAGAGAAGGCTGCAGCCAAAGAAAAGACTGTGGCGCTAAAAGCCAGTCACTCCAGAAAAGGCAAGGGTGCGGTTTCGTACCGTGCCAGGAAAAAGGATGAAGAGGAGGACTCCGAGCCATGCTCCTCCAGCTCAGAGCTGTCGGAGGAGGATTTCTCCCTCATCACCCGAGAGTTCAAGAAGTTCCTCAAGATGAGGAATCAAAGAAAGAAAGACAGCTCCTCCTCCAGGCATCAGAAGAAAAATTATTCTTCTGACAGGTATGCTTCTAAACCGAACAAACATCGCTCCTCTGACATTATTTGCTTTGGATGCAATATGCCAGGACACGTCGTGGCCGACTGCTATCAAGGCAAGAGAGAAAAAGGGAAAGAAGAGGAGCACAAATCTTCGAGAGATAAGAAGAAAGAGCGGAGCTATATCGCCAAAAGGCCAAAGACACTGAGTGAGTCTGATTCCTCAGACTCCAGTGATGATGAGGAAGCCTACTTCGGGCTGGTGGGTCGCTCCGACTCAGAAGGAGAATGCCCCCCATTTACTGGGAAGGTAAAAGCTCACACCCCTCTCTCCGACTCCGACTCTGATCCTGAGTCTCAGGATGATGAACCTGAGGATAGCCCTTCAGCCCGTGAAGCGGAGCTCCTCGAGAAGTATGAGCTTCTGCTCAACACTTTCGAGGAGTGCCGTAAGAGACTGAAGGCTGAGAAAAAGGAAGTGAAATTCCTTAAGGGTGAGTGTGTATCCCTAAGGGAAGAGGTCACTAGTTTGATTTCTCTCCGACAGGAGCACCTTGACCTGACTTCAAAGCATTCAGAGTCTCTTAAGCTCCTTGATCTTAAGCAGGAGGAAGTCGACAAGTTGGAAGAACAACTTACGACAGAAAGGAAGATCGTCAAGAGCTTCTCTATGCCAAAAACAGTTCTTCCAGTAGTTGATACCTTCTCTGCTCAGGCCAAAGGAGCTGGCTTGGGGCATGTAGGGGTATCTGGTTCCTCATTTAGGAGAAACAGGAACCAGAGGAAGAATAAGGCCGCCAAGAAGGTCTCTGCTGATGAAAAGGGAAAGGCTCCGCTCAGTCCTGTTGCGTTCAGAAAGCCTAGCTTTCCTTGCAACCAACATGACTTTGAATCAACCTTTGATCATCATTTCCGTCCCTCGGTTGCAAAGCCAAAGAGCCGATATGATGGTTGGACCTTTCCCCGGAACTTCGGTGAGAGTGCCCTCAAGGCACCTTATGAGGAAATCCACATGAGAAATTATGGTCAATTCTCTAGCGGCCATAATGGAAAGCAGGCACCAAAAGCCAAGCCTGTTATACAGAAGGTGACGAAGTCATGTGACTGCTGTCACCATGAGGCCTCCACCTCCAGATCCAAGGCCCCAGCTGTACCCACCATTCCCAGGGTAAGGCAGGAGCCTAGGAAGAGGTACAACAGATTCGACTGTTGGTGCTGTGGCAAAGTCGGTCACTTTGCCGTGGATTGTTGGTTTAATCCAAGGTATTACGAGACTCCCTATGTTAGCAATGCGAGGCCGACCACTCGTAGGGTTAACCAACCGAGGGGGAGTATGCTAACCAGGAATCTAGGACCCAAGTTCGATTGGGTTCCTAAGGAAAATTAATTATGTTTTGCAGGAATGTCCAAAGGCCACCAAAATGCCGATCTGGTATTTGGACAGTGGATGCTCCCGGCATATGACTGGGACAAGAAGCCTGCTGCGTGATTACACTCCAGTCGAGAATGGACCCAAAGTCATCTTTGGAGGGTTAGATCGAGGAGTCACCAGAGGTTACAGTATGATTTCCAACGGTATAATCTCTATCACCGATGTGGCTTATGTTGAAGGGTTAAACCATAACCTGATCAGTGTGAGTCAGTTATGTGACAAAGGTTATGATGTTAAGTTCTGCAAGGATAAATGTCTGATAATTTCACGTACCTCTTCTGAGACGGTATTATCAGGCATTAGGAGCAGAAATATCTTCTGCTTAGATTTTCTCAGTTTAGATTCATCTACCCCCGTATGCCTTGTGGCAAGAGGCAGTGCATCTCTTTGTGATCAATGGCACAAGAGATTGGCACATATTAATTTCAAGACAATTAGTTTGCTGTTTTCTAAGAACTTAGTAAGGGATGCTCCCATTATCAAGTGCATCAAAGATAGCCCCTGTCCTGCATGCCAGATGGGCAAACAGACTCGGGCTACCTTTAAGAGCATCGCAGACAAAGACTCTTCCCGATGTCTTTACCTTTTACATATGGACTTGTTTGGTCCAATGCAAGTTCATAGCTTGGGAGGCAAGTCCTATACGTTAGTGATAGTTGATAATCATTCTCGGTTTACATGGGTGTTCTTCTTAAAACGAAAGTCGGATACGTTTGACATCTTCACTAGCTTTGTCAAGCAGGTTCAAAACGAATTTAACTGCCCAGTGGTCAAAATCAGAAGTGACCATGGAACAGAATACGAATCTGGTGTTATGATAGGGTTTTGTGAAGAACAAGGTATCTTTCATGAGTTTTCCTCCCCGCGCACTCCTAAGCAAAATGGAGTTGCGGAGAGGAGAAATAGAACTCTCATCGAAGCTTGCACGACAATGTTGAAATATGCTTCTCTCCCAGAATACTTCTGGGCAGAGGCTGTCAACACAGCTTGTCATGTACAAAACCGAGCATTGATCAACAAGCATCATCGTAAGACGCCTTACGAGCTACTAAAAGGCAGGAAACCAACCATGTCCTACTTGAGGATCTTTGGTTGCAGATGCTATGTACTGAATAATGGGAAGTACCCGCGTACTAAATTTGGTGAAAAATGCTTCGAAGGCATATTCATGGGCTATAGTTCCCGCAGTCGGGCATATAGGGTCTTCAATAAGAAAACCCTAGTGGTAGAAGAATCAATTAATGTTGTATTTGATGAAGGAAATTTGCTTAATAGCAATGCTTCCAGTGGTATTCTTGAAGATGCAGGTGCACGACTTGAACAGCTAAGTCTCGATGAGACCACTAAAGATGACACTCCTAAGTACGTCAAAGTTTCCACCTCCAGGTCATCTGGGAATGTTGAAGATCAAAATGGAACAAATCTCTTAGAAGAAGGAGAAGCCCAAGAAGTAGTTGAAGCTCCAGACGCCAGACTTCTAGAGCTCCGGCACATGAGGGATCATCCTAGAGATCAGATCATCGGAGATCCTCGTGTCGCTGTCAGAACTCGAAGAGGTACTATTAACGAAGTTTTGCATCTTAGCTTCCTGTCACAGGTTGAGCCAAAGAAGTTCGACGAGGCGAACAAAGACGCGACATGGATTTTGGCCATGCAAGATGAACTACATCAATTCGAACGATGCAATGTGTGGATGCTGGTTCCCAGACCACACAAGCAGAATGTGATTGACACCAAGTGGATCTTCAGAAACAAACTGGATGAACATGGTGTCATCGTAAAGAACAAGGCCAGGCTGGTGGCTCAAGGTTACAGACAGGAGGAGGGGATTGACTTCGACCAAACCTTCGCACCAGTAGCAAGGCTCGAGGCAATCAGATTGTTCCTGGCGTATGCTTCGCACAAAGGATTCACAGTCTATCAAATGGATGTGAAATCAGCATTCTTGAACGGAGACCTGAAAGAGGAAGTATACGTCGCTCAACCCCCAGGTTTTGTCGATCCTACTTATCCCAATCATGTTTATTTTCTTAATAAAGCTTTATATGGTTTAAAACAAGCTCCACGAGCTTGGTATGAGACTTTATCTAGTTTTCTTCTTGAGAACAAGTTCTCTAGAGGTAAAATAGATAAAACATTGTTTCTCAGGGAAGTCAAAGGCAAGATTTTGCTGGTGCAAATCTATGTCGATGACATTATATTCGGCTCAACGGACAACAATCTTTGCAAAAAGTTTTCTAAACTTATGCAAGGAAAGTTTGAAATGAGCAGTATGGGAGAGCTCAAGTATTTCTTGGGACTTCAAGTGAAACAGTCTGAGGATGGAATCTTCATCTCTCAGACGAAGTTCACAAATGAACTTCTTAAGAAATTCGGTATGGAGAATGCAACCTCTATGAGGACTCCAATGGGATCCACTATGTCTCTGGATAAGGACGAGAAAGGTAAACCTTTCGATGAAACCAAATACAGAAGCATAATTGGATCCCTGCTCTACCTTACTGCCAGTAGACCGGATATCATGTTCTCCACATGTGTCTGTGCTAGATATCAGGTGAACACTAAGGAATCTCACTATGTCGCTGCAAAGCGAATTCTAAGATACCTTAAAGGTACTCCAAATCTTGGCTTGTGGTACCCTAGAAACAATGATGTCGAGCTAATAGGTTTTTCAGATGCTGATTTTGCAGGGAGTAGGGATGACATGAAAAGCACCTCCGGGACGTGTCAATTCCTCGGACGAAGGCTTATCTCATGGAATAGTAAGAAACAGAATTGTGTTGCAACCTCCACAGCAGAGTCTGAGTACATCTCGGCAGGCAGCTGTTGCGCACAACTCCTATGGATCAGAAACCAGTTAGCCAACTACGACCTTCAGTTCAAGGAAGTACCAATGTACTGCGACTCCTCCAGTGCAATTGCAATTACCAACAATCCGGTTTCGCACAGCAGAACGAAGCATATTGAAGTGCGCTACCACTTCATTCGGGAGCACGTGGAGAACAAGGACATCTCTCTCTGTTATGTCCCCACGGACAAGCAGATTGCGGATATATTCACAAAGCCCTTAGACGAGGCCAAGTTCAATCTTTTCAAAACTGAATTGGGGATGCTAAATTATTAGGAATGAAGCCTACAGAAGCTTCAGGCTCGTGCAAGAACTGAAGGGGAGCAAGGTACTCAAGATGAGCACAGGCGCAAGAACTGAGGGGGAGCAAGGGGTCAAATGCTCCAGACCCCGATTTGCAGAAGCCGAAAAGGGGGAGATTACCCTCTCGGCTAAGGCTAAGGTGACTCCAAGCTTGCTCCCAAGAAATTGGTATTGGTAATTAATAACTCACTCAACTCAATTTCAAGTTTATGATTTTCATTCCTATACGCTTTATTCACCTTAGCTTGTAGGGTTTAGGCTTCTTCAAATAGGGGGAGATTGTTGGGTATTGTATCCACAACGTACCTGATTTGAAGAAGCCCCATGAACAAGCTAAGGTAAATAGGCAATGTTTTTGAAAAATTATTTCAAGTTGTGCTTGCAGTTATTCCACGCTAAGTGCACACCAATGTCAGGGTGCAGTAGGTCAATATACACGGGTCTGCACGACGTAATCCCTCGTTGAGCAGATCAGTGTGTTGGCCTACGTGTACTCTCTCTATTGGAGTGCACTTACTTTCAAGTACAGGGCTGTGATCTTGCAAGAGCAGACAAGGAGAAAAGATGGGTCAATGAGCACATCATGGGTGGAAAGACGAAAATTCGTCTAAGTGTAAATCGACGAGAATCGCCAAGTGATTCTCGTCGATTCGGCGAGAATCACTAGTGATTCTCGCCGAATCGTCGAGAATCAGTGGCAGATTCTCGCCGACTCGATCCAGCTACTTCAAGGCGCACAAATTCTGATGCTAAGTAAGAATCGTCGAGAATCACCAAGTGATTCTCGCCGATTCGGCGAGAATCACTAGTGATTCTCGCCGAATCGCCGAGAATCACTGGCTGATTCTCGCCGTCTCGACCCGGCTAAATCAGTGCGTGCAACCAAGTCAAATTCGACGAGAATCATCTTTGATTCTCGTCGAATCGTCGAGAATCACCTTTGATTCTCGACGACTCGACGAGATTCACTTTCGATTCTCACCGTTTTTGACTTGGGCGATTTTCTGGAACTCCCTGAACCGGATTCTGCCGCTGACAATGTTCTGGACCGGGTTTTAGGGATTATTCTTGTGGGACCCACAACGGTCATATTGAAAGTATCTACAGTATATATATACGGGTATTTTTTGAACGACAAATACACAGAAAGAAGCCGAGCACGATCTAAACCTAAAATCGCGAAACTGCTCCGCCGCCGCCGTCGCCGCTCGCGCTAGTTGGTCGCCGCTGTTGATCGCGATTCTTCCTGATCCTCCGGCGACAGAAGCTTAGCCAAGCTTAGTGTCTCACGCGTCTATCCAGAGATCCCTTGTCTCTCGATTTGTTGATCGGGAAAAAACTTCCCCGTCCGAATCGATCGAGACGACCGATCCTCGTGTGACCGTTGGTAGACCTAGCTAGCTTCGCTACAAAGTTTGGGTCTCCAAAGTACAGCAGCCGCACATCGTCGTCGTCGCCGATCCCATGAACCTAGCCGCCGCCCATCTTGCCGCCGCCGGTTCCGGGGAGATCCTCTCCAAGAGAGATCTAAGGTTGTGGACTCTTTGTGGACTTCAAGAACACGTCGTCAACAAAGAGGGACACCTTAGTCTCCAAACGTAGTTTGTATCTTTTGTACATTCTAGTTTTACTTTTGTTGTAAAGGAACGTTGGTTCCGAGTTGTAAGGGTTGAGTGCAACCTGTGTTGTGGGAGTGTTGACTCCTACGTGTGGAGGGGTTCCTTCCGATAGTGCAAGGATTGGATTTCAATCCTGTTGGTGAAGAGACCGAGTCGTCCCTTGTTGGGAGATAGGTCGAAGGGGGAAAGTGGATGTACCCAAATCGGGGAACCACTATAAATCGCTTGTGTATTCTGTGTGCTGTGCTGTTTATTTTTATTGTGCAGGTACAAGTTTAAATTCCGCAAAAAACGCTGCACGTCACCTATTCCCCCCCCATAGGTGAAGATAGTTGACACTAGGTGGACTTTCAGAAGCAGCTACACAATCTATACTTGAGGTACTACTGGATATAAATCAAGCTGCTCTCAATTCAGAAAATACAACACTGACTATACATATGAATGATGTTGAACAGACTAACCAAGAAAGTGTGCCAACACATGATACTACAATGGAGGACACTTTTACATTTGATGACACTCCATCTACTGCAAAAGAGAAAAATATTCCTCCTATTCAAATGCAGCAAGAGCTCACTCTAGAAGAGTTATTTCATGACATACAAGATGCAAGGACTGAGGGGGAGCAGCCAAGGACTGAGGGGGAGCAGCCAAGGACTGAGAAGGAGTTGCCCTCTAGTCCAAAAGACACAGTGGACATAGCAAGTTCATCTGATTCTTCTAAAAATGAAGAAGTTTCCAGGGCCAAGAAGAGGAAATTGATGGTCATCAGAAAGAAGAGCTTAGGCTATAAGAAAGCCTTGCAGACTGTCTCCCAACCACCAGCTCTAGCAGTTGACTTCAGCTCACTATTGGTGGCACTGCAAGTTAAGATAGATGAGCAAAGAATAGTTCTTAAGAAGTATGTGGATGAAATTCATAAGGAACTCTAATTTACTTTGGCTCAGGATATCAAATCTATCAGATTTGAGGTAAATCTGCATAAAATGAAAATGACTGAATGCTTTCAAAAGGGAGGACATGCTGTTGTCTACCTAGCCAAACAACAACAAGAGGCAAAGACATAGATAGATGATATAACGGTCAAACAAGGCTATGTTTTGGAAAATCAAATAAGAATGAATGACAATCTTACTGAATCTCATAATGTGATTGTTACTGAACTGAAGAATAAAGCCACTACTTTAACTGAGCTCCTTGTTAAAGAAAAGTCTGAGTTTGATAAACAACTCAAAGCAAATTTGACTGATGTTAACACTGCTATCCAGGCCTCTCAGAAGGTAGTTTCTGATCAGCTGCAGAAGTTCAGATCATTCTACAAAGAAGGCACAAATTATCTAGCTGATCAGATAAGGTTTTAGAAGGATGATTTAAGAGCTTATATTGAACAAATATACAGTCCTCCACAGGAGGTTCAGAATGTGATTATTGAGAAGGTTGAGATGTCTGAAGCAGCCTTGAAAAGAGAGCAAGAAGCTCAACTTTCTAAGAAAAGGTTTAGAGAGCAGGCTGAGTTAAAACCTGATTTTGAAAGATGGAGTCCCACATCCAAGAACATTATTCTCACTGCCTGGAAAGCTGTTAAAGATAACATGCATGATAGGGGAAAGTGGTACTCTGAACAAGAATGGAGCAAGTATCAGAAACGGCAAGATGCCATTTTTCAATTCAGAAGAGATATCAAAGCTGGAAAAATACCTGCTAACTCTGTGGAGCCTAGCAAGTACTTTCCAAAGCCTTATCATTATTTTGAAAGGCAAAGGTCAAGACTGAAGAACTCAAGAAAAAGGATCTTAAAGTAAAGAAGCCAGCTGATGACACTGAAGTCAATGTACAAACAAGGATTCAGTCTGGCAAAGATATTGTCATCAAGGAGCCTAATCAGTCCTAGAATATATTGACTAGATTTTAGAACTATGTAATCTTGTGTTTTAAAATCTATGTAATCTGTTGTTCAAAAAATTCTTGTACTTCAACAAAACCTTGATTCATGTTCACTATATTTTATCATATTTTATGATGATATAATATGCTAGTTTTGTTTATGTGTTACTCTGTCAAATAATGTTTTTATACATCTTATTCTGTGTTTTATTATAAAGTGATGTATATCATTGACTAAGGGTTATGACTTCTCCAAATAGGGGGAGATTGTTGTGTACATTGGAAAATGTGTACCAGATTTGGAGAAGCCTCACCTAACTCAATGATATTCATCAAGGTGTATTTGATGTTGTGTTGAGTTTGAATGTGCAGGTTAAGGAAATGCAGAAAAAGTTTCTAAGTACAAGTGTCGACACTTGAGAAGAATTGTGTCGACACATGGGAAAGGCTGTGTCGACACCAGGAGCCAGATTGTGTCGACACACAAAACTTGTGTCAACATACAAAAAATCTGTCGATAATAACTATGTCGACACATTCCAGAATTCTATCGACAACAACTGTGTCGACACACAGGACTTGTGTCGACACATTCCAGAATTCTGTCGACAACAACTGTGCCGACACACAGGACTTGTGTCAACACACACCAGAATTCTGTCGACACCAACTTTGTCGAGACTAGAAGTTGTTGTGTCGACACGCAGGACTTGTGTCGACACATTTCATAGAAGCTGTGCCAAGAAGAAAAAGAAGAGCTGTGTCGACATCATGTGAGCTGTGTCGACATCATCAAGGATTGTGTCGACACATAATCTATTTGTGTCGACACATTTGAAGTATTGTCTCGACACTTTGCTGCTGAGTTAAAGTTCAATGAAGGATCAAGTATCACGACTGAAGACTTGACAGCTGTCATAACTGACAATGCTGTTGCATCTATCAGAGCTGTCAGAAGGCCGTTAGGAACCGAATCAGCCGGTAACCTTGGATGAGGTCTATATAAAGACCTATTCTATCAACAAACGGTGAGAGGATGAACAAGAAGAGACAAACCAATAACTAAGAGGAAGAAGAGAAGTCTTCATCCAGAAATCAACAAGTCTCTAAGGGCAGATCCTGAACAAGTCTGCCAGAAGAATTCAGAGCCACATCTGAATAGAAGAAGGAAGCAGATTTAAGATCATCTCCAAGAAGATCAACCTTACTTTGTTCGAATTCAAGATGCTTTGAAGAAGCTAAGACAAGTTGGATCTAAACAGTCAAATCTATCAAGAACTGACCAAGAAACCTTCTACCCATTCTCTCTCTACTTGGGTGTAGGAATTATTCTATCAATTTTTCTGTATGATCTTTTACAGATCTGAGTGTAGGAGGGTTATCTCTCTGAGTTGTAAGCCTAAATCTATAAAGGCTGAGGTGGGGCTGAGTGCCTGAGGTAGAAGAGTTTTCTCTCTGAGTTGTAGGCCTTGTGGAAGAGGCTGAGGTAGGGCTTGATTGCCTGAGTTGTAGGCTGATGAATTGTAAATATATGTATTTTTGTGTATATTAATTTAGTTGTTTTCATCGTTTTTACTTATTTTTGTTCAATAAAATGCTCCTATTTTTGTAAATTTACTACAAACTTATTTTATTTTATTTTTCAGGAAAAAAAGAAAAATCTGCCAAAACAGTGTTGTCACGCCCGTGTACTGTTGGTCACGCCCGTGACCAGGGCGTGATACGTCAAATTCCCGAGAAATGAACAAATTTTGAAGAAATTGCTTGACACACCCAGTCACACGCCCGTGACATGACCCGTGTCCAGCGCTCGACGATCCTCCGCTCGACGATCCTCCGCTCGACGATCCTACGCTCGACGATCTTGACGCTCGACGACTTTCCGCTCGACGATCGTCGAACCCCCGACACGCCCAGAGTAACGCCGTGACCTGGGGCGTGACTTCTCCACCTGGCCGACAAGACCCGCACGACGACTTTTGACGCACCGCACCCAGATCTACCTCCTCGACACGCCCAGTGTCACGCCCGTGACCTGGGGCGTGACCGCTGCGTGACCGACACGTGTCCAGCCCGAAGTCCACTTTCCCGCCTACTCGTTTGAGTAGGACTTGTAATTTTCCTTTTTTGTAACTTAGTTTCTGTTTATTTATAATTTGAAGTGTGCATGAGTTCTTTTTAGCTAACTTGTCAGCTTTCTAAATGTTTGTTATTTTTTATGTCCTCTTCTTATAATCCTTTAGCGTTTAGTCTCGAACTCACGCCTCATCAAATTATAAAGCTGTTCCCATACCGATGTGTGGCTAATCGCTATTAGCCTCGACATCGAAGAGCATTGGGACATTTAAAATGATTTGAAATAATTAAAGCTCTTTATTTTCACTTTAATTTAAGCACTTAAGGTTTACCCCGGGTTAACGACGCGTAGGACCGCAAATCAATGTGTGTGCCCTATTTACGTTATCCATACGCTAGCTAGCCGAGAGGCCGTGCGTATGGACAGATCACCCCTGGGTAAAGAGAGTTGCGTGCATACCCTCAAGAGAGGACAAGCATAATTCTTCCGGATTGGGTCCCCCACTCAATAGCGGGGTTCTTAGCGTAAAGTGGGCGTTAAGAGGAATCCTTCGTCGGACTAACGTTCGGTCGAATAGTCTTAGCGTTCAGGTGAGCGATATCCCTATAGCTAGGTGAGCTCATATCTGTGGAACCTCCACGGCCAAGTTGCCTTTTATTAATTTGAAAACTAAGTCTTATAATTATTAAAAATTATTTTAGTCTTAATCTGATTCGGTGCCGAGCGTTAACCCTTCATCGAATTTTTTTAAATCGTTTTTTCGCTCTTTTACTTTTTTCGTCTTTACTTAATTAAAATCTCCACCTTACTTTCAGTAAAATAATAGTTCTCCTGGAGGAGTAAGAATAGTCAACCCGACCCCAAGAATAATACGACCTCGGTATTCCCCCGAATATCGAGTACTACTTGCGATAGGTGCACTTGCCTCATCCAGCACGCCCACGACGATTGACTCACCGAACCAACCACAGTAAGAGTCTGTTCGCGGGCGCATCAAGTTTTTGGCGCCGTTGCCGGGGAAATCTTCGAGTTGCTATTTCGAATTCCGGAGTCTATTACTTTTACTTATTTTCTATAAACTAAAAAAACAAAAAACTCTATTTTAAATAAAATAAAAAAAGAGTTTATTTTGTTTTATTTTTTCTTTGGGTGTATGACCCGTGGACAACCCTCCGAGTCTGAAGATTTTGACTTCGACCCTGAGATCGAACGCTCCCTTGTGCGTATTCGATCTCAACGCCGAATTCCTTCTTTAGACCCCGAAGAATTTATCGGCGAACCCTCTTTTGAAGTTATGGCCGCCCCTATCCCTGCCCCGGCGGCCGAGCGTACTATGTCTTATTACGCCCGACCTAACCTGGATGATACTGGGTCTAGTATTGTTCGCCATGCGGTGGCGAATAATAATTTTGAAATAAAATCGAGTGTCATTCAAATGGTCCAAAACGCCGTGCAGTTCGATGGACTGCCGGATGAGGACCCGAATATCCACTTGTCCAACTTTTTGGAAATATGCGACACCTTCAAGATTAATGGCGTCACTGATGACGCCATTCGCTTGCGCCTATTTCCTTTTTCCCTTAAGTCCAAAGCGAAGGCGTGGTTGAATGCCCTCCCGCGAGGATGTATCACCACGTGGGCTGAGTTGACGGAGCGGTTCCTAACGAAGTACTTTCCGCCCGCAAAAACTGTAAAGTTGCGGGCAGACATTTCTTCGTTTGTGCAAAACGATCCTGAGTGTCTATACGAGTCTTGGGAACGGTTTAAGGAATTCCTCCGCCGGTTCCCGCACCACGCACTGCCAACGTGGTTGCAAGTACAAATTTTTTATAATGGGCTTAATTTTCAGACGCGTCAAATGATTGACGCGGCTGCCGGGGGCACACTAAACAACAAAACCCCCGAGGCCGCCCAGGATTTATTCGAAGAGATGACTATGAACGCCTATCAATGGAATGTCCCGCGGGGACGCCCAAAGCCGGCGGTTGGTCTTTTTGAAGTGGATGCCACTGCTCTCTTAACCCTTCAAGTTGAAAGGTTAAGAAAGCAGGTGGCAGAGATGTCTACTGCCTCCTCCACTCCGCCTTGTTTTATTCCCCCCAACGTCTGCGTGACCGAAGAGTTCGTGGACTTCATAGGAAATTCGGGTCGTCCTTCCTTCAATCCCAACAACAACTCTTATAGTAATAACTATAATCCGGGTTGGAAGAATCACCCAAATTTCTCTTGGAGCAACCCGAACAATGCGCAGCGTCCCCCTCTTTCTTATGCGCCCGGATTTCTGCCGCCTCCTCCTCTTCCAAAACCCTCCCCGATGGAGGAAAATTTTTCTAAGTATATTGCGTCCAACGAGTCAAATATCCGGAACATCACCAGATCAGTAAAAACTCTCGAACAACAGGTTGGACAACTGGCGAGGATGATGTCTGAGTGCACGCTCGGGGCACTGCCGAGAAACACGAAGCCCAATCCGCGGGAGAATGCCAACGCTATAACCCTCCGTAGCGGAAAGGAGGTGGTCGATCCAAAACGGACCGACCCTCAGGTACATATTTCACCTCCGACCCCTCTTCCCCTTTCTTCGATTACGCCGCCTTTACCGATTTTAAAAGAAAAAGTTATTTTAAACAAGGCCTTGCCGTATCCGCATAAATTTGATAACGAGCGTAAGGACGCGCAATATGAAAAATTTATTTTATTATTAAAACAAATTCATATTAATGTTCCTTTTTTGCGAGGCTATCTCGCAAATGCCCAAATATGCGAAATTTTTAAAAGAATTACTTTCTAATAAACGCAAATTAGAGGATATTTCGCATGTATCTCTCAACGCTGTCTGCTCGGCGGCCCTGACTAATACATTGCCCACAAAACAAAGCGACCCGGGACGGTTTTCCATCCCGTGCCTTTTTGGCGATATATTAGTAAAGTACGCCTTAGCTGCTTTAGGGGCTAGCATTAATCTGATGTCGTTCTCACTCTTTCAACGTTTAGGTTTGGGTACTCCTAGTCCTATGAATATGCGCATCCAATTAGCGGATCGCTCGGTAAAGTTCCCTATTGAGCTAGTGGAGGACGTCCTTGTCCGAGTAGACAAGTTTACCTTCCCGGTAGACTTCGTCATCTTAGACATCGAGGAGGACGCCGAGGTACCTATAATACTCGGTCGCCCTTTTCTCGCCACCTCCCGCGCACTAATAGATGTTAGTAATGGTCGTCTTCTCCTCCGGGTAGGAGATGACCAAGTTACTTTCTCTATTAATCGCTTGATGGACAATTTGTCATCGAGCGACGATTTCTACTATTCTTTAGATACCTTTTTTGGAGATCGTTCTTCTCCCGTTTTCGAGTCCGTATTTTTAAACGACGATATTTATGCGCTCGAAAATTTTAAATGCGATGATGATACCTCTTTAGACTTGCCTTTCGAACCAATTGGTAAGAAAGACATAGGAATTAAAACCTCCCTAGAAGAACCGCCCATCCTAGACCTCAAACCCTTACCCGACTCACTCAAATACGCTTTTTTGGGAAAAGGCGATACACTTCCAGTTATTATTTCTTCGGACTTGAGTGATTCGGAGACTTCCGATTTATTGGAAGTTTTATTTAAACATCGCCACACAATTGCGTGACAAATCTCTGACTTAAAGGGGATTAGCCCCTCCTTTTGCACCCATAAGATATTTCTTAACGATAATTGCCACAAAACGATTCAGCCGCAGCGTCGTCTTAACCCAAACATGAAAGACATCGTTAAAGCCGAGATTATTAAGTTATTAGATGCGGGGATTATCTACCCTATTTCGGACAGTGCATGGGTTAGTCCCGTACATGTCGTGCCCAAGAAGGGCGGTCTAACCGTAGTGGCGAATGAGCATAACGAGCTCGTCCTAACTCGTACTATTACGGGTTGGCGAGTGTGCATCGATTATAGAAAACTTTATGATGCAACCCGCAAGTACCATTTCCCCCTACCTATTCTGGACCAGATTTTAGAGCGTTTATCCGGTCATCCATATTATTGTTTTTGAAAGAGCAGCTAGATCTGAAATACTCTAGAGGGGGGTGAATAGAGTATGGTGCTTAAAAACTTTTTGCAACAATTGTTGCAATCTGAGTGAACAGGGAAGCAAATAATAAATCTAAACACAGCAGATAACTAATTACAACCTACAAAAGAAACTAATCACAGATCCTAACTAAACACAGAACAATCACAGCCAGAAACAAAAATAAAGACAAGCAAGCCAGAAGACACAAGGAGCTATAGTGGTTCCCCTAAACTTGGGTACATCCACTCTTCTACCACCCTAGGTAGGAATCCACTACAGGATGAGTTGATCAGGTGTCCTGAGCACCAATGAGCTTTTGATAAGGTGCTCAAAAACCAAATCAGATTTTTTGATCAGGTGTCTTTCCACCAATGAGCTTTTGACAAGGTGCTCAAAAACCAGACACAAACTTTTGAAGGGAGTTTGAAAAACCCTTTACAGAGATGGGGATGAGAGAGTGATGGAAGTCTTCTCTTTCTCAAAGCAGCTGAGAAGACTATGTGGATTTGATGTTGTCAAAGCTCCCCCTGAGTTCTTGAGATGTTCAGGAAATGAAGCTTTGCTGAGGGTGATAGGCCTTCAGAAATTTGATCTCCAGCAAATGATGATTTCAGCAATAGCTGAAATGTTAGGTGTCTGGAGTCTTGAAATATGTTGGCCTTGAACACTTGAATCACAGGAGATCTGAAGATTTCAGATGGTTGATCTCCTTGGATGTGTGTTCTGTATGAATTCTTTTAGACAGAGAATGTCTACAGCTCTTTCTCTTGTGAACAGTTGATGTTGAGAAAGATGTTGTTCAGAGAATATTTTTCTTGTTCTTCTTGTCTGTGCTATCTGTGCTGTCTGAGAGATTCAAAAGTCTTGAGTTTTATTCTCTGGTTCTGAATAGAGAAAGATCCTCTGTTAAGGATAGCCGTTGGCCTGTCATTAGTTGACTCCTTAATTGCAATAGTCTTCTGGGGGAAAGTCCAAAGAAACATTCCTTGATAATCACTTGAAACTTGGTCCAGAATAAATGAAAACGGCTAGAAAATCTTCTGAATTAATTCTGAATAACTCCTTAACTGTTCTGAATTTGAATCCTGAAAATCCTTTAACTCTTCAGAAAAACGTCGAACTGAGCTCTGCTATTGTCGAACTGAGCTCAGCGATTTGGACTTATACAACAACAGAGATCGTCGATCTGAGCTCAACTATCGTCGACCTGAGCTCAGAGATAGAGAATCAATACTGAAGTCAAGATCGTCGAACTGAGCTCGAAGATCGTCGAATGGAGTTCGACGATTTGTTGAAGTTGAGCTCAGCGATCGTCGAATGGAGTTCGACGATCCGTCGAAGTTGAGCTAAACGATCGTCGATTGGAGTTCGATGATTCGTCGTACTAAGCTCGACGAAATGACTTAGTCTTCAAATTGAAAATCCTTGGTCTTGAGGGCAGCTTCCAAACCTAAATACTAACCCTTAGACTCAATTCTAATTGAGCTTTAGAGCTATACAGAGAGGTCAAAAACAGGTTTCCTAAAGACATAGTGATCCTGACCCAAATTAGTAATAGGGTGTTCCAACAATCTCCCCCTATTTGGGTTAGGATTACTATTTACAGAACTTGGAAACATTAAATAACAACATACACAGCAGCAATACAGAAATGCAATAAACAGGACATTACAGAAGCACAGATAAATTATCCCAGACAGAATTCAGAAATCAGAATGATTGTCACCTTACATAATTATTCTTTCTCCTTGCTCTTTATAAGTTTGATTTCTCTATTAGGATTGAGGGCTTCTTTCTTTGACCTTCTGTCATCTGCTGCACCTAAAGAAGTTTGTTGATTAGGCCTGGGAACCACAGCTTCAGGATGCAACTCCATATATCTATCAGAGTCAAAGAATTTGCTTGAGCCATATCTTTCCAGTTCTTTCTTTCTTTGTTCAGACAATGTAGTAATGTTGGAAGAATCTCTGCCTTGCTCTTTAACTTTCTTAATTTGATCCAAGACAGCTAGCTCTTTCATCCTGGCAGTCCATGCAGTAGGGTTATTTTCTAGATCTTCAAAGGGCACTGGATGCTCATATCTGTTGGATGGATTATCTTGAGGAGCTCTGGAGGAGACTACTTCTTTTAACTTATAGGGAAAATGACCTGAGGTTGTATCTGATGAAGCTTGTCCTTCCCTAGAGTAAGGATGTTGCCTAGAATAACCCTTTGAGTAGACTTGGAATTCCCTCTGGCTTCCTCTGTAACTTCCTCTTCTAGATTGAGAACCTCTGGACTGGCTTCCCCTATAAGATCTTGCATGAGGCTGATAGGGGTTTTGGCTTTTAGCAGAAGGTTGAGCAGCTGAGCTTCCACCTGCACCTGCATCAGGAGGAGGTAGTCGAGGAGGATGAGGATGGTGAAACTGGGAAGATCCTTTCTCATACTTCCTCTTCTTCTTCATGGCTTTAAGTTGGTTCTTGGAATACTGCATCCAATGCTCAGTTATGGGGCAGTCATGAATAATGTAATATGGTATGTCATTAGTGTCCTTGACTTTGGCTGGAGGCACCCTTTTCATAGCTTTGCTCCTTGCCTTTCTCTTCCTGGCAATAGTGGCAGAGGAGTCATCAGAATCAGTCCTGAATTCATCACTTTCAGAACTTTGCTCATCATATAGAGCATCAATCTTTTTCAAATATTCTTTCTGAAGTTGGGTTGGAGCAGATGAAGCAGCAGTGGTTGTAGCAGCAGCAGATACAGTACTAGTAACAATAGAAGTTGTAGCAGAAGCAGTTGTAACAACAGACACAGAAGTTTCTGGAGCAATCCTTGCAGAAGATACAACAGCAGTAATAACAGTAGCAGCTGGAGCAGCAACAGATTCAGATAAAGCTTTTTCAGATACATGAGCCTCAGCATCAGTAATAACAGTAGGAATATCATCAGCAAAAACTAGAAGGCTCAAAATCATATGCCTCTGTCTGCATATCCTCAGGAACTGGAACAACATCATCATCATTACTGACAGCAGCAGCAACAGATTCAGCAACAATATTTGCAGCATAAACTGAATTGACAAAAGAAGTTATAACCCTGGTGTCACAACTTGAGAAGGGCACAATGGCCTTAGAAAGATCCTCTAATGGCTGGACAACAACTCTCTCTGGAAGACAACTGAAATAAATTGAATCAAAAATTGAGAGCAGTGACCTGAGGTCTACTGAAAAGATTGCAACTGGAGGAGTTGAAACTGGAGCCTGAGTAACAGCAGCAGCAGCAGGAGCTGAAGAAATAGCAGCAGCAGGCAATCTCACCACTTCATTAGGCATCTCCCCTGCCTAGATTCAGAGAATGCTGGATCAAGGCACACTGATGAAGGGATTGCCTGAGGAAATAGGGAAGATAGCCTGGCAGAGAGGGCTGCCACTGACTGAAGTAATGGAGCCAAGGAGGTCTCCAATAGAAGTAATAGCCTGGGGTCTAGCAGTTCATATAACTGGTCAGCTAGGGCTGGAATATCTACTTGCTCAGTAGGCAATTGATCAGAGGTAGAGTATGGATCTATTGGTGATGGTGGTGGAGAGCTGGTGTATGAGGGAAGTGATGGTTGAGGTGAGGGTATTGTGGAGATGGAAGACAGTGGGATGGAGATAGAGGGTGTGAAGGTGGGTTGATCCAGAATGTCTTGTAGAAGCTGTTGGTAAGATGTTGATGAGGAGGGTAGCTCAGGAGGAGATGAGGGTGAGTCATCCATGAAGGAATCATCAAGAAGATTGAAAGATGGAATGGTGGATGATGTGTCCATGTCTAGTTGAGGGTAGGAATATAATGGATGGAATGGTTTCTTCTGTGACTGGTAGAGTTGGAATTGGAGATGGTATTGATGTTGGAGATGGGCTGGAGATGATGATTGGGGATGGAGTTTAAATGGTGGATGGAACTGGAGGGGATGAAATAGGAGGAGGAGGAGGAGAAGCAGCAGCAGACAAGTCATCTGCAGGGGCAGAGACTTGAGGGGAAGTGACTGTGACAGTCCTTGTGCCTGAAGTTGTGCTTGCAGAAGGCCTGCTGGGCTTTATTATCTGCCTGTCCCATTTGCCAAATAGGGCACATGACAATCTCTTTGAAGCATTAATATGTATCCCAGAAGATACTAGCAGAGTAGGGCATCTGTTCTGAAGAAAGAGCACAAGGATCCTCCCAAAATTCACAAAGTTCTTGTTTATTTTCTTTTTAATCAGGTCAAAGAAGACCTCTCCCCAGTTCAATTGCTTCTTATCCACAATGGCTCCCATCAAGCACAGCTGATACCTAGAGATAATATCATGTGCTGAATGCTTGGCCAGCAAAACCTTGCCCACTACATCAGCCAAGAACCTGTATTCCCACAACTAGGTTCTTCTTCAGCAGCTTGCTAGGGTTAGCATCAGAGTGACCCATTCTTGCAAGCAGATCAGCAAATTCCTCTCCAGACAAATCAGCAGAGTCTCTTCCAGAACTTAACTCAAAAACTTCTGTTAGAATGGCTGGAGTCAAGGGTACCTGAGTTCCAGAAATTGAACCAACTATTGTGTTTTGATCCTGGTTGTGGGCAGTGTAGACCCACTCCTTAATCTCATCAGCAGCAACCTTGATTCTTGTCGACATGATGGTAGCAAGTTTCTGCTCCTTGAATAGTTCCAGAATATCTTAAAAACTTGATCAGTGGTGCTGAAAGACTCCATGTCTATATCGAATCCAGCATCGAATTTCATTGCAGCAAGAACAACAATAGAGATGGCCATTGTTACCTGCAAAAATCAACAAATAAAACGACCAAGTGTAGAGATGTTTGGATGGAAAGAGAATTTTTGCAGAGAAATCGAAAGCGCAAAAGGAGAACGACGGCGAAAAATGAATTTTATATTAGAGTTCGACGCAGAAAAGGAAAGATCGTTGAACTCAGTTCGACGATCGGGGCTTCTAAAGGAATCTGAAGAGTCTTCAATATCGTCGATCTCCGTTCGACGATATTGGAGAGCGTCGAGCTCCGTTCGACGATAGTTCAGAGAATAAAATCGTCGAGCACCGTTCGACGATCGTTGACCTGGAGAGATAGTTCAGACTATCTGAGAAGCGCTGAACTCAGGTCGACGATTTCGGAAATCGTCGATCTCCGTTCGACGATCTGGGGGAAAATCGTCGAGCGCAGTTCAGAGGCCAGAGATACAATCTAGACACTAAGAAAAATCAAGATGTTTACCTAGTCTTGGTCACTTTTAAAACTTTTAAAATCTTGGATATTATTTTAGATCTCCTCCATCTAACATTCCTAACTGATTTAGGAAGAAGGTGTGTTTCGTTTCATCCAAGGGTTTGGTGAAAATATCTCCCCTTTGTAAATCAGTTGGGATATATTGAAGTTCAATTTTATTCTTCTCAACATTATCCCTTAAAAAGTGATGCCTAATTTCTATGTATTTTGTCCTACTATGGAGGACTGGATTTTGAGCTATAGAAATAGCACTGGTGTTATCACAAAAGATTTTAGACTTCTCTAAGTTATAGCCATAGTGTAGGAGTTGGTTTTGAATCCACAAGATTTGTGAACAACAACTGCCTGCAACCATATATTCAGTTTCAGCAGTTGAAGTTGACACAGAAGTTTGTTTCTTGCAAAACCAAGAGATAAGTCTGTCACCAAGGAACTGACAAGTTCCACTGGTGCTTTTCCTATAAATTCTGCATCCAACATAATCAGCATCAGAAAATCCAGTTAATTCAAATGCTGAATCTTTTGGATACCAGAGACCTAGATTTGGACAACTTTTTACATACCTGAGAATCCTTTTAACTAATGTTAGGTGTGACTCTCTAGGGCTTACTTGGAATCTAGCACATATACAGGTAGCAAACATTATATCTAGTCTACTAGCTGTAAGGTACAGTAAGGAGCCAATCATTGCTCTATATGTTGTCTGATCAACAGGTTTCCCATGTTCATCAGCATCCAATACAACATTAGTAGGCATAGGTGTTTTCATACAAGATGCTTCAGACATGCCAAATTTCTTAACCAATTCATTTGCATACTTAGTTTGAGAAATAAATATGCCTTCAGCATGTTGTTTGACTTGTAATCCTAGAAAGAAGGATAGCTCACCCATGCTACTCATTTCAAATTTAGAATGCATTAGGTTGGAGAACCTTCTGCACAATTTTGAATCAGTAGAGCCAAAAATAATATCATCTACATAAATCTGTACTAGTAGGGTATGAGACTTATGGGTTCTAATAAAAAGAGTTTGATCTACTCTACCCCTTATAAATCCATTTTCCAGAAGGAAGCATGCTAGGGTATCATACCATGCTCTAGGAGCTTGCTTGAGACCATATAATGCTTTGTTCAACTTTAAAACATAATCAGGATACGTTGGAGAGATAAAACCTGGAGGTTGTCTGACATAGACTTCTTCTTTGATGTCTCCATTTAGAAATGCACTTTTTACATCCATCTGATATACCTTGAAGCCTTTGTGTGCTGCATAAGCTAAGAAGATTCTGATGGCTTCCAATCTTGCAACTGGTGCAAAAGTCTGGTCATAGTCTATGCCTTCTCCTTGAGAGTATCCTTGAGCAACTAGCCTTGCCTTGTTCCTGACAATTACTCCTTGATCATCCAATTTGTTTCTGAACACCCACTTTGTTCCAACAATGGAGTGATCCTTAGGCTTTGACACTAGTTCCCAAATTTTGTTCCTTTCAAATTGATGCAACTCTTCTTGCATTGCAATGATCCAGTGTGGATCTTGCTCTGCATATTGAATGGATTGAGGTTCAATTTGAGATAGGAAGCAAATGTGCAATAGGTTTTGGTTGACCTGATTTCTGGTTTGCACACCAGCTGAGATGTCTCCAATTACTTGGGAAATTGGATGGTCTCTTGATGTTACTAAATCAGCAGGGGGTGTTGATTGTTCACCAACCTGTGTTGTTGTTTTCTCTTGTGGTACAACAACTGGCTCTTCAAGTTGTTTCTCTTCAATATGTTGAATGCTTTCTTCATCTTCACTGCTTTCTTCTTTTTAAGTAACCTGTAACTTGTTCAAATCTTCAACAAGAGAATGTACCTGCAAGGGTTCTATGGTAGAAGTGTTCTTCTCCTTGAAAGACATGTTAGATTCATCAAATGATATGTGAACAGATTCCTCAATTTTAAGAGATGATTTATTATAAACCCTATAAGCCTTACTGATCATGGAGTATCCCAGAAACACTCCTTAATCAGCTTTAGCTTGAAATTTTGCTAAATATCTCTTGTCATTATTATGTATATAGCAAATGCAACCAAAAATTCTAAAATAATCAACTTTAGGTTTCTTCACTTTGAGTAATTAATAAGGAGTCTTGCCCTTTAGTTTATGTATTAAACTTCTGTTCAGCACATAGTTGGAGATGTTCACTGCCTTTGCCCAAAAAGATAGAGGAAGGTGAGAATCTGACAACAATGTAGTGGCAGATTCAATAAGGGTTCTATTTTTCCTTTCAGCTACCCCATTTTGTTGAGGAGTTCTAGGAGCTGAGAAAGTATGCCTGATCCCTTCACTCTGACAGAACTCTTGCATAAGAAGAGAATCAAACTCTGTCCCATGATCACTTCTGATCAGGGCAATGTGAGTATTGAACTCAATCTGTATATATTTGAGAAATTCTGTCAAACACTTAAAGTTATCAGACTTCTTCCTCAGAAAGAACACCCATGTGAATCTAGAGAAGTCATCTACAACTACTAAAGTGTAAGATTTCCCTCCTAGGCTTTGTACTGTAATGGGTCCAAAGACATCCATGTGTAACAGATACAATATCCTAGGTGAATCACTCTTATTAAGTGATTTAAAATTATTTTTAGTTTGCTTGCCTAATTGACAAGCCCTGCAGAGTCCTTCCTTCTTGTAGGGGCCAGAAGGTAGTCCTCTAACAAGGTTGTCCTTGGATAGCCTAGTAATAGTTCTAAGGTTTAAGTGTCCTACTCTCTTATGCCATAAAATATTAGGTCTACAAACAGAATTAAATAGGCAAATGTCTACATCTGTTGAAAGAAAATCTACTAGATAGATGTTACCTTTCCTTTTACCTGTCAACACAGTTGTGTTGTCCTCTGACTTGATCTTGCATAATGCTTTACTGAAAGTCACCTGGTAGCCTTCATCACATAGCTGACTGATACTTATCAAATTATGCTTCAGTCCTTCCACATAGGCTACCTTTTTGAATGTCTCTGTCCCAATCTGGACTGCACCATATCCTTTAGTTTGTCCAAAGTTTGAATCACCAAAAATAACTTTGGGTCCAAGCTTGGCTTTAAAGGATGTGAGGTTGTCCTTGTTTCCTGTCATGTGCTTTGAGCACCCACTATCCAAGTACCATTGCTGGTTTGATGTTGGATAGGTCTTCACCTACACATAAAATAATTCATTTGTTTTTGACCCAGTTTACCTTGGGCATAGGTTGATAACCTTTAAACTCAGAGATAAAAGACATCCCATGTTGACTCTTATAACCTTTAGGATGATATCCCCTTGGAGGTATGATCCATTCAATATAAGGGTTAAAGCTTTGGGATGAGGGACCCCTATGATTGGATTTTGATTTGCCCTTGAAGTAATTTCCAGAGCTCTGATCTCTGTTCGACGATCGTGGAGCTGCGTTCGACGATCTTGGGTCAGATCGTCGAGCTCCGTTCGACGGTCGACTGTGGTAGAGTTCAGGAATTAGAGATCGTCGACCTGAGTTTGACGATTTTGCCTGAGATCGTCGATCTATGTTCGACAATCGTCGAGCTCCGTTCGACGATTTCTGCTAGAACTTAGTTGTCTTAGGCAGATCAGAATTCTTCCTAGCTACCTCTACAACTCCCTTCCCTTTATCAGAAATGAACTTGATTGGGTTGTTAGAACTATAGGTTGGCTGGATGAAGCACCCAAGCCCAGTGTACTATTAAATCTGGAGTTCACTGTGCTTGTGATGTCCATCAGCTTGATACTTCTCCCATTAAGGGATTCTTCATGCTTCTTGGCCTCTGATAGCTCACCTTTCAGTGAAGCTATCTGCTCCCTACAGCACTCCAACTTCTTAGAGAGTTTGAGGTTTTCTGACTTTAAGATATTATGTTCAGATAAATGATTTCTAAGAGAAATAATTTCCTTCTCAGATTTTAGTAAGTCTAAACATAATGCTTTAAACTCAGATTTAAAGTCCTCTGAATTGAAATCAAAAGAACTGATTACCTGGTCTTCTTCAAGTTGAGTCTCTGAGTCTGACTCTGACTCTTTTTCATCTGAATTGTGTTGAGAGACATTGATTGCCATCATGCAGAACTCCTTCTCTTCTGCATCATCTTCATCATCACTGGAGCTGGATGAGGCTTCTGACTCCTCTTCAGTTTCACTCCAGGATTCAGCAACAAATCCCTTCCTTGTGTGTTTGTTCTTGCTTGTGGAGGGTTTGCCATTGCTACTTTTCTTATTGAAGTCTTTCTCCTTTCTTCTTTCTTTCTTGTCCCTTCTGTCCTTATTTTTGTTCTCTGGACAGTCAGGTACAATGTGCCCTGGTTTCCTGCAACCAAAACAAACAATTTCTTTATTGTTTGACTTATCATACCTTGGCTTATCATGCTCTTTGTATGATCTCCTTCTGAAGTCCTTTCTGGCCATCTTGTAAAATCTTTTGGCCAATAGACTGAGCAGTTCATCATTGCCTGTGACTTTATCTTCAGGCTGATCTTCAGTTGCTTTGAAGGCTATTGTCTTCTCTTTTCTTGTGGCTGGTGAGGCAGCCTTCTGCTCTTCTTCTCTGTTCTTAATGAGCAGCTCATAAGATTTGAGCTTGCCCAAAAGAGCTTCTGTGGTGACCTCATTCAAACTTCTGGCATCCTTGATTGGCCAGATCCTTGAATCCCAAGTGCTTGGGAAGCACATTAGGATTTTATCATTTAGTTCAGTCAGTGATATCTCCTTATCCAAAGTCCTGAGTTCACTGACTATCAGACTGAGTCTATTGTACATATCTCCAACTGACTCTGCTTCTCCCTTCTTGAAATTCTCATATTGGGATATGAGGTGGGATCTCCTGTCCTTTCTTTCATCAGCTGAGCCTGAGACTATTTCAGAGAGTTTATCCCAGATTTCCTTTGCTGAATTACATTCAGCCACCTTTTGAAAGATGTCATCAGACATGGTCTGGGCCAAGATGTTCATAGCATTTGCATCAGCTATCTTCCACTTCTTGATATCAGCATCTGTTCCTGATGGAGGTGAAATAGCATTTGTACTTGTGTTCTCTGGAGGTCTTGGACAAACTGTCAAAACAGAATTAAAAATATCCTCGTCAATAGAATTCATGTATAATCTAATCCTTGCTTTCCAAAGTGCAAACTTGGACAGATTGTGTAACGACCCTAGCCGATCCAACGTGACAACGTCACGGCTCCGCTCTAGGCGACGCTACCGAGCTGCAGCCCAAGCACCCCAACCCCTCTCCCTCCACAGGCAGGTTGTTGGTGGCCGCAGCCTCCCTTTGATGAGGCAAACTCGATAGTCAAGCCCGCACTACGGGGACTTCCCAGAAGGTCACCCATCCCAGTACTACTCCAGCCCGAGCACGCTTAACTATGGAGTTCTTTCAACTCTCATCACCAATTGAGCTGCAGATCAATTGGTGATGAGAGTTGAAAGAACTCCATAGTTAAGCGTGCTCGGGCTGGAGTAGTACTGGGATGGGTGACCTTCTGGGAAGTCCCCGTAGTGCGGGCTTGACTATCGAGTTTGCCTCATCAAAGGGAGGCTACAGCCACCAACAACCTGCCTGTGGAGGGAGAGGGGTTGGGGTGCTTGGGCTGCAGCTCGGTAGCGTCGCCTAGAGCGGAGCCGTGACGTTGTCACGTTGGATCGGCTAGGGTCGTTACAATAAAAAGTGTGATTTTTATATATGGGTGGACATTCTGGTTTGAGTTCATGGTAACATAAAATATGCTGCGCTAGAATGGAATGAGTTAAGGATTCGCATAGATTTTGATTTCCACACGTGATTCTTTCGCTTATATGTGAGATATGACGTGGGGCCCCGGCCGGACCCACCGTTATATGTCATGTGACAGGTGGGGGCGTTACAAAGTGGTATCAGAGCCAGGTTTAGATTGTTTGGGAGGAGAGAACATAAATGAACTCATGAATGTCCACTCGGAATGTATGTCATGCACAAGATGTGCGTGAGTGTGTAGTCAATGTCGCAGTACCGTTATGAGTTGAAGGATTAATGGTGTTCTGTACATTGATAGGTGGCGAGGGATGGAGCTGGGCCGTCTGAGCCCCAGCGGTCTGCTGAGAGTGCAGCACCTGTGGAAGCGCCTATGCCTCCCTCGGCAGAAGCCATACGGGTGGTGACGGAGACAGTGCTTGCAGTGTTACAAGCACAGCCTACTGGACAGGCAAGGCAAGAGCATGCTGCCGTGGTGGTGGAAGAGCAAGCACGTGACGACGCATTGACACGTTTTATGCACTTTCATCCACCGACGTTTGGTGGAGCGCTTTCCCCAACGCAGGCAGAAGATTGGTTGGCAAGGGTTAAAAGGATCCTGACCGCAATCCGGACGGTCGAGGAACAGAAAGTGCTGTTGGCCACGTTTCTGTTGGAAGGAGATGCGAGATTATGGTGGGATTAAATTGAAGTGCATCACTTGGCAGGTCGAGGTTTAACGGAGGTTTCCATGGATGAATTCTCCCGAATATTTTTAGCCAAGTATGTGCCAGTGTCGCAGAGGATTGCGATGGAAAATGGGTTTCTCCGTTTGGTGCAGGGTGAGCAAGATATTGATACCTACCTGCATGAGTTTATGAGATTGGGGAGATATGCGGGATCTACCTTTGCGGAGGAAGCACAAAAGACGAATCGGTTTTATGAAGGATTGCGAGATGAATTGAGATTGGCACTCCCGAGTTCAGTGAGCCAAGACTTTCAAGCATTGGTCGATACAGCTCGTGCCTTGGAAAAAGATATGAAGCGAGTACAAGCGAATAAGCGACTGGCAGTGGAAAAGTCAGAATCTAAAGTGTCGCAGTTGGATCAATCGGAGTTTCGACGACAAGAGAAGAAAAGATTTAGGCCGACGGAATCAGCTCCGTCGACTGTTTCTTCGGGGGCGACTTATGGGTCAGGACGTGTGGATACACGTATATGCTATAAATGCGGGCAGCAAGGACATATAGCAAAATTCTGTCGGAATGCCCCTCCAGGGAGTGAGAAAAAGATAGGTGCGTCATATGAAGAAAAGGGAAAAGCAGTGGCCGAGTCATCTGCACCCCGGACGCAACCACGATTGCATGCTATGGACGTGCAAGAGCCGCAAAGCTCAGTTGGTGAAATTCAGCCTCAGGTGTTTCAGTTGTCTCTTAATCGCGAATTTCAAAATCGTGAGGCTGAGCGGAGGTGAAACACGAATTACTTCTCGTGGATGCTTTGTTGTATGTAACTGATGTTGATATCTATAGTTGTCGCTATCTATTAAACTTGGTGCACTTGTGATTGTGAGAAGATAAATAAATCATGTTGTTTTATTTTGAGGTCTTTGTGGCTGAATGTGCACAAGTGGAAGATAGGGATGTTTGTTTGTGTTGTATGTTTGTTAGTTTGTGCAGAGGCTTGGAGTGTAAGCTTTGCTGATGTTGTGATTGATTGGCGTCAATTTCGAGGATGAAATTATTTGAAGGGGGGAGGATTGTAACACCCCGAAGTGAATCAGATCAATTTGAGCAAAATCGGGTTCAGGCATGGGTGACACGGCCTGGGACACGGGCGTGTTCCAGGGCGTGTCAGGCCTGGGTAGTGTCGAGCCGTGGAGTCGACGAAATTTGGAGTCGACACAACGGACACGGCCTGCGACACGGGCGTGTCGGGGCCGTGTCGACGATCGGCCTGGATGTCGACGAATTTTCTCGACGATCGTCGAGTGTCGAGTGTCGAGTGAGGACACGGCCTGTGACACGGGCGTGTCACAGGGCGTGTCAGTGGTCGTCGAACTCAACTCGACGATTCGAGCCGGGGCGTGTTTGCGGGACACGGGTGTGTCCTAGTGCACACGGCCAGGCACACGGGCGTGTGCTAGGCCGTGTGCCAGGCCGTGTGAAGTCTCTGGTTGTTTTGGGATTATTTTCGTTGAGGCACACTGCCTCAGACACGGGCGTGTCTGCGGGCGTGTCGGGTACACGGCACGTGACACGGGCGTGTCCCATGGCCGTGTACTGTTGGTTTTGAGTCGGTTGTCTGCCGCTTAGAGGGACACGGCCTGTGACACGGGCGTGTCACAGGGCGTGTCAGGCCGTGTTTTAGCTTTTCTGGCCAAATCTGAGCCGTTTGTTTCCCTCTTCCTGGATCCAGTGGCTGGGCTCTGTCCAGGTGTTGTGAAGGCCGAGAAAAAGGGGATTTAATCCCTCTTTCTTCTTCTTCTTCTCCTTCATGTTTTTCCAAGAAAGGGAAGAAGAGAGGCCAAGGCAAGAGGGAAGGGAGGAGTCTTCCAGCTGCTGTAGGAGCTGCGGAGTGCGGAGCGAAGATCCGAGAGCGGATTCGTGAAGGCGAAGCCGAGGCGGTGATTTCCATCCGGCTACTTCATGGCGCCGAAGCGATCTTCAAGGGTAACGATCTCCTTCTTGGACATCGAAGTTCTTCCTTTATGCATGTGCTTGGAATCCTCCACCAAGAGGTGGATTTGCGGAAGTGATTCCTTTGTTGAGTCTGCATCTAGAGCCGAAATTCTGGAGTACGGCATAGGCATGCTGTGTGAAGCCCATCTGGACCGGTAGTCTGGATTGGTGATGTTCATGGGTAAACCGGAGTAGACTCCGTGGATTTGTTGTGATGGAAACAGATTTCTATTGTGATGAATGTATGGATGTGATGCTGAATGTGAGGAGGCTTTGGCAAAGCTCCTAGTTGTGTTATGATCAATTGGTAGCATGCTGGGGAGCTCGTGATAAACCGGCCTGTTACACCACTAGGGTGGGTTGATCTAGTTAGTTAGCGGGATCGATGGGTGGCAATGCTTGGGGAGCCGAGTTAAACCCGGGTTGCTGCACCACATAGTGTGGGTCGATCGGATTAGGAGGGGGGTCGATGGGTAGACATTGCCTGGGGAGCTTGGATAAACCCGGCGTGCTACACTACATGTTGTGGGTCGACCTACTTTGGTTGTTGCTGTGAGGTTGTACCTCTGTGTGGTTTGGGCGGGATGTCGCCATCTTGCGAGACTGGTGGACTAGGGCCGGTCAACCAACAAGTTAAACCCTCGAATCGGCGGTGTATGACTGGTGGATTCCGGTACGCCAAGAAGGTGCCCTGAGTGCACGGAACGTCTGGTGGATTCCAGCGTTTGTGATGTCGTGTGTTTGCTAGTGGGTTAAAGGAACTGCTACATATACTTGTGGATGATGCTTGATGATATGTGATGAGCACTGTATACAGGGAAGGAACCACTACCCCGGGTAGGGGGTAGGGTTGTTATAATGGGCCAGCCAAATGCTGACCGTTACTTTGTTTTCTGGTTTGGTTTGGATATGGGCTTGCAGGTGCCGCAGCTTGAATTGAAAGGAATAAGTGGAATGAATGGCTAGCCTGCTGCTGTTGACCTTTGAAGGCCATGCGTAGAGTGGTGTTTGGATTTCATGTGTGGCCGGCTTGCGTGCCGATGTACGAAATGATTGTTGTGTCAAAAAGGAACTTGTAAGGCCATAAGGCCAGGGTGTGTGGGTTGGATACAGTCCTGGCATTGTTATATATAAATGTGATTTTTATATATGGGTGGACATTCTGGTTTGAGTTCATGGTAACATAAAATATGCTGCGCTAGAATGGAATGAGTCAAGGATTCACATAGATTTTGATTTCCACACGTGATTCTTTCGCTTGTCTGTGAGATATGACGTGGGGCCCCGGCCGGACCCACCATTATATGTCATGTGACAGGTGGGGGCGTTACAGATTGCACACTGGAGGTCTGGTGCTAGCATAATCTTTGTTTTGGGCCATGATTTGTGAAGAAATAATCTAATAATAAAATCTACAGCAAGCAGATCTAACTAGGGATCTTGGGGTTCAGGTGTTAGCCTGTGCAACCACCAAGGTGTGGTATGTTTAACCAACCTCGCTTTGATACCAATTGAAAGAGCAGCTAGATCTGAAATACTCTAGAGGGGGGTGAATAGAGTATGGTGCTTAAAAACTTTTTGCAACAATTGTTGCAATCTGAGTGAACAGGGACGCAAATAATAAATCTAAATACAGCAGATAACTAATTACAACCTACAAAAGAAACTAATCACAGATCCTAACTAAACACAAAACAATCACAGCCAGAAACAAAAATAAAGACAAGCAAGCCAGAAGACACAAGGAGCTATAGTGGTTCCCCTAAACTTGGGTACATCCACTCTTCTACCACCCTAGGTAGGAATTCACTGCAGGATGAGTTGATCAGGTGTCCTGGGCACCAATGAGCTTTTGATAAGGTGCTCAAAAACCAAATCAGATTTTTTGATCAGGTGTCTTGCCACCAATGAGCTTTTGACAAGGTGCTCAAAAATCAGGCACAAACTTTTGAAGGGAGTTTGAAAAACCCTTTACAGAGATGGGGATGAGAGAGTGATGGAAGTATTCTCTTTCTCAAAGCAGCTGACAAGACTATGTGGATTTGATGTTGTCAAAGCTCCCCCTGAGTTCTTGAGATGTTCAGGAAATGAAGCTTTGCTGAGGGTGATAGGCCTTCAGAAATTTGATCTCCAGCAAATGATGATTTCAGCAATAACTGAAATGTTAGGTGTCTGGAGTCTTGAAAGATGTTGGCCTTGAACACTTGAATCACAGGAGATCTGAAGATTTCAGATGGTTGATCTCCTTGGATGTGTGTTCTGTATGAATTCTTTTAGACAGAGAATGTCTACAGCTCTTTCTCTTGTGAATAGTTGATGTTGAGAAAGATGTTGTTCAGAGAATATTTTTTCTTGTTCTTCTTGTCTGTGCTATCTGTGCTGTCTGAGAGATTCAAAAGTCTTGAGTTTTATTCTCTGGTTCTGAATAGAGAAAGATCCTCTGTTAAGGATAGCCGTTGGCCTGTCATTAATTGACTCCTTAATTGCAATAGTCTTCTGGGGGAAAGTCCAAAGAAACATTCCTTGATAATCCCTTGAAACTTGGTCCAGAATAAATGAAAACGGCTAGAAAATCTTCTGAATTAATTGCGGAATAACTCCTTAACTGTTCTGAATTTGAATCCCGAAAATCCTCTAACTCTTCAGAAAAATGTCGAACTGAGCTCTGCTATCGTCGAACTGAGCTCAGCGATTTGGACTTATACAGCAACAGAGATCGTCGATCTGAGCTCAACTATCGTCAACCTGAGCTCATAGATAGAGAATGAATACTGAAGTCAAGATCGTCGAACTGATCTCGAAGATCGTCGAATGGAGTTCGACGATTTGTTGAAGTTGAGCTCAGCGATCGTCGAATGGAGTTCGACAATCAGTCGAAGTTGAGCTAGACGATCGTCGATTGGAGTTCGACGATTCGTCGTACTGAGCTCGACGAAATGACTTAGTCTTCAAACTGAAAATCCTTGGTCTTGAGGGCAGCTTCCAAACCTAACTACTAACCCTTAGACTCAATTCTAATTGACCTTTAGAGCTATACAGAGAGGTCAAAAACAGGTTTCCTAAAGACATAGTGATCCTGACCCAAATTAGTAATAGGGTGTTCCAACAGGTTTCTTGATGGTTTATCGGGGTTTTTCCAAATCCCCTTTTGCCCCGATGATCAAGAGAAAACAACTTTTACTTGCCCGTTTGGCACCTTCGCATATCGAAGAATGCCATTTGGACTCTGCAATGCGCCGACTACATTCCAAAGATGTATGCTAGTGATCTTTGGCGAGCTAGTAGAAGACATTATGGAAGTCTTTATGGATGACTTTTCTATTTTCAGACGCTCTTTTCCCGATTGCCTTCACAATTTAGATCGTGTCCTTCAACGGTGCGAGGACACAAGCCTTGTAGTGGCATGTCATCCTTTGGACATGGGCGTGTGAAAGTGAAGGTTAGATCTGAAATACTCTAGAGGGGGGTGAATAGAGTATTGTGGTCTCTTACAAAATCTTTACAACTTTTGCTGTAATCCTAGGTGAACAGGTTAGCAAACAAAGTAATAAGCACAGCAACCTAACAAATCACAGAATACAGCCAAAACAAAATAAAAAGGGCAACCAGACGACACAAGAAATTATAGTAGTTCCCCAACCTGGGTACATCCACTCTTCTACCACCCTGGTAGGAATCCACTCAGATTTTTGATCAGGTGCCTGACACCAATGAGCTTTTGTTCAGGTGCTCAAAAACCAAAACCTCAAGTCTTTTGGTAAGAGACTTGCAACCAGGAATAATTTTGAAGGGACTTAAAACCCTGTACAGAGGATGAAAAAAATGTGATGGTGTCTTCTCATTCTCAATAACAACTGAGAAGACTAGTGGATTGATTTCAGCAGATTGCTCCCCCTAAGATCTTGAATGGATCAGGAAATCTAGAGCTCTGCTTCAGGGTGACAGGTCTTCAAAAACTTGATTGCCTTGACCAGAGATTGCTTCAGGAACTTCTTCGACAGATAGAGTTATTGTTGTCCTTCTGAAGTTGTCCTGTAGGGTGGAAAGAAGAAGACTCTTGATAGAGATTGTATGTTCTTCTTCTTCTTGATGATGATGTTCTCTGGCCTAGGCTGATTGCAGTATGTAAAGCTTTTTATTTCAGTAAGACTTCTTGAATGTAATGTATGTCAGCAGGACTGCTTAATCTTTTCTTTTCTTGAAGCTGACTAAAAAACACATTCGAAATTTGAATCCTTGAGCAGTAAATACAGTCAGCCTGAGAAGGAAGAGACAATGAATGAATTCCCTAACTGTCCCGTGGAAAAACGGCATGTAATAATCCATGATCAATGCTCGTTCTAATGGTAACATTCCGAGAAGATTGAGCATTAATTACTCAGGAATCATCGCCAAGAAAAGGGACGGAAAACTGGAGAAGACCAAGTCTGGAATCGTTGAACGAAGAACAAAAATCGTCGACCCGAGTTCACAGTTTGTCGAGCTGAGCTGATGAGTTCGTCGACCAGACAATAGCAATTAGTCTTCAAGGGAAACTTGTCAATTCTGCTACAATCTTCGTCGAACTGACAATCATCATTCATCGAACAAAGATCGAAATTCGTCGACCGAAGAATGATTGTGGACTTAGACAGAATCTGAGAAGTCTCTGGCTGAGAAGAGTTCAAATAGTAGACCAGAGATCGTCGACCAAGGAATATGGTTCGTTGAGCTGAGATCGACGAACGTCGAACACATTTCCTTGAGCTGAAGATATCTCTAAGTCTTGAGTTTCTCTAGCAGTCTGGAGGATGGCTGGTCCACAGGATGATGTTCTAAGGACAAACCCTAGACTTTAGGACACAACCATTGACCCTGACTATACAAGGTGGGTCAAAGACATTCTAACTCAGTGAACCTAGCCCAAATCCAAACTAGGGATCCAACAATCTCCCCCTATTTGGGTGAGGTCACTAAGTGAAGACACAGACTGAAACAAAGCAGTAAAAGCATATATCTGACAGAGAATTTATAACACATGTAGCAGATATATAAAAACTTTGTTCAGAAACATAACCAGAGAGTTGTAAAAGCAAAAACAGGAAAAGAAAGAAAAACTTAGATCATATCTTGCTCTTCTTGAATTGGTCTTTGTATTTCTCTTTGCTGCTGCTAGCTCCAGGCTTTGAGAATTTGATCTCTCTGTTTGGATTAGCTTCCTGAGCTATAGTCATTATCATATCAGCTATACCAAGCATATTCTGAGTAGAGGCTCTGGGAACAACAACCTCTGGATGGAGCTTCATATAGTCATCAACATTGAAAAGTTTGTTTGCTTTGTCAAACCTTTTAAATTCTTCTTTTCTATATTTTGACATAGTCGAGTATCCTGAAATGTCCTTTCCTTCAGCTTTTGCTTTATTAATCAATGAGAGGTCAATCACTTCCTGGAATCTGGCCATTCTTGCAGTGTTAGCTGTTTCAGGATCCTCAAAAGGAACAGGAGGTGAATATGGTCTTTTGGGACTGTCAGCCTTCTGTTCTACAGATACATTTTGCTGTTGCTACTGAGGTTGTTGCTGTTGATGTTGTTGTTTGCCTGAAGATTGTTTCTTCTGCTGGTAACCTCCTGAAGACTTGCTCTGATGCCTTTGGTAGGTTTGTACAGGAGAAGGCTTTGAAATTGAGGAACTGGAAGTACCAGCAGCTGGAGGAGGAGGAGGATCTCTTCTGTATCTATAAACTGGTGAAGAAGAGTATCTCCTGCTTTTCTTTCTTTCCTTTTGTTGATTCTTTGACAGTCACATCCAAGCAGGCATTCCCTCATAGGGAGTGATGTTATGCAAGATGTAGTAGGGAGTGTCAGCTGTTGGATTGGGCTTAGGAGCAGGAGGAGGAGGGGCTTTCCTTTTCTTTGACAGCATTTTCTTCTTCTTCTTGGCAGTTTCTTCATCTGAATCTTCTTCTTCCTCTTCCTCATCTGAGCTAGACCCTTGAGGATTGGCATACAAAGCATCAATCGTCCTTAGGGTAGCTGCAGAGGTCTGGGGCTTGGCAAGTTGAACTGGAACTGGAGAACTGATTAAGACTGAGCGCTCTTCTAGAGCTTTATTCTCTTCCTCAATGTCTGCTAGAATCAATGCATCCAGGTCAGGCATTGGGGAATCATCCATAACAAAAATAGGGGCAAAAATCTCTTCTGGGGGGGAAGAGATGGCTTGCTCTGGAACAACAAAACTGTCACTGAGTTGCTTAGCAACTGTAGGACTTATTGGAGAGGTGACAGGAATAATAGCCAAGGATGGCTTAGTAGAAGGGAACTGTACATAAATTGTATCAAAATATCTCAACAAACCAGCCAAATCAACTGTGGGATTCAAATGGAAATCACCAACAGTTTTTATCTGCTCTGGAACTGACTCATCTAATTCAATGTCAGTATCCATGAAATGAATCAAGTCAATCAAATCCGAATCAAATTCTGTCAAAATTGCTGCTTCTGCATCTGAGACTGCTGTAGGAAGAACTGCTGCTGCATCTGAAACTCCTGCTATATCTGCTGCTGCTTCATCACAGAGCATCTCCCCCTGCCTGGTTTCAGGAGAACCTGGAGCCAGGCCCCTGAATGAAGAGGGGGCAGCAGAAAGAAGAGATACTTGGGCAGATAAAGAATTGATAGAATTTACAAGAGGTGTAATGGCCTCTGTGATTAGGGATTTGAGGAGGGGAGTGAGCAGGGTTATGATGGTAGATACAGTGGGGGGGGGGGGGTCCAAAGATGGATAAGTAGTTGGTGATGGTAGAGAAGTAGATGAAGTGAGGGGAACAGATGGAGGAGATACAGGTGGAATGACATCTGTCATGGTGGTGTCTGGTGGAGGTGGAGAAGGGGATGGTATATCAAAATGTGGAATATTAGAAAGATGAGGTGGAGGAGGTGATTCTGGAGGAGACATAGCAGGGGATGCATGAGTTGATGGAGAAACATGAATGGGGGAAGCTGGAGGAATTGGAAGACTGGTTGAAGATGGAAGATGGGTTGCTGGAAGAGGTTGTGGAGATGGGATTACCTCTTCTGCAGGGTGGGGAGTGGCCGCATACGGCCCTTGTGCTCTCAGAAGCTGGGATGGAAGAGGAGGAAGCCTTGGATGGCTTAGAGATCGTCCTCTCCCATCTGCCAAACAAAGCGCATGTGAGGCGCTTGCTGGCATTGATGAATATGGCCGGGGAGACCATGAATTCACCAGCTTTTGCTTGAAGGAAAATCCCCAGGATCCTTACAAAGCATACCTCTTTCTTACTGATTTTCTTCTTTATCAAACCAAAGAAGATCTTGCCCCAATCAACGTGACTCTTGTTAACCACCGCGCACATGACAAGGAATTGGTATCTTGTTATGTAATCGTGCGCGGTGTGCTTGCCCATCGACACTTTCCCACAACATCCGCCAAGAACTGGTAGGCGGCAGAAAGCTGTTTCTTTAACAGCTTGTTAGGGTTACTCCCAGTAAACCCCATCAGATTCAGCATCGAACTATACTCATCAGAATCTATATCCAAATCTTCTTCTCCATTGACCAACTCAAAAATCTCAGAAATAACGGCGGGGGATAAAAAAACAACATTACCCCCAATATTCCCTGTCAAGGTGTTGTCCTCAGAAGCAGAAGAAGTATATACCCATTCTTTAATCTCTGTTGCATGCAGTTTGATTCTCCTAGTCATAAAATCCTTGAGACTCAGCTCTTCTAGAAGTTCTAGAATGTAAAGAAATATAGGATCAGAATGCTGAAATGAATCAAAGTCCATATCAAAGCCTGTATCGAATTTCATTGCAGCCAGGGTGCTCGCTGGAACCGCCATTGATTACCTGCAAGAGAGACAAACATCGATCAAGTGCAACAAGAACTGAAAGCGCGGGATGGAGGTCGAAGAAAACCTAGATATAGGGTTTTCCTGAATATGAATCGACAAACTCCGTTCCATGAAAATGAAAACAGTTCTCCGAACTGAGGTCGACGAAATAAATTATAGATAAATAATTCGTCGATCTCATCCAGAAGAAACGAAAACAGTTCGTCGAACTCCGTTCGACGAAATATCTTCTGAAGCAAAGTTCATTGATCTCAGGTCGACGAAAATTGTTTCCACACAGAGAATTCGTCAATCTCCGTTCGACGAGCATCTCTCAAACTTTCCCTAATTCGTCGAACTCCGTTCGACGAACTCTGGAGAATTCGTCGAATGCAGACAGAAACTAATTTAACTCTTCTCCATTGATCATTCCCAGTTGATTTATAAAGAACAGATGATTTTTCTCATCCAAAGGTTTGGTGAAAATGTCTGCTCTCTGTAAATCAGTAGGAATATGGATTAGATTAATTTTCTTTTTGTCTACACTATCTCTAATGAAATGATGCCTTATATCAATATATTTAGTCGTACTATGGTGAACTGGATTCTGTGCTATAGCAATAGCACTAGTGTTATCACAAAATAATGTTGAATTATTTAAGTTGACACCATAGTCTAGGAGTTGGTTTTGTATCCATAACATTTGTGAACAGCAGCTGCCAGCAGCCATATATTCTGCTTCTGCAGTTGATGTAGACACAGATGTTTGCTTTTTACAAAACCAAGAGACAAGTCTCATACCCAGGAACTGGCAAGTTCCAGAGGTACTTTTCCTGTCCACTCTACATCCAGCATAGTCAGCATCTGAGTATCCAGTTAACTCAAACTCTGACTCTACAGGATACCAGAGTCCTAGATTTGGACAACTCTTTATATATCTCAAAATTCTTTTTAGGAAAATAAGGTGAGATTCTTTGGGGTTCACTTGGAACCTAGCACAAAGGCATGTGGCAAACATGATATCAGGCCTGCTAGCTGTTAGGTATAATAGGGATCCAACAATTCTCCTATAAAGCTTCTGATCTACAGGTTTCCCTGCTGCATCAGAATCCACAACAGCATTGGTAGCCATAGGTGTTTTCATTCCTGAAGCATCACCCATCCCAAACTTCTTAATAAGCTCTTTAGCATACTTAGCTTGGGAGAGGAAGATACCATCAGGGAGCTGCTTCACTTGGAGACCAAGGAAGTAGGAAAGCTCACCCATGCTACTCATCTCAAATTTAAAATGCACGAGGTCAGCAAACCTCTTGCATAATTTGGGATCAGTAGACCCAAAGATGATGTCGTCCACATATATTTGCACTAATAAGATTTGGTCCTTATGATGTTTAGAGAAAAGGGTTTTATCTATGGTTCCTCTTGTAAATTTATGCTCTAAAAGAAAGCTTGCTTAGGTCTCATACCAAGCTCTTGGAGCTTGCTTTAAACCATAGAGAGCTTTATGCAATTTAAACACAAAAGAGGTTAGAGTTAGAGAGATAAAACCTGGAGGTTATTCCACATAAACCTCTTCTTGAAGCACTCCATTCAAAAATGCACTCTTGACATCCATTTGAAAAACTTTGAATCTCCTGTGAGCTGCATAGGCAAGGAATATTCTTATGGCCTCTAACCTTGCAACAGGGGCAAAGGTTTGGTCATAGTCAATTCCTTCCTCTTGCCTGTAGCCCTGAGCAACAAGCCTAGCCTTGTTTCTCACAATGTTTCCTTGAGCATCCAGCTTGTTTCTGTAGACCCATTTGGTTCCAATAACTGGGTAGTTATGAGGTCTTGGAACCAAATCCCAAACTCTACATCTCTCAAACTGATTCAGTTCCTCTTGCATTGCAATGATCCAGTGGGGATCTTGCTCAGCTTCATGGATGGAGAGAGGTTCAATCTGAGAGAGAAAACAGGCATGCATCAAGTCTTGGTTGAGTTGATGCCTTGTCTGTACACCTGCTGAAATGTCTCCAATCACTTGAGATCTGAGGTGATCTCTAAGTGTGACAAGATCAGTGGGTGGAGTTTGTTCAGCAACAGCTTCTATAATTAATTCCTCTTGAGGAATGTTATTAGCTGTTGAGGGAAGTTCAGCCACTTCCACTTGATTTTCTTCTTCACTGTCTTCAGCAACCTGTGGAGAAGGATGGGTTGACACCTCTTGGGTAAGGTTTAGTCCATCCATAGACTCACACAGTTGTGGAACCTGCAAAGAGCTTTTGGTAGAAATCTCTTTCTCCTTATAAGACATGTTAGCTTCATCAAAAGATACATGGACTGACTCTTCAATTTTAAGAGAGGATTTATTAAAAACCCTATAGGCCTTGCTTACTTGGGAGTATCCTAGAAAAATCCCTTCTTCAGCCTTAGCCTCAAACTTTCTAATGTATCTTTTGTTGTTTGTGTGAATATAACATATACAACCAAAAACTTTAAAATATGTGATTTTAGGTTTCTTTCCTTTAAGCAATTCATAGGGGGTCTTATTTTTCAGCTTATGTATGAGGCTTCTATTCAGGACATAGTTAGCAGTGTTTACAGCTTCTGCCCAAAAGGATAGAGGCATGTAAGCATCTGCCAATAATGTACCTGCAGCTTCAATGAGTGTCCTATTTTTCCTTTCAGCTACCCCATTTTGTTGGGGAGTTCTAGGGGCTGAGAAGCACTGCATGATACCTTCCTTCTCACAGAACTCATGCATAAGAAGAGACTCAAACTCTGTGCCATGATCACTTCTGATCAATGCAACATGAGTAGAGAACTCAATCTGTATGGTCCTGAGAAAATCTGTAAGAACCTTGAATGTATCTGACTTAGTTCTCAGAAAGGCCACCCAACTGAATCTGGAGAAGTCATCAACAATTACTAAAGTGTAAGACTTCCCTCCTAGGCTTTGTACTGCAATGGGTCCAAATAGGTCCACATGAAGCAAATACAAAATCCTAGGTGAATCACTCTTATTAATAGATTTGAAACTAGTTTTAGTTTGCTTGCCTAATTGACAAGCCCTGCATAGGTTTTCCTTCTTGTAGGGGCCAGAAGGTAAGCCTCTAACAAGGTTGTCTTTAGATAACCTAGCTATATTTTTAAGGTTTACATGACCTAATCTTTTATGCCACAACTCATTTTGGTTACTAGTGATATTGAGTAAACAAACATCAGTTTTGGCAGAAATAAAATCTACTAGATATATGTTACCTTGTCTAGTTCCAATTAAAACAGTTTTGTTTTCATTATTAATAATAGAACAGGAGGTAGAGTTAAAGTGTACCTGATAACCTTCATCACATAATTGGCTTATGGATATTAGGTTATGTTTGAGTCCTCTTACATATGTTACTCTCTTGAAAGTAACTGTTCCAATCTTTACTGCTCCATATCCTTCAGACTGGCCACTATTTGAATCACCAAAGATCACCTTTGGTCCTAGCTTGGACTTGTAATTAGATAGATTGTCCTTGCTGCCTGTCATATGCTTGGAGCAACCACTGTCCAAGTACCAGGTCTGACTCACCCTTGGACAGCTCTTCACCTGTAATGAAAAACTAAAATTAATTGTTCTCGACCCAGGTTACCTTGGGTCCATTATTTTGTTGAAATTAAAAGCTGGATATAACTGACAAAGTAGGTTGAGATTTATAACATAAGGGGTGATATCTCCTAGGTGGAATAACGCAATCAGCTACTGGAGTGAATGGTTTATTAGCTGCCTTAGAATTTCTGTAAGAGAAATGATTTATGTTTGGTCCTTCTGGGTTCGACGAGTTTCTGTAAGTTCGTCGACCAGAGTTCGACGAATAGGGCTGAGATCGTCGATCTCTGCTCAGAGAATGACAATAGTCATTTTCTGCGCCCCATGTTCGTCGACCTCTGCTCGACGAACCATACAAAGTTCGTCGATCGCAGTTAGACGAATTGTTATTACTGAAGTTTGCGTTCAGCGTTCGTCGATCTAGGTTCGACGAACGGGCCACATTTCGTCGATCTGAGTTCGACGAATGCTGCTGAATCTTGTTTTTATTAGCTGTTTTCTGATTTTTATTGCTCTTGTCTGTGGGTTTTGGATTGTTTTCAGACATTGGTTTGTTTATTATCTTCTCTTTTCCCTTGGCAGAAACAAATTTAATGGGTGTCGCAAGGATATTTTTCTTAATTATGGGGGGCAAACCTGATGATGCACCCAAGCCCAGCTTGCCATTTAATCTGGCATTTACTGTGCTTGTTATGTCCATCAGCTTGAGACTTCTTCCATTGAGAGATTGCTCAAGTTGTTTAGCCTCACATAAATCAGATTTTAATTTAATTATCTGCTCATTTGCTGAAGTTAGTTGATCTTTTAGTTTAAGATTTTCTGAGTTAACAGATTCAAGGTTTCCTAGTTTTTCTCTAAGGGTTTTTATTTCTTTCTCTGAACTAATTAAATCTAAACACATAGTCTTGAATTCAATTTTAAATGAATCAGAATTATAATCAAAATTTGAAAGAACCTGATCTACCTCTGACTCTGAGGCTGCTTCATCTTCAGATTCACCTTCTGATCCTGAACTGCTCCTGGAGGCATCAATTGCCATAAGGCAAACCTCCTTGTTTCTTGCTTCTTCCTCTTCTTCACTTGAGCTGGAGGAGGATGATTCATCTTCAGTATCACTCCATGTTTCAGCAACAAAGCATTTGTCTCTCTTTTTGTACTTGCTGGAGGAGGGTCTGCTGCTGTGTTTTCTCCTGGAGTCTTTTTCTCTGCTTTTCTCCTTCTTCTGGCTTTCTGGACATTCAGAGATGTAATGTCCAGGCTTTCTACATCCAAAGCACACAACCTCCTTGGTTGGTGTCTTGTCATATTTGGGCTTATCATCCTGCCTGGATGATTTTCTTCTGAAGTCCTTTCTAGCCATCTTATAAAATCTTTTTGCAAAGAGGCTCATTAGTTCTTCATTGGATGTTGAGGTCTCACTTTCCTCTGATGCCTTGAAAGCTATACTGTGATCTTTTCTCACTGGAGTTGTTGATTTTTGTTCAGCTGCTTCTCTTGATTTAATCAACTGCTCATAAGATTTTAGTTTGCCTAGCAGAGATTCAGTTGATATCTCATTTAGGCTTCTGGCTTCTTTGATAGGCCAGATTCTTGAGTCCCAAGAGCTAGGGAAGCACATCAAGATTTTGTCATTCACCTCTGTAAGGGTGATATCTTTATCCAAGGTTTTAAGCTCATTGATGATTGAGCTCAACCTATTGTACATTTCAGCAACTGATTCAGCCTCATCCTTCTTAAAATTCTCATACAGGGATATGAGATTTGATCTCCTGTCTTTCCTTTCATCAGCTGAACCAGCTACCATTTGGTTGAGGGAGTCCCAAATGGCCTTGGCTGAGGTGCACTCAGCCACCTTCTGAAATATATCATCGGACATAGTCTGAGCTAAGATGTTCATTGCTTTTGTATCTGCAATTTTGGCTTTCCTCTGGGCTTCAGTCCTCTCAGGTGGTGGCATTGCTGTTGTGCTTGAAGATGTTGCAGAAAATGTGAAGAGTTGGGGGGGGGACCTGTCAAAATAGAATTGTAGATATCTTCATCAATAGAGTTCATAGACAATTTGATTCTTGCCTTCCAGATGGCAAATCTGTTAAGATTGCATACTGGAGGTCTGATGCTTGCATAATCTTTGTTTTGAGCCATTCTGTGAAGAAATAAATCTAATAACAGAAACAAAACAATCAGATCTAACAGGAGAGATCTTTATGGTTCAGGTGTTAGCCTGTGCAACCAACAATAACCAACCTCCCTCTGATACCAATTGAAAGTGGAGTTAGATCTGAAATACTCTAGAGGGGGGGGGGGGGTGAATAAAGTATTGTGGTGTCTTACAAAATCTTTACAACTTTTGTTGTAATCCTAGGTGAACATGTTAGCAAACAAAGTAATAAGCACAGCAACCTAACAAATCACAGAACACAACCAAAACAAAAGAAAAAGGGCAACCAGACGACACAAGAAATTATAGTGGTTCCCCAACCTGGGTACATCCACTCTTCTACCACCCTGGTAGGAATCCACTCAGATTTTTGATCAGGTGCCTGACACCAATGAGCTTTTGTTCAGGTGCTCAAAAACCAAAACCTCAAGTCTTTTGGTAGGAGACTTGCAAGCAGGAATAATTTTGAAGGGACTTAAAACCCTGTACAGAGGATGAAAAAAGGTGATGGTGTCTTCTCTTTCTCAATAACAACTGAGAAGACTAGTGGATTGATTTCAGCAGATTGCTCCCCCTGAGATCTTGAATGGATCAGGAAATCTGGAGCTCTGCTTTAGGGTGACAGGTCTTCAAAAACTTGATTGCCTTGACTAGAGATTGCTTCAGGAACTTCTTCGACAGATAGAGTTATTGTTGTCCTTCTGAAGTTGTTCTGTAGGGTGGAAATAAGAAGACTCTTGATAGAGATTGTATGTTCTTCTTCTTCTTGATGATGATGTTCTCTAGCCTAGGCTGATTGTAGTGTGTAAAGCTTTTTATTTCTGTAAGACTTCTTGAATGTAATGTATGTAAGCAGGACTGCTTAATCTTTTCTTTTCTTGAAGCTGACTAAAAAAACACATTCGAAATTTGAATCCTTGAGCAGTAAATGCAGTCGGCCTGAGAAGAAAGCGACAATGAATGAATTCCCTAACTGTCCCGTGGAAAAACGGCATGTAATAATCCATGATCAATGCTCGTTCTAACGGTAACATTCCGAGAAGATTGAGCATTAATTACTCAGGAATCATCGCCAAGAAAAGGGACGGAAAACTGGAGAAGACCAAGTCTGGAATCGTTGAACGAAGAACAGAAATCGTCGACCTGAGTTCACAGTTCGTCGACCTGAGCTGATGAGTTCGTCGACCAGACAATAGCAATTAGTCTTCAAGGGAAACTTGTCAATTCTGCTACAATCTTCGTCGAACTGACAATCATCATTCGTCGAACAGAGATCCAAATTCGTCGACCGAAGAATGATTGTGGACTTAGACAGAATCTGAGAAGTCTCTGGCTGAGAAGAGTTCAAATAGTAGACCAGAGATCATCGACCAAGGAATATGGTTCGTTGAGCTGAGATCGACGAATGTCGAACACATTTCCTTGAGCTGAAGATATCTCTAAGTCTTGAGTTTCTCTGGCAGTCTGGAGGATGGCTGGTCCACAGGATGATGTTCTAAGGACAAACCCTAGACTCTAGGACACAACCAATGACCCTGACTATACAAGGTGGGTCAAAGACATCCTAACTCAGTGAACCTAGCCCAAATCCAAACTAGGGATCCAACAGCGTGTCCCGTTCTGTCGACTCGAGTAGATCTCGAGTACATGTCTCGAGTAGTTAGAATATGTCTCGAGTACCTAAAGGACACGGGCATGTCAGCCATGTGACACGGGCGTGTCAGCCATGTGACACGGGCATGTCATGACCAAGTACTTGAGTAGTTCTCTCGAGTAGGTCTCGAGTATGACTCAAGTGAGGTACACGCCCTGTGTCACGGGCGTGCCTGGGCCGACACGGGCGTGTACCCTGGCCGTGACCTATTTTGGATAATTTGGTTCGTGTGCCTCTTATGGTACACGCCCTGTGACATGGGCGTGTCACAGGGCATGTCAGACCCGAAAAGTCAAGTTTCGAGATTTTTGTGGCCATTCATCTCCTTCCTCTAGGATCTGATGGCCCATGTGTCTCCTTGCTGCTATAAGGCCGAGAGTGAGAAGAAAAATCACATTTCTTCACTTAGCCATTATCTTTCTAAAAAGTTTAAGGAAGATGAGAGCAAGGAGGAGGAGGAGGAGGAGGAGGAAGAGAAGGGATCCGTCCGTTGGTGGAGCTTGAGAGTTCTGATCTGAGATCCGAGGCCATATTTGCGGAGGCAAAGCTGCTGCGGTGCTTTCCAATCGACTAGAATTCCATGGCGCCAAAGCGATCGTCAAGGGTAACGATCTTCCTTCCTAGTCATGTGAAGGCTTCCCTTGGGCTGATTCTTGGAATCCCCACTAAGTTGGCATATAGATCTGGAAATGGAGTACGAAATAGGCATGCTGCGTGAAACCCATCTGGACAGATTGGTCTGGATTGGTGATGTTGCATATATGCACCGGAGAAGACTCCGTGATTAAACGTGTAGTTTATGGAGTCGATGGGTTAGACCTATGAAGGGTAGTAGCAGGAAGTACTGGAGTTGTAGTTCAGGAAAATACCCTTGTAGTAATTGTGATGTTCATGGGTTGTACCTGTGAAGGGCAGTAGCAGGAAGTATTGGATTGGAGATCCAGGAAAATACCCTTGATATTTGTGATGCTTGGTGGGTTGTGCCTATGAAGGGTAGTAGCAGGAAGTACTGGCGTGAACTCCCCGGAAATACCCACAAATGCTGGTTAGAGCTAGGGATGGAAAATGAGTTCTGTCGCTACCGCTGAGCGTGGCACCTAGTGAAGCCTGTCTTGTGAGGACAATATGGCTATTTGTGAGCTTGAAGAGCTATAAACAAAAAAGGCTTCTTGCTGAACATACAAGGGGATGCCGACCCGCGTTAGTCTGGTTATAAAACTAACAATTTGAGCAACGGGCAAAGGATGAACTGTATCCGCGTTATGGTTGTCTGCCATGAGTGTCGGATGATTGGCATTTGGCAGAAACGCTGTAACGCCCCAAAATCTGAAAGAAGGACGAGCAGCGTCGAGAGACATTTTTGGGGCTTGGTGAGGGTCACACGGCTAAGGACACGGGCGTGTTGGAGGGCCGTGTCGAACCGGGTTCGTCGAGAGCCTGGGAAGTCGATATTTGTTTTCGCTCAGTTCGTCGACTAGTGGGGGACACGCCCTCTGACATGCCCGTGTCGCAGGCGTGTTCTCTCCAATGTCGACACAGAGGTGTCGACATGGTGGTGTTGACACAATGGTGTCGACACAGAGGTGTCGACACAGTTGAGTCGACACAGTGGTGGTGTCGACACGGTGGTGTCGACACAGTTGTGTCGAGTTGTGTCGCAGTTGTGTCGACACAGAGGAAGTGTTGACACGGGCAGGGGCGTGTCCCGCTGTGCCAGTCCACGTTCGACGATTTGGATCTCCGTTCGACGTTTGGATCTACGCTCGACGATTTTCCCCAGCAAGCCGCGTTCGACGATTTGGATCTCCGTTCGACGATTTGGATCTGCGTTCGACGATTTTGCCAGGGATCTGCGTTCGACGATTTCCCTGCGTTGAACGATTTTGCCAAAGTCTCCGTTCGACGTTTTGGTAGCGTTCGACGATCTGGGCTCGACGATCGTCGAGCACGGGGCGTTTTGTGGCGTGTTTGACTGTCGACGCGGAGTGTCGACATAGGGGTTTTGGCGGGATTTTGACCAAATGTCCCGACACAAATTGATTGGTCGTGGACGGGTCCTGCTCCGGATTGGTGAGCTGTGCGGTGTTCAACCCCTTTTGTCCAGGTCAGACCTGGATCGTTGCCGTGCATTTCCCTTTTGTGGGAATCGACGGCTGGTGGTTTATCCGATTGGCATATACCTGAGAATAGGGTTTCAACACCATTATTTTTCCTGCCGCTGGTTCTGTCTGAGTTCTAGAGAGAAGGGAGAGCGAAGGAGGAAGAAGAGATTTCAGTGCTTTTCATCCAGCTATTTTCCATGGCTAGGAAGCGGAGTCGGAGGGTAACGACACTTCTCCTCTTGGTTTTAGGATGCATGTTTTAGCATCTTTTCTTTTCTAGGTTTTGGGCACCAAACTCTCAAATGAGCGGGGTTTGGGTCGCCAAGGTTCAAGAAGAACCTCCGGTTCGATTGAGTCCGTCCACGACATGTTTTTGCATTAGAGATCCGCTTCGTTAGTGGATTAGGCATGGTGGGTGAAGCCGTAGTCGCGATCGTTAGTCCGACTCGGTGATGTTGCATACGAGGTTTAAGGATTCGTAGAGATCCGTTGCGGCAAGAGGCCGTTTTTGATGTGTGATGTTTACGCTGTTCTTCTCGTTATCTTGCGTGAGTACATGTGGCCGGTACTGGACAAGGTTAGCTCCCCTTTGGCGGTAGATGGTTTCCATGGTGTATAAGGTTAGCTCCGCATGGGTGGTAGATGGTTTCCTTGGTGCACGGGAACGCTGCAGTACGAATGAGGGATTAGGGTCGAATTGTCTTGGATTGTGATGTGCCAAGGCGTGGCTGTGTCTCCATGGTCAGCTGGCTATCCCGTGACGTGCAAGTCATGTGTGGAAAGTGTCCCGGCGAGACTAGAACCCTTTTGTGAGACTGACGAGAACGTCGAGCATGGGGCAAGCCCGGGCAATGAGGCCATGAGCGGGTGGGGTCCAGCAATGGTTCTTAGAATCGGTCAGTGTGTTGGACGGAATCCTGACATGAGAAGTCAGAGTTTGCCAGCAAGCTCGGGTCTACGGCCGTGAGCGGGTGGGGCCTTGGCAAGAGTTCCACGTGGCAGCTTGTATGCCGTTGGGGGATTGTGGTTTCCCTTTTGTTTGCGGCTTTATGACAATGGGGAAATGATGAGTACCCAAATGATGTGATGTTGTGCTAGATGCATACGCTATAGGGTGCCTTGGGTGAAGCCCGGGTGTTGCATTCATGTTGCATAGTAGGCCCTATTATTATATGCTCAACAGTAGAGAACATGTATGATGTTTGAGACATCCAAGCCTGTTTCCTTAGTTGTTTTTCTTGCTTATAATTATTGCATACAAAGTGCTAACTTACAGGTTGGAGGCGTACCCCGGGGTCCGTTAGGGGCGGCCGGGAGGAGATGTGTTTGTTACACAGTTTGAGGTCAGCCTTTGCTGACCCACGTTACTAATAATTTTTACAGGGCAAGGATTGCAAGCAGGAGCTAGCTCGCCGACCAGAAAGGCCTAAGCCTCATGAAGTGGTACCTTTGGCTGTAGCTCTACTTTTATGACATTGTATGTTTTATGCTCATGTTGACCGGCTTGCATGCCGAGGTAGACTAGGAGTGCTTATGCACTTTTATGACTGATGTATCATTTGAGTTTGGACTCACTCTTATTATAAGGCCATAAGGCCATTTCGTTACTCTTATAGGCGTGGATAACTTATAGTCTTGCTTGTTGTTTCCGCTGTGTTGTGTTATGAGTTTTGAGATTGGGTAGCTATATCATCTTATAATACTGAAGCTGTGGCGTCTGTATGTTGTGGGGCCCCGGCCGGAACCATATTATACGGTCATTACATGGGAGCTGTTACAAACACATAGCGACAGTCTTAGGCCTGCACGCCACTAAGACTAAAGTCTCCAGCTGAAAGCCATGGAGCACAATGCTCAAGTTTGCCATTGGGCTTCGGGCCTTGAATGGCGGTGGGCGACTGGTTTATCTAGTACACCAAGAATGTGCCCTGAGTGCGCGGATCGTCGAGCTGCGTGGCTAACAATTGTGATGGAATGATTGTGCGTGAAAGCATAATGTGTGATCTATATCTATGTATACCTATAAATTACTATACCTGCAGGGAAGGAATACCACTGCCCTGGGAAAGGGGTAGGGTTGTTATAATTGGTCAGCTGAATGCTGACCGTTACCTTGTTTGCCACGCTGGGTGGGCTGTCCTTGTACAGGTGCTGGAGAACCGAGCGGGACATTTAAAGGCTGAAGTCCCTGCCGCTGCTGCTGCTGCCTCTACCGCTAGCCCTCGAAGGCTATGTTGAAAAATTATGTTTTGTTCATGTGTGGCCGGCCTGTGAGCCGATGTTTGGAAGCCACTTTTGTAAAGAACAACTGTAAGGCCATAAGGCCAACTGACTTCGTATTTGATACATTCCTATATAAATATGTGTGTTTATATTAGTGGACATTCATGGTTGGAGTTCAATTTAATGTTAAAAGCTTTCGTTAGAATGTAATGAGTTAGGATGCACAACTCTGGTATCATCCCGTGACTTCGCCGCCTGTTTTGTGGTATATGATGTGGGGCCCCGGCCGGACCTTCTATTATATGCTATATGAACGAATGGAGTCGTTACATTTTTAGTATCAGCTGTCTCGGTCTTTCCCTTTCGAATTCGTGTCGAATTCTTTTGTGGGGTGACGAGCAGTGTCTGCGCGCACCACGTTAACACTAATGACCTCTTGAATGTCCACTTTAGGAATACAAATACATGTGTTTGAGGAACCTGCGCGTTCATATCTTGTTGTTATTGCTTGTGTGCGGTCGCTAATGTGTGTGTTGTGTTCACCTATTGGTGAAGCGGAGTGGTGCTGGGCAGTCGGAGCCCCAGCGCTCTGATGAAAGTATGGCACCAGCTGAGGTGCCTACACCTCCGTCTTCTGCGAAAACTGTGCGATTAGTTGCTGAGGCATTGTTTGCCATGATTCAAGCACCGCCGATTGGGTAGGCATAGCCGACATTGAGACCCAAACAGGTGCCGACGAGGCTAGAACCTCTTGCAGCTGTGGATCCTCGAGCAGCCGAGCGATAGTTGAAGAAGTTCATGAGCTTCAATCTACCTATGTTTTCAGGAGTTGGATCTCCTACGCAGGCAGAGGACTGGTTGTCACGCGTCATGCAGATACTGACGGCGATCAGGACGACGGAAGATCAGAAGGTCACCTTAGCCACCTTCTTACTAGAAGGAGAGGCTCGTCTATGGTGGGACGAGATGGAGTTACACCACTTAGCGGGCAGGCCGTTAACACAAGTGTCAATTGAGGAGTTCTACCGACTCTTCCTGGCAAAGCACCTACCCGCGGCACAACGCATTGCCATGGAAAATGATTTCCAAAGGCTGACGCAAGGAGAGGGCAGTGTTGAAACTTACCTGCATGAGTTCACGAGGTTGGGACGGTATGCGGGTTCAATCTTCGCCGATGAGCAACGGAAAACCAATCGGTTCTATGAAGGTTTGCGGGACGAGTTGCGATTCCTGCTTTCAGGTTCAATGAACCAAGGATTCCAGGTGTTGGTTGACACTGTGTGCACGCTAGAAAAGGACATAAAAAGGGTGCAAGGGAAGAGGGCCTTGGCTGTGACACAGCCGGAGTTCAAGGTGCCCGACCTGTGAAATCGTATTCAAAAAAGACCTGGGGCAAGAGGTCCAAGTCATCTGGACAAGCTCCTATGGTTGCATCTGGTGCAACGTCGGGGGCCTCTTAAAGGCCGGAGACTCGTACCTGCTTTACATGTGGAAAAGTGGGGCATATAGCCCGTCACTATCAGAGTGGTCCACCAAAGGGTGAGAAGAAGGCAGGAGCGTCTTATGCTGACAAGGGAAAGGCAGTGGTGGAGTCCTCTGCATCCTAGGCGCAGCCCCGAGTCTACAATCTTGGTCCGCAGGAGGCCATCAAGCAAAGTGACGTCGTCAAAGGTACAAGTTAAGTTATTGATTTCTTTTCTTATTGCATGCTTTGTATATGGCTTATGTGTGTCATGTGATTGCCACAGGCTTTGTGATGATTCAGAACACGCTGTCACAAGCACTTTTTGATACGGGTGCTTTGCAGTCATTTCCGTCTAAGGACTTTGTAGCTCGCATTGGAGTACCTAGTCATGTGAAGACAGAGAGCGTCAGGGTATTGTTACCGAATGGTTGTTTGATGCTTGTAGATAGGGCTTGCGATGTGGCGGTTCAAATTGGAAGTCAGGATTTCTGTTTGACTGCATCTGTACTGCCGATATCGGAATGTGATGTGATCTTTGGGATGGACTAGCTCGTGAAGTAGCATGCCTTTATTGATTGTAATGCCAAAGAGATCATATTGGGCCAGAATACCGAGCATGAGACTAAGTTCACTGGTATGCGAGGAGTGGGCGGGACCTTGATGTCTGCACTCCAAGTCGTCAAAGCTGTTCGGAAGGGCGCGAAGTTATACTTCACGCTGACTCAGGCTGTTGAGCCAAAGGCCGGTGTGAGCGATGTTCCAGTTGTTTCGGAGTTTGAAGATGTGTTCCCTAAGGATCTTCCTGGGCTACCACCCCAGCGGGAGATCGACATCACGATCGAGTTGGTGATAGATGCGAAACCTGTAGCCCGCTCACCATATCACGTTGTGCCAAAAGAAATGGCTGAGTTGAAAATCCAATTGCGAGAGTTGCTGGAGCAGGGATATATACGCCCAAGTATGTCACCTTGGAGCGCACCCGTTCTGTTTGTGAAAAAGAAGGATGGTGGCTTGCGGTTATGTATTGACTACCGCGAACTGAATAAGCTGATAGAGAAGAACAAGTATCCGATTCCATGGATTGATGAGTTGTTCGATCAACTAGTGGGATCAACCATCTACTCCAAGTTGGATTCGAAGTCTGGTTATTACCAGTTGAGGATTCGGGAAAGTGACATTCCCAAGACCGCATTTGGAACATGAGACAGTCATTATGAGTTCGCGGTAATGCTGTTTGGGTTGTGTAATGGACCATCGGTGTTCATGGACCTGATGCACCGAATATTCCGAGAGTACCTGGACTTATTCGTGATTGTATTCATCGACGATATCTTCGTGTACTCGAAATCTGAAGCTGATCACGCAAACCACTTGCGATTGGTGTTTCATACTTTGCGAAGTAATAAGATCTATGCCAAGTTCTCGAAGTGCGAGTTTTGGCTGTCGTCGGTGGATTTTCAAGGCCATGTGGTAAGTGGAGAGGGCATCGCAGTGGATCCGTCGAAGATAAGGGCCATACAGGAGTGGCCAGTGTTATCTTCAGTGGCCAAGGTTCGGAGCTTCCTTGGACTGGCGGGCTACCACAGACGGTTTGTTGAAAACTTCTCACGGATTGCTTTGCCTCTGACCACACTAACGAGAAAGGATCAGAAGTTCATTTGGATGCCAGAGTGCGCGCGAGCTTTTGAAGAGCTAAGGATTCGGTTGACCACAACACCTGTGTTGACGGCGCCATGTGGTACCGACGGATACAAGATCTATAGTGATGCTTCAGGAAGCGGCTTAGGCTGCGTTCTTCTGCAAAACGGGAAAGTGATTGCTTATGGCTCACGCCAGTTGAAGGTGCATGAGCGAAATTATCCCGTCCACAACTTAGAGTTGGCGGCGGTGATCTTTGAACTAACGTTATGGCGACATTATCTTTATAGCGTGAAAGTGGAGATCTATACGGACCACAAGAGCCTAAAGTACTTGTTGGAGCAAAAGGACTTGAATATGCGACAATGATGGTGGCTGGAGTTCCTTGGGGACTACACCTTTGCAATTCATTATACTCCCGGGAAGGGAAATGTGGTCGCTGATGCCTTGAGTCGGAGGGCTCCGACAAGGGCAAGTTGGTTGCTAATGCACGATGAGCGTCTGATACAGGAGTTGGAAGCTTTAGAGATTTCTTGTGTTGACAAGAATTCTACAGCCAATGCATGTTTGAACTGGAAGGAGGTATAATATGACCATGCGGATAGGGTTCGACGAGAAACGGAGCTGGATGAAAGTCTCCAACGCTATGTAAAGGAGGGGACAAATGACAAATTATCCTGGGATGACGGTATTTTGCGGAAAGAGGGTCGTTTGTGCATCCCGAGTTTGGGTAAGTTGAGGGAAGAGTTGATGTATGAAGCACATTATACGAAATACACAATTCACCTTGGGAGCATAAAGATGTTCAGGGTCATGAAGAAGCTGTTTTGGTGGCCAGGAGTCAAAAAGGATATAGCTCATTATGTAGCTAAAAACCAAACTTGTGCTTTGGTGAAGGAGGAATGCTAGAAGCCTGGTGGTTTCTTGAAGTCGTTGCCGATTCCGGAATGGAAGTTCGATGACATTTCAATGGATTTCGTGCACGGGATGCCAAGATCTCAACGCGGGAATAATTCAATCTGGGTGATTGTAGACCGGTTGACGAAAGTGGCGCACTTCCTTCCGAACAAGCGGGACGATTCAGTGGAAAGTTTGGCAAAGCATTATGTTGAGCAGATTGTCCGGCTACATGGTGTTCCTCATAGCATCGTAAGTGATCGTGATGAGCGATTCACATCAAGTGATTGCCGGCTAGTCCATCAGCTGTTGGGCACGAAGTTGATGTTCAGTATGACCTTTCATCCCCAAACAGATGGCCAAACTGAGAGGACCAATAGAATGATGAAGGATATGCTTCAAATGTGCGCCCTGGACTTTGGTAAGAGATGGGAAGATCATCTCTATATGGTGGAGTTTGCCTACAACAATAGTTATCAAGCGAGCATCGATATGGAACTGTTTGAAGCTCTGTATGGTCGGAAGTGCCGTACACTGTTAGCTTGGGCAGAAGCAGGCGAATCCAAAGTCTATAGTCATAATGAAGTCGATGACGCTAACTCTATGATACGCACTATTCGAGAGAGGCTACTAATAGCCTAGGATCGTCAAGCGAAATACTACAACGCCAAACACCGGAATGTGGAGTTCGCGGTGGGCGATTGGTATACTTGAAGATTAAACCCTTCAAAGGCGTGTACAGGATTCGGTGTCTGAAAAAGTTAAGTCCGAGATGTCTTGGTCTGTTTGAAGTGGTAGAGTGAGTTGGAGAAGCTGCCTATCGATTAGCTCTTTCGGCAGACTTGGGTAGATTATATGATGTGTTTCACATCTCGGTGCTTCGAAAAGCCGTCAAGGATCCAACTCAAGTGTTCGAGAATGATCATGTGCCGGTGGAATATGGGCTAACAACGAAGGTTAGGCCCATTCAGATCGAGGATAGCGCCAATAAACAGTTGTAGAAAAAGACAATCAGGATGGTCAAGGTCCGCTGGGACAATTGTGGCAGTGAGGAGCTAACATGGGAGCGCAAGCAAACCATACGAGATGAGTTTCTCGAGTTGTTTGTTTAACTGTTGTTATAACAAGCATTTGTGACATTATAACATTTTGTTTGCTGTATTCCTTACTATGCACAAATTTCGGGATGAAAGTTTTGTAAGGAGGGGAGGGTTGTAATACCCCAAATCCCATAATTGGGTTCAGGTTGGGTTACACGCCCTGTGAGACGGCCGTGTCACAGGCCGTGTCCTGCTCGGGTGAGCAGTCCGGCGTCTGGTCGACGAAATGCGCTCAACGAAGTTTATGAGTGTACACGCCCTGATGAGTACGATTATGATAGGCTTTTTACTATCATAATTGTAATCATGTCTACTATTTCCTGCCCCTTTTTGTGGTGATTTCACGATAATAGTAAAGAAATTGTCGTATCATAGATAGAAGAGCGCATTTAGAAGTCTTTGGCATTCCTTGTAATAAACTATTTACTGATTCTTTCATTTTTCTATTGCAGGTAATGCTAACCTGTGGAACTAAAAGTCTTGGAGCAAACAGAGGAGTTCACGGAGTCAACATGGCTGATGACAGGATGAAAATTTGGCGCACACGGGTTCACACACGGCAGTGTGCCTAACCGTGTCCTATGCACCTGGAGCTGAAGAAATTGGCGCAGGAGACAGAGACTCACATGGGTAGGACACACGCCCGTGTGCCTACCCGTGTCATATTTGAACACGATTGCCGACCAACCCGTGTCTGAAGTACACGGCCGAACACACGGCCGTGTCCATACCCGTGTCATCTGACACGGCCCACTACCAGACACGCTTGTTCGTGGAGAAACCGCCTAGGAACCGTCCACACGGCCTGCCACACGGCTGTGTGCGAACCCGTGTCCGACCTGTTTGTAAAGGGACTATATATTTCCTGTAGAAAAATTGGTGAAGAACTTTTGGATCATTTCTGGGATTGGAGAACTGCTGAAGGCCGAAGTGGAGCATCCAAGAGAAGGAGGATTGAAGGGTTTTTTATGTATTTTTTATCTAATCATTAATCCCTTTTAATCCTTCCTTTCTCTTGATGATTCATCTTTGTTTATTGTTTTAATTTGCATGAACTTATAGTTGAACATTCTAGTAATCATGTATCGTTTTGTTTATGTTAAATTTGTGGTATTTTATTCGTGTTTAGGCTTGCAAACAAAGAGTTTAATCTTCATTATGAATTGCTTCTTTGCTTTACATAATTTGCAAATTACTAGATTGAGAAATTGGTTCTTTGTAATGATATTTGTATATTCATATTGTGGTGTTAACTCTCTTTGTGAATCAAACTCTATGATCGAGAGATATGTTGTTTAAAAAATTAGAACACGAGTAAAAGGATTCATGGTAGTTTAGAGATAAAATTCATGAATTTATGTAGTAATAAGGGTACTTTACTTAATGCGAACTTGAGTGTTGTAAATTGTTCGAGAGAAAATTTACTATCTTAGGTTTAGATTTGGAATTGCTCGAGAGAGAATTTGATGAACATTTAACCTTTACATTACAACGAATTTAATAGTCTTTCCATTTCATGATCACTTAGAATTGAACTAATAAATGAATTCGTTCATGTAATCGCTTAAAAGCTTCATGCCTTTTATCATTTTTACTTCTCTAATGCTGATTTATCCAATAGTCATAGTTAGGTTAATGCAGTTTAGATATCACTTTTACTTATAGGTAAGAATACTTGAAATGGCCCTGTGGAATACAACACGAGATGTAGATTTCTCCTGTACTATGATTGATACGTGCACTTGCCTGAATGTTAATTCAATTTAGCTTATGCCCATCTACATAGTTATACTAGAATGTAGAATGAAATCGCATTGAGTTATTACTTGTTAGCAATGCAATCATCACGCCCTAGGACACGGGCGTGTCAGGGGGCGTGCCCTACCCAAACTACTACTCGAGTGATTGTCTCAAGTAGGTCTCGAGTAAGGTCTCGAGAGGATGACACAGGCATGTCATCCTTTGGACACGGGCGTATCCCGTTCTGTCGACTCGAGTAGATCTCGAGGAAATGTCTCGAGTAGTTAGAATATGTCTCGAGTACCTAAAGGACACGTGCATGTCAGCCATGTGACACGGGCGTGTCATGACTAAATACTCGAGTAGTTCTCTCTAGTAGGTCTCGAGTATGACTCGAGTGAGGTACACACCCTGTGTCACGGGCATGCCTGGGCCAACACGGGCGTGTACCCTGGCCATGACCTGTTTTGGATAAGTCGGTTCGTGTGTCGCTTAAGGTACACGCCCGGTGACACGAGCGTGTCACAGGGCATGTCAGACCCGAAAAGTCAAGTTTCGAGATTTTTGTGGTCGTTCATCTCCTTCCTCTGGGATCTGATGGCCCATGTGTCTCCTTGCTGCTATAAGGCCAAAAGTGAGAAGAAAAATCTCATTTCTTCACTTAGCCATTATCTTTCTAAAAAGTTTAAGAAAGAGGAGAGCAAGGAGGAGGAGGAGGAGGAAGAGAAGGGATTCGTCCGTTGGTGGAGCTTGAGAATTCCGATCTGTGATCCGAGGCCATATTTGTGGAGGCAAAGCTGCTGCGGTGCTTTCCAACTGGCTAGAATTCCATGACGCCGAAGCGATCATCAAGGGTAACGATCTTCCTTCCTAGCCATGTGAAGGCTTCCTTTTTGGCATATGCATGTGTTTCCCCCACCAGAGGGTGGATTGTGAAGGGCTTCACTTGGGTTGATTCTTAGAATCCCCACTAAGTTGGCATATAGATCCGGAAATGGAATACGAAATAGGTATGCTGTGTGAAACCCATCTAGACAGATTGGTCTGGATTGGTGATGTTGCATATACGCACCAGAGAAGACTCTGTGAATAAACGTGTAGTTTATGGAGTCGACGAGTTAGACCTATGAAGGGTAGTAGCAGGAAGTACTGGAGTGGTAGTCCAGGAAAATACCCTTGTATTAATTGTGATGTTCATGGATTGTGCCTGTGAAGGGCAGTAACAGGAAGTACTGGATTGGAGATCCAGGAAAATACCCTTGATATTTGTGATGCTTGGTGGTTTGTGCCTGTGAAGGGTAGTAGCAGGAAGTACGGGTGTGAACGCCCAGGAAATACCCGCAAATACTGGTTAGAGCTAGGGATGGAAAATGAGTTCTGTCGCTACCGCTGAGCGTGGCACCTAGCGAACATGTGATTGTGAAGCCTGTCCTGTGAGGACAATATGGCTATTTGTGAGCTTGAAGAGCTCTGAACAAAAAAGGCTTCTTGCTGAACGGACAAGGGGATGCCGACCCGCGTTAGTCTGGTTATAGAACTAACGATTTGAGCAACGGGCAAAGGCTGAACTGTATCCGCATTATGGTTGTCTGCCATGAGTGTCTGAATGATTGGCATTTGGCAGAAACGCATAGCGAGAGTCTTAGGCCTGCGCGCCACTAAGACTAAAGTCTCCGGCTGAAAGCCATGGAGCACAATGCTCAAGATTGCCGTTGGGCTTCGGGCCTTGAGTGGCGGTGGGCGACTGGTTTATCCGGTACACTAAGAATGTGCCCTGAGTGCACGGATCGTCGGGCTGCGTGGCTGACGGTTGTGATGGAATCATTGTGCGTGAAAGCACAATGTGTGATCTATATTTATGTCTACCTGTAAATTACTATGCCTGTAGGGAAGGAATACCACTGCCCCGAGAAAGGGGTAGGGTTGTTATAATTGGTCAGCTGAATGTTGACCGTTGCCTTGTTTGCCACCGCTGGGTGGGCTATCCTTGTACAGGTGCTGGAGAACCGAGCAGGACATTTAAAGGCTGAAGTCCCTGCTGCTGCCGCTGCCGCTAGCCCTCGAAGGCTATGCTGAAATATTATGTTTTGTTCATGTGTGGCCGGCCTGCGCGCTGATGTTTGGAAGCCACTTTTGTAAAGAACAACTGTAAGGCCATAAGGCCAACTGACTTTGTATTCGATACATTCATATATAAATGTGTGTGCATATATTAGTGGACATTCATGGTTGGAGTTCAATTTAATGTTAAAAGCTTCCGCTAGAATGCAATGAGTTAGGATGTGCAACTCTGGTATCATCCCGTGACTTCTCCCCCTGTTATGTGGTATATGATGTGGGGCCCCAGCCGGACCTTCTATTATATGCTATATGAATGGATGGAGTCATTACACAAACACCGAGGGTCGAATAGGAATTCAAGTTTGGAAGAGACCCATTTGGGATTGGGAACATTTTGACCCTGATAAGGTTGTCGTAAATGTGACTTAGAGGGTTTAAAGTATGGAGTATATCAGCAAGTTTCAAGTTGGAACCCCAAGTTGAAGATTGATGCCCTAGGGATTGTGCACCCAGCTAGGACAGATATAACTTGATAATATCAAAGATACTTAGCCCAAGGTAGGTAAGGGCTTATCTTTTGTTTATTGGGGGCTTGTCTTTTGTTCATTGGCCAAACTAGTTGTTGACTTGGGTTCCCTTAGACCTAATTTAGAAAATGTGGCGTCACAAACATAGTGAGATTGAAGGTGATATTATTCGATGTTATTCGGGCCAAGATAGGATTTTGTAAAAACATGGTTGGAGTGATGACCTGTAGCATTACCAAGAAATGACATGGAAATAAGGAGCAATAATTACGAGACTTAACTATTACCGTGAAATTATTTGACGGGTAACAAGATTCTGGATATCTGAGAAGATAAGATTAAATCTCTATGTTGTATCATCAGAAGTATGATGACTCTAGGAAACTGCGAGAAGTTAGCAGACAATATACTGAAAGACGTAGACCTTATATATGACTTGTAAAAGTTGAATTGATTGATTACTCGGGCGTAATCGAAGGAATAAGAACATGATTGTGTAGAGAATGTTTATAGAGCTGTTGTCTACACTCTCAAACGAGAACTCAAATCACCGGAAGAAATTATATTTATCAGAACGTGTAATCCCCCAAAATAAAGGAAGATGTCACAGATTCTATGACGTATGGTGAGGTTTATCGGCTGGAGGAGGTCAAGTGCTCAAGACGACCGCGTCAGATCGGGATGGAAGGTTTATGTACAAGGAAAGAAGATCAGTCTAGGATTATCTGGGCTATCGGTCGACGTTCAACATAGCTCTCCACCCTCAGATAGACGGGCATACGAAGCGTACCACCATGTCACAGAAGGAGTTTTTTTCACTTATACATTCTGGACCACGGAGAGCCATGAGAGAGACTTTTGCCGCTGATCAAGCTTTCTTATAACCACATTCATCTGTCCTGTATAGGCATGACCCTCATGAGACATTATACAAACGGAGGTGCAAGACTCCATTGTATTGGATCTAGGATGAGGATCGAAAGGCACTCGGCTAGGAATTTGTGGAGAACCCAGATGCCCAGGTGTGACTGACTCGAGATAGGATGCTGGAGGCCGAGAGCAGACCGACCAAATATTACGATCTGTGACATTGCCAAGTAGAGTCTCATGATGTAGAGCATGGTTTTTGAAGATACGTCTGATGCATGGAGTCTCGCGGGTATGCGGGCGAAAGAAGCTCAGTACGAGGAATAGGGGGCGCTACAAGATCTTGGAGCGGATCGGCCCATTAGCTTACAAACTAGAGCTACCACCAGAGTTAGCGGGTTTGCACGATGTCTTCCACGTCTCCTCTCTTAGGAAGGCTCTACTACGGCTGGAACAACAGTTTGTTGGTATATATGGCTCGACAGATTTTGATCAATTGGTCCGCTGTGAGCACATCAGGATAGATGATACAGTGGTGCGGGTCTTGCGGCGTAAGAAGGTTCCGCTGGTCAAGATCCTGTAGAGAAACCATGGGCAGGAGGAGCATACCTGGGAGCCACCACATCTGATGCAACAGAGGTACCCGGATCTCTCCGGGTAAAGTATACATTCAACTTTTTATAGGATGTTACATTCAGTTACTCTGAGTAGAAACCCCGCAGGCTTAACCTGAATTTTGGGGACAAATTTTTATTTTGTTTATTGCGATTTGTAACATCTCATTTCCAACTAGACCCTAAGAGTGGTTTTGCCATGACTAGGTCATGACAAAACCCTAGGAAGCCCAAGAAGACCAAGTGAGCTTAGACATGAAGGTGGAAACCACCAAATAGTAGAATTCTAAACAATAGTTTAGGATGACCATAGGGCTTCACCATGACTCCATGGCCCCACCACAACATCCCTAACCCATTAGAGAGTCCATTAGAGCAATAAGGATCCATTGGGGTCAACCCAATGTGGTCAAATTGACCTAAGACCACCATAGGCCTAAATTGGGCAAGGTGCCCTAACTAAGGGCAATTGACCTCTAATGTGCCCAACCAACCCTACCCAACCCTTCCTAGACCTTAGGGGAGGCCAATGGGTCACTAAGAACCCATTGGGGTCAACCCAAATGGTCATGTTGACCAAGGTCAACTCTATCCTAAGCTTAGGTCAACAATGCTCACCCATGCCCAATTAACATCCCCTTGGCCAAAGGGACCCACCTAGACCTTCCAATGCCCTAAGGGATGTCAATGGGTCACCAAGGATCCATTGGGGTCAACCAAAGAGTCTAAGTTGACCCAAGTAAACCCTAGCCCTAAAGTGGTCAAAGTGCCATAACTGAGGGTCAAGTGACCCCCAAGATGCCCAACCAACCCTACCCGACCATTCCTAGACCTTAGGGGAGGCCAATGGGTCACCAAGAACCCATTGGGGTCAACCCAAATGGTCATGTTGACAGAGGTCAACTCTACTCTAGTGTTAGGTCAAATTAGCCCAAATGGGCTAACCCAAGCTCAAACCCATTTCCCCTACTTGGGATAACCTCATTTTTATTATTCATATGGGTTAGTGGGGTGCAACTAGGCTGGAGGAGACATCAAAATCGGCCTTGATAATTTGGAGAGAGAAAAACTTCATTTCTCTTTATGGAGCAGAGAGAAAGTGAAAAAAGAGGGTCATTCATGGCCATGGAAGGCCAATGGCCTCCTCAATTCTTCTATCATAGCAAGGTTCCTCCTCCCTATTCAGGTAGGGGACGGTTGACAGCCATGGCCAGCCACCAAAGTGGCTGAATTCAATTCCTCCAATAAGTAAGAGAGAGAGAAAGAGGAAAGAGAAGGCCATTAATGGCCATAAGAGATCAAGAGTTCCTCTCCTCACCTCCAATTGCAAGATTCATCTTCCCTGGTTAATTAAGAGAACATCAACAAACATAACCAACCATATAGGGCTGAATTCAGTGAACCGATGGATGGCCGAAATTTTCCATTCATGGCCATTAATGGCCATTGATGCTACACCCATCCTCTCTCCCATTTGAATGTTTTAAAAGCTTCCCTAGGCTTAGGGCATGAGTTTCCACACTTTACCTGAAGGAGCCGTGCACTTTGGTAGTGTTGTTGCAGAACACCGCAAGCTCCACCAAGGGCCATGGCGCACCACCATCACACTCATCGTCAAGTCCGGTTGAAGGTCCTCCTATACTCCTCTCTTCGTGGGTTAGATCCTTAGATCATTTAGGAAAGAAATTGAGCTCAATTGAGCCCGATTGGAGAGAAGATTTTCAGAAAATTCAATGGTTTTTAAACCACTCGGGTTTGCCAGAATCCGCACCTCCGGCGGCCGTGCCGCCACCCGGCGATAGCCCCCACCTCAACAAAGGTGGTGGCGGTGGCTGGCTGGCCAGGGAGGTGTCTGGGTGGCCGGGAAATAGGCTTGGAATAAGCTCCAGGTTTGGCCAATCATGGCCTTTGGCTGGAGGAAGAAGATGACCAGGAGCCCTCTTATCTGCTTCTAGATTCGTGCTGGATCATATTTATTTATTTTGATTTTTTGTATTTTTTATCCTGTTTACTGGGCTGTATTAAATTAAATATTAAAAATACATAGGTTCCCCTACAGTAAAAGTGATCTACATTGAAGTTGTAGCCCTAAGCATCTAGTTTAATTTAAAAGTTTTTTAAAGCAATTTGGAGTTCAGATTAGACCACATCACTCATTTTGGTGAGGTCTATACCGAGGCTAGGTCAGAGATTGTTTTCAGTGCCCCCATTAATCCATCCATCCAAATAACTTGAAATTTCGAATGGGGGTCACTCTTACCTATACCTAAAACATATCCAAAAATGGGAATTTTTGGAAAAAATCTCCCTAAGGTTTTTGTAGAAATTTAATAATCCATATAGGAATTATTTAAAAGGTCTAATGACCTCGAAACCCTCCCAAATTTTGGTGAATGGTCCTTTGGGTCAATATAAGACCTTGTATATGTTGATGCGCGGAAACGGTACCGGGGCACAGCTAACACGGAGGGGGTGTTCTGTCTCACAGGCTAGGAGAGAAAGAGAGATGAAGGAAGCTTCTGAGTGCTCGAGAGTGGAGCAAACAGCTTGTCAAGGAGGTTGCGGGAATAGAGGAGAGGATGATGAAAGCATAGGAGAAGCTTGATCAACAGAGAAGGTTGATCAAGAGAGGAGGAGGTTGATCAGGAGCTGTCGAGCAGACAGTTAATATGACGGTTGAGCTTGCAGGTTGGTTGCCGAGAGAGCTGAGCTGAGCTTGGAAGAAGAGAGAAGAGAAGGGGCCGCTAGCAGCGGCAACAACAGACTTCGCCCGCCGCGTCCTAAATGCCACTCTTGCGACGGGCTTTCCTTTTATTAAAAGTGAGAGTTACAACTTGCTAGTACACCTTTACACCAAAGCAATAAAGGGGTACAAAAAGAAGCCGACGGCTAAGGAAGAAGAATGTCAGGGGAGGTCGCGCGGACTGAGCTAGGGAGGATAGCAGACCGCGCGGCTAAGCTAAGGAAGCAGACCGCGCGGACTGAAGATCTAGGTCGGCAGGCCGCGCGACTAAGTCGCAGAGGAGGGCGCGGTCTGAAAATCGGAGTCCGTAGGAGCTGGCTGGCTGACTTTGGGCGTGAGAGCGTTGAGACCTCCGGGCGTTCCCCATCATATGAGAGGCATGGGGGGCTATTTATAGGCCCGAGGAGGTAACGGCTTGCGGTGACGTTACCCCCGGTGAGACGGTAACTGGAGCGAGATGGAGACAGAGTCCGCCGAGTCCGCAACAGGCCGCGCGGACTGGGAGATGGTTCTGGAGCTGGTTCTGCTGATGGCGAACTGAATGGCGGACTGCGAGGCGAGTTCGCGGAGTCCGCTGCTACTGAGGTGGCGGACGCTGGAGGACAAGTGGCGGACTCCACAGGGGAGGCCGCTGCGTCCGCTGCTACTGAGCTGAGGGACTGCCCGCCAGCTGCTAGGAAGCGGGAGCCGGAAGCTAGGTGGCGGACTGCGAGGAGAACCCGCGGAGTCCGCCACAGTTGAACTGAGCGAAGGGAATGCGAGCGAAGGAGCGCCCGCTGAGTCCGTAGAGTCTGCGAAGTCCACAGGAGACTGGGCGGTCTGGGACTGCTTTGAGGGAATTCTGCTGCCTGGCTATTGGGGCTCGCCAATGAAGGCAGGCTGGACATCTTGACCACACTTTGAGTCCACCGAGCTCGCAAGGAATGGGGTATTGCTGTTGATTTTTGCGTGGCGGAGTTGGAGTCCGCACTCCTTAGGCGGACTGATGACGGTGGCTGTCCACGCTGCTGGGCGACAAAGGACATGCGGCCTGCCGGACTGGCGAGGCAGGCCGCGCATGTTGGCGAGGCAGAAGCCGTAGTAGCTGTCTGGCGGCTTGGGCGGATATGGAGTTGAGTCCGGCAGAGAGAGACCTGCGGAAACAACCTCGCGGTTAAGCTAAAAAGGAGGCGGTCTGCAGAGGCGGACAGCGGAAGAAGTCCGCGGACCCTGCCGATCAAAGGAAAGGCGCGCGGCCTGAGGGGTCAGACCGCTGAGACCGCGCAGGCCGCGCGGCCTAAGCGGACAGAGAATTCTGTCCGCCCAACCTAGGGCATCACGACCTCCAGGAGGAACCCGGGGCAGGCCGCGATGAGCGAGCTGGATCCCTTGGGAAGGATCGCCGATTTCAGGGTTAACATAATCCCCGTACTTTTTTAAGTTCCGAAAAGAACTTCAAAAAAGTTGGAGACCCGCGAAAATCGTGATCCACCCCAACGGAAAGAGAAGGGGGGGGGGTAAGGATAGACAGAACCTGAAGCCTCTCCTTAGGAGCTTGGTGCTGCTTGTCTATTTTCCTGCAAGAGGAAAGTTAGGGTAGGCAAGTATGGGTGGTACATCGAGTGTGTACCTGAGTTTGCTTTTGCAGAACAAAGCAGGTGTGTTTTCCACTAAGTCCTGCAATATGAAAGTGAGAGGAAAACGTAAAAGCATAATAACTTGCAAGTACCTGATGGAGGCTTGCAAGTACTTGTTATCCTCTGCAAAAAAGGGAAGGATGAAGAGTATACGAGAAGAAAAAATGAGTTGCAAGTACCTGGAAGGGACTTGCAAGTCTTTGCTGGTTTCTGCAAAAGAAGAGTTAAAGGTATGCATAGTACATGAAAGTAACTTGCAAGTACCTGTGAAGAAACTTGCAAGGGTCTGCTGATCTCTGTAAGAAGAGAGTTAGAAGCAAACATGATATGAAATAGGCTTGCAAGTACCTGGGAGAGGGCTTGCAAGTGTTTGCTGCTCTCTGCAAGAAAAGAGTTAGAAGCAAACATGATATGAAATAAGCTTGCAAGTACCTGGGAGAGGGCTTGCAAGTGTTTGCTGCTCTCTGCAAGAAAAGAGTTAGAAGCAAACATGATATGAAATAAGCTTGCAAGTACCTGGGAGAGGGCTTGCAAGTGTTTGCTGCTCTCTGCAAGAAAAGAGTTAGAAACAAACATAATATGAAATAAGCTTGCAAGTACCTGGGAGAGGGCTTGCAAGTGTTTGCTGCTCTCTGCAAGAAAAGAGTTAGAAGCAAACATATATATGAAAGAAGCTTGCAAGTACCTGTTAAGAAAAGGCTTGCAAGTGTTTGCTGCTCTCTGTAAGAAAAGAGTTAGAAGCAAACATATATATGAAAGAAGCTTGCAAGTACCTGTGAAGAAAAGGCTTGCAAGTGTTTGCTGCTCTCTGCAAGAAAAGAGTTAGAAGCAAACATGATATGAAATAAGCTTGCAAGTACCTGGGAGAGGGCTTGCAAGTGTTTGCTGCTCTCTGCAAGAAAAGAGTTAGAAGCAAACATAATATGAAATAAGCTTGCAAGTACCTGGGAGAGGGCTTGCAAGTGTTTGCTGATCTCTGCAAGAAAAGAGTTAGAAGCAAACATATATATGAAAGAAGCTTGCAAGTACCTGTGAAGAAAAGGCTTGCAAGTGTTTGCTGCTCTCTGCAAGAAAAGAGTTAGAAGCAAACATATATATGAAAGAAGCTTGCAAGTACCTGTGAATAAAAGGCTTGCAAGTGTTTGCTGCTCTCTGCAAGAAAAGAGTTAGAAGCAAACATGATATGAAATAAGCTTGCAAGTACCTGGGAGAGGGCTTGCAAGTGTTTGCTGCTCTCTGCAAGAAAAGAGTTAGAAGCAAACATAATATGTCGATATGACCAAATAGCAGAGGAAATGCCTGATGAATACTTTATCACGAATCCCAGATCAATAAATCGGGCGTTAACTGTTGATAGATATGACTGGATTGCAATAGCATGGCTAATAGCGCTTGAGCAAGCAATGTATATGAAACGGGCATAAGCAAAGTGATTGCTAGAAATCCTTTTGGTAGGTCAGATTAACCTGTTCACCTGTGAAAGAAGGCAATTGACAAAAAAGAGGTCTATACTCGGAATGACTAAAGAAGGTTGAATGCTGCCACAGGTGTTCCCCGTGGGCCTTATGCATCACTTGCCTGAAAAAATCATCCCGAGTATAGTCCTACTCAAAGCGGGCTGGCCGCGCATCCTCTAGGAGGGCACAAAAGAGAAAAGCAAGGGAAAGATCCTGAGAAGGATCGCTAGAAGCACTGCTCTCTTGCCTTGGGTACAAGCATCACTGATCAATGAGACTAGTTGCGCCAAGGGGCCTATAGCTTGTCTGTGGATTGATCAGTGAAGTTGTGGGAACCCGAGAAGGCACGGATCGAGAGTACCAGAGAGTGTTCGGCCATCACAGTTAGGTGATGATCGAAGAGACAAGGCTACGCTTGATCGCCATTGCTTGTCAAGCAAAGATCATCACAACTGTAATGTATCCTCTGCGAAGCACAGCAGAGCTAACACATGGGGCTCCCCTAGCACACACTCAGTGTCAGATGCCGACTAGGATCCAAAATCTGAAGCCCAACATCGTGATTGAACTGCTCCCACTACACATATGGGTATACTCCCGCCATATATGGTCGAAGCGGTGGTGCCAGAACAAACTACAGAGGGAACGTTTCAGACTCAGCGATATCTCATTGGTGTAGCGATCACTAAGAGAGAGAAAAGGAGGAAGGGGCATCACAAGAAGGGAACTGTGTCAGTATTAGATCCCTGATAAAAAGCTTTATTGAAAAGCAAGTAAAGAACACTGAGAAGTGTTTGGTAAAATGAAAATGTCTGAAAAGAGAAAGAGTAAGGGTTGCTATAACCCATCAAGGTTGTGAGGAGCTTTAGAGGACTGTGAAGTCCATTGCTGGCTTAGAATAGCCTTCCCAGCACACCCTCGTCGTCGGCAACGAAGCATTCGACAGCTTGATTAACAACGAGGAGAGGAGGCTCTTCGACTAGGTTCACTCCTTTTGAGAAGCAAGGAATATCTGCAATTTCTTTGCCCTTTGAAGTTGCTAGATCAGGGCGTTCTTCTTTAGGAAGCAGGTCATGCATCTTTCCCTGCCGGAGCATCCTTTGCACAAGCTGGCGGAATGCTCGACAGTCTTCTATTAGATGGCCTGACTCTTTGTGGAATTCACAGTAAGGCTCTGAGTTTCTAGACCTCTGATCGGTCGGCCGATAGGGCTTCTTATAGTTGGCCCTGTCTTTCATGATTTGGCTTACTTCTAGCACGGCTTCATCGAGATCAGACTCATGCAAATCATCGTCTTGCTGTTGATGAACTGCCGCTGCTTGAGAAGAAGGCGCTAGTGGTAGCAATGAATCTTGAGCATGATCGCAGCTTGGGAAGGAGTATCGATGGCGATGAATCCTTCTCTCCTTCCTTGAGTGAGTTGGGAAATGATTGTGAGGAGACCTTGGAGGATGCTTGCGAGAGAGATTCTCCTCGGATATGAGCTTGGAGACGAAACCTGGATTGCTCTTCTCGCCTCGGATATATGAGTTGGCTAAGGCAATCAACTCTTGATATGTCCTTGGAGCACGGACATTGGCTTCAAATTTGAGAGGCCCTTCACGAAGACCGTGGATGAGAGCCACTCGGTACATTTCTTGATCAGTAACTTCGATGTCCAAAATCTCTCTTTGGAATCGATCAACAAACTGAGACCAAGTTTCATTCCCGTGCTGCTTGATCTCAAAGAGGGCTTCAGGACCGCCCTTTCTCTTGGTTGATGTAGAGAATCTGAGAAGAAACTCCCTTCGTAGATCAACGAAGGAAGTGATGGAGTGAGGAAGGAGGCCGTAGAACCAGTCCCTCACTTGCCCATCAAAGGTAGTCACAAGGAGCTTGCACTTAGTCGCATCTGATAGAGTCTTGAGAGCAACAGCTGACTCAAAAGCTTGCAGATGCTTTACTGGATCAGTCTCCCCGGTGTAGATTGGTAACCGGGGCTCTCTGAAATTAGCTGGAGTAGGCTCATGGCGAACATTCTCCGTGAATGGTGAAGGTTCTTCTTGATCTCCTACAACATAAGAAAAGCTGCTGTAGGAGGAGCAAAGGCAGGAGCTGCAGGGTAAGGATGACTTCCCTGAAAGTTGAGAAATCTAGCAGGACTTCCTCGGGCTGCTTCCCGGAAGAAGTTTTGGCGAGCAGCAAACTCTTCATCTTGAGTTCGCAAAGGAGCAGCAGGACCTTGCAGGAAGGTTGCTGTGTAAGGAGGAGGATAGACTGGCAGGCAAGCTGGAGGACAAGCTTGCTGATGACCCAAGGTGGGTGCTGGATTGATTGGGGCAGCTGGAGCAGCGGCTGGTTGAGAGTCTAGTCGCTGTGTGATTACAACAAACATTTGGTTGATCGCTTGGAACTGCTGAGCATTCTCGCGGCGCGACTGCTCAAAGGCCTCCCAGAGAGGATCATCTCTAGGACTTGGAGCAAAGTTCTCGGCTGACTGACGGTCTGACATGGTTAACTGTCGCTGTTCACCGTCTGATCGGATCTGAATGGTCGCGTGTTAACTGTTGATGCGCGGAAACGGCACCGGGGCACAGCTAACACGGAGGGGGTGTTCGGTCTCACAGGCTAGGAGAGGAAGAGGGATGAAGGAAGCTTCTGAGTGCTCGAGAGTGGAGCAAACAGCTTGTCAAGGAGGTTGCGGGGATAGAGGAGAGGATGCTAAAAGCAGAGGAGAAGCTTGATCAACAGAGAAGGTTGATCAAGAGAGGAGGAGGTTGATCAGGAGCTGTCGAGCAGACGGTTAATATGATGGTTGAGCTTGCAGGTTGGTTGCCGAGAGAGCTGAGCTGAGCTTGGAAGAAGAGAGAAGAGAAGGGGCCGCTAGCAGCGACAACAACAGACTTCGCCCGCCGCGGCATAAATGCCACTCTTGCGACGAGCTTTCCTTTTATTAATAGCGAGAGTTACAACTTGCTAGTACACCTTTACACCAAAGCAATAAAGGGGTACAAAAAGAAGCTGGCGGATAAGGAAGAAGAATGCCAGGGGAGGTCGCACGGAATGAGCTAGGGAGGCTAGCAGACCGCGCGGCTAAGCCAAGGAAGCAGACCGCGCGGACTGAAGATCTAGGTCGGCAGGCCACGCGACTAAGTCGCAGAGGAGGGCGTGGTCTGAAAATCGGAGTCCGCAGGAGCTGGCTGGCTGACTTTGGGCGCGAGAGCGTTGAGACCTCCGGGCGTTCCCCCCTCATATGAGAGGCATGGGGGGCTATTTATAGGCCCGAGGAGGTAACGGCTTGCGGTGACGTTACCCCCGGTGAGACGGTAACTGGAGCGAGATGGAGACGGAGTCCGCCGAGTCCGCAACAGGCCGCGCGGACTGGGAGACGGTTCTGGAGCTGGTTCTGCTGATGGCGAACTGAATGGCGGACTGCGAGGCGAGTCCGCAGAGTCCGCTGCTGCTGAGGTGGCGGACGCTGGAGGACAAGTGGCGGACTCCATAGGGGAGGCCGTTGCGTCCGCTGCTACTGAGCTGAGGGACTGCCCGCCCGCTGCTAGGAAGCGGGAGCCGGAAGCTAGGTGGCGGACTGCGAGGAGAACCCGCGGAGTCCGCCACAGTTGAACTGAGCAAAGGGAATGCGAGCGAAGGAGCGCCCGCAGAGTCCGCAGAGTCCGCAGAGTCCGCAAAGTCCACAGGAGACTGGGCGGTCTGGGACTTCTTTGAGGGAATTCTGCTGCCTGGCTGTTGGGGCTTGCCAATGAAGGCGGGCTGGACGTCTTGACCACACTTTGAGTCCGCCGAGCTCGCAAGAAATGGGGTGTTGCTGTTGATTTCTACGTGGCGGAGTTGGAGTCCGCACTCCTTAGGCGGACTGGCGACGGTGGCTGTCCACGCTGCTGGGCGACAAAGGACATGCGGCCTGCAGGACTGGCGAGGCAGGCTGTGCATGTTGGCGAGGCAAAAGCCGTGGTAGCTGTCTAGCGGCTTGGGCGGATATGGAGTTGAGTCCGGCAGAGAGAGACCTGCGGAAACAACCTCGCGGTTAAGCTAAAAAGGAGGCGGTCTGCAGAGGCGGACAGCGGAAGAAGTCCGCGGACCCTGCCGACCAAAGGAAAGGCGCGCGGCCTGAGGGGTCAGACCGCTGAGACCGCGCAGGCCGCGCGGCCTGAGCGGACAGAGAATTCTGTCCGCCCAACCTAGGGCATCACGGCCTCCAGGAGGAACCCGGGGCAGGCCGCGATGAGCGAGCTGGCTCCCTTGGGAAGGATCGCCGATTTTAGGGTTAACAGTATAAAATTGCATTCAATTTGGAGAAGAATTGGTATGGAATTTGGTAAACCATAGACTAGGCCCAAAGAGGGTTAATTATTATAAAATGCCCTTTGTGGTATTGGGTGACCAAATCACCTCAACAGAGGTTGATACTTGGTCCCCTGATGTGTTATGTTAGTAAACACACTCCCATGGATGTGGATTTGGGTGGATTTGCCCTAGGACCCTAGTTCAAACCCTAGGTTTGAACTTTGGGGGTTTGTGAAGGGCATGGGGTGATATGCCATTGGATGGACTTGGTGTGTAGTCCATGTGATCATGGGGTAGTGAAATGCCCTAGGAAGGGATTTGGTGGTATTGGTACACTTGCACCCCACTTAAACCACTTAGTAAGTTTTTAGGTCTATACACCTTAGGGAATATTTAATGGGTCATATGACCTTGGATCTTTATGATATTTTGGTAGGGGTAATGTTATAGTGCTATTAACCTCTGTAATTTATGATAGAGTGTTTAGATAACAGTAGCTCATCCTTGTAGCTATAAGCTTCATCTTGCCCTTTTTGATGATATTGATGTAACTATGGTTTAAATGTCTTAGAATGATTTGAAACTCTGCAAAAGCTAATCAAATGTCATTTAGGTGCCCTAATAAATTATTTGGAATAGTTGAACATTTCTTCTTAGTACATCATGTGTAAAGTAAACTAGTGCACCTTACTTTGATAAATAGAAGATAAATACTATAGCTTGTTCGAAAATTGTGTTACTTAGCCAGAGGACTTTTTAGGACATAAAGAAGCTTGGAAAAATTATTTCATGTTGTTTAGTTGAGATTACAAGGATGTTCCTTCACAAAGTGCACCATGATGGATTTTATTGAGGCATTTTTTCTATATGGTTTACTGACCTTAGAATTGCATGAAACATAGTCAGTAAGGTTTTATGATCATAATAGAGCTCTGTTAACTTTTGTATAATTTTTGGAATAGAATTTATGGTACTTCCTTCATTACCCCTAATTAGTTGAATTATCTTGGCTTAATTATTTAGATAATAATTCTTTTATGAAAATCTATTATATTTGGTATTCACTGATATCTTGCAGTCCTATAGTGTTCAAAAGTTTTGTAAGGACAGATCTTAAGTAAATTTAGTACTTCATGTTCAAATCACCCATGGACTAATTTTTGGGAAAATTGATTAAATGCCAAATTATTTATAAAAAAATCCAAGTTTCTGGATTTAGGCTAAATATGTCATGATAGGCCCCCAATAAATAGTTTATGGCATTTGAATGAAAATTTGGAGTATCTCTTATCATGTACATCATATAGCTTAGGTTGGTCTGCGCATAGTAAAACTGCAGAAAATTGGGATAGCATGTGAAATGAGATTGGGCAGTTGGGGTTTAATGGTTTACTGGTTTTGGTGAGTGGAAATAGGTTCATCATTAGGAATCATGATGAGTAAAGTGCTGGGTTGACTAGTGTTAGGAGCTGCTCGGGATCGACGAAAATCGTCTTTCCTGTGGAGAGAGAGAGAGAGAGTCAAAACACACTAGAGTTAGATCTAGAGTAATATTAAAAGGAATCAGGAATCAGGTATTAACCAATAATAGTAATTGCCTTGCGAAAGGGAATGATGGGCTTCACCTACCATAATAGTTCCTAGTGCCCTTTGAGAACCCTTCACCGGGTATGCCGGGGGAAGTCCTGGGCTAACCTAAACCGTAAGAAAAATCAATGTTTAAGAGTAACTAGTATAACTAGAATTACACTTACACTCACACTTCCCGGTGTTATCGGAGTTAGGTTAGGTCTCACGAGCGGTAGGCTCGGTGGTTTTGGTGACGGACAGGTTAGTCCGGGGAGCTTTGGCTCAGTGGGAAATACATTAATGTTGCATGTGCATAAGATATAAGGTGGTGGGTATTCGGTATTGGACGGTCATTTGTACCGACGTCAATACGCTGGCTCGGCGGGTGTGGATGTTGATAATACATTTTGTAGCCTAATCTATTATCGTATTTTCTTGTTAATAATGTGCAAATCATGTCTTGTATGCTTATTTTTGATCTTTATTATGTAAATATTATTGCCACTAACCTTTTCTTGTGTTTTTACAAGTTTCCAGAAAATTTGCCAAAATTGTCCTGTCACGCCCCCCTATCACGCCCTCCCTGGGCGTGATACAGGGCATGTCAGCTCATCCCGAGGATGCTTGATGATCAGACAAAAATCCAGAAAAAATCCCCTGTCACGCCCCCCTGACACGCCCTCCCAGGGCGTGTCACCGGGCGTGATATGGGGCGTGTCGCCCTCTGCCCGAAATCTACCGTCGCATTAAATGCAACTCCCGTCGCCACACATCAACAGTACTATCATGCCCCCCTACACGGGCATGACAATGGGCGTGACCCGTGATTTCCGGTGTTTGATGGCTTTCCGACCAGCTATTGAATATTGACGCGCCTGTCACGCCCCCAGTCACGGGCGTGACCACCGACGTACCCATCAATTCAGCAGCTCCATCAAATCTCTTCACCCGAATTATTTGACGTGCCTGTCACGCCCCCAGTCACGGGCGTGACATGGGGCATGAACAAGTGGAAATTTCTATAAATTCAGACCCCCCTCTCCATTTCAAAAAAGTTTGGGCGGAGAGGGGGAGGTGCTGCCCCTTTGTTTATTTGTACAACCCCGTGTCCGGCGAGCAAGGTCGCTAGGAACCAGACAGATCGGGCAGAAGATGGTGGGCGAGCTCAGCAGTGGAGTAGCCGAGCCCGAGCTCGGCATTCTTCGACCAGAGATCGGCATTCACCGACCAGAGACCGACGTTCGTCGACCAAAGATCAGCCTTCGTCGACCCCGAGCTCGGCATTCGCCGAGCTAGCCCAGGACAACTGATGGCGACCAAGGGATACACAAGCTCACAGTCCCAGCCCGTGCCCTAACAACGGAGCTCGGCAACAGCAGGCGAGCAGTACCCGCCGAGGTGATCAAGCTCCCCAGCTCGCCTGGATGTGTGAGGTACTTTTTACTGTTTTGCCCCCGCTGGTCTGCCCATAGCCCTTCAAAACAGTGGAGTTTGGCTGTTGGCAGACCCAGCCAAGGGTTTTCTGGTAATTTCAGGTCAGGTTTTTTGGTTATTGGCAGTTCAGATTCTAAAAACTATAAATAGGACCCAAGGGGTACCCCAGAAGACAGACTTCCTGTGCTTTCCTGCTCCTGTTTTCAAGTGCTTTCTGAGGGTACCTTAGCTCGGCCTCTGGCTAAGGAGGGGAAGCGCTCTGAGATCTTCCGGGTGTGTGGTGGGACCTCCCCGCCGAGCCCTTGGGTCGGTTTTTCCTTGTCTTTTTTGTTGTTTTGCTTGCAGGAGTGAAGTAGGTGCGAGACCACCCTTCCCCAAGGGCGAACTCCACAGGAGACCGATTTTCGGTTTCAACATTTTGGTGCGGTGAGCGTGGAGCGTGGTCAGTACAGAAAAGCTTCAGCGAGTTCGATGACAGGAGGACAGGGATCTGACAGGCCGAACTCGCCGCCCCCCTCGCCTCTCGCTACGGTGGGGATGTTTGAATATTTCAGGAATGAGGTGCTGAGCCTCGTCAAGTTCGCACTCAGCACGCGGGCCGAGTGCTCAACTCCAGCAGTCGAGATCGCGGCCGCCCCCTCTTTGGGCGAGGACGCCCCGACAGGCGAGCTGGGAAGGAAGTGGCCGAGGAAGGCCGGGGGTGCGAGCTCCCAGGGCACGAGCTCTTCCCCGGCTCGGCAGGTCGAGGCCGGTTCGACGAGCTGGGCTCGCGAGATTCGCCAGCTTGCCCAGCAGGTGGAGGCAGCCCCTTCAGCGAGTTGGTCTCTTCAGATCCAGTTCCAGACGGGTTCAGGGAACACGAGATGTCCTACTACACCGGGAAGGGAGACCCGATCCAGCATGTTCAATGGTTCGAGGACGTAGTCTCCATCCGGCTAAATGCCGACTCTTCGTTATCACCCTCAGGGAGAAGGCAAGGGAGTGGTTCCATCAGCTACCGGCCAGCTCCATCTACTTCTTTGAGGACCTACATCAGTTGTTCATGCTGAGGTTCACTACCTCAAAGAAGAGGAAGAAGGAGTCAGAGTCCCTGTTCCACATCAAGCAGGGGGTACATGAGACCCTGGGGAGCTACGTGGACCGGTTCCAGGAGAAGGTTACTCAGGTATAGGAGATGCCGGGCCATAGTCTGATGATGGCCTTTACCCTGGGCCTGCAGCAGGGGTTCTTCAGGATAAAGCTGAAGAGAGCTCCCCCACTCCTACGAGGAGCTGATGGAGAGGGCGACAAGAGAAGTTGACGGGGAGGCGTCAAACCCGGAGTTTGTGCGGAAGCTGGCCAGGTGGGCCACAGAGGAGGAGAAGGAACCGAGAGGAGGAAGAGGACAGGAGGAGAGGAGAGGAGAGCCCCTGACAGAGGGAGCAGAGACAGCTCTAGTGGCAGCAGCAGCCGAGGTGGGGGCGTCAGGAGCCCGACCGTCGACTGGGCTGGAGGCCTGAGTGGCAAGGGAAGGGGACACAAAGGGGATACCACGGAAGGGATCGCTATCAAGGGGGGCAAGATCAGTTCTACCCCCCTAGGCTGGAGGCAGGCCCAGAGGCCCCGACTCCTCGATCAAGAGGAGGCTATGGCAATAGCCTTGGGGGCGAGGAGGAGGATAGTAAGGAGGAGGAGGAGAAAAGTTAGGGTGGAGTTGCCCTATTGCGACTTCCATCAGGAGGAGGGGCACGCCACAGCCACGTGCCCGGAATTCCTTGAGATGAGAGGAAATAGGGAGCAGCAGCAGCATGGGAGGCAAGAAGTGAGGATTGAGGAGGTCCTGCCTCGGGCGGAGGAGGACCATTGCAAAGACCGGGTGGATGTTGGAACCCGAGGAGGGATCAGAGTGATCCACGGGGGGGGGGGGGGGGGGGGGGGGGGGGGGGGGGGGGGGGTCGAGGCTTCCCGCAAGGCGAGCCTCCACACCATGTACCGTCGGAGCATTGCCTCCACATACCAGACCCCACCCCCAGAGGAGAGGATCACATTCTCCAGGAGCGACATGCCAGATCATGAGGATCCATTCTGTGATGCGCTGGTCATCAAGGCAGCCATCGAGAATTTTACCGTCTCTCGGATCCTCGTTGACAAGAGGAGCTCCGTCAACGTCGTCTTCAAGAAGGCGTTTGACGCAATGAAGGTAGAGGCGAAGAGGGTGCTGGCCTCGGACGGACTCTTGTTCGGATTTTCAGGGGAGAGGAAGGAAGTGGATGGAGGAGTAGGCCTCCATGTTACCCTGGGGGGCAGTCCAGGAACTGCAGGTTCGTCATTGTGGATGCCCCCAGCAGCTACAACGCCATCTTTGGGAGGCCCCTTATCAGTGCCTTCCGCTGCGTCCCCTCAACATTCCACCAATGCTTAAAGTTCAATGCTGAGGGGATTCAGGTCCGGGTCAGGGGGGACCCCAAGGTGGCGCGGGAATGCTATGTCACCGCCGTGAACTCCATCTCTTGGAAGGAGGGAGCCGAGGAGATGGGGCGAAGAATGGAGGAGGCTGAGCAGGAGGCTTGCAGGGAGGAGCTGGAGATGGAGAGCTGTGCTGAGGAGGCGGCGGGAAGAGATCAGGAGGAGATGGCCGAAGTGATGGCCGTAGAAGGAGAGGTGGAGGTGGAGATCCCGGTCTCGGAGGAGAGGGATGCTGAAGGATGGGGAGAGCAGTCCAGGTTGGAGGCTGCGGAGGAAGTGGTGGAATTAGAGGTGCTCACCCGTTGAGGCAGGGTGGAGAAGGTCCGCGTCAGCGGAGGGCTGAACCTAGAAGACCAGGGCAGGATGCTGGAGTGCATCCAGAAGAACGTAGACATCTTCGCTTTGAACGCCGCGGAGATGCCAGGGGTTGACGCGGATGTGGCCTGCCACCGCCTCAACCTGGACCCGGGAACACGCCCCGTTCAACAGAAGAAGAGATCCACTGCGGACAAGCTGGCAGAGCCCATCAGAGAGGAGGTGGCAAAGCTCCTAAAGGCCGGCTTCGTGTCCGAGATCCAATACCCCGGCTGGGTCTCCAATGTGGTCATGGTCAAAAAGGGAGACGGCCGGTGGAGGATGTGTATCGATTTTTCTTTACTTAATAAAGCTTGTCCTAAGGATTGTTATCCTTTTCCTCGGATCGACGCGCTGGTTGACTCAGCCGTTGGTTTTTCTATAATGAGTTTTCTAGATGCTTTTTCAGGTTATCATCAAATCAGGATGCACCCCCCGGACATCAAGGATGTCTCGTTCATCACAGGGTATGGATGCTACTGTTACAAGATGATGCCCTTCGGGCTGAAGAATGCAGGGGCGACCTACCAGAAGATGATGGATAGGGTCTTCAAGGAGCAAAAGGGGAGGAATTTGGAGGTGTACGTGGATGACCTCATGATCAAAAGTCGGGATATGGACTCCCACCTCCAGGACCTAGAGGAGACCTTTGTCACCCTACACAAGTACAAGATGCGGTTGAATCCCCTAAAATGTGTCTTCGGGGCTAGCAGGGGAAAGTTCTTGGGGCACCTCCTCACCCCTGCGGGTGTCGAGCCGAATCCAGATAAGGTCAAGGCTATCTTAGAGCTGGGATCGCCGCAGAATGCTAAGGAGGTCCAACGGCTGACGAGGAAGCTGGCAGGGTTGAGTAGGTTCGTCTCCCGGGCAGGGGAGAAGTGCTCCCCCTTCTTCAAAACATTGAGGGGTGGTCTAAAGTTCGAATGGACCAAGTAGTGCGAGGAGGCATTCCGGGCCCTCAAGATGCAGTTGACTCAGGCTCCGCTGCTCCAAGGGTCAAAGGAGGGGGAATACCTGTTTTTATATCTCGGGGTCGGGGCGGAGGCCTTGAGCTCCATCCTAGTTCGTGAAGAAGGGAAGAAACATCTCCCCATTTATTACGTGAGCCGGGTCCTGAGGAAGGCCGAGCTCCGGTACCCGATTTTGGAGAAGCTGGCTTTCGCCCTGATCATCTCAGCCCGGAGGCTGCGACCTTACTTCCAGGCACACTCAATACGAGTGGTGACTGACCATCCTCTCCGCAACATCTTTGAGGGGGTGGAGCATTCAGGCAGGCTGGCCAAGTGGTCGGTGGAGTTGAGTGAGTTCGATGTCTCATTCGTTCCGCGGCTCTCGATCAAAGCTCAAGCGATGGCCGACTTCTTGGCTGACTATGTGATTGAAGTGGCAGAGGAAGAGCTCACCCGCCCGGCTCCTTGGAAGGTGAAGGTAGACGGCGCCTCGGGGAGGCATTCCCTAGGAGTGGGGGTGATCTTAGAGAGCCCTCAGGGGACTAGAACTGAGCAGACGGTGGTGGTGCACTTTCCCATCACCAACAATCAAGCCGAGTATGAAGCCGTGATAGCAGGGCTACGCTAGGCCAGGGAGTTGGGGGTGTTGGACGTGGAGGTCCTTACCGACTCCATGGTGGTAGCTTCCCAGATCAACGGGGAGTTTGAGGCAAGGGAGCCCACCCTGCGATTATACTTGGCCAAAGTAAAGGGGGTCATAGGCACTTTCCAAACCTTCTCCATCCGACACGTGCCCAGGGAAGAAAACAAACAGGTCGACCGACTAGCAAAGCATGGTCCCCAGGTGGGGGGTACCATCACCGACCTATTCCACCCCTCCATCGAAGAGGGGGAGCTCATGGAGATTGATCAACAGACTTCATGGATGGACCCAGTCGTAACTTTCCTTTCCACAGGAGAGTATCCGGAGGGGGCAGATAAGAAGAAGCTAAGACACAAGTCAGCGTACTACCTCCTCCAGGACGGGCAGCTGTACAGGAAGACCCTCTCAGGGATGTTGGCTCGCTGCGTGGCCGAGGGGGAGGTACAAAGAATCTTGGAGGAAGTCCACTCCGGAGAGTGTGGGAGCCACTCCGGGAGTCGGACCCTGGAGGGAAGAATCGTCAGGCAGGGGTACTTCTGGCCCACCCTGGGCCATGATGCAACGGAGTTCGCAAGGAGGTGCCATAAGTGCCAGCTGTTTGCCCCCCTCCAGCTACAGCCGGCCCAGCAACTCAAAAGTATCACGGCCCCCTGGCCCTTTGCCATTTGGGGAACGGATTTGGTTGGGCCGTTCCCCCAGGCCAGTGGGCAGAGGAGGTTTCACCTAGTAATTACTTCTCCAAGTGGTTGGAAGTGAAGGCGCTGGCCAAAGTGACCTCCCAGGTTATCAGGAATTTTGTTTGGGGGGAGATCATCTGCCGCCATGGGCTGCCCCAGGCCATTGTCACGGACAACGGGCCCCAATTCGCCAGCGCCGAGTTCACTAGTTTCTGCGAACAGCTGGGAATCAACATCAGGTTCGCCTTGGTTCACCACCCCAGGAGCAACGGGCAGGTGGAAGCTGCGAACAAGATCATCATCAACCTCCTCAAGAAGAAAGTGGAGAATCTGAAGGGGAGCTGGGTGGAGCAGCTTCCCGCGGTTCTCTGGGCCCTGAGAACCACCCCCAACACGGCTACCGAAGAGACTCCCTTCAAACTCTCTCATGGGTGCGAGGCAGTGCTCGCCGTGGAATTTGAAGTCCAAACACCTCGAATTGTTGCGGCTAAGGAAGATAGGGAAGAATGGCAGGCCGAGAACGAGGAAGAGCTAAGGCTCTCCCTCGACATGGTGGAAGAACTGCGGGAGCTCTCCGCCCTCCGGCAAGAAGAGGTGAAGAGGAGAATGGCCAAGTACTTTGACAAGCATGTTAGAGTCAAACAATTTGTGGAAGGGGACCTGGTACTAAAGAAGATGGATGCAGCAGGGAGGTCGGCGTCCGTGGGGAAGCTCAATCCCAGCTGGGAAGGACCGTTTATTGTAAAGGAGGCTTTAAAATTGGGAGGTTATCGACTCCAGAATGTGGAGGGCGAGACCCTAAGTCTCACCCGGAGTGGTGATGATTTAAAATGCTTTTTTCCTTAAAGCTTGTAAGTTATGCCTTGATTTTTAATGGAAATTCTTTAACTTGCCAATATTGTCGCTGTGAGTTCGCATGAAGGAATGAAGTGAACTTGGACACCGAGCAGATCCCGCTGCCAGGCTCTCACCTAGCTGGCAGGGCTGGAAGTCACTCGGTGTCATCCTTGGGCCTCGAGCAGATCCCGCTGTCAGGCTCTCACCTAGCTGGCAGGGCTGGAAGTCACTCGATGGTATTGGTAGTGGACCCCGAGCAGATCCCGCTGTCAGGCTCTCACCTAGCTGGCAAGGCTGGAAGTCACTCGGCATCATCTTTGGGCCTCGAGCAGATCTCGCTGTCAGGCTCTCACCTACCTGGCAGGGCTGGAAGTCACTCGATGGTATTGGTAGTGGACCCCGAGCAGATCCCGCTGTCAGGCTCTCACCTAACTGGCAGGGTTGGAAGTCACTCGGTGTCATCCTTGGGCCTCGAGAAGATCCCGCTGTCAGGCTCTCACCTAGCTGGCAGGGCTGGAAGTCACTCGATGATATTGGTAGTGGACCCCGAGCAGATCCCGCTGTCAGGCTCTCACCTAGCTGGCAGGGCTGGAAGTCACTCGATGTCATCCTTGGGCCTCGAGCAGATCCCGCTCTCAGGCTCCCACCTAGCTGGCAGGGCTGGAAGTCACTCGATGGTATTGGTTGTGGACCACGAGCAGATGCCGCTGTCAGGCTCTCACCTAGCTGGCAGGGCTAGAAGTCACTCGGTGTCATCCTTGGGCCTCGAGCAGATCCCGCTGTAAGGCTCCCACCTAGCTGGCAGGGCTGGAAGTCACTCGATGGTATTGGTAGTGGACCCCGAGCAGATCCCGCTGTCAGGCTCTCACCTAGATGGCAGGGCTGGAAGTCACTTGGTGTCATCCTTGGGCCTCTAGCAGATCCCGCTGTCAGGCTCCCATCTAGCTGGCAGGGCTGGAAGTCACTCGATGGTATTGGTAGTGGACCCAGAGTAGATCCCGCTGTCAGGATCTCACCTAGCTGGCTGGGCTGGAAGTCACTGGCATCCTTGGGCTCGAGCAGATCCCGCTGTCAGTCACTCGGTGGAAGTCACTCGATGGTATTGGTAGTGGATCTTCCCGCTGTCAGGCTCTCACCCTGGCAGGGCTGGAGTAGATCCTTGGGCCCCGATCCTGTCAGGCTCTCACCTGGATGGCAGGGCTGGAAGTCACTCGATGGTATTGGTAGTGGACCCCGAGCAGATCCCTCTGTCAGGATCTCACCTAGCTGGCAGGGCTGGAAGTCACTCAGTGTCATCCTTGGGCCTCGAGCAGATCCCGCTGTCAGGCTCTCACCTAGCTGGCAGGGCTGGAAGTCACTCGATGGTATTGGTAGTGGACCTCGAGCAGATCCCGCTGTCAGGCTCTCACCTAGCTGGCAGGGCTGGAAGTCACTCGGTGTCATCCTTGGGCCTCGAGCAGATCCTGCTATCAGGCTCTCACCTAGCTGGCAGGGCTGGAAGTCACTCGATGGTATTGGTAGTGGACCCCGAGTAGATCCCGCTGTCAGGCTCTCACCTAGCTGGCAGGGCTGGAAGTCACTCGGTGCCATCCTTGGGCCTCGAGCAGATCCTGCTGTTAGGCTCCCACCTAGCTGGTAGGGCTGGAAGTCACTCGATGGTATTGGTAGTGGACCCCGAGCAGATACCGCTGTCAGGCTCTCACCCAGCTGGTAGGGCTGGAAGTCACTCGGTGTCATCCTTGGGCCTCGAGCAGATCCCGCTGTCAGGCTCCCACCTAGCTGGCAGGGCTGGAAGTCACTCGATGGTATTGGTAGTGGACCCCGAGCAGATCCCGCTGTCAGGCTCTCACCTAGCTGGCAGGGCTGGAAGTCACTCGGTGTCATCCTTGGGCCTCGAGCAGATCCCGCTGTTAGGCTCCCACCTAGCTGGCAGGGCTGGAAGTCACTCGATGGTATTGGTAGTGGACCCCGAGCAGATCCCGCTGTCAGGCTCTCACCTAGCTAGCAGGGCTGGAAGTCACTCTGTGTCATCCTTGGGCCTCGAGCAGATCCCGCTGTCAGGCTCCCACCTAGCCGGCAGGGCTGGAAGTCACTCGATGGTATTGGTAGTGGACCCCGAGCAGATACCGCTGTCAGACTCTCACCCAGCTGGCAGGGCTGGAAGTCACTCGGTGTCATCCTTGGGCCTTGAGCAGATCCCGCTGTCAGGCTCTCACCTAGCTGGCAGGGCTGGAAGTCACTCGATGATATTGGTAGTGGACCCCGAGCATATCCCGCTGTCAGGCTCTCACCTAGCTGGTAGGGCTGGAAGTCACTCGGTGTCATCCTTGGGCCTCGAGCAGATCCTGCTGTTAGGCTCCCACCTAGCTGGCAGGGCTCGAAGTCACTCGATGGTATTGGTAGTGGACCCCGAGCAGATACCGCTGTCAGGCTCTCACCCAGCTGGCAGGGCTGGAAGTCACTCGGTGTCATCCGTGGGCCTCGAGCAGATCCCGCTGTCAGGCTGTCACCTGACTGGCAGGGCTGGAAGTCAATCGATGGTATTGGTAGTGGACCCCGAGCAGATCCCGCTGTCAGGCTCTCACCTAGCTGGCAGGGCTGGAAGTCACTCGGTGTCATCCTTGGGCCTCGAGCAGATCTCGCTGTCAGGCTCTCACCTAGCTGGCAGGGCTGGAAGTCACTCGATGGTATTAGTAGTGGACCCCAAGCAGATCCCGCTATCAGGCTCTCACCTAGCTGGCAGGGCTGGAAGTCACTCGGTGTCATCCTTGGGCCTCGAACAGATCCCGCTGTGAAGCTCTCACTTGGCTGGCAGGGCAGGAAGTCACTCGATGGTATCGGCCTTGAAATCGCCAGGTAGAGACCCAGAAGTTTGGAATGCCAAGGAATAAGAGGGAAGAGGTCTGCATAGGCAAGCTTAGACTCGCCCAACCCAGCTCAGCATCGGCAAAGGGATTCTACACAAGCAAGTTTGGACTCGCCCAACCCAGCTCGACACTGGCAAAAGGGTGGCAAGCCAGGTCTCAGGACCTCGCTGAAGGAAGGCGAGCCAGGCCACGGTACTTCACCCCTTCGTCTATTTTACTTAGAAGAATTTTTCTGAGTTCAACCTGGATGGCTCGTGGGCGAGATGAGGTGGCGTGACAAGGGCGAAGAGCAGCCCGCTCGCGAATCGTCTGAAGCTCGACAAGCACCCAAACGTACTCTCTCGCGGGCGCATACTAATGACTATCGTACTCACAGTATCTGCCTGCGCGAGGTCGCCTGGGGAAGCACTCGCGGACATACAGAGCACAACAAATAGAAAACAAAAAAAAAGAAGAAGGGGCACGGGTATGATCAAAAACCTTTCTTTCATTAAATAAGTGTTTACAAAAGATGTTTACAGGGGCTCGCCTCGACGAGTAAACCAAAAAGAAGATGTACAAATTCAGGCCTCGCCCCCCTGCCGAACTAGTCCTCCCCTTCACCCGGCTGATCCAGAAGGCCCTTCCCGAACATCGCATCCATGCTGTCCTCTTTCTCATTGGGCGGCGTCGCCGGGAACAAGCTCGGCATCAGGTCTCTGGCGGAGATCTCCTCGCACCCTTGCACCAGCACCTCCCGTGTCCTTCATCATTTGGAGGGTGCACTCGGCCGCTTGGATGGAGTTGATCCGCAACCTCTCGACGAGATCGGCCTCGCCAAAGATCCGCGGCCTCTTATAGGGGAGGGTAGGGTCGACGACGTGGGCTGGGAAGAAAATCTCCGCCTGGCGGCGGACCTCGCGGCTGAGATGCTGATTCTCCTCCTTCAGCTTCACGTTCGCCCCCTCCAGCTCGGCGAGGCGGGCGCGTAGCTGGCTAATCTCCTCCCCTTGCTCGGCATTGCGAGCCTGGAGCTCCCCTGCAGCCTTGGCATCCTGGTAAAGAAAAAATCCGGTTTAGTATCAGCGCAGAATGTTCTAAGTAAAAGAGAAGGGGAGTGCTTGACACTTACCAACCCGCCGACGGTCTGGGCGAGAAGACCCTCGGCGATGCCGAGCTGTATCGCCTGATCAGCGACTTTGTCCTTGGAGACGTCGCGAGCCTGCTCAGCTTTCTGGAGTTGATTGCTGAGGGCGAAACTGCGGCGAGTCAGCATGTGGTGGAGCTCCATGGTCCGCAGGTGGGCCTGCAGACTCTCATGGCCGAGCTGATGGAGGGTCATATTCTTGTAGGCCTCGGCATCCTCGCGGCCATAGAGGCTGAAACCGAGGGCGTAAACATGACCGGTGGCGGGTTCGCGGTCATGCCAGGATGGGTGCAGAGTGGAGATGGAGACCCGGTGGGCCAGCTCATCCCACTGCAGCATGGGCTCGCCCGCCGAGTCCTTCCACCGCCCCTCGTAGCTGAAGAGGGGATGTTGCTTCGGCTCCCCGCGCTCGCGAGCTGCTCTCTTCGCCGAGGGAGGTGGAGAGATCGCCTCCGCGGAAGAGGGGGCCTCGCTGCCCTTCCGTCCCTTGCTGGTGACCTCCTTCAGCGGGCTCTCTGGCGACGCGTCAGGAAGGGTATCAGATGAGCTTATGTATTTGGGGCTGGGTTGTTGTTGTTGTTGCCCCCGCGGAGCCAGCAAGGCTCTCCTCATCTTCTTTAGCGGCCGCTGGCGGTGTGGCGGGTTCGACCCCGCATCCTCAGGTCGCCTCTTGCTGGAAGAGGGTTGGGAGAGGGCCCCCTCATCTCGGCAGGCCGCTGCCGCCTTCTCGTGAGCAAAGGGGTCCGGGCGCGACCCCGGATCCGCAAACGGAGGGTTCGCAGGAATTATCCGCTCCCCTGTAAGAAAATACTTGGAAAAAAAGTTAGGAGAAACTCAGCAACAATGTGGCGAGCTCGGCCATCAGGGGAGCTCGGCAAGAAAAGAAGAGAATGATACCTTCGCCAGGTTGAACGGGCGGGGGGGGGGGGGAGCGAGTCTAGGCCCCTTCGCAGGAAGGCGACCTCGAAGTCCTTGTGGAGAAAGTACTTATGGAGCTCGGCGTCGTTGCCGGACACGACCGGGGGATGATAGACCTCCTGGCCCTTCTGTTGGGGCGAGTAGGGGATGTTGCCGAGATCGCCCTTGATGAAGGCAATCTTGGTCATCCAAGTGTGATGCTTGTTCGCGATCTCGCGAACCTTGATCAGCGAGCCGCCGAAGTAGGCGACCCCATCCGGCGTCGCCTTGTAAGAAAAGAGCTTCCTAAACACTGTCAGGTTGAACTCAATCCTCTCCCGCAGGAGGTAGCTCGCGAACGCCACCATTATCGCGACGACGTTGGAATTCAACTGCGCGGGTACCACGCCATAGTATTTCAGGATTTGCCGGATCTCCGGCCAGAGGGGGAGGCGCAACCCCACCTCGAAATGCGAGATGGGGAAGGCGAGCTCGTCCTCGTAGAAAGTGTTGATAGCCTCCCCCTCCCTCGGCCTGCGCGCCTCGAAACCCGGTGGCACGTACTCAGCCTTGAACTCCGCGAGCTCCTCCTCGCTGGTGTGCCCCTCGAAGAAGTAGTAGTCGGTGAAGTGCTGCGCGCACTTGGAGCGGCCGTCGACATCAGGGTTGGTCTTGCCCATGTTCGCAGAGGAAGGAGCAAAGTGCGAGCAGAAAAGGAGAAAAGCGCGGAAAGAGAGCAATAAAAGCACAAGTACGGGGGTTGGTGGGGGGGGGGGGCTATTTATAGAAAAGGAAATCTGGGGTCAGGCTGTCCCATCGGCCCAGCTCGCCACCCCAACTCGCCAACCCAGCTCGCCGACTTCCGACGCGTCCCAGTCAAGGCTAAGTCAAACATTGTAGTATATTATTTGACATAACACATGTCAAAGAATATTCTAAAAACTATTTATTACGTATCAAGTTCAGGAAAAAAGGGCGGGGCGCGCGAGCAGGGGGAGCATCAGGATGCGAGTACCGGTCGGCTTGGCAAAGGAGCCGCCCTCTTACCTACCCCGGCCTCGCGGCTCCCGCCCCACAGACTACCGCGCGCGGAGTAGCTTGCGGATCCTCCCAGAATTCCTCTGCACCACGGAGAGGCCATCGTCTATCTCGTCTAGTAGCCCGGAGGGGGACATCGGCTCGCCAGCCTGGCCGCTTCGCATCTCGTCGGCGAGACACGCGTAGTCGCATTGCAGCATCTCGTTGACCCCCTGCACCTCGCGCAGCCCGCACACCAGCTTCTTGAGAAGCTTGACCTCCCTCCTCGTCAGCTCGCCTTGATCCACTTCAGGACCCAGGTAAGAGTCCAGCGAGCTTGGGAAGGGGAGGGGGGAGTAGTGGGCTGGCCGCAAAGATTCCTCGGCAGTGGACTGGCTGGGGGGAGCTGTGAAGGCAAGTGTCAACAAGAAGGGGAATGCAAGAAAAGTTCATGGGGCAACAGTCCAAGCAAAAATTGACCTGACGAGCTCGACAGCTCAAAGGAGATGCGGGGAGGGATGAACCTCAGATCCTTCCCGCGACCTGGGCCGTGAGTCCCCGACGGGAGAAGCTCGAATCCCGGGGTGGGGATGGTCCCCAGACCCGCCCCCACGGCCACGTCAGTTCGCCGAGGAGAGGGGGCGCACCGGCGAATTCGGCCTCTGCGAGCTAATAGGCAGTATCCCGAAGAGAAGAGTCGTGTCGCGGGGATGGATATCCGGTGTTGTGAACCGCGAGTCTGCGAGAACGTCCTCGCCTTGCGGTGTGGGCTCTCGCGGCGTGACGCCCCCGCCATCAGGCTGACCGTCCGGGTTGTCGCCGACCACGACAACCTCTCTATCCTTCTCAAGAACTATCCGAGTGGAGGAGCCTGTCCCCATCTCCAGGGTGGTCCTCAGGTCTTCATAAATTGGCTCGGCCGCCTTAGGGAAGGCTTCGACCTCTTTGAGCCGGGATCGACGGAGTCAACTTGAGGGACATTGGACGGGAGCGCTGTCAGAGCGCAGCCGAGGCCTGGCGAGCCCGATTGAGACGCTCTTGGATCTCCTGGGGGAGCGGCATCTTGGCAGCATTAGAGCAAAGGGAAGGGCAAGAGCCAGGCAGGTATGCAGGTATATATATAGCCGCAAGTGGACCCCACCCGAAGATTCCCTCCAACTCGCCACCCTGCGCTCACCGCACACTGTTGGGTACATTGGTCAAATGTACCTGATTTGAAGAAGCCTCACCCAACTCAATGATATACATCATATTGTATTTGATGTATGTTTGAGTTACTTGTGCAGGTTAAGAAATCACTGGACTGAAGCAAAAAGTTTCTAAGTCCATGTGTCGACACCCAGAGGGAAAGTGTCGACACTTAAGAAAGCTTGTGTCGACACCCAGACAAGCAGTGTCGACACTTGGAGTCATTGTGTCGACACCTGGGATGCAGAGTCGACACCAAACAGAAAGTGTTGACACTTGGAGCTGTGTCGACACTCAGTGAAGAAAAGTGCAGACAGAAAGTGTCGACACAAGGAGCTGTGTCGACACCCAGTGAAGCTGTGTCTACACCAGAAAGTGTCGACACTTGGAGCTGTGTCGACACTCAGCAAAAGTCTGCAGAGTCTAAGTACAAGTGTCGACACTCAACACAATGTGTCGACACTAAGCAGAAGAGTCAGCACTTGAAGCATGTGTCGACACTCAACACAATGTGTCGACACTCAATAGAAGAGTCAACATTTGAAGTATGTGTCGACACCCAGAACAATGTGTCGACACACAGCTGAAGACTCAACACTTGAAGAAAGTGTCGACACATGGAGCTGTGTCGACACTTAGCAAAGAACAGAAAGAACAACAAATTATTCTAAGTACAAGTGTCGACACTATGGGAATGTGTCGACACTCAGCTGAAGTCTCAACAACAAGAAGGTGTGTCGACACAAGGAGCTGTGTCGACACTCAGCAAGATTCAACATAGAAGACTATGTGTCGACACCAAGAAGCAGTGTCGACACTTGACAGATTCAACACAAGAAGATGTGTCGACACAAATGAGATGTGTCGACACATAGAAGAATTCAGCAAAAGCTAGAAGAACAAGTACTTGTGTCGACACTCAATTTTTGTGTCGACACATGCAGAAGAATCTGTGTCGAGACATACAAAGAATTGTGTCGACACCTTGTAGACTTGTGTCGACACTTACACAACATGTGTCGACACTTGGACTATAAGTGTCGACACTTTAAGACAGAAAGTCTCGACACTTACTGACTGTTAGAGATTTTCAAGAACTGACTGGTTGACATGACAGCTGCCGTTCCAGCCGGTCTACAGCGCCTGTCAGAGATATCAGAAGTCAGTTATGGACCGGACCAGCCGGTTACCATGAAGAAAGCCTTTAAATAGGCACCCACAGTTTACAGAAACTGTTGTTGAAAGAGTTGATCAAGTGATTAACAAGTGGTACAGATTATTCAAGTAATCAGAAAAGTGGTACACAGAGTATCAATACAAGAAGATCTTGCAGTCCAAGTGCAGATCTAAGAAGTTGGAGAGAGAGGGCTCCATCCAAGAAATCAGCCTCTGGAACTAGGCTGAGAAGAAGGATTCAGATTCAATTCTGGGTCTTAAGTGGCAGAGGTCAAGGAACAACTGCAGAGGATTCAATCTTATTCAGTTCTACTCAAGAAGCTTTGAAGAAAGCTAAGTCAGATTGGATCCAGCTGAGTTCTTCCAAGAACTCATCAAGAATCTCTCAACTCCCCTCCTTTAATTCTGAGTTGTAGAGTTATTATTTGTATTACATTTTTAACTTGTAGGATCCATTGGATCTGAGTGATTGTAAGCCTATATTTATAAAGGCTGAGGGTAGGGCTTGTTAGCCTGAGTGTAGGAGATTGAGATCTCTGAGTGTAGGCCTTGTGGCTGAGTGTAGGCCTTGGTTGGCTGAGTGTAGGCCTTGATTGGCTGAGTGTAGGCTTTGGGATAAAGCTGAGTTGTAAGGCTTAGGGCCTGAGGTAGGAACCAATTTGGGTTCTGAGACAGTGGAGAAGTTTGGCCGAATCTAGTACACTGCTAGATAGGCGAAGGGGGAAAGTGGATGTACCCATATCTTGGGGAACCACTATAAAACACTGTGTGCTGTGTTGTGGTTGTGCTGTGGATTTGCTGTGTATGTTTGTTTATTGCTGTTTGCTGTGCAAAAGTAGTTAGAACTCTGTGAAATAACTGAGTGGCTGCCAACAAAGTTAGAAAAGGATTAGGTCACCTATTCACCCCCCCTCTAGGTGTTTAGGTACCATATCTTTCACACACTTAGGGTTGGATGTTTCTTTCTGAGCTTTGCCAAGCTCAAAAAGAGCGGGGATTATGTACAACCCCGTGTCCGGCGAGCAAGGTCGCTAGGAACCAGACAGATCAGACAGAAGATGGTGGGCGAGTTCGGTAGTGGAGAAGTCGAGCCCGAGCTCAGCATTCGTCGACCAGAGATCGGCATTCGCCGACCAGAGACCGACGTTCATCGACCAAAGATCAGCCTTCATCGACCCCGAGCTCGGCATTCGCCGAGCTGGCCCAGGACAACTGATGGCGACGAAGGGATATGCGAGCTCACCGTCCCAGCTCGCGCCCTAACAACGGAGCTCGGCAACAGCAAACGAGCAGGACCCGCCGAGGTGATCAAGCTCCCCAGCTCGCCTGGATGTGTGAGGTACTTTTTACTGTTTTGCCCCCGCTGGTCTGCCCATAGCCCTTCAAAACAGCGGAGTTTGGCTGTTGGCAGACCCAGCCAAGGGTTTTCTGGTAATTTCAGGTCAGTTCTTTTGGTTATTGGCAGTTCAGATTCTAAAAACTATAAATAGGACCCAAGGGGTACCCCAGAAGGCAGGCTTCCTGTGCTTTCCTGCTCCAGTTTTCAAGTGCTTTCTGAGGGTACCTTAGCTCGGCCTCTGGCTAAGGATGGGAAGCGCTCTGAGATCTTCCGGGTGTGTGGTGGGACCTCCCCGCCGAGCCCTTGGGTTCGTTTTTCCTTGTCTTCTTTGTTGTTTTGCTTGCAGGAGTGAAGTAGGTGCGAGACCACCCCTTCCCCAAGGGCGAACTCCATAGGAGACCGATTTTCGGTTTCAACATTATTGTTATTTTTTCATGCTTTTTCTCTTTTTCTCTCTCTCTTTCTCATGCTAGTTTAGTTTAGTTTGATGCTACTTTAGTTTAAGCTTTTGTAATAGCTTTTGTAATTGCTCTAGTTGCTAATGATAGAGCCAGAATAAGATTTTCAATTCCATGCACTTGTAATCTTTTTATTTCCATGTTGTAAGCTCTCTTTAATATTAATATAAAAGTGATCTTTTTCTTCTCTTTAGTACTTGTAATCTTTTTATTTCCATGTTGTGTTCTATTAGTTTTATCATTTCTCTTTATCATCCCCCTTCTAAATTTTTTTAAAAAAAATCAAAAAATTTTATTTTTTCGCTCTTAATAGAAACCCACTTCACAATTTTTCTACGTCACCTAAATCTCTTAAAAAGTGCACAACGGTTTTAAGTGCCGCTATCTTGTCTAGTACCTTGCGAACCCTTCACCAGGTAGTCCTTGGGAAGTTCGAGAGCTAATTAGCTACATAAAAAAAATTGATTTCAAAAAAAAATTGTTAGCTCTCTTTTTCTAGTTTATTTTTATTTCTCTTTCTTCTCTTCTCTTCTTTTAGTGTATGACTCGCGGGAGTCCGTTGGTTATTTTGGACCTGGACCATGAAATTGAGCGTACTCTTCGAAGAAGATTGCGATTTCAAGGTCCTACTATCCAAATACTAGTTGGGAATTCCGAGTCATTTTCCACTTTAAGAATGGAAGAACCCAACGTGGAGAAAGTCGTGCAAAGGCCTATGTCTTATTATGCACGACCGAATCTTGAGGGTACTGAATCTAGCATAGTTCGCCCTGCGATAGCAATAACAATTTCTAACTGAAGCTCATCATAATTCAAATGGTGCAACAATATGTGCAATTTGACGGACTTCAAGATGAAGATCCGAACACACATATTGCAAGCTTTCTTGAGATTTGTGACACGTTTAAGATTAATGGTGTCACAAATGATGATATTAGGCTAAGATTATTTCCTTTCTCACTTAGAACTAAAGCTAAGCAGTGGTTGAACACTTTACCTAAAAATAGCATCACAACCTAAACGCAATTAACTGAAAAATTTTTGGCGAAGTATTTTCCGCCTGCTAAAACTGCAAAACTTAGGAACGACATTTCTGCTTTTGGACAAATCGACTCCGAAACCTTATATGAAACCTGGGAAAGATTTAAAGAATTATTAAGGCGATGCCCACATCACGCTCTGCCTGTATGGTTGCAGGTGCAGACGTTTTATAAAGGGCTAAATCAAAGCACGAAGCAAATGATAGACACAGCTTCTGGCGGTACTTTAAACCATAAGACCCCGGAAGCGGCTCTTGAGATTTTTGAGGACATGGCCATGAACACTTACTAGTGGAATGTGTCAAGGTCCCGCCCGAACAGGCCTGCAGGTATCTTTGAAGCGGACAATGTCTCCCAGCTCGCGCTGCAAGTTGAAATATTAAGCAAAAAAATTACGGAGATGACTGCTGCCTCCGCCCCTCAGGTATGGGAATCTGCAACTCCTCCCCCTAAACATTTGGATTATGTTAATAGTATGCCTAGAACTGCTTTTAATAATTTTTCTGCTGCGAATTTTCATCCTCCTGGTTTTAATTTTCCGAATAGTTATAATTCTGCTTTAAGAAATCACCCTAATTTTTCGTGGAGTAATCCATCGAATGCTGTGCGCCCGCCACCACAAATTGATTAATCTGCACCACCTCCACCACCTCAAAGTTGTCCAAAACCTCTAAGTTTGGAGGAAATGTTTTCAAAATACATGAATATTAATGACGCTACTATAAGAACCTTAACTGGAAGCATTAAAAATTTAGAGAATCAAGTAGGACAGCTCGCTAAAATAATCTCTGAGCGACCCACAGGGTCTCTTCCTTCCAATACCGAGCCCAACCCGAGAGAGCAAGCGAAAGCTATAACTCTTCGGAGTGGGAAGCAAGTTCCTGGTATGGTAAGTGAAGAGCCCAAGGCAAGCTCCGCTCCCGCTTTAAAAAATCAAAGCTCCGCTCCCGTTTTAAAAATTCCACTCTCTGATGAAGAAGTTATCACCCCTGTTTTAGAAAAAGATCTCACTCCACCACCCACCTTTAAAAATAATCCATACCCGCCATACCCTTCCGAACTTAATAAACAACGTCAGGATGATCAATACACCCATTTCTTAGAGATGTTTAAACAAATCCACATAAATCTGCCCTTCCACGAAGCCATATCCCAGATGCCGAAGTATGCTAAGTATCTTAAGGACCTCCTGACCAACAAGAAGAAGCTAGAGAACATTTCGCATGTCACGTTAAATGCCGAGTGCTCGACAGTCTTGACAAACGGATTACCAAAGAAAATCAGTGACCCGGGTAGTTTCTCTATCCCGTGTGTCTTTGGTGATCTATCCCGTCATAGTTTCAGCCTACCTCACGGATGCACAAAATAATAAACTTCTTTTAGTTTTACCTAAGCATCGCCGAGCTATTTCTTGGCAGATATCTGATATAGAGGGCATAAGCCCATCTTTCTGCACTCACAAGATCTTAATGGAAGATAATTCACGTAACTCTATACAACCTCAGCGCCGTATAAACCCGAACATGAAAGAAGTAGTTAAGGGCGAAGTTATGAAATTATTAGATGCAGGAATTATCTATCCTATATCAAACAGTAAGTGGGTTAGCCCAGTCCAGGTAGTACCAAAGAAGGGAGGGATAACAGTAGTAAGTAATGAAAATAATGAATTATTCCCGACACAGACGGTGACCGGGTGGCAAATGTGCATAGATTACCGCAAGTTAAATGACGCCACCCGCAAGGATCATTTTCCCTTGCCATTTATCGACCAGATTTTAGAACGACTTTCCGACCATAACTTTTATTGTTTTCTCGATGGCCTCTCGGGGTATTTTCAAATCCCCATCTCTCCCGAGGACCAGGAGAAAACTACGTTTACTTGTCCCTTTGGCACCTTCGCCTACCGAAGAATGCCGTTTGGATTGTGCAATGAACCAGCTACATTCCTGCGATGTATGGTCGCCATCTTTGACAAGTACGTAGAAAGCATTATGGAGGTTTTCATGGATGATTTCTCCGTGTTCGGTGACGCTTTTGATAGTTGTTTAAAGAACCTCGAAAAAGTCATAGAATGATGCGAAGAAACTAACCTTGCCCTAAATTGGGGAAAATGTCATTTTATGGTGAGGGAAGGGTTAGTTTTGGCCATAAAATTTCTGCAAGAGGTATTTAAGTAGACGTTGCTAAGATAGAAGTTATCGAGAAGCTGCCGCCACCTACAAACATAAAAGCTATACGAAGTTTCCTAGGTCACGCTAGTTTCTACCGCCGCTTCATAAAGGACTTTTCGAAGATCACCAAGCCCCTTACCCATCTCTTAGAAAAAGACGCCGCATTCATCTTTGATGACCTCTGCCTAGCTGCCTTTAATTTAGTAAAAGAAAAATTAATTAATGCCCCGATCATGATAGCTCCGGTGTGGGACTTTCCTTTTGAGATAATGTGTGATGCGAGTAGCTATGCAGTAGGAGCCGTTTTAGGTCAACGCATATCCAAAAACTTCCACCCCATCTATTATGCTAGTAATATACTCACATCTGCACGGGAAAATTACACCACGATCATGAAGGAGCTCCTAGCTGTAGTATTCGCTTTTGATAAATTCCGCCCTTATATTACACTTTCAAAAATCATTATTTTTACGGACCACTCGGCCCTCAAATATCTTCTTTCCAAAATGGATGCCAATCCGCGCTTGATTCACTGGGTCTTACTCCTCTAGGAGTTTGACTTAGAGATCCGTGATAAGCGAGGAATTGAGAACTTGGCCACCGACCACCTCTCGCGCCTAGATAATCCTCTTATAGAAAATTTAGATGAAAAATCTTTTAACGATTATTTTCCCGATGAGAAGCTGTTTTCGAATAACACATCTACTTCTCCTTGGTTTGCACGCATCGCCAACTATCTAGTGGCTCGGGTGCTCCCAAAAGAGTTCTCATCTCAGCAAAAGAAGAAATTCTCAGGTAGTATGCTGATTTATACCTGACCCGCTTCTTCTCGAGATCGCTCTTAGGAAGCTGCCCCGAGGTCAAGAAAGTGATGAAAGGGTCCATCCACGACCCTTGCCGGTGCATCTCCATGAGTTCTCCCTCTTCTATGGACGGCCTGAAAAGCTCCGTCACCATTCCTCCGGCTCAAGGGCCATATTTGGCGAGTTGGTCAGCCTGAGTGCTTTCATCTCTCGGAACGTGCTGAATCGAAAAACTACGGAACAGCCCGTTGATATCTTTGACCTTTCCCAGGTATAGCTGGAGGGTGGGCTCCCTTGCTTCAATCTCCCCTTTGATCTGGCCCGCAAACACCATAGAGTCTGTGGAGACCCTAATGTCTTGTATGCCCAACTCCCGAGCCAACCTAAGCACTGCAATGATTGCCTCGTATTTGGCTTGGTTGTTGGTGATCGTAAAGTGGATCTTCAAAGCTTGCTCAATCCTGGCCCCCTCTGAACTTACCAAGATCATTCCTCCTCCAAAGGAATTTTTTCCTGACGCTCCATCTACCAGCATCTTCCAAGCTGCTCGAGGGGGTACTTTGGCCTCTTGGATTTCAACCACGTAATCCGCTAGGAAATTGGCCATCACTTGTGCCTTGGATGGCAAGTCGAGGAGTAAAAGTGAGGTCGAATTCACTGAGCTCTATTGACCATTTGGCCAACCTCCCCTAGTGCTCCACCCCCTCCAAGATGCGATGGGTGGGGGGGGGGGTGATCCGTCACCACCTGAATCGAAGGGCCTAAAAATACGGCCTAAGCTTCATGGCCTCTATAATGAGGGCAAATGCTAGCTTTTCGAGGATGGGGTACCCGAGTTCCACCTTCTTTAGGACCCTGCTCACGTAATAGATCGTGAATTGCTTTTTTTCCTTCCTCTCGTACTAGAACCGAACTCACGGCCCCGGTCCCCACCCCTAGGTATAAGAACAAGACCTCCCCTTCCATCGGCAACTGGAGTGGAGGCGCCCGGGTGAGCTGCTGCTTTAGAGCCTGAAAAGCAACTTTGCACTCTAGGGTCCATTCGAACTTCTTACCCCCTCTTAACGTCTGGAAGAAAGGTGAGCATTTTTCTCCGGCTTGGGAGAGGAATCTGCTTAGTCCGACCAGCTTGTCGGTGAGACATTAAACTTCCTTGGTATTCTTGGGAGATTCCAGCTCTAGAATTGCATTCACCTTATCAGGATTATGCTCTACTCCGGATGAGGTAAGGAGATGCCCGAGGAAATTTCCCCGACTGGCTCCAAAAATACATTTCAGGGGGTTGAGCCTCATTTTATATCTTCTTAAGGTTCCAAAGGTTTCCTCAAGATCCAAGACATGAGATCTGAGGTCCCGACTTTTGATCATTAGGTAATCTACATAAACCTCGAGGTTCCGCCCCTTCTGCTCTAGGAAGATCCGATCCATCATCCTTTTATAAGTCGCCCCCGCATTTTTTAACCCAAAGGGGATTATGTTAAAATAGAAGCATCCATCCTCCGTAACGAAGGTGACGTCCTTGACATCCGGAGGGTCCATGCATATTTCGTGGTATCCTGAAAATGCATCTAGAAAACTCATAAGTAAGAAACCGACGGCTGAGTCAACCAGCGCATCAATTTGAGGTAGAGGGTAACAATCCTTGGGGCATGCTTTATTAAGGGAGAGAAATCTACACACATTCTCCACTTACCCTCTCCATTTTTAACAATTACAACATTTCTTACCCACCCTGGATACTTACAGGCAGACACAAACCCTGCCTTAAGCAGTTTCTCTACCTCCTCTCTGATGGGTCCAGCCATCATAGTGGAGATAGCCCTCTTCTTCTATTGCACAGGGAGAGTGTTGAGGCCGAGGTTGAGACGGTGGCAGACCATGTCCGTATCTACCCCTGGCATGTTAGCAGCACTCCAAGCGAAGACGTCAATATTCCTCTGCACGCATGCCTTGATCTCCTCCTGGTCTTGTGGGCTGAGCTCGTCGCTGACCTTTATCTTCTCTTTTCTTCCTTCTCTGGTTAGGATCTCCATCTTTAGTACCTCAATGATTGCCTTCAGCCTTGATGACTCCTCTTCTTTCTCTTGCTCTCCAGCTCGCCCTGCTCTCTGGATTCCTGGTCTGTTGTCTTGTGCTCCATAACAGTCACCACCATTTCTTCCCCAAGCTTCTCCATTTCCAGCCCGCCAGTACTCCCTCATTCCAATAGCGTAATTCTTCTTTTTTCCAGCCGGGCCTCCCTTCCAGGCAACCCTCCTACTTCCCCCATGTTTCTCTTTTCTTTCCTCCTCCCCTCATCTTCCTTCGACCTGCTCTCCTCTTCCACCTCCATCTCTCCATCCTTCTCTCCTGCCGTTTTCGGCTCCACCACAATGCCTCCTACCATCTCCACTTATCCCTCTCCTCCGACCTCTTCTTCTTCTTTCTCCTCTTCCATCCCCATCTCTCCATCCTTCTCTCCCGCCTTCTCCGGCTCCACCGCAATGCCCCCTACCATCTTCACTTCTCCCTCTCCTCCGACCTCTTCTTCTTCTTTCACCTCTTCCATCCCCGTCTCTCCATCCCTCTCTCCCGCCGTTTCTAGCTCCACCGCAATGCCTCCTACCATCTCCACTTCTCCCTCTCCTCCGACCTCTTCTTCTTCTTTCTCCTCTTCTGCTTCGCCACCGAACTCCTGCTGCCATTGTTCCATCCTCCTCTCCATATCTTCGGCCTCTCCCTACCATGAGATGGTGTTCATCGCCGTCACGTATCATTCCCTGGCTGCCTTTGGATCCCCCTGTACTTTGATTTGAGTACCTCCTACATTGAGCTTCAGGCACTGGTGGAAAGAGGACGACACACATCTAAAAGCACTAATCAAGGGGCACCCGAAAATGGCGTTGTAACTACTGGGGGCATCCACTATAACAAAGCGGCAGTTCCTGGATAGCCCCGCCCCCCAGGGTTACCTGGAGTCCTCCTCCCCCCTCAACCTCTTTCCTCTCTCCTGAGAATCCAAACAATGGTCCATCCACTGCTAGCACCCTTCGGGCCTCCACCCTCATCTCGTTAAATGCCTTCTTGAACAAAACATTCACTGAGCTTCCATTGTCAACCATGATCCGTGACACCGTGAAATTCTCAAAAGCGGTCCGGATCACCAGTGCGTCACAGAAGGGGTCTTCATGGTCTGACATGTCTTTTCTCGAAAAGGTGATCTTCTCATCCTGGGGAGGGGATTGTGACGTCGAAGCTACACTCTGATGGTACATGGTATGAAGGCTTGCCTTTTGGGCAGCCTCGATCCCCACCCCCCCATTGATTACTCTGATTCCCCCTCGGTCCCCTATATCCGCTTGATCCACACTTTGATCTTCCTCTCCGGTCACGATCACCTCTACTATTCGCATCGGCCTCTGATGCTCTCTTTATCCCCTTGCTATTTTCAATTCCAAGAATTCTGGGCAGGTAGCCGTTGCGTGACCCTCCTCCTTGTGGAAGTCACAGTATGGCAACGCTACCTCCTCCCCTCGCCTCCCCTCCTGAGGGTTTCTTCTCCTTCCAGCTCCTGCTCCTCTTCCTCTCTCTCGGCATCTACCTCTCCCTCGGCTGATGGCCATAGCATGTGGTGGCGGGGGTAGGGGTGGTCTGTGACTTTACCCCCACCCCTGTTGATTAAATCTTCTAGGCCCTCCTGGTGGTTCCTACCTTCCTGGGGAAATCCTCTCACTTGCCCTTGGGCATGGCCCCCCTGCTGCCTCCATCCTAACTTCTGGTACGTCAGTGCCCTCGGCTCTTCTATTCTCCTCCCGTCTTGCTATCTCCCTCCTCCTGGCTCCCTTAACTCAACCTCCGTCAATCTTGCTAGCGTTTTTGCAAAATATGGATTCGACGCCTCCATTGCTATTTCCTTCGCATCCATCTCCATCAACCCCTCAAAGGACAGTGACGCCTTCCGAGTGAGGCTCATCTTGAAGAAGCTTTCCCGTAGTCCCACAGTAAAGGCAATCTGGAGGGCGAATCCAAGCACCTCCTGAATCTCCAAGATCTCCTCCTGAAATCTGCCTACATACTGAGCTAGGGACTCATCTGCCCTCTGCCTAATCAAAAAGATCGAATCTGGGTTCTTCTTCCTCTTCTTGGAAGTTGAGAAATGCGGCTGAAATCTCCATCTCAGGTCCTCGAAGCTGTATGTCGAGCCAGTCAGGAGCTGATGAAACCAGTCCCTAGCTTTGTCCTTCAGAGTAATGGCAAAAAGACGGCACTTGAATGCATCCGTCATCGGCCTGATCGAAACCGCGTCCTCGAACCATTGCAGGTGCTGGAGTGTATCATCTTTCCCACATAATAATTCATCTCAAGTTCCCTGAACCCTTCCGGTACGGGAGCTGACAGGATCAGCTTGCAAAACGGTGACCCTCTTGCCCCTGGTATCGCCGCCCCCACTCGCGTGACGACGTCCCCTGGTGAGACGGCGCTCGCAGGGCTCGGGAACAGCTCCCTTCCCGTCATGTCTCGCCCACCTGCTTCCACCATCACTTCTTTGCCCGGTCGCCTCCCTGGGGAATCCTCTCCCACTCTCGTGGAGACGAGCTCTTCCTACGACACGAGAGCAGGCACTTAAGGAAACGGGGTCGAACAATCTCCCGGTCGCGAGATCCCCTACAGCAAGTCCATAATGCCTTTAATTGACTCCAAGAACTCCTCTCTTCAAACGAATCCTACCGGGTTATCTGACCCTTCTCCGTCTCCTTCTCCGTGACCTCCCACCATGAGGCAACTCAAGATTCTTCTGTGTGGGCCGCGGTCCACGCTCACCGCATGAAAAATGTTGAAACCAGTCAACCGGTTCCTCCCAGATTTCGGACCTGAAAATGCAGCACACACTTACTCTCCTCGAATCACTCTGCTAACACGAGTCACAGGACCAGAAACAAACCAATGGTCTCAGCTCGGAGGTCCCACCTCTTACCCGGAAGAAACTGAAGTTCTTCCCCTCCCTAACCAATGCTGAGCTAGGTGTCTCTGAGGAAGAATGTAGGAAGGTTCAACAACCTTTTCCCAAGCACCTTATCAGTCTATTTATAGGCCTCTGAGTTGGATCTGCAAATAACTATAATGAATTGAACTGAAATTACCAAAATACCCTCGGTTGGGCCTGCCAACAGCCAAACTCCACTGTTCTGAAGGGCTATACATAGACCACCAAGGGTAAAAGGGTAAAATTACCCGGGGTAGAAGAGTAAAATCCCCCTTGGGGGTAGGAAGGTAAAAAAATCTTCCCTCCTCTATTGTGAGTGGGGAAATGACCAGCGGCGAGACGAGCCCTCCTGCTCGTCTCGCAGGCCTCCCGCATTATGGCAGCCATCTCGCCCTCAAGGGCCTGCTCACGCACCTGAAGGGCGTCTCTCCTACTGCAGAGAACCCACCGTCTCGCCTCCTGCGAGTGGACCACATGGTCCCACTTGCTTATCCAGTACTTCTCACCAACTTCACCTGTTCGCTGCTTGAGACGCCCCTCGCGAGCCCAAGGTTGTACATCAATGACATACAGAACATAATGTATTTGTTGTGTGCTTTATTTCATGCATGCAGGCTATCCATGATTGGACAAGTGATATTAAAGAGTATGTTGGAAGAATCAGAATTCGTCAAGCTCATCTCAACATTTGTCGAGCTGAGCTCACCATTCGTCGAACTAAGTTCAACATTCGTCGAACTAATGCCAGCCAATTTTACTAAGGCAAAAGCGCTGAGACAGCTGAGAAGAATATCTCATCATAAGCGTTGAGAGCACTGAGACAGCTGAGACAGCTGAGAAGTATGTCTCAGCTAACTACTGAGATAAAGCATGCTGAAATTCTATAATTCCAGAAGTGTTGAGTAAAGCAGGTCACTCAACGCTTCTAATGAAGAAGGAAGCGCTGAGACAGTTGAGAGAAAAACCACTGAGACAGGAGATAGTCTCAGCTGTGAAGTAGAAACCGCTGAGATAGTTGAGAAGAAACCGCTAAGACAAGAGATAGTCTCAGCTGTTAAGAAGAAAATGCTGAGACAGTTGAGAAGGAACCGCTGAGATAAAGCCAGTGAAAATTCTCTAAGTCTAGAAGCGTTGAGAGAGGCAGTTTCACTCAACGCTTCTAATGAAGAGCCAAGACAGATGGCGTTCAGAGACTTAACATCACTCAATGCTTAATGAAGTTCTGGAATTTTTCTAAGTCTAGAAGGTGATGACCACTGTTGACGTCATCAAAAGTCAACAAGTCAAAGGACTTAATGTCGTTGCGGGAAAGCTACAGCAGCACCAGATGACCACTGCTAACATCACCAGAAGTCAACAAAGTCAAAATAGTTCAAGCCGTTGAGGGAAAGCTGTAGTAGCGCCGAAAGCTGTATTTGTCCTTTTCTGAGGGAGGTGCGCTCACATCCTTGGCTGGGCCCACACTTAAATTGTGTCGTTGATTCAAATCAACACATATAAAAGAAGCAAGAAAAGGGGACTAGGATTACGAAGAACACACAAAGAAAATACGAAAAATAAAGGCGGCTGGACTTCATCTTCTCCAACAAGCTTGAAAGCAAAGTCCAGCAGAGCAAGTCAGCAGGCAAAGAAATATAGTTGAAGCTCTTTCCAGTTCAACAAGATTGTTCTTTGAAAAACAAGGCAACTGATTCTTCTTATCAGCAATGAGATTGCTGTGTGAAGGGTCATCAGCCTTCAACAGCAGATAGTTGTTCACCTATGCAGCAAAGACTGAGTTAGCTGTAGAAGAAGACACATTCCTTCTACAGCAAGTGGACTGGACTGATATCTGCTCAGTCTAGCAAGGAAGACTCAGAGATTTATCTTTGAGTCAGTTGGTTTAAATTTACTTGATCTTGTTGTTTAAATTCATGTAGGATTCAGTTTATCTAAATCTGAGCTGTAGGGCCTTTTGACATGAGTTGTAGGTGACTAATTAGTCACTGAGATAGGTGCCCTGCTGGGTACTGAGGTATGATCCACGTGTCGATCTAAGAGTAGGACTGTCCTCCCAGCCTGAGTAGTAGGCCTTAGAGATAAGGCTGAGGTAGGTGACTGTTGAGTCACTGAGCTGCAGGTGACAAGTGTGTTACTTAGTTGTAGGCCTTGGAGGAGGCTGAGCTGTAGGTGCCTGGAAGGGCACTAAGGTAGGTACCTGGAAAGGTACTGAGTTCTAGGAGTGTTGCAACACTCTGAGAGTAGGGTCTTGTGCTTGAAGTTATATGGCTGAAAAGCCTGAGCTGTAGGCCTTAAAGATAAGGCTGAGGTAGGTGGTCTGTGGACCACTAAGTTATAGGAGCACTGCAGGGCTCTGAGGTAGGAACCTTTATGGTTCTGAGGTAGTGTTCTGAAGAGAACCTGAGTGTAAGGCTGAGGGCCTGAGTTGTATTCTCTGAGTACCATTTTGGTGGAGTTTGTGTCTAGTACAACAAGATAGTTGGATATGTGGGAGGGAAAGTGGATGTACCCAATTGGGGAACCACTATAAACAACTATGTGCTTGGATGTGTTGTTTGTTTTTCTTATACTACAGGTGCTAAGGACAAGCTCTAGATCATATAGTAAGAAAACAACAAAAAGACTTAAATATTTCAAAGACCTATTCATCCCCCCCTCTAGGAATAGTGATTTTGAACTAAAAGGATATTCATATACAGATTTTATAGGCTGCAGAGAAGATGGGAAAAGTAACTCTGGATCCAGTTAATTTCTAGGAAGAAGGCTTGTATCTTGGAGAAGCAAAAAGCAAACAAGTGTTGCAATCTCAACTGCAAGTCAAAATACATATCTGTTGGAAGTTACTGTGCATAGATGTTGTGGATCCAGCATCAGCTCCAGGACTATAATCTTAAGATAAGTAGAACTCCTATGTTTTGTGACTCTACTAGTGCTATCTCTTTTGCTAGGAATCACATGTCTCATAGCAGGACTAAGCAAATAGAGATTAGGTATCACTTCATTAGAGAGCATGTGGAATGTGAAGACATCAATCTTGAATTTATCCCTATAGACAAGAAAGTAGTTGATATCTTCACTATACCAGTAGATGAAGCCAAGTTCAACATCTTCAAATTTGAACTGGGTATGTTGAACTTAGTCTAGCTTTAGTAATAATTCATATATTCCTATTGTAAGTAGTGTTAATCCCTACAGGATAACAAAGAAAAAAATGAACTAAGTGTCCAGGAATCGAGTGCACTGAGATAAGTCCAGGCATCGAGTGCGTCGAGATAACTACAAGCTTCGAGAGCGTTGAGTGCGTCAAGTCCACTCAACGTTGTAAGACCCCATTTTTTTTCCTTTTAAACCACCAGGGTCTTATGCCTAGAACCGCCGCTTTGCGGTGACACCAACACACCCGGGAAGGTTGTCACTACAAAATGTTGATCCTGCCGGCCATACCGATCGCAAAAAAGTAGAATAAGTATAAAGAATACAATCAAACTAGTTCACCAGAATCACATATATAATATAAATCTCCACGAAGGGAGAGTCCACAAAAAAGAATAAACAAGGTACTAAAAAGGGCTCCTGCCCAATACATCAAGATCCACACTATAAGTGACTCAACGCAGAAGCAAATCTATAATAACTACTAATGATCAGGACTCACAGTCTCTGCTGGCTGGACTCCAGTACTAGACTGCCCCGTCTCCATGCGCACCGACCTCTAGGGCTGCATCTCCTGGTGCGGCTCCATGATCCCCTAAAATTATTTGGTCAACGACTGTTAGTCTAAAAATACTAATTCCTATCATCCCGCACCACACCCCCAATGGCTCCTAGGCACCGAGCGGAGAGGAGGAAAAGGGAAGGTAATGAAGGTGGAGAGTAATAAAGTAAGCAGGTGACAGCGGAACTAGTCTAACGTAAGTATATAAACAGAGCAAGTATATGTAAGCAGTAGTAGGTAAGCAGTATAGGTAAGCAGTATAAATATACACAAGAACAACTGAGCAAGTATAGTATGATAAGGTAAACTAAGTAAGTAACCATGACCTATAGGAAGGCCCATACAAACCTATAGACCAAGGGGTCGTTTTGCAAGGCCTATTGTATAAAGCGTCCCATACCACTTTATACAATAGGTGTCAGGGGTTATATGCAATGATGATGTTATAACATGCAAGTATGTCATGATGTGAACATGCAAGTGCAACACACACACTCGACTCTATGCACACAAACCTTTAGTTTCCCCTTTCTGGAGCCTAACCTCTCAGGATACCTCCGTAGTGGCAAACTGTTGGGTAGTGTATCCACAATGTACCTGATTTGAAGAAGCCCCTGGACAAGCTAAGGTCAATAGACAATGTATTTGACAAAATATTTCTAGTTGTGCTTACAGTTATTCCACGCTAAGTGCACACCAATGTCAGGGTGCAGTAGGTCAATATACACGGGTCTGCACGACGTAATCCCTCGTTGAGCAGATCAGTGTGTTGGCCTACGTGTACTCTCTCTATTGGAGTGCACTTACCTTCAAGCACAGGGCTATAACTATGCAGGAGCAGACAAGGAGCAAGGATGGGTCAAGGAGCACCTCATGGGTGGAAAGATGAAAATTCGTCTAAGTGTAAATCGACGAGAATCACCAAGATTCTCGCCGATTCGGCGAGAATCACTAGTGATTCTCGCCGATTCGTCGAGAATCAGTAGTTGATTCTCGCCGAACTCGATCCAGCCACTTCTAAGCGAGCACCTCTGCTTCTAAGTAGAATCGACGAGAATCACCAAGTGATTCTCGCCGATTCGGCGAGAATCGTCGAATCGTCGAGAATCACTGGTTGATTCTCGCCGTCTCGACCTGGCCTAAAGCAGTGCGTGCAACCAAGGCAAATTCGACGAGAATCATCTTTGATTCTCGCCGAATCATCGAGAATCACCTTTGATTCTCGACGATTCAGCGAGAATCACTTTCGATTCTCACCGATTTTGACTTGGCGATTTTCTGTAACTTCCTGAACCGGATTCTGCCGCTGTCAATGCTCTGGACCGGGATTTAGGGATTCTTCTTGTGGGTCCCACAACGGTCGTTTGGATTTGTCTACAGTATATATATACGGGTATTTTGAACAGTAGAGATACAAAAAAAGAAGCCGAGCACGATCAAACCCTAAAATCGCGAAACTGCTCCGCCGCCGCCGTCGCCGCTCGCGCTAGTCGTCGCCGCTGTTGATCGTGTTTCTTCCCGATCTCCGGCGACAGAAGCTTAGCCAAGCTTTGAGTCTCACGTGTCTATCCAGAGATCTCTTGTCTCTCGATTTGTGATCGGGAAAAACTTCCCCGTCCGAATCGATCGAGACGACCGATCCTCGTGTGACCGTTGGAAGACCAAGCTAGCTTCGCTACGAAGTTTGGATCTCTAAGTTCAGCAGCCGCTCATCATCATAGCCGCCGATCCCGAAGCAAGCCGCCGCTCGTCTTGCCGCCGCCGGTTCCGGGGAGATCCTTCCAGAGAGACCAAGGTTGTAGACTCTTCGTTGACTTCACGAACACGTCGTCGAACGAAGAGGAACACCGTAGTCTCCAAAACGAAGTTTGTATCTCGTGTACATTCTATTTACTTTTGTTGTAAAGGAACGATTGTTCCGTGTTGTAAGGGTTGGGTGCAACCCGGTTTGTGGGAGTGTTGACTCCTACGTGTGGAAGGGTTCCTTCCGATAGTGCAAGGATTGGATTTCAATCCTGTTGGAGAAGTGACCGAGTCGTCCCTTGTTGGGAGATAGGTCGAAGGGGGAAAGTGATGTACCCAAGTCGGGGAACCACTATAAATTGCTGTGTATTCTGTGTGTTGTGCTGTTGTTTTTATTGTGCAGGTACATCTTAAATTCCGCAAATACGCTTCACGTCACCTATTCCCCCCCCCCATAGGTGAACATAGTTGACACTAGGTGGACTTTCAAGTGGTATTAGAGGGAGGTTACTCATCAAAAAGGTTAACACCTTGAGTTGAATCCTGCCACTAGTGTCAACAAGGAGGCAAACATCTACTATGGACGGGCTCAAGTTCTCCGGCAAGATCCCAGTGTGCACCAGGCTCAACTTTCCTATCTGGAAGGAAAGGATCAGGTTCTACATGGAAGCAGTGGATCCTCGACTTTTCATGATCGTGCAGGAGGGACCTTATGTCCCCACTAAGGCCTCCACCATTGATCCACCAAGAAAGTGCCGAAGACACTTTCTGAAATGGACAAGGACGAGATGGTGCTAGTGGGACTTGACATGAAGGCACAGAACATTCTGGTCAGCGCAGTTGATGACTCTATGATGCAAAACTTCAGCAACTGCAGGATAGCACAGGAGATCTGGCAGTGCCTGATCATCCTAATGGAGGGAACAGATGAAGTGAGGGATGATCGGAGATCCCTCCTGAACCAGAAATATGAGGCCTTCAGACAAGGGCCTAAGGAAGAGATCGGAGTCACATACGAGAACTTTCTCAAGATTGTCAACGCCCTCAAAGGCTACGGAAGGGTGTTCACTAATGGTGAACTCAATGATAAATTCCTTAGGTCCCTTACTAAGGAATGAGACATAAAGATCTGCGCCATCAGAGAGTTTGGCAGACTAGCTGAAACTGATCCACAAATTCTGTTTGGAAAGCTGATGTCCTATGAGCTTCAGCTGAACACCAGAAAAGCAGAAGAAGAAGCTGAGAAGGCGGTAGCCAAAGAAAATACTGTGGCTCTAAAAGCCAGTCACTCCAGAAAAAGGCAAGGGTGCGGTTTCGTACCGTGCCAGGAAAAAGGATGAGGAGGAGGACTCCGAGCCATGCTCCTCCAGCTCAGAGCTGTCGGAGGAGGATTTCTCCATCATCACTCGAGAGTTCAAGAAGTTCCTCAAGATGAGGAATCAAAGAAAGAGAGACGGCTCTTCCTCCAAGCATCAGAAGAAAAATTATTCTTCTGACAGGTATGCATCTAGACCGAACAAACATCGCTCCTCTGACATTATTTGCTTTGGATGCAATAAGCCAGGACACGTCGTGGCCGACTGCTATCAAGGCAAGAGAGAAAAAGGGAAAGAAGAGGAGCACAAATCCTCTAGAGATAAGAAGAAGGAGTGGAGCTACATCGCCAAAAGGCCAAAGACACTGAGTGAGTCTGATTCCTCAGACTCCAGTGATGATGAGGAAGCCTACTTCGGGCTGGTGGGTCGCTCGGACTCAGAAGGAGAATGCCCCCCATTTAATGGGAAGGTAAAAGCTCACACCCCTCTCTCCGACTCTGAATCTGACCCTGAGTCTTAGGATGATGAACCTGAGGATAGCCCTTCGGCCCGTGAAGCGGAGCTCCTCGAGAAATATGAGCTTCTGCTCAACACTTTCGAGGAGTGCCGTAAGAGACTGAAGGCTGAGAAGAAGGAAGTAAATTCCTTAAGGGTGAGTGTGTATCCCTAAGGGAAGAGGTCACTAGCTTGATTTCTCTCCGACAGGAGCACCTTGACCTGACTTCAAAGCATTCAGAGTCTTTGAAGCTCCTTGATCTTAAGCAGGAGGAAGTCGACAAGTTATGAGAACTACTTGCGGCAGAAAGGAAGATCGTCAAGAGCTTCTCTATGCCAAAAACAGTTCTTCCAGTCGTTGATACCTTCTCTGCTCAGGCCAAAGGAGCTGGCTTGGGGCATGTAGGGGTATCTGGTTCCTCATCCAGGAGAAACAGGAACCAGAGGAAGAATAAGGCCGCCAAGAAGGCCTCTGCTGATGAAAAGGGAAAGGCTCCGCTTAGTCCTGTTGCGTTCAGAAAGCCTGGCTTTCCTTGCAACCAACATGACTTTGAGTCAACATTTGGTCATCATTTCCGGCCCTCGGTTGCAAAGCTAAAGAGCCGATATGACGGTTGGACCTTTCCCCGGAACTTCGGTGAGAGTGCCTTCAAGGCACCTTATGAGGAAATCCATATGGGAAATTATGGTCTGTTCTCTAGCGGCCATAATGGAAAGCAGACACCAAAAGCCAAGCCTGTTATACAGAAGGTGACGAAGTCATGTGACTGTTGTCACCATGAGGCCTCCACCTCCAGATCCAAGGCCCCAGCTGTACCCACCGTTCCCAGGGTAAGGCAGGAGCCTAGGAAGAGGTACAACAGATTCGACTGTTGGTGCTGTGGCAAGTCGGTCACTTTGCCGTGGATTGTTGGTTTAATCCAAGGTATTACGAGACTCCCTATGTTAGCACTGCGAGGCCGACCACTCGTAGGGTTAACCAACCGAGGGGGAGTGTGCTAACCAGGAATCTAGGACCCAAGTTCGATTGGGTTCCTAAGGCAAATTAATTTTGTTTTGCAGGAATGTCCAAAGGCCACCAAAACGCTGATCTGGTATTTGGACAGTGGATGCTCCCGGCATATGACTGGGACAAGAAGCCTGCTGCGTGATTACACTCCAGTCGAGAATGGACCCAAAGTCATCTTTGGAGGGTCAGATCGAGGAGTCACCAGAGGTTATGGTATGATTTACAACGGTATAATCTCTATCACCGACGTGGCTTATGTTGAAGTGTTAAACCATAACCTGATCAGTGTAAGTCAGTTATGTGATAAAGGTTATGACGTTAAGTTCTGCAAGGATAAATGTCTGATAATTTCACGTACCTCTTCTGAGACGGTATTATCAGGCATTAGGAGCAAAAATATCTTCTGCTTAGATTTTCTCAGTTTAGATTCATCTACCCCCGTATGTCTTGTGGCAACAGGCAGTGCATCTCTTTGTGAACAACGGCACAAGAGATTGGCACATATTAATTTCAAGACAATTAGTATGCTGTTTTCTAAGAATTAGTAGGGATGCTCCCAGTATCAAGTGCATCAAAGATAGCCCCTTTCCTGCATGCAAGATGGGCAAACAGACTCGGGCTACCTTTAAGAGCATTGCAGACAAAGACTCTTCCCGATGTCTTTACCTTTTACATATGGACTTGTTTGGTCCAGTGCAAGTTCATAGCTTGGGAGGTAAGTCCTATACGCTAGTGATAGTTGATGATCACTCACGGTTTACATGGGTGTTCTTTTTGAAACGAAAGTCAGATACGTTTGACATCTTCACTGGTTTTGTCAAGCAGGTCCAGAACGAATTTAACTGCTCAGTGGTCAAAATCAGAAGTGACCATGGAACAGAATTCGAATCTGGTGCTATGACAGAGTTTTGTGAAGAACAAGGCATCTTTCATGAGTTTTCCTCCCCGCGCACTCCCCAGCAAAACGGAGTTGCGGAGAGGAGAAATAGAACTCTCATTGATGCTTGTACGACAATGTTGAAAGACGCTTCTCTCCCAGAATACTTCTGGGCAGAGGCTGTCAATACAGCTTGTCATGTACAAAACCGAGCCTTGATCAACAAGCATCATCGTAAGACGCCTTACGAGCTACTGAAAGGCAGGAAACCAACCATGGCCTACTTGAGGAGTTTTGGTTGCAGATGCTATGTACTGAATAATGGGAAGTACCCGCGTACTAAATTTGGTGAAAAATGCTTCGAAGGAATATTCATGGGCTATAGTTCCCACAGTCGGGCATATAGGGTCTTCAATAAGAAAACCCTAGTGGTAGAAGAATCAATAAATGTTGTATTTGATGAAGGAAGTTTGCTTAACAGCAATTCTTCCAGTGGTATTCTTGAAGATGCAGGTGCACGACTTGAACATCTGAGTCTGGATGAGACCGCTAAAGATGACACTCCTAAGTACGTCAAAGTTTCCACCTCCACATCATCTGAAAATGTTGGAGATCAAAATGGAACAAACATCTTAGAAGAAAGAGAAGCCCAAGAAGTAGTCGAAGCTCCAGACGCCAGACTTCATGAGCTCCGGCACGTGAGGGATCATCCTAGAGATCAGATCATCGGAGATCCTCGTGTCGGTGTCAGAACTCGCATCTTAGCTTCCTGTCACAGGTTGAGCCAAAGAAGTTCGACGAGGCGAACAAGGATGCGGCATGGATTCTGGCCATGCAAGATGAACTACATCAATTCGAACGTTGCAACGTTTGGACGCTAGTTCCCAGACCATACAAGCAGAATGTGATTGGCACCAAGTGGATCTTCCGAAACAAGCTGGATGAACATGGTGTCATCATAAAGAACAAGTCAAGGCTGGTGGCTCAAGGTTACAGACAGGAGGAGGGGATTGACTTCGACCAGACCTTCGCACCAGTAGCAAGGCTCGAGGCAATCAGATTGTTCCTGCCGTATGCTTCACACAAAGGATTCACAGTCTATCAAATGGATGTGAAATCAGCATTCTTGAACGGAGACCTGAAAGGGGAAGTATACGTCGCTCAAACCCCAGGTTTTGTCGATCCTACTTATCCCAATCATGTTTATTTTCTTAATAAAGCTTTATATGGGTTGAAACAAGCTCCACGAGCTTGGTATGAGACTTTATCTAGTTTTCATCTTGAGAACAAGTTCTCTAGAGGTAAAATAGATAAAACATTGTTTCTCGGGGAAGTCAAAGACAAGATTTTGCTAGTGCAAATCTATGTCGATGACATTATATTCGGCTCAACGGACAACAATCTTTGCAAAAAGTTTTATAAACTTATACAAGGAAAGTTTGAAATGAGCAGTATGGGAGAGCTCAAGTATTTCTTGGGACTTCAAGTGAAACAGTCTGAGGATGGAATCTTCATCTCTCAGACGAAGTTCACAAATGAACTCCTGAAGAAATTCGGTATGGAGAATGCAACCTCTATGAGGACTCCAATGGGATCCACTATGTCTCTGGATAAGGATGAGAAAGGTAAACCTTTTGATGAAACCAAATACAGAAGCATCATTGGATCCCTGCTCTACCTTACTGCCAGTAGACCGGATATCATGTTCTCCACATGTGTCTGTGCCCGATATCAGGTGAACACTAAGGAATCTCACTATGTCGCTGCAAAGCGAATTCTAAGATACCTTAAAGGTACTCCCAATTTGGCTTGTGGTACCCGAGAAACAATGATGTCGAGCTAATAGGCTTTTCAGATGCTGATTTTGCAGGGAGTAGGGATGACAGGAAAAGCACCTTCAGGACGTGTCAATTCCTCGGCAGGAGGCTTATCTCATGGAACAGAAAGAAAAGAATTGTGTCGCAACCTCCATAGCAGAGTCTGAGTACATCTCGGCAGGCAGCTGTTGCGCACAACTCCTGTGGATCAGAAACCAGTTAGCCGACTACGACCTTCAGTTCAAGGACATACTAATGTACTGCGACTCGTCCAGTGCAATCGCCATTGCCAACAATCCGGTGTCGCACAGTAGAACGAAGCATATTGAAGTGTGCTACCACTTCATTCGGGAGCACGTGGAGAACAAGGACATCTCTCTCTGTTATGTCCCCACGGACAAGCAGATTGCTGATATATTCACAAAGCCCTTAGACGAGGCCAAGTTCAATCTTTTCAAGACTGAATTGGGGATGCTCAATTATGAGGACTGAAGACTACAGAAGCTCCAGGCTCGTGCACGATCTGAGGGGGAGCAAGGAACTCAAGTGTGAGCACAGACGCAAGAACTGAGGGGGAGCAAGGGGTCAAATGCTACCGACCACGATTTGCAGAAGCCGAAAAGGGGAGATTACCCTCTCGGCTAAGGCTAAGGTGGCAGGCTAAGGTGGCTCCAAGCTTGCTCCCAAGAAATTGGTATTGGTAATGGATCACTCACTCAACTCAATTTTAAGTTTATGGTTTTCATTCTCATTTTCTCTATTCGCCTTAGCTTGTAGGGTTTAGGCTTCTTCAAATAGGGGGAGATTGTTGGGTAGTGTATCCACAATGTACCTGATTTGAAGAAGCCCCTGGACAAGCTAAGGTCAATAGACAATGTATTTGACAAATTATTTCTAATTGTGCTTGCAGTTATTCCACGCTAAGTGCACACCAATGTCAGGGTACAGTAGGTCAATATACACGGGTCTGCAAGACGTAATCCCTCGTTGAGCAGATCAGTGTGTTGGCCTACGTGTACTCTCTCTATTGGAGTGCACTTACCTTCAAGCACAGGGCTATAACTATGCAGGAGCAGACAAGGAGCAAGGATGGGTCAAGGAGCACCTCATGGGTGGAAAGACGAAAATTCGTCTAAGTGTAAATCGATGAGAATCACCAAGTGATTCTCGCCGATTCGGCGAGAATCAGTAGTTGATTCTTGCCGAACTCGATCCAGCCACTTCTAAGCGAGCATCTCTGCTTCTAAGTAAGAATCGACGAGAATCACCAAGTGATTCTCGCCGATTCGGCGAGAATCACTAGTGATTCTCGTCGAATCGTCGAGAATCACTGGTTGATTCTCGCCGTCTCGACCTGGCCTAAAGCAGTGCGTGCAACCAAGGCAAATTCGACGAGAATCATCTTTGATTCTCGCCGAATCATCGAGAATCACCTTTGATTCTCGACGATTCGGCGAGATTCACTTTCGATTCTCACCGATTTTGACTTGGCGATTTTCTGTAACTTCCTGAACCGGATTCTGCCGCTGTCAATGCTCTGGACCGGGATTTAGGGATTATTCTTGTGGGTCCCACAACGGTCGTTTTGGATTTGTCTACAGTATATATATACGGGTATTTTGAACAGTGGAGATACAAAAAAAGAAGCCGAGCACGATCAAACCCTAAAATCGCGAAATGCTCCGCCGCCGCCGTCGCCGCTCGCGCTAGTCGGTCGCCGCTGTTGATCGTGTTTGTTCCCGATCTCCGGCAACAGAAGCTTAGCCAAGCTTTGAGTCTCACGTGTCTATCCAGAGATCTCTTGTCTCTCGATTTGGTGATCGGGAAAAACTTCCCGTCCGAATCGATCGAGACGACCGATCCTCGTGTGACCGTTGAAAGACCAAGCTAGCTTCGCTACGAAGATTGGATCTCTAAGTTCAGCGGCCGCTCATCATCATAGCCGCCGATCCCGAAGCAAGCCGCCGCTCGTCTTGCCGCCGCCGATTCCCGGGAGATCCTTTCCAAGAGAGACCAAGGTTGTAGACTCTTCGTTGACTTCACGAACACGTCGTCGAACGAAGAGGAACACCGTAGTCTCCAAACGAAGTTTGTATCGCGTGTACATTCTATTTTACTTTTGTTGTAAAGGAACGATTGTTCCGTGTTGTAAGGGTTGGGTGCAACCCGGTTTGTGGGAGTGTTGACTACTACGTGTGGAAGGGTTCCTTCCGATAGTGCAAGGATTGGATTTCAATCCCGTTGGAGAAGTGACCGAGTCATCCCTTGTTGGGAGATAGGTCGAAGGGAAAGTGGATGCACCCAAGTCGGGGAACCACTATAAATTGCATGTGTATTCTGTGTGCTGTGCTGTTTGTTTTTATTGTGCAGGTACCGTCTTAAATTCCGCAAATACGCTTCACGTCACCTATTCCCCCCCCCATAGGTGAACATAGTTGACACTAGGTGGACTTTCACAAACAGAAGTGGTGGGTTGGGCCTCGCCCACCTCTAAACTGGTATCACACTACTAGTCAGACCTCTCGTACGCCTCAACGTTGGTGCACTAAGCGTAGCTCTTGCGTACTCTTGCCGACTGGACCGTCGGACATTATTTGGCCAAGTGCAAAACCACACCTGCCGAGCCAACGTATCGGTGTCGTTATGATGACTCCCCAATACCGATGACCCACCACCTTATATCTTATGAACATGCAACATTAATGAATTTTCCACCGAGCCAAAGCTCCCTGGACTAACCTGTCCGTCTCAAAACCATCTGAGCCATCGTTTGCAGGGCTAACCTGCCCATCACCAAAACCACCGAGCTTACCGCTCGTGAGACCTAACCTAACTCCCATAACACCGGGGAGTGTGTGTGTAAGTGTAATGCTAGTTATACTAGTTACTTTTAAACATTAATTTTTCTTACGATTTAAGTTAGCCAAGGACTGCCCCCAGCATACCCGGTGAAGGGTTCTCAAAGGACACTAGGAACTATGATGGTAGCTGAAGCCCATCATTCCCTTTCGCAAGACACTTACTATTATTGGTTAATATCCAATTCCTGATCCCTTTTAATATTTCTCTGGATCTAACCCTAGTGTGTTTGACTCTCTCTCTCTCTCTCTCTCTCTCTCTTTCTCTCCACAGTAAGGACGATCTTTCGTCGATCCCGAGCACCACTTACACTAGTCAACCCATCACTTCTCCCCATGATGATTCCTAACAATGAACTCATTTTCACTTCACCACAACCAGTAAGCTAATAACCCCAACTCCTTGTGTCCATTTCACATTCTATCACGATTTCTGCAGTTTTACTATATGCAGACCAATCTAAGCTATTTGATGTATACGATAGGAGGTACTCCAAACTTTTATCCAAAAGCCCTAAAATATTTATTGGGGGCCTGCCATGATATATGTAGCCTAAATCCAGAAACTTGGAATTTTCCTAAATAAATTGGCATTTAATTAATTTTCCCAAAAAATGGTCCACTGATGATTTGAACATGAAGTACTAGACTTACTTATGATATGACCATACAAAAATTGTGAACACTATAGGTTAGCAAAATATCAGTGAATACCAAATTTAATAAGTTTTTATAAAGGAATTATCCTCCAAATAAATAATCCAATGTAATTCAAACAAATAGGGGTAATGAAGGGAGTATTATAACTACTCGTCCAAAAATTATACAAAAATTTACAGAGCTTTATTATAATCATAAAACCTTACTGACTAAATTTCACGTAATTCCAGAGTCAGTAAACTATATATAAAAATATCTCAACCAAATCCATCATGGGGCATTTTGTGAAGGAACATCCTTGTAACCTCAACTAAACAACCTGAAAATATTTTTCCAAGCTTCTTTATGTCATAAAAAGTACTTTGGCTAAGTAACACAATTTTTCAGTAAGCTATAGTATTTATTTTCTATTTATCAAAGTAAGGTGCACTAGTTTACTTTACACATGATGTACTAAAAAGAAATGTTCATCTATACCAAATAATTCACTAGTGCATCTACATGCTATTTGATCAGCTTTTCTAGAGTTTGAAATCATTCTAAGACATAAAAACCATAATTACATCAATATCATCAAAATGGCAAGATGAAGTTTATAACTAGAAGGGTGAGTTACTATTATCTAGACACCCTATAATAAATTTCAGAGGTATATATCACTATGACAATACTCCTACCACAATACCACCAAAATCCAAGGTCATATAACCCATTGAATATTCCCTAAGGTGTAAAGACCTAGATATCTATTGTGTGCTCTAAGTGCGGTACATGTGTCCAAAGTCCACCAAATCCCTTCCTAGGGCATTTCACCTCCCTATGATCACATGGACTAATCAACAAGTCCATCCAAGGACATAACACCCTATGTCCTTCACAAATACCCAAAGTTCAACCTTAGGGTTTGAACTTGGTTCCTAGAGCAAATCTACCTTAATCTATTCCACCCTCCATGTGAGGGAGTTAAATATCATAACAAATCAGGGGCCCAAGTTTAAACCTCTGTTGAGTTGATTTGGCCCCCTAAAACACACGAGGGACACTTTGACCTAATTACCCCTTATTGGTCCAACTTAGGGTTTTCTTATTTATAAACTAAATCATCTCCAAATGGAATTGAAATTTATACAGAGCATTATAATGACCCCACGGACCACGCACCAAAATTTGGGAGGGTTTTGACGTAATTAGGCCCTTTAAATAATTCATACATGGATTATTAAATTTCTACAAAACCTTTAGGAAACATTTTTCCAAAAATTCTCAATTTTTGATATGTCCTAGATATAGGTAATAGTGACCCTCCTCCAAAATTTCAAGTCATTTGGATGGATAGATTGATGTGAGCACTCAAAATAGTCTCTGGTCTAGCCTAGGTATAGTCCTCACCAAAATGAGGCTCTGGTCAAACCACTTACCCAAATGGGTTGAAACAAATTTTAAATTAGCGTAGACCCATAGAGCTACAATTTTCATGTGGATCAGTTTCTCTGAAACAACACCTAGGTATTTTTAAAATTTAATTTAAAATACTACAAATTATGTGACAGAATAATATAAAAGCTATAGTTAATTTTATTTAATCTGCACGAATCTTGGCGCAAGATAAACGAAATCCGTTCATCTTCCCCAACGCGCCAACGGCCGGGATTGTCCCATCTTGGGCTGTTTTTGGAGGCGATTTCCCCTCCACCTGAGCCTCTCCCCGGCCGGCCAATGCCACCACCACCTTCGTTGAGGTGGTGGCCGTCGATAGGAGGTGGTAGGCCGGCCGAAGGCGGCCGGAATCGGGGTATGTGGGTGGAAGAAATAGCTTAAAAATTCAAGCTTTTGGCCATGCCGAACTTGGGCCAATTGGGCTCAACTCTGGCAACCGTTAAGAGTGGATCTATCCACTAAAGAAGGAGGTAATGGAGGACCTTCTTGGAGGGCTGGAGGTGGGCCGATCGTCATGTGGCCATGGCCGGTGGTGGTATTTTCCCGTGATCTGCAACAACACTGTAGTAGGGCTTGAGTTCTTCAGGTAAGATGTGTAAAATGCTCCCCTCTGTCTGGTGATGCTTTTAGAAGCACCAAGTATGGAAGGGGAAGAGTCTAACATTAATGACCATCAATGACCATTAATTGAGGTTTTCATCCATGCCATGGAGGGGGTGAACCGGGCTCAGTGTGGCCAGAAAATGGCTGGAAAATCCTCCTCTTCCCTAGAGGAGTTGAACCCAGCAATGAAGGATGTCATGAATGGCCTTCTCCATCACTTTCTCCTCTTCCCTATGCCATGAAAATCCTCCTCTTCCCTATGCCATGAATGGCCTTCTCCATCACTTTCTCTCTCCTCCATTAAAGGGTAAAAAATGGAGTTTTCTCTCTCCTAGTCATCAAGGCCGATTTTGATCTCTCATCCAGCCTATTAGCACCCCACTAACTCATATTATTAATAAAAATGAGGTTAGCCCAAGTGGGGGAAATGTGTTTGAGCTTGAGTTAGCCCATTTGGGCTAATTTGACTTAACTCTAGTATAGAATTGACCTTGGTCAACATGACCATTTGGGTTGACCCCAATGGGTCCTTGGTCACCCATTGGGCTCCCCTAAGGTCTAGAAAGACTTGGGTAGGGTTGGTTTGGCATCTTGGGGGTCACTTGACCCTTAGTTAAGGCACTTTGACCTTCTTGGGGCTAGGGTTGACTTTTGTCAACTTAGCCTCTTTGGTTGGCCCCAATGGGTCCTTGGTGACCCATTGGCCTACCGTAGGGCTTGGTAAGGTCTAGGTGGGTCCCTTTGGCCAAGGGGAGGTCAGTTGACCATGTATGAGCTTAGTTTGACCTAATTAGGATTTGGGTTGACTTTGGTCAACTTGACCATTTTAGTTGACCCTAGTGGGTCCCTATAGCTCTAATGGACACTCTAATAGGTTAGTGATGTTGTGGTGGGGTCATGGTGTCATGGTGAAGCCCTATGGTCATCCCTAAGCTAGTACTTGGAATTCTACTATTTGTAGACCAAGGTGGTTCACCCACTAACTCCCCAGTTCTCCCCAACCTTTTTAAACTTCTCAGAGTTTTGTCATGACCCAGTCATGACAAAACCATCCTAGAGGTCTAGAAGTCTGAGGGATGTTACAAACGCATACTCCGAAGATCGTCTATTTGTGGCTAACTATCGGGATTAATCACAGCCGTTAATCACTTCATTATCATAACAAAAGGTACGAGCATTTCCAAATTCTATACTAAGAGGCAAGTATAAATAGACCTAAGTGTGCTTAGAATAAGAAACACTATTCATGGCCCTTTGCGAACTACTATCTCTCTGCAATGAAAGATCGTCAAATTCTTCAGAAACTTAGCAAATCAATGGCTCTAAAAGGAATGGATTTCTTATTTGAGGGTTTGAGCTGGTTCAAAGTGCTTTCAGGGATGCTCCTGAGGAGGTAATGCAGGTTCTGCACTTACTGGGGGTCGCTGACCTAATCTTCATCCTATCCGAGCCAGTCCTGATTTGGAAAAGAGAAGTTATGGAACTTTATTCAAATGCCATAGTGGACTCTTCTTCAACCAAAATAAAATCCTTAATCAGTGGGAACAAGATTAAGATCACTCTTAAGAGATTATCCAAGGCGTTGAATCTACCCAAGGTAAAGAAGTTAGATGAAGATTCAGACTTATTTCAAAAAGATGTCAAGATAGAACTGAAGTGGCGTTGATCCTCCAAGCATTCCACTGGTTCTATGTTGAGAAAAGAGATGAAAAATAGAGGAAAGTTCCTAGCATACATTGTGGCAAGAGCTCTGCTCTGCAAAATAGGTTCACATGATAAGATATCTAAGAAAATGTTTGAACTTATGACCATGATTATTTTATTAAAGAAAACAGACTAGGACAAAGTGTTGTTTGATAGAATAATGGAATGCATCCCAGAACCTAACAAGGGTAGAATCTTGTCTCTATATCTACACAGTACAGCCCCAGGAATCCTCAGCATGTGTAAAGGGACTAAGATCCATCACATAAGGAGAATGAACTCCTGATGCGGTTTATGGCAAGTGTACCGGTCGCACAAGTAATATAAAATTTGCGAATTTTCCCAAGTATCGATCTCTCAAGGAACACAATAAGCTGGAGTTAATTTTGAGGAGTTCTTGAGATTGAAGTCCTTAGGTCGGTGTTTACGAAGGGGGTTTTGATTGTTTGTTTAAAAAGAAAGTAAAACATTAATAAATTACTCCTATGCAATGTCGCTATGCAATGCTTCGCCAGGCGGATGGAAAACTACACGGGACGCTATGTACCGAATCGCTAGACGGATGGACGAGTAGGCATGCGGATGAGGTGGTGAGAATGGCGGAATGAGGTTCGTGATCACCTCTTCACTACGCACGCCACTATCAATTGCTAGTGCGACACTATATGGTGGAGGATGGATAAGGGCGCACCTCAAGCAAATAACGTGAATATAAAATCACATAGACATGATTGTACACAAATGTATATCAAATAGAGCACACTTCATCAAATATATAGAGATCAAACTACACTATCAACAACAAAAGGAGAAGAGAGTGTGAAATTGATCGGATCTGAAGTCTTGCTGAGGATTCACGGAAGGAATCGCCGGCTTGTCAATCCGCGTCCTAGCTCGGTCCTCAACTGCATCCGGGGTAGATGAGGTTGTAACTAACTCCCAATGGACTCGTCTTCTTCGTGTCACGATCTATTGAAGGATGAAACAAACTCCTCTGAGCTTGATGATGAAAGCTAGTTCAAACCCTCTTGAAGATCAAGGATAAAGCAGGGGGCTTGAGAGGAAGCTATGGCTTGAATTTGGTATTGAAAGCTTGCCCGGAGCTCCAACCTACGGTGGAGGAAGAAGGACATCGGCGGAACCCTCCTCGGAGAAGAAAACGACAGAGAAAAAGTCCAGAATTCCGGAATTACGGCGGAACCTGCGTATTTATAGATTGCAGAACTTATAATGCACACGATCAGTGGCGCACGACCAGTGGTCGTGCGCACTGTGTCCTGTGATAGTGTATATTGGCATGGCAGAACTTGGTAAAAATGGAATCAATGCACACGATCAGTGGCGCATGACCGATGGTCATGTGCACTGTGTCCTGTGATAGTGCGTATTGGCATGGCAGAACCTGGTAAAAAATGGAATCAATACACACGATCGGTGGCGCAGGACCAGTGATCATGCGCTAAGGAATCCACTGACCATGCACATGTAAAAACGCACGATCAGTGGCCCTTAGGCATAAATGGGCCCCAAACCAACCTAGAGCACCCACACAACCCCTGTACCTACAGGAAAAACTAACCACTGATATGTGCAGACATTCCAGGCGATCATAATAAGAAGTACAATCAATAAAACTAACAAAAATACACAACCAAAGGCCTATAAGTGCACTTCCTATGGAAATAAAGATTATATGAAATATATACGATGACAATCTAAAAGTGAAGTGCTAGTGAAAGAAAACTAGCCTAGATGAGTCCGAAAATCAGTATATAAATAGGACTCATCACACCCCCAGACTTACCTGTTTGAGCGTCCCGAGTAAAGAAAATCTATGCAGATAGGGAAAATAAACTAGCTAACATAGAAATTGAGATACGGAGTACCATGCGAAGTCGCATGCTCGCGCGCGTAAAAATATAATAGAGGAAATTTCTAAGTATACAAAATAGTTTATACTTTTCACAATATGTATCAAGATTTTATTACTACTCAAAAAATAGAATCACGGTGAATCTTCCAGTCACGCGTAGGGAGAAAGTAGGCAGTCCACTCAGGTGAGCATTTCCAAAGACCGTGGTTCAGGATCACCACCAAAGAAATCCATCAATGTCGGGGACCATATGCTTGCCCATTCACACTCTCTCCGCGGTACTAGTTCGCCTCAAGCGTGAATCTGTAGGACTTTAGGATAAGAGATGGGTTTGGGTTTTGGTGAGGTAAACAAAGATAAATAAGAAGGCTACGCACCTAACCCAAATGAGCTAGCATAAAAAAGAATCTATCCGCTAAGCAAAATACATGCTGGTACACCACAGCCCCAGACTTAATTTTTAAAATATGGGTGTGTGCACCGCCTACTCCAAATACAATCTCATCTCAAATAGAATTTTCAATTATACTTTTTCTTTTCACATTTCTTTTTCACAATTAATTTTTATATATTTTTTTAAATCATCTTTTTATTTTAACAATTTCAGTAAATAAAACTTTGGAGCACATCCACATATTCACAAGGAATATCACCACATCAACACCCCAAAATGTAAAACACTAAAGCTCGACTTGGGTGTGCGACTAGGATCGACTACGAGGCTTTGGGAAAATAATGGTGGAGCTGAATCAAAAGAAGGGGTAGGCACAACGGGGCTAGCGAGGATAAGATGTTATGAACAATACAAAGCTCAACCGGGCCAAAATGATGGCCTACATCACGCTCATGCTTGACTAACCATGCAACAATGCTTCGAGAGTAGCTTGGGGCAAGTTCTTAGCCACCAAGAAAGATGATCCTTCCTTCCGGCTCGAGAAAAACTAGTCTAGTGACGGCTACACACATCCCTACACTACTGTTCGATTGACACCGGATTCACCAATTTTTGAGTATAATAAATAGTGTTTACACAATTAGAAAAATATAAACTATAAGCATACAAAAAAATTAAATCTACTCAAATTTCTACACGAGACGAGAGCACTCGACTAGGAGCACTACAGGAGTGAACATTTTACTTCGTCTCACAATCCTATGTCAGCACAATAATTTTCACAAATCATACAAAAGAAATGAGTTTAACACACAGCACGCTAATAGCTAAGCACACACTAATGTGGGTGAAGTGGTGTGCGATGCAATGAAGTAATCAAAATAAAACAATGAAAGCTTCTAGTATGAAAATGAAATGTGCGCGTGCAAAAGCTAACAAATACTGGCTCAGCCCCAGACTTAAACTAAGCTACACCGCATATGATATTGAAATTAAAATCAGATAGAGACAAGGGAAGAGGTTACCCAATACTCAGCTAGTGAGCATACTAGAAGACGCGTGAAAAAATAGAAGCAGGTCCGCCAAATGAAGAATCACAACCCCGCCAATACGAATTTGCCATGAAACCCTACAGGGGTGAGCTCCGCAAAAATAAAAGAAAAACGAGCTAGCATAAAAAAGATAAATAAGAAGGCTACGCACCTAACCCAAATGAGCTAGCATAAAAAAGAATCTATCCGTTAAGCAACATACATGCTAGTACACCACACCCCAGAATTAATTTTTAAAATATGGGTGTGTGCACCGCCTACTCCAAATACAATCTCATCTCAAATAGAATTTTCAATTATAATTTTTATTTTCACATTTCTTTTTCACAATTAATTTTTATATATTTTTTCAAATCACCTTTTTATTTTAACAATTTCAGTAAATAAAACTTTGGAGCACATCCACATATTCACAAGGAATATCACCACATCAATACCCCAAAATGTAAAACACAAAAGCTCGACTTGGGTGTGCGAATAGGATCGACTATGAGGCTTTGGTGAAATAATGGTGGAGCTGGATCAAAAGAAGGGGTAGACACAATGGGGCTAGCGAGGATAAGACGTTATGAACAGTACAAAGCTCAACCGGGCCAAAATGATGGCCTACATCATGCCAATGCTTGACTAACCATGCAACAATGCTTCGAGAGTAGATTGGGGCAAGTTCTTAGCCACCAAGAAAGATGATCCTTCCTCCCTGCTCGTGAAAAACGAGTCTAGTGACGGCTACACACATCCCTACACTACCGTTTGATTCTCACCGGATTCACCAATTTTTGAGTAGAATAAATAGTATTTACGCAATTAGAAAAATATAAACTATAAGCATACAAAAAACTAAATCTACTCCAATTTCTACACGAGACGAGAGCACTCGACTAAGAGCACTGCAGGAGTGAACATTTTACTCTGTCTCACAATCCTATGGCAGCATAATAATTTTCCCAAATCATACAAAAGGAATGAGTTTAACTCACAACATGCTAACAGCTAAGCACGCGCTCATGTGGGTGAAGTGGGTGTGCGATGCAATGAACTAATCAAAATAAAACAATGAAAGATTCTAGTATGCAAATGAAATGTGAGCGTGCAAAAGGTAACAAATACTGGCTCTCCCCCAGACTTAAAATAAGCTACACCGCATATAATATTGAAATTAAAATCAGATAGAGACAAGGGAAGAGGTTACCCAATGCTGAGCTAGTTAGCATACCAGAAGACGCATGAAAAAATAGAAGCAGGTCCAGCAAATGAAGAATCACAACCCCGCCAATACGAATTTGCCATGAAAACATGCAGGGGTGAGCTCCGCAAGAATAAAAGAAAAATAGGCAAAATACAAAGAAATACTAAAACTAAGATAGACATGTAAAATAAAAATGCAAAAAATGTAAGATAGCTACTGGGGTTATTGTCCTCCCAGCACGACTTATTAAATTTTATACATTTCTAGCTAATGGGCCTATGAAAAGAAAAGTGCACAGGTAACTATTCCATTATCCGTTGAGTTAGCGAGTACCGACACGCAGATAGAGCAGTTACCCCTCTACCTAAATAATAATACATGCCCGACACAGGTAGAGGAAATAAGAAATAAGAAGAGGAGGAGCACTGGTCCTCGCTCATCTCATCACCATCTAAATCCTTGCCTAGCAAGGCGTCATCCACCGCAAGTCAGTAAGAGGCGATGGCGACGGCAGCGACTTCCACTGCAAAGGAGGTAGAAACCTTCTCTCACCGGCAAATACACTCACGTCAGCATAAGCACAAGGCTCATCGTCATCCCAATGCACCTGTGGAGACTCAGCCTGCACAGGCTCAGATAATGAAGCGGGTCAAGTAATAAACGATAGGAAAAACTAAAACACGCAAAATATGGGAGAGTGGTCCCGGTATCACTCTCAGCAGGATCCAAGCACTGATCATCGTCGTTATCATATGAGTCATAGCGAGGGGAATCCAAGATTTTGAGGTCCTCGGTGGTGGTTTGGACCTCCTCATCCGACAAGGAAGTGAAAACTTCCTCATCAGAAAGGATCTCTTCATCATCCCACCTCGGTGCGTCATCATGTTCCAAGGTGTCACACTCTCCATTGGAGAGTATAACGTCCTCGTCCCACATTAGAGCAACCTCAGGCTCTGAATCACTATCTGAAATAACATCATCAACCGACTCACTAAAAATTGGGATAGATAATTCTTGCAAAGAATGCGGAGGAACAACAACATCAAAGAAAATATGTGCGGGTTCCTCCGGGGGTGAATCCAAAAGAGGGGAAGAATGCATAGGGATAGACGGCACCACAATGTCATCACACTGATCAACCGAAAGTTTGATGGGTATATCCGCAGCAGTCCCCCATAGATAAGGTGGTACTACGATTACATCATCAGAATCAGAAAGGGCAGCCAATTGAGAGGTGAATGGAACGAATCGGATACCCGGTTCATCATCCTCCTCTAAATGCCGCTGAAATTTTGCGCAATCTTTTAACACGTGCTCGCTGCTACGACAACGCAAACACTATTTTTCATTACTCCTTAGCCCTGGTGGGACCGAAGAGGAATAATAAAAAAGTGAAGGCGTAGAAGAGAAGTGACCATAAGAATTGGGTATGGTGTTGAAGTACCATAAAAGGACGGTGCTCCATACACTGAACCACGAGAATTATGCTCACTATCTTCAGTGGGGCACTCATCACTATCATGCATATAATCCCAGCACCATCTGCAATGGATATTCATAAAAGAAAATATGGTGCAAAAAGAGAGAATTCACCAACAGAAATATTCTAAGCAAAAATTAACTACACACTAGTAGATAAAAGAAAAGGAATGCATGCAGCTGAAAAATTAAAACTAGGAACAAAGAAAAATAAGCAACAAATTCTAAAAACTAAAGCAAAGAAGAAACAAGAAATGAACAAATGGAAAAGGGCTTCTATCTCCTATCTCCCTCTCCAAAAACTCACACAACTGTGTTCCCCGACAACGGCGCCAAAAACTTGATGCAGTTTACGACAAGTGTACCGGTCGCACAAGTAATATAAAATGGGCAAATTTTCCCAAGTATTGATCTCTCAAGGAACACAGTAAGGTGGAGTTAATTTTGAGGAGGACTTGAGATTGAAGTCCTTAGGTCGGTGTTTACGAAGGGGGTTTTGATTGTTTGTGGAAAAAGAAAGTAAAACACTAATAAACTACTTCTATGCAATGTCGCTATGCAATGCTTCACCAGGCAGATGGAAAACAACACGGCCTGCTATGCACCGATTCGCTAGGCGGATGGACGAGTAGGCTTGCGGATGAGGTGGTGAGAATGGCGGAATGAGGGTCGTGAGCACCTCTTCGCTGCACACTCCACTAGAAATTGCTAGTGCGGCACTGTATGGTGGAGGATGGATAAGGGCACACCTCAAGCAAATAACGTGAATATAAAATCACATAGACATGATTGTACACAAATGTATATCAAATTAAGCACACTTTATCAAATACATAGAGATCAAACTACACTATCAACAACAAAAGGAGAAGAGAGTGTGAAATCGACCGGATCCGAAGTCTTACTGAGAATTCACGGAAGGAATCACCGGGTTGTCAATCCGCATCCTAGCTCGGTCCTCAACTGCGTCCGGGGTAGAGGAGGCTGTCACTAACTCCCAATGGACCCGTCTTCTTCGTGTCATGATCCGGTGAAGGATGACACAAACTACTCCAAGCATGATGTTGAAAGCTAGGTCAAACCCTTCTTGAAGCTCAAGGATGAAGGAGGGGCCGAGAGGAAGCTCTGGCTTGAATTTGGCATTGAAAGCTTTCCCGGAGTACCTCCCTACGGTGTAGGAAGAAGGAGATCAGCGGAACCCTCCTCAGAGACAAAAACGGCGGAGTAAAAGTCCAGAATTGCAGAATTACGACGGAACTTGCGTATTTATAGTGTGCAGAAATTATAATGCAAGCGATCAGTAGCGCACTGCCAGTGGTCGTGCGCACTATGTACTGTGATAGTGTGTATTGGCATGGAAGAATCTAGTAAAAATGGAATCAATGCACACAATCAGTGGAGGACGACCAGTGGTTGTGCACACTGTGTCCTGTGATAGTGCGTATTGGCATGGCAAAACCTAGTAAAAAATATAATCAATGCACACGATTAATGGCGCATGACCAGTGGTTGTGCGCTAAGGAATCCATTGAGCGTGTGAATGTAAAAATGCACCATCAGTAGCCCTTAGGCATAAATGGACCCCAAACAAACCCAGAGCACCCACACAACCCTTGTACCTGCAGGAAAAACTAACCATTGATATGTGCAGACATTCCAGGCGATCACAATAAGAAGTACAATCAATAAAAGTAACAAAAATACACAACCACGGGCATATAAGTGCACGTCTTATGGAAATAAAGATTAGATGAAATATATACGATAACGAACTAAAAGTGAAGTGCTAGTGAAAGAAAACTAGCCCAGATGAGTCCAAAAATCAGTATATAAATAGTACTCATCAACTCCAAAATATTTGACAGATGGGAGAGAGTTCTACAACCACACCTTTAGTCGCTGAGAAGAAGAAGAAGGCAATTCCATTTCCAGATGTTAGTACAAAGAGCAGTTCATTTGAGAATAGTGAAGAAGAGCCACATGACCCAAATCTGTCTTGGTCTACTGAAGATACCAGAAGGGATACAAGTGCTCGGGTATCAATTTCCTCTAAACCAGCAACAAGAATCCAAGTGAGTGGAACACAGTCTGCAGAGATTCCAGTTGATACTATGGAACTACCTCCAGCTGAGGTTGCTGAAAAGGTGATAGAGGATACAATGAACAATATATCCGATATGGAGGAGAAGACATCCAAAACACCAGCTCCTAATGAAGAAGAAGCAGCACCTTCAGTTCAAGAACTACCTAGTGGCTTCAATCCTCATAGTGAGGGGGAGCAACTTCTTGAGAGAATTATGGAAGATGCTCCTACCGAGGGGGAGCAAATTCACTTCATGCAGGAGAATAATCAGATTCCTGATGATCAACCTGCTAAAACATTGGAAGAAGAACATCAAATCAACACTGTTGTAGATCTGAATGTCATTGTGGATGTACAACTCCGTGTTCGCCGAGTGGGTCCACCAGGATAGATGAGCGGACCAAGGTGGCCTGCCCGTGCCAGAACATCATACGAGCGAACTCAGAATGGCAAGCTCGCTCCCGCCAAAGCTAGGCGGGCGAGCTGCACGAATCAGCCCAACCAGCCCGTATTTACACGAGGTTCGTCGAACCGAATCGGATTTTCATCGAACGAAGCTCGCCATTCATCGAGCAGGGCTCGGCGCTCGTCGAACGAAGCTCGGCGCTCATCGAATGGAGCTCACCGTTCGTCAAGTGGGGCTCAATGTTCTTCGAGCTGACCTCGTGAGTTAGAATCCTAGATTCGTCGAACAAAGCTCGACGAACTCAAGTCTTCTAGAATTCCTTCTATAATAATAATCCCAGACCGCCCCGGGCGAGTGAAGGTATAAAAGGGCTACTCGCCCAGCTATTTTATGAGACTTCATCCATACTTTACCCCCACTGACGCCATTCTGGCTTTGGCGTTAAGTGATGTTGCTCCACTCAATGCTCTCGGCGCCCTTCTGGCTTTGGCGTTGAGTGACGTTGTTCTACTCAACGCTCTCGACGCCCTTCTGGCTTTGGCGTTGAGTGATGTTTCTCCACTCAATGCACTCGACGCCCTTCTGGCTTTGGCGTTGAGTGACATTGCTCCCCTCGACGCTCTCGGCGCCCTTCTGGATTTGGCGTTGAGTGACGTTACTCCACTCGACGCTCTCGGCGCCCTTCTGGCTTTGGCGTTGAGTGGCATTGCTCCACTCGATGCTCTCGACTCCCTCCTAGCTTTGGCGTTGAGTGACGTTTCTCCACTCGATGCTCTCGGAGCCCTCCTGGCTTTGGCGTTGAGTGATGCTACTCCACTCGAAGCTCTCAAAGCCCTCTTGGCTTTGGCGTTGAGTGATGTTTCTCCACTTAATGCTCTCGAAGCCCTTCTGGCTTTGGCGTTGAGTGACGTTGCTCCACTTGACGCTCTCGGCGCCCTTCTGGCTTTGGTGTTGAGTGACATTGTTCCACTCAACGCTCTAGGTGCCCTCCTATCTTTGGCGTTGAGTGATGATGCTCCACTCGCCCAGTATCCTATGAGGTGTTTTTATTTACCATTTTACCCTTGCTAGGGGTGCGAATAGCTTAATAGAATGGCGGAGTTATGCTATTAGCAGACGTAGTTGGGCTGCACATAGTTGTTCAAAATAACGGAGGTTGGCTATTGGCAGGTCGTTTTCAGAAATCTATAAATAAGACCAAAGAGGCATCTCAGAAGGCATGCTTATCAATATTCAGATCTTCTTGCGCTTTCTGAGGTATCCTTATCTTGGCCATTGGCTAAGGAGGGGAAGCACTCTAAGATCTTTCGGGTGTGTGGTGGGACCTCCACGCCGAGCCCTTGAGTTAGTTTCCTTTTCTTTTTGCTATTTGGCTTGCAGGAGAGACGTAGGTACACGATCACCCCTTCCCCAAGGGTGAACTCAACAAGAGACCGAATTTTCGGTTTCAATAGTGGACATTGCAGAGATTGAGGGGGAGATTCACACTGAACTCCCAGATCCAAGTACTGTAGTTGTGATAGACTCCTCTAAGTCTAACAAGAACAATGCTAATGCTGATGTACCTGATGATGCACATTCCTTAGAGTATGAAATGGCTGATTCAATTGTCAGAGAAGAAGAAAGGTCAGTGCAAGCAAACATCTGTGATGAAGGGACATCTCATCAGACTGATCAGATGTCACTAATATTTCTAGGCCAACTGAAAGGATTGTTTGATGATCAAAGAAGACAACTATAGAACTTTATGGATGCCTCTATCGAGAACCTAAGGAAAGATTTCTCAACAGAGATCAAGTCAATTCGATTTGAAGTTAATTTGCTGAAAGCGAACATAGTGACATTTTTCATGAGAGCAGAACCTGCAGTTACCTTTACAGAAAGCAAACTGGCCAAAATCAGTAATATCCAAAATGGAATCTTGGAAAATCAGAATGTTACTGCTGGCAACATGCTACCAGTCCACAATGCTCAGAAGAAAGTGTTGGAAAAACATAAGATAATTCTTGAGAGAAGAATGGATGCATGCACCCAAGTTCTAGATGATCACATGCTCAAGCTCAAGGGCCATGTCACACTTGGTTTAAACTATCTGGATGTACAAATAACTAAGGCCAGAACCTCCCTAACAAAGATGTCTCTGAAGAAGTTAAAAAGGTGGAGAAAGCAATGATAAAGGCCAACACTGAAAATGTTGTATGGACTGTAAATGTGATCAAAGGATCTCTTGGTCTTGAATAGATAACATATGACAATGTCCCTACTGTTCCGGCCCAGATTCATCAGGTGCTTAGTGGGCTGAACCTGTAACTACTGCTGAAATTCGCTCTTTCAGCCCCACTGTTGACTAGATTTTCAGGGCTAAAGGAAAGTCTATTGCCGAAGAAGAAGAAGAAGAAAATGATGTAAGGCTCTACAAGAAGAGATATAGGAAAGAGATGGAAACCAGGCCAGATTTTGAGCAATGGAGTCCTCAATCTAGGACTATCATATTGTCTGCCTAGGATCAGATCAAGTCTAAGAAAACTGAGAGGGTAAAGCTTTACTCCTAGAATGGGCAAAGCTATAAAGCAATGAAGAAGTAAGGAGGAAGTATAGAAGAGAAAAGATGTCAGGTGTTCTGCCACCAGATGCATTAGAACCCAGGAAATACTTCCCCAAGACTTACAGCTACATTGAGAGGCAGAAGGAAAAGAAAGAAGATAAAGCAAAGACATCAAAGAAGCCAAATAGGGGGATAGTAATTAAGGAACCAGAAACATGATTTGGTTTTGCAGTTTTCCTTAAGGGCTTTTGGAATATGAACATTATTTCAAGCACACTGGATATTTATGATTAATGCCTTTAAATATATTAATATATTTGTGTGTGCTTCAATTTATGTTCTAAATTTTCTGTGTATGATTAACTTCTATATGTGTTAGTGCATATCATTGTCTAAGGTTTTGTCTTCTTCAAATAGGAGAATATTGGTGGGTCCATTGATCACAATATCCTATATTTGAAGAAGGCCTATAAGACAATGGTATACACATAATTGTATTTGATGCATGCTCTAAGTTCTATGTATGTAGGTTTCTCTTTGTTCACTATTTAAACAGGTTGTCTAAGAAATAATGATAGGTGGAAACAAGACATGATGCTGACAAGGCAGAAATCTGACTAAATCCAGATGCATTGAGTGAAGTTAGTTCACTCAACGCCAGATGGCTTTATACTTTGAGTAAAGCCTAGGCAGTCAAATCCTCAGAATTGCCAAAAAAGAAATTTGGTTAAGTCCAGAAGTATTGAGTGAAGGCAGTTCACTCAACGCTTAGAGCCAGAAGCTTTGAGTAAAGCTCAAACATTCAAATCTAAAGAGAAGCTGACAAGAAATCTGGCTAAGTCTAGAAGCGTTGAGTGAAGGCAGTTCACTCAACACCCTGAAGAGAAAGCGTTAACAAAACACTATTCAGTCAGAGCCACAAGGTTGATTGTCTTGGAAATCTATCTAAGGATTGATGTGTTGACTGAAGACAACTCACTCAACGCCTATTCAACAGAAAATCTATCTAAGGACAGAGCATTGAGTGAAGGCAGTTCACTCAATGCCTCTTCAATAAAATAGGTAAAGGAAGAAAGCGTTGATTAAAGACAACTCACTCAATGCCTTAATACAAAGAAAATAAATTAAGTCCAGATTCATTGAGTGATGAAGGCTCACTCAATGCCTAGCAGTTAGACTATAATAATTGATATTCATTGAGTGATGAAAGAGCACTCAATGCTTGGTGGTGCAGAATTCTGCCTAAGTGTTTTGGCGTTGAGTGACAAGGTCTTCATTCAATGCCTATGCAGAATTGTTTGTATTTGGCTGAGTCCATATGTGTTGTGAGGCATGATGACATCAGCAGAAATTCAAATGCTGTGGGAACGGAACAGTAGACAATAAATGGCGCTGCTTGCCTGTTTTACATCAATTAATGCAAAAGAGAATTTGCTGCTATCAACTACAGGTGGTCCCACTACTCAAAGAGCCGTTGGACGGAGGGACACAAAAGTGGTATTCCAAGGAAGAAGAAAAAACTTTTGGAAATCCAGAGCTTCATCTTCTTCCTCTCAACAAAGTTGCAGAGCTTGAAGAATTTACTTTTGTTGTTGATCTAAAAGTTCAAGACAGTTAGTTATTGTGATTCTCACCTTCAACAGTAAGATCAGGGTGTTATCTCTCTGAGTTAGAAGGAGGATCAGAGCAAGCCCTAGCTGCAGTTACTTCACATCTCAAGCAGAAAATTCTTGAAGATCCATCCTTGGAGCTGTGAAGAAGATAGGATTGTGTCATCTCAGTTCAGGAATAGACAGACTCAAAGATTATTTCTTTGGAATCAATCAACATCAACAACCAATATTTCTTTTTGTATGATCTTAACTGATTTGAGTTTCATCCTAAACTATAAAGGCTAAGGTAGGATCTTTTCTATAGATCTGAGCTGTATGGCCTTTGTGCCTGAGTTGTAGGATTCTTGTTGAGAATCTGAGTTGTAAGAGAGTTTCTCTCTGAGGTAGGATCCAGTGGTGGACCAGAGTGTAGGGAAAGCCTCCTAGACAGAGTGTAGTACTTTGAGTTAAAGTCTGAGGTAGGTGTTCTGGAGCAGATCACTGAGTTATAGGAGAATATTTTTCTGAGTGTAGGGTCTTTGGCCTAAGGTAGGACTTGGAGGAGTCTGAGAGTTCCTGAGGGATCTCTGTTGTAAGCTCATTGAGCCGAGTTTTGAGAAGTTAGTCTTATCCACCACACTGTTAGAATGGTTGGAGGTACAATGGATGTACCCAGACCTTGGAGAACTACTATAAATACCTTTTGTGTTGTTATGTGATTTAAAAGCTAATTTAAATCTAAATCTCAACTCACATAAATAAGAGATTGTCATAAAAGACATAAAAACCTATTCACTCCTCCCTCTAGGTGTTTATCTACTCTTGAAAACAAAGTCTTTCAACATCATTAAAGATAAAAATGTCAGTTCTAAAGACCTAGAGAATGCTTTCCAATCTATACCCAACCAAATGAGAGCATGAAATGAATGTTCTGGAAAGAATAGATTACTGCAGTCAGCTACTAGATATACATCTACTTGAAACCAAAAATCATCTCACTAGTGGAATCAACATGTTGAAAGATAAAATAATTGATCTTCAAGAAAACCTTAAAAACATGTATCTAGAGAAGCCATCAATGGGGAGAGATCAATGTTAAAAGCTAGTGTTGATCATGCTATCTGGACCTCCAATGTTGTAAGAGAAGAACTACAATTACCCCTAGAAATTATACTGATGCCTTAGATGTGCCAGAGCATGTACTAGAGCTCAACCCTCAAATTACTGAATCTTCTCACAAGAGAAAGGTTGTTGTAACTTCTGATGAGATGATGGTAAGCAAAGGAGGTGAGAGGAATATCAGAATGCTCTAGAGTATAAATAGTGTATCCCAAAGTCTAAAAGCATAATACTGCAAACTTGGGAGGATTTAAGCAACGTAGACAAGAATACCCAAAGATATTATGGTTCAGTGAAATGGGTGAAGAACAAAGCTCAAGATAAAAGGAGGGATCATAGGAAAAAGCCATCCATATGGACCTCCTCCTCCTCCAAGATATTATCCTAAGCCGTCGAGCCACTTTGAGAGACAAAGGAGAAAAGCTGCTACTGATAGTAATTAGAAAGGAGGCAAAGAAGACTGTCTGAAATGTACTAGTTCAATTGGCTAAGGGCAAATAAATGAGTCAAGTCTTTTGTAGACATTTGAACTTATTTATATATACAACATCTTGGATGCTCTGCTATGTTTGTTGTTGTTGCTAACTTAAGTTTTCTATGCTTATTATTCAATATTAATCCAAAGAGTACATTATCATTGACTAAGGTGTTAACTTCTTCAAATATGGGGATATTGTTAGGAACAGTGCCCATAATGTTCCAGCCTTGAAGAAGTCCCCAGGTGAATGATAAATATATTTTGTATTTAATGTCTATCTAACTTAACTTGTATATGCATAGTTTAAATTCATACAAATCAATCTAAATGAGTCAAAAAAGAACAGTAGAGACCAATATAATACTTAACCAGTTCTAAAAAATGGTTTGAGAACAGAAGCATCATGTGAAGATACAATAGCATCGAGTTCACTCACAATATCATTGAATAAACACACAATATCATCCTTGATGAAATAAGAAAAATGTTGTAAGTAGTACAAAAGTGTCATGTTAATGATCATCACACGATGCCACATCACCCGAGAAGAACAAAAAACAACTTAAAGTTCAGAGGCATTGTGTTAAAGCTTAGCACATAATGCCACTGAAAAAGAACAAGTTCTAAGAATACAAGCATTCTGTTAAAGCTCAATACACCTTGCCACGGAAGAAGTAGTTCTAAGTATAGAAGCATTGTATTAAAGCTCAGCACACAATGCCATTGAAGAAGAAGAAATTCTAAGTATAATAGCGTTATGCTAAAGCTCAACACAATGCCACAGAAGAAAGAAGTTCTAAGTAAAGAATCATCATGTTAAAACTAAGCATACAACGTCATAGAAGATGAAAAGAATTTATGGTAGTTCAAATTGACGGCAGCGCCGAAAGTAAACATCAAATCAGTCTTATCTCGAAATTTCTCTGACATAATTTTTATATTGTTATCGACCGTTATAGATGTCAGACACATATATGAGGAGAAGGGTTGTGTTGTAAACCCTAACTTTACGACTCAAAATTAATAAAACAGTAACGATGTCGCTAAAGAGGTTTTTTGAGAAGAAGGCTAACTCGTGAGAAAGAAATACACATAAGAGTTCTCAAGATCTCTCAACTCTCAATCACTCAAGAGTTAAAAAGCCTTCTAGTCATAAGATTCAGTAGAGTTCATACTTCCTTGCAAAATCTTTTTGAAGAACTGGTACTGTTCAGAAAGAGTTTTTTTGTACAAGCCCAAGAAGACTCAAACCCTAAAAGATTTATATTTCTTGAGTCTAGTTCTGACCACGATGCCTATTTTGTGTTCGTCATGTAGTTCGGAGGCCTATGAAATCAATAGTGATGCCTCAGAGAGCGGCTTAGGCTGCATTTTACTTCAACATGGGAAGGTGATACTGTATGGCTTCCGCCAATTGAAAGTGCACGAGAGAAATTATCCGATCTATGATTTGGAGTTAGCGGACGTGATATTTGCTCTGAAGCTTTGGAGTCACTACCTATATGGCGTAAAGGTAGATATCTTTACAGACCATAAGAGCCTAAAATATCTGTTAGATCAGGACTTGAATATGTGCCAGTGGATGTGGATAGAGTTCCTTGGGGGTACACCTTCAAGATATATTACATTCATGGCAAGGGAAATATTATTGCGGACGCGCTATCATAGGTCGCCTACACAGGCCAACTGGATACAGATGCATGATGAGCATCTTATTAGATATTTGGAGGCCTTTGAGATCTCTTGTGTTGATAGGATATCTAGTGCAAAAGTGTGTTTGAACTGGACGGAGGCGCAGTATGACCTCGCAGATCGAATTCAGAAAGCCCTGGAATTGGATGACAGTAGGAGACGCTACTTGGCAGAATCTTTGGATTGGTCAAACGCCCAGTTTACTGTTATTGATGGCCTTTTGTGGAAGAACAGTTGATTGTGCATCCCAAATGTTGTCAAATTATGGGAGGCGTTGATGTACGAGGCATATTTCACAAAGTACTTAATCCACAAGGGGAGCACAAAGATGTTCAAGGACATGAAAAAGTTGTTCTGGTGGCCAAGATTGAAAATGAGTATTGCTCTATATGTGGCAAAATGTCAGAACTATGCCCTAGTAAAGGCCGAATGTTAGAAGCTCAGTGGATTTCTGAAGTCATTAACTATACCAGAGTGAAAGTTCGACGACATATCTATGGATTTCATGCACGGCTTGCCGAGATCACAGAAGGGGAATGATGCTATTTGGGTGATCGTTGATCGTTTAATGAAGGTGTCGCAATTCATTCTGAATAGGAAGAACGATTCAATGGAAAAGCTGGCGAAGCTTTACGTCGATAATATCGTATGATTGCATGGTGTGCCCTGTAGCATCGTTAGTGACCGAGATGGACGCTTCAGTCTAATGATTGGAGGCTTATACATCAGTTGTTAGGTACCAAAATGAAGTTCAATATGGCCTTTCATACTCAGTGGGGTTGTCAGACCGAGAGGGTACACAGAATGATGGAAGATATGCTTCGCATGTGCGCTCTACATTTCGGGAAGAGGTGGGAGGACCACCTCTATATGTTCGAGATCGCCTATAATAATAGCTACCAAGCAAGTATCCAGATGGTGCCCTTCGAGGCCCTATATGGTAGATGTGTCGTACTCCCATGGCATGGCTGGAGACATGTGAAACAAAGTTGTTTAAGTGAAAGAAAGTTGAAGATGCTAATTTAACTATTCATACAATCCGGGAGAGGTTGCTGATCTCTCAGGATAGACAGTCCAAGTATTATAACATTAAGCATATAAATGTGAGTTTGTCGTGCGAGATGGGGTTTATCTGAATATCAAACCTTTCAATGGCGTATCAAGGATTCGGCGCTTAAAAAAAACTAAGTCTAAGGTACCTTGGGTCGTTTGAGGTGTTTGAGGGCATTGGTGTAGCTGCATATTAATTGAAGCTTTCAACTGAACTAAGTGATCTGCACGATGTATTCCACATATCGGCATTGTAGAAAGCGATGCAAGTGCCTACACAAGTGGTTACAGTAGATCAAGTGTCAGCTAATAGTGGGTTTGTAACAACCCCATCCGTTTACATAGTATATACTAGAAGGTTCGGCCGGGGCCCCACAACATATACCACAAAACAGGCGGTGACGTCACAGTTTGATATTAGAGTAGCGCAGCGCACCCTAACACATTGCATTCTAGCGGAAGCCTATAACACTACACTTTAACTCCACACCTGAATGTTCAACACATAAAACTTCCACATTTTATACATTATAGGAATGTCTTACACATACAAGTAGTTGGCCTTATGGCCTTACATGGCTTTCATAACAGTGGTATCAAACATTGGCGCGCAGGCCGACCACACAAAAGGAAACACAACATTTGCATTTCATATAGCCTTCGAGGGCTAGCGGCGGTAGCAGGAACAACAACATCAAGGCATTCAGTCTTTCTTAGTCCCGCTTGGCTCTCCAGCACCTGCACAAGGACAGTCCACCCAACGGTGGCAAATAGAGGCAATGGTCAACATTCAACAGACCAAATTATAACGACCCTACCCCTTTTCCCGGGGCAGTGATATTTCTTCCCAGCAGGCATAGCATATCACAAGCATATATATATTTCAGACAATGTGCTCTCACGCACATACATTCCATCACAACCGTCAGCCCCACGACCCGACGATCCGTTCACTCAAGGCACATTCTTGGTGTACCGGCGAACCCGTTTCCCACCACCATATCAGGGTCGCAACCCAATGGAAAATCACTTGAGCATTTCACTCCCTGGCGTGCAACCGGAATTCTAGTCGTAATGCACCGGGATTGGACCGTAGCCCCCCATTGTGTCATGGCATGCAGGCCTACGACTCTTGCTATGCGCTCCAACAGACCGCACTTTCAGGTCTCACGTCGGACGGACATAACGTAGGTCGGATCCTCCACCCCCCGTTGCTCAAATTGCCTTGCCATCACCGAGTACGGCATACTCGCGGCTTCAAAAAGGTGCGGGTTGGTCTCACCAATCATGTTCTTGGCATTCAAGCCTGGGTGCTTTCCTGGGCGCACCAGTACTTAATCTTACACCCATTTCATATCACAACATTAGCGGATCTTTCCTGGGCACACCAGTACTTCCTGCTACTCCCCTTCACAGGCACGATCCCTCAAATCTCACAAATGTCAAGGGTCTTTCCTGGCTCACCACGCCAGTACTTCCTGTTACTTTCCATCACAGGTATAACCCAAAAGCACAAGCATTCTATGGGTATTTTCCTGTACTACCACTCCATTACTTCCTGTTACTTCCCTTCACAGGCCTAACCCGTCGACTCCTCAACTACGCATTTATCACGGAGACTTCTCCGGTTCGTATGCAACATCAACAATTCAGACCAACCTATCCAGATGGGCTTCACACAGCATGCCTATTCCGTACTCAATTTCCGGATCTATATGTCAACCAATTGGGGATTCCATGAATCAACCCAAGGACTCCCACAACAAGCCACCCTCTAGTGGGGGAATCACATGCATATGCCAAAGAGGAAGCCTTCACATGGCTAGGAAGAAAGGTCATTACCCTTGAAGACCGCTTCGGTGCCATGAGCTCCTAGCTGGCTGGAAATAACCGCAACAGCTTTTCCTCCGCAATGATGGCCTCGGATCTCAGCTTGACGCTCTCAAGCTCCACCAGAGATCAGCCTCTCTTCCTCCTCCTCCTTCTTCCTCTCTTTATCTCTTTAGAATTGTAGAAAGATGAAGGCCAACATAAAATGAGACTTTCCTTCTCAAGTCTCGGCCTTAAGGAAGCAGGAAGGCCTCTCAGCCCTTAGATCCCATCTGAAGAAAATGGACGGTCACGAAAAAGCCTCAAAATCACTTTTCGGGTCCAACACGCCCTGTGACACGCCCGTGTCACAGGCTATGTACTCTAAGCGGTGCACAAACTGCCTTATCCTGAAATAGATCACGGCCAGGGTACACGCCTGTGTCGGCCCAAACACGCCCGTTACATAGGGCGTGTACCTCACTCGAGTCATACTCTCGACCTACTCGAGAGCACTACTCGAGTAGTTAGTCATGACACACCCGTGTCACATGACCGACACGCCCGTGTTCCTTAGGTACTCGAGACATTTCTACCCACTCGAGACATTTCCTCGATATCTTCTCGAGTCATCAACATAGAACGGGACACGCCCATGTCTGAATGATGACACGCATATGTTACCACTACTCGAGTCCCACTTGAGACCTACTCGAGACAATCACTCGAGTAGTCGTTTGGGTCGGACACGCCCGTGACATGCCCCATGATACACCCGTGACATGGGGCATGTTCCTCCCGAACACTTCGTCGAACACATTTTCGTCAAACTCACGACGTCTCTGCACCCGAGCAGGACACGCCCTGGGACACGCCCGTGTCCCAGGCCGTGTCACCCAAAATTTTCCCATTTTGAAATTTGGCCTGTTACAATCCTACCCTCCTATAAGAAATTTCATCCTCGAAATTTGTACATAGGAAGGAACCAGCAAGCAAAAAGTTCTAACATCAAAATTTCATGTTACCACAAACTTTTCACTACTCAACCGTTTTATAGAAACAACTCGGGAAAATCACCTCGCATGGTCTGCTCTCGCTCCCATGTAAGCTCCTCACGGTCGCAATTATTCCATCGGACTTTAACCATCCCGACCGTCTTGTTCCACAACTGTTTCTTGGCTCGATCTTCGATCCGAATGGGTCTAACCTTCGTTGTTAGCCCATACTCCACCGGCACACGATCATTCTCGATCACCTGAGCTGGATCTTTCACGGCCTTCCGCAGCACCGAGATGTGAAACACATCATGCAATCCACCAAAGTCTGTCGACAGAGCTAGCCGATATGCAGCTTCCCCGACTCGCTCAACCACCTCAAATGGACCAAGGTATCTTGGACTCAAATTTTTTAGACGTCGAATCCTGGATACGCCTTTGAAGGGCTTGATCTTTAAGTATACCCAATTGCCTACAACGAACTCCACGTTCCGGTGCTTGGCGTTGTGGTACTTCGCTTGTCGATCCTGGGCTATGTATAGCCTCTCTTGAATAGTGCGAATCGTCGAATTCGCCTCATTGACTTCATTACGCTTAAACACTCTGGCTTCGCATGCCTTTACCCAAGCTAATGTAGTACGACACTTTCGTCCATACAGAGCCTCATACGGTGCCATACCGATGCTCGCGTGGTAGCTATTATTGTAGGCAAACTCCACCATGTAGAGATGATCTTCCAATCTCTTTCCAAAGTCTAGGGCACATATCCGGAGCATATCCTCCATTGTCCTGTTGGTCCGTTCAGTTTGGCCATCAGTTTGGGGATGAAAGGTCGTATTGAATGTCAAGTTCGTGCCCAACAGCTGATGAACTATCCTCCAGTCGTTCGACGTGAATCGCCCATCTCTATCACTTACGATGCTCCGAGTAACTCCGTGTAGCCGCACAATCTGGTCAACGTAAAACTTTGCCAAAGTTTCCACCGAATCATCCAGTCTGTTCGGTAGGAAGTATGCCACTTTCGTTAGCCGATCGACAATCACCCAGATGGAATCATTTCCTCATTACGATCGCGGCAACTCATGTACGAAAATCATGGAAATATCGTCAAATTTCCATTCTGGAATCGGCAATGACTTCAAATAACCGCCCGATCATTCCGCCTTCACCATAGCACATGTTTGGCATTTGGCCACATAATGCGCAACATTTTCTTTAGCCCTGGCAACCAGAACAGCTTTTCATGTCTCTGAACATTTTTGTGCTCCCTGGATGGATTGAGTACTTCGTATAATGTGCTTCATACATCAGTTCTTCCCTCAATTTACCCAAATTCGAGACGCACAAACGGGCCTCTTTCCGCAAAAGACCGTCATCCCAGGAGAACTTGCCCTCTGGCCCATCTTTAGCATAATGTAGGAGATCTTCATCTAACCCCGTTGCTCATCGAATTCGGTCTGCAAGGTCACACTGCACCTCCGTCCAGTTCAAACATGCATCGGAGGTGGTATTCTTGTCAATACATGAGATCTCCAATGCTTACAACTCCTGGATGAGACGTTCATCATGCCTCTGCAACCAGCTTGCCCTTACCGGAGCTCTCCGACTCAAGGCTTCAGCGGCTACGTTCCCCTTCCTAGGAGTATAATGAATCTCAAAGGTGTAGTCCCCGAGGAACTCCAACCACCTTCGTTGTCGCATATTCAGGTCCTTCTGCTCCAACAGGTACTTTAGGATCTTATGATCTGTATAGATCTACACCTTCACTCCATAAAGATAGTGTCACCACAGCTTTAGTGCAAAGATCACTGCCGCCAATTCTAAGTCATGGACAGGATAGTTTCGCTCGTGCACCTTCAGCTGGCGTGAGCCATAAGCAATCACCTTTCCATTTTGCAGAAGAACGCAGCCTAAGCCGCTCCTTGAGGAATCACTATAGATTACAAATCCATCGGTGCAACATGGCGAAGACAACACCGGCGCCGTGGTCTACTGAATCTTCAGCTCTTCAAAAGCTCGCGCGCACTCTGGCTTCCAAACGAACTTCTGATCTTTTCTCGTCAGTGTGGTTAGTGGCAAAGCGATCCGCGATAAGTTTTCAACAAATCTTCGATAGTAACCCGCTAGTCCAAGGAAGCTCCTGACCTCGGCCACTGAAGACAACACTGGCCACTCTTGTATGACCCTGATCTTTGCTAGATCCACTGCTATGCCCGCTCCACTCACCACATGGCCTAGAAAAGCCACCGATGTTAGGCAAAACTCGCACTTCGAGAACTTGGCGTAGAGCTGATTTTGCCTCAACGTATTCAACACCAACCGTAAGTGCTTCTCAAGATCGGCTTCCGATCGAGAGTAGACCAGAATATTATCAATGAATACAATCACAAACAGATCCAGGTACTCTCAGAATATTCGGTGCATCAAGTCCATAAATACCGAGGGTGCATTGCACAGCCCAAACGACATTATCGTGAACTCATAGTGCCCGTACCGTGTTCCAAATGCGGTTTTGGGAATATCTTCTTCCCGTATCCTCAACTGGTAATAACCAGACTTCAGGTCCAACTTCGAGTAGATGGTTGACCCTACCAGCTGATCGAATAACTCATCAATCCGAGGTATCAGATACTTATTTTTCTCGGTGAGTTTGTTCAGTTCACGGTATTCAATACATAACCGAAAACTACCATCTTTCTTTTTCACAAAAAGCACAGGGGCGCTCCAAGGAGACATGCTTGGGCATATATAACCCTGCTCCAGCAATTCTTGCAGTTGGACTTTCAACTCCGCCATTTCCTTTGGCGCGATGCGATATGGCAAGCGGGCCACAGGTTTCGCACCTGGCACCAGCTCAATCGTGAAGTCGATCTCTCGCGGGGGTGGTAGCCTAGGGAGATCCTTGGGAAACACATCTGCAAACTCCGATACAATCGAAACATCACACACACTGGCCTTAGGTTCCACAGCCTGAATTAGTGTGAAGTATAAATCTGCGCCCTTCCAAACATCCTTAACGACTTGGAGTGCAGACATCAATGTCTTGTCCACTCCTCGCATACCCGTGAACTTAATCTCCTGCTCGGTATTCTGGCCCAACGTGATCTCTTTGGCATTACAATCAATCAAGACATGCTGCTCCACAAGTCAATCCATACCAAAGATCACGTCAAATTCCAATATCGGCAATACAGATGCCGTCAAGCAAAAGTCCCGACTTTCTATTTGCACTGCCACATCGCAAGCTCGATCCGTGAGCATCAAACAACTATTCGGCAATACCACCTGGACACTATCTGTCTTTAAATGGCTAGGTATCCCATGCCGCGCTATGAAATCTTTCGACAGAAAAGAATGCGAAGCACCCGTATCGAACAGTGCTCGCGCCAGCGTGTTCCGAATCGTTACAAAGCCTGTTACCATCATGAAACACATCCAAATAGCATACACATAGGCAATAAACAAAGTAGACAAGCAATACAATACTCAAAAACTTAACTCGTACCTGTGACTACGTCACTCTGCTTGATGGCCTCCTGCAGGACAAGATTGTAGACCCAGGGCTGCACCTGCGATGCAGAGGATTCTACCACTGCCTTGCCTTTTTCCGCATATGACGCTCCCGCCTTCTTTTCACTCTTTGGCGGCACCCGACAATCACGGTCTATATGCCCCACCCGTCCACAATTGAAGCATGTACGAGTATCCAGCCTTGAGATGTCCCCCGACGTTGCTCCCGAGGCAACTGAAGAAGGAGCTTGTCCCGTCGTCTTGGGTCTTGCCCCATTTCGTCTTATAAAATGACTTCGTCAGTCGGGGCACCTTAAACTCTGGATGTGTCATAGCCAAGGCCCTCTTCCCTTGCACCCTTTTCATATCTTTTTCCAGCGCGCAAGCAGTGGAAACTAACGCCTGGAAGCCATGGTTCACAGAACTAGAAAGCAGGAATCTCAACTCGTCCCTCAGACCTTCGTAGAACCTATTCATATTCTACTGCTCATCAGCAAAAATCGAACCCGCATACCGCTCCAAGCGTGTAAACTCATGCAGGTAAGCTTCTACACTGCCTTCTCCTTGCGTCGGCCTTTAGAATTCGTTCTCCATGGCTATACGCTGTGCCGCCGGGAGGTGCTTCGCCAGGAAGAGCTGAGAGAATTCCTCCATAGACACTTGTGTTAACGGTCTTCCCGCTATATGATACCGCTCCATCTCGTCCCACCACAACCGCGCCTCGCCTTCCAGCAAGAATGTGGCTAAGGTGACTTTCTGATGCTCCTTCGTTCCAATCGCCGTCATGATCCTCTTGACACGCGACAACCAGTCTTCAGCCTGCACAGGAGATCCCACTCCCGAGAACGTAGTGTAACGCCCCGAAACTCAAAAGAGCGACGGGAGGCGTTTTGGGCCAAAGTTGGATTCTGGCAGGGGGCATACGGCCTGGGACACGGGCGTGTCCCAGGGCGTGTCAAGCTGGAGTCGATGATTTGGTCGAGTGGTCGACGATTTTGGAGTCGACGATCGTCGAGCAGAGAGCACGGCCTGAGACACGGGCGTGTCTCAGGGCGTGTCGACGATCGGCCCGGCGAGTCGATGAATTTCGCTCGACGAAGTGTCGAGACAAGGCACACGGCCTAGGACACGGGCGTGTCCAAGACCATGTCAGGCAGTCGACGAACTTCTCTCGACGAAGTGTCGAGATAGTGAACACGGCCTAGAGCCCATGCATGTTCGAGTAGACATGGGCTAGGACACGGGCGTGTCCAATAGCCGTGTGAGTCTCGGGTTATTTTCGGGGCTGTGTCGATGGAGGCACACGACCGACCACACGGCCGTGTCTGTTGGAACACGGGCGTGTCAGGTCGAACACGGGCGTGTCGGATGCCTGTGTGTTGTTCCAGGCGCGTCGATTTTGACGGCGAATGGGGGACACGGCCCTGGACACGGGCGTGTCGCAGGCCGTGTTCGGCCCAGTTTTAATATTTCAGTCCCGATTCAAGGCCGTTCGTTTCTTTAATTTGGGATACAACGGCTGGGGGTTGTTCCTGATGGGATATACACGGGATTGGACCCTTGAAACCCTCATTTCTTTTGAGTGGTTCTCTTTCTAAGTCAAGAGAGAGAGGAGAGCAAAGGAAGAAGAAGAAACTTAGATCCGGCCATTGGAGGAGCTTCGAAGCTCCAAATCGCGAGCCGACTTCGGATCTACGGAGGCAAAGATAGTGCGGTGCTTTTCATCCGCTTACATTTCCATGGCGCCGAGGAAGAACGCTAGGGTAATGATTCTCTTCTTGAGCATGTGAAGCTCTCCTTCTTTGCATAGGAAGCCCGCTCTCGCGAGTTTGCGGTGAGTTGGAGGCGTTCCTTCGGGTAGATATGTAAAGTCCCCGTTGTGTAGAGTCCGCAAACGAGAACAGACATAGGCATGATGTGTGAAGCATATCCGGACATGTTGGTCTAGATCGGTGATGTTGCATTGCATAAATGCCGGAGAAGACTCCGTGCGATTGTTTGTTTTTCGGGTTTTCTACGTGGTAGATTGCAACAGGGATCCTTGGGGATTAACCCTAAGGTGCACCCGGAAAACTGGGCGGATGCGTGATCTTGCCAACTTGGTGGCCTGGGAGCCAAATTGAACATAACCGGGTTATGTGAAATGTGATGAAAACGGGACTCGGGAGAAGTTTGACCTGCGTATATGGCTTAAATTGTCGTTGCGATGTGAGCACGGGTTAGATGGAACCGTACCCGTTCTATGTCGTTTGGTTAGAGCCGTTGGCATAGATGAGGGTGTTCGGCGGTCTATGGCTTAAATTGACGTGACCCATGCCAAGAAGACAAAATGCTCATATGGTTGGTCGTCAAAGTGGTGGTGGTGTGATCGGAATGTCTATGGCTTAAATTGACGTGACATCGACCGGTTCACCGAGAATGTGCCCTAAGAGCACGGGGCGTGTGGCCTTGCGTGCCAACGCCTGTGATGTAATGTATATTTATATACTGCGTGGTTATGCTAATAAGTTCAGGGAAGGAGCATCGCCGCCCCGAATTGGGGGCGATATCGTTATAATTTGGTCAGCATTGCTGACCGTTGCTTTTGTTTGCCACCTTGCGGTGGTTTGTTGCTTGCAGGTGCTGCTGGACCAAGCGGTCAATAGCGGGCTAAAGCCCAAATTGCGAAGCCGGCCCTTGAAGGCCTAATTGAAGTGTTTACTTGCTTTTATTCATGTATGACCGGCTTGCGTGCCGTGGTTTGTAAATCATGTAATTTGAAGTAAAATATTTTGTAAGGCCTTAAGGCCTGTACTTGTGTATGTACTACATTACTATTTGGTGTTTAGTGGACATTCATGCTTGTTGCTGGGTTCTTTAATTGCAACTTATAAACTGATTCCGCTAGAATGCTCTGTGTAGGACGTTGGATTGGTTGGATGGTTTCCATTGAGTAACCACCCGGTCTGTCTGTGGTATATGGCGTCGGGCCCCGGCCGGACCTACTGCTATATGCTATGCGACGGATAGGGGGTGTTACAATTTGGTATCAGACTATTGGTTTCGGTCAGGCTTAAAATGAATTCGTGGGCGAATTCTTTTTAAGGGGTGGTGAGCACATGTGTGTGCGTCATCGTTATAACAATAAAAGAACCCATGAATGTCCACTTAGGAATGAAAATACACGTGTTTGGAGAACCTGTGTGTTCCTATAATTGCTGTTTGCAATTTTTTTGGTTGTCGGAATGTCGAGTTTCTGAGGCTAGCAGTGCACCAGATGTTGCTCCTGCAACACCTCCATCGGCTGAGAGCATATGATTGGTGGCCGAAGCAGTGTTGGCCATGATGAATGCACAACCTGCAAGGCAAATGCAGCAGCCCGCTCCTACGGTGGAGTAGGTAGTAGAGGAGCCGTTGGTGCCAAGGAGGGCAACCGAGAGACAGCTCAAGCATGTCATGAGCTTTAACCCTCCAGTATTCTCGGGGTTGGGAACCCCATCTCAAGCTGAAGACTGGCTCTCCAGGGTGAAGAGAGTCATGATAGCAACAGAGACGGAGGAGTGGCAAATGACCACCATTGCTACGTTCCTTTTGGACGGTGAAGCGAGATTGTGGTGGGAAGGATTGAAGCTGCACCTATTGAGAGGTAGGCAACTTGTTGATGTCTCGATGGAGGAGTTCTCGAGATTGTTCTTGACGAGATACCTCCCTTCGGCGCAGAGGATAGCATTGGAGAACGAGTTCCTGAAGTTGGTACAAGGGGACAGTAGCGTGGATGAATATCTCCACGAGTTTACTCGATTGAGTCGATATGTTAGCTCCGCCATAGCAGATGAGGAGCACAAGACGAATCGATTCTACGAAGGGTTGAGAGATGAGTTGAGGTTACTACTCTCGGGGCCAATGATGCAGGGTTTATTGACCTTGGTCAACACGACCCGGTCCTTGGAGAAGGACATGAAGAATGTACAAGCAAAGAAAAGCTTGGGTGACAAGAAGTCTGAATTCAAAGTGCTGACTACTTCAAAGTCCGGCTATTGAAGATTCTTTAAGAAGTCTAGGACTTCGGGTCCAGCTCCTTCTTCTGGTGCTTCTGGGGTGACTACTGGTCGAACCCCGGGTGCTTGTTTTACTTGTGGAAAGTCGGGGCACTTTGCCAGCGATTGTTGGAGCGGACGTCCCAAGTCCGAGAGAAAGCCGGGAGCAACTTACGAAGAGAAGGGCAAGGCGGTGGAGTCGACCGCGTCCCATTATGCTCCGGCCCAACCAAGGATGTATAATCTTGGCCAACAGGAGGCCATCAAACAGACGGATGTGGTGACAGGTACGGTTTAATTTATAGCAAGTTAATTTCTTTAAATACTTGTTATGCACATGTTACCTTACCACTGCTTGTTTAGGATTTGTTTTGATTTGTGAAAATCCGGCAAGAGCACTCTTCGATACAGGAGCTTCACACTCCTTCTTGTCCGAGGGATTTATATCACGCATCGGAGTCCCTTCTTCGATGACAAAGGATAAGTTGGATGTGTTGTTGCCCAATGGGTGTTCGATGCACGCGGATAGAATCTGGGGTGTTAAGATTCGCATTGGGAATCAGGAGTTCGATCTGCAAGCGTCGTTACTTCCGTTGGTGGAGTTTGACGTTATATTTGGCATGGACTGGCTCTCGGAGCAGCAAGCCTATATTGATTGCGGTCGCAAGGAAGTCAAGTTGGGAGCAAGTCGTGAGACGACTTTTACGGGCTTGAAGGGGTCAAGCAAGACGTTGATGTCTGCTCTTCAGGTGGTGAAGGCGGTTCGTGCCGGTGCAGAACTGTTCTTTACACTAGTGGAGGTTGCAAAGCCAAAGCCTGCATTGGATAGTATTTCAGTGGTATCGTAATACCCTGATGTGTTCCCTAGAGATCTTCCTGGAGCCCTGCCGCAGCGGGAGATAGATTTCACGATTGAGCTAGTGCCAGGTGCAAAGCCGGTGTTACGATCTCCGTATCGGCTAGCGCCTAAGGAAATGACGGAGCTGAAGGTGCAACTGCAAGAGTTGTTGGAGCAAGGGTATGTGCGCCCAAGTTCTTTGCCTTGGAGCGCGTCGGTCCTCTTTGTTAAGAAGAAGGACGGAAGCTTGAGGCTATGTATTGATTATCGGGAGCTCAACAAGTTGACGGAGAAGAACAAGTACCCGATCCCCCGGATCGATGATCTTTTTGATCAGTTGGTCGGGTCGACGGTGTACTCAAAGTTGGACCTCAAGTCCGGGTACTATCAGCTGCGAATAAGGGAGAGTGATATCCCGAAGACATCGTTTAGTACGAGATACAGGCATTACGAGTTTACGGTCATGCCGTTTGGGCTGACTAATGCGCCGTCAGTGTTCATGGATTTGATGAACAGGACCTTCAGGGAGTACTTGGACCATTTTGTGATCGTCTTCATCGACGATATTTTGGTGTAGTTGCAGAGTGAGGAAGATCACTTCAAGCATCTTCATTTGGTTTTGGAGACGCTAAGGAGGAATCAGTTGTATGCCAAGTTCTCGAAGTGCGAGTTTTGGTTATCCTCAGTGGCGTTCCTCGGTCATATAATGAGTGGGGAGGGTATTGCAGTGGATCCATCGAAGATTGTTGCGATACGGGAGTGGCCTGAGCTTTCTACGGTAGCGGAAGTCCGGAGCTTTCTAGGGCTTGCCGGCTATTATAGGCGCTTCGTAGAGAACTTCTCGCGGATAGCGTTACCTCTCACTACTTTGACGAGGAAGGAGCAGAAGTTCGTTTGGACTCCGGAGTGCGCGCGAGCTTTTGAGGAGTTGAAATGTCGGTTGACCACGACGCCTGTGCTGAGTTCGCCATGTGGGACCGAAGGTTATGAGATTTATAGTGATGCTTCGGGCAGCGGTTTGGGTTGCGTGCTACTGCAACACGGAAGTGTGATAGCTTATGGCTCGAGACAGCTGAAAGTGCACGAGGGGAACTATCCGGTCCATGACTTGGAGTTAGCGACCGTGATTTTTGGCTTGAAGCTGTGGAGGCATTATTTGTACGGTGTGAAGATTGATATCTACACCGATCACAAGAGCCTGAAGTATCTGATTGATTAGAAAGATCTGAATATGCGGCAGCGTAGATGGATGGAGTTCCTGGGGGACTATACATCTAAGATCCACTACGTGCCTGGGAAAGGTAATGCGGTTGCGGACGGGTTGAGTCACCGGGCCCCAGCTCAAGCCAATTGGATGTCGATCCATGATGAGCAGTTGGTTCGGGAGTTGGAGGCGTTGGAGATTATTTGTGTGGATAAGCAATCAAGTGCTGAAGCAGTACTGAATTGGACTGAATTCCAATATGACCTGGCTGATCGGATTCGACAGGCTTTGGATATGGATGTCCATATGAAGCAGTTCATGGTAGAGGCTCTGGATGGGTCAAATTCCCAATTCGTTGTGGAGGACGGATTGCTTTGGAAAGACGGTCGTCTGTGCGTCCCAAGTGTGGGCAATTTGCGGGTGGACCTGTTGTACGAGGCACACCATACCAAGTACTCAATTCACCCGGGGAGCACAAAGATGTACCGCGACGTTAAGAAACTGTTTTGGTGGCCGGGTTTGAAGAAGGATGTGGCACTCTATGTGGCAAAGTGCCCAACTTGCGCCTTGGTGAAGGCGGAGTGCCAAAAACCGGGAGGATTTCTGAAGTCCTTGCCTATTCCGGAGTGGAAATTCGACGACATCTCTATGGACTTTGTACACGGTTTGCCAAGGTCGCAAAAGGGGAACGACGCCAACTGGGTGGTCGTAGATCGGCTAACGAAGGTGTCGCATTTTATTCCGCATAGGAAGGATGATCCGGTGGAAAAGTTGGCAAAACTATATGTGGATAATATAGTACGGCTTCACGGTGTGCCCCGCAGCATCGTGAGTGACCGAGATGGGTGGTTGACGTCCAATGATTGGAGGCTAGTGCAGCAAATGTTGGGAACAAAATTAAAATTCAGCACAGCCTTTCATCCGCAAACGGATGGGCAGACCGAGAGGGTCAATAGAACTATGGAAGACATGCTCCGCATGTGTCTTGGACTTTGGAAAGCAATGGGAAGACCATCTTTATTTGGTGGAGTTTGCGTACAACAATAGCTACCAGGAGAGTATTCAAATTGCGCCCTTCGAGGCACTATATGGTAGAAGATGTCGCACGCCGTTGTCTTGGATAGAAACGGGTGAGTCAAAGTTGTATAAGCGATTAGAAGTGGAGGATGCTACTTCGTTGGTGCGAACCATTCGGGAGAGGTTGCTTATTGCTCAGGACCGGCAAGCGAAGTACTATAATGCCAAGCACAGGAACGTGGAGTTCGCTGTGGGCGACTGGGTGTACTTAAAGATCAAGCCGTTCAAGGGTGTCTCGCGGGTGCGGGGATTGAAAAAGCTAAGCCCGAGGTACCTTGGGCCGTTTGAGGTTCTGGAGCGGGTTGGTGAAGCAGCCTATCGGTTGAAGCTTTCAGTGGAGCTTAGTGGTATACATGATGTATTCCATATTTCGGTGCTTCGGAAGGCGGTGCAAGAGCCTACGCAAGTGATCGCGGTCGATCAAGTGACGATTGATAGTGGGTTGACGACAAAGGTCAAACCCGTGCGGATTGAGGACTCGGAGGTCAAGCGGCTACGCAATAAAGAGATCAAGATGGTCAAGGTCCGATGGGACAATTGCGGTCGTGAGGAGCTCTCTTGGGAGCGAGAGCAGACTATGCTTGACGAATATCCGGAGTTGTTCCGCTCAGGTACAATTTTAGTTTTGTGCTTGTCTTTCCTTTATGAAATTTCGAGGACGAAATTCTTTTAAGAGGGGGAGAGTTGTAACGCCCCGAAACTCAAAAGAGTGACGGGAGGCGTTTTGGGCCAAAGTTGTATTCTGGCAGGGGGCACACAGCCTGGGACACGGGCGTGTCCCCGGGAGTGTCAAGCTGGAGTCGACGATTTGGTCGAGTGGTCGACGATCGTCGAGCAGAGAACACGGCCTGAGACACGGGCGTGTCTCAGGGCGTGTCGAGCCCGTGTCGACGATCGGCCCGGCGAGTCGATGAATTTCGCTCGACGAAGTGTCGAGACAAGACACACAGCCTAGGACACGGGCGTGTCCAAGGCCATGTCAGGAAGTCGACGAACTTCGCTCGACGAAGTGTCGAGATAGTGAACACGGCCTGGAGCCCATGCGTGTTCGAGTAGACACGGGCTAGGACACGGGCGTGTCCAATAGCCGTGTGAGTCTCGGGTTGTTTTCGGGGCTGTGTCGATGGAGGCACACGGCCGACCACACGGCCGTGTCTGTTGGAACACAGGCATGTCAGGTAGAACACGGGCATGTCGGATGCCCGTGTGTTGTTCCAGGCGCGTCAATTTTGACGGCGAATGGGGGACACGACCCTGGACACGGGCGTGTCGCAGGCCGTGTTCGGCCCAGTTTTAATATTTCAGTCCCGATTCAAGGCCGTTCGTTTCTTTAATTTGGGATACAACGGCTGGGGGTTGTTCCTGATGGGATATACACGGGATTGGACCCTTGAAACCCTCATTTCTTTTGAGTGGTTCTCTTTCTAAGTCAAGAGAGAGAGGAGAGCAAAGGAAGAAGAAGAAACTTAGATCCGGCCATTGGAGGAGCTTCGAAGCTCCAAATCGCGAGCCGACTTCGGATCTACGGAGGCAAAGATAGTGCGGTGCTTTTCATCCGCTTAAATTTCCATGGCGCCGAGGAAGAACGCTAGGGTAATGATTCTCTTCTTGAGCATGTGAAGCTCTCCTTCTTTGCATAGGAAGCCCTCTCTCGCGAGTTTGCGGTGAGTTGGAGGCGTTCCTTCGGGTAGATATGTAAAGTCCCCGTTGTGTAGAGTCCGCAAACGAGAACAGACATAGGCATGATGTGTGAAGCATATCCGGACATGTTGGTCTAGATCGGTGATGTTGCATTGCATAAATGCCGGAGAAGACTCCGTGCGATTGTTTGTTTTTCGGGTTTTCTACGTGGTAGATTGCAACAGGGATCCTTGGGGATTAACCCTAAGGTGCACCCGGAAAACTGGGCGGATGCGTGATCTTGCCAACTTGGTGGCCTGGGAGCCAAATTGAACATAACCGGGTTATGTGAAATGTGATGAAAACGGGACTCGGGAGAAGTTTGACCTGCGCATATGGCTTAAATTGTCGTTGCGATGTGAGCACGGGTTAGATGGAACCGTACCCGTTCTATGTCGTTCGGTTAGAGCCGTTGGCATAGATGAGGGTCTTCGGCGGTCTATGGCTTAAATTGACGTGACCCATGCCAAGAAGACAAAATGCTCATATGGTTGGTCGTCAAAGTGGCGGTGGTGTGATCAGAATGTCTATGGCTTAAATTGACGTGACATCGACCGGTTCACCGAGAATGTGCCCTGAGAGCACGGGGCGTGTGGCCGTGCGTGCCAACGCCTGTGATGCAATGTATATTTATATACTGCGTGGTTATGCTAATAAGTGCAGGGAAGGAGCATCGCCGCCCCGAATTGGGGGCGGGATCGTTATAATTTGGTCAGCATTGCTGACCGTTGCTTTTGTTTGCCACCTTGCGGTGGTTTGTTGCTTGCAGGTGCTGCTGGACCAAGCGGTCAATAGCGGGCTAAAGCCCAAATTGCGAAGCCGGCCCTTGAAGGCCTAATTGAAGTGTTTACTTGCTTTTATTCATGTATGACCGGCTTGCGTGCCGTGGTTTGTAAATCATGTAATTTGAAGTAAACCATTTTGTAAGGCCTTAAGGCCTGTACTTGTGTATGTACTACATTCCTATTTGGTGTTTAGTGGACATTCATGCTTGTTGCTAGGTTCTTTAATTGCAACTTATAAACTGCTTCCGCTAGAATGCTCTGTGTAGGACGTTGGATTGGTTGGATGGTTTCCATTGAGTAACCACCCGGTCTTTCTGTGGTATATGGCGTCGGGCCCCGGCCGGACCTACTGCTATATGCTATGCGACGGATAGGGGGTGTTACACGTAGGCGGGTGAAAACTCATGAACTGCTTTAACTGTTTCTCAGCTGCTCGAGAATTCACAGCCGGTACAGGTTCTGGCCTTGCCGCCACCTGTTCTGGCCTCAATGCCGGCTGTGCCTGCCCAATCGGCTAGCCTTGCATCATGGCAAACAATGCCTCAGCAACTATACACACATGTTCAGCAGACTGTGGAGTTGTAGGCACCTCAGCTGGTGTCGTACTTTCATCAGACCGTTGGGGCTCTGATTGCCCCGCACCACTCCGCGTCACCTAAAGGTGGACAAGACACACATATTAGCGACCCTACACAAGCAATCACAACAAAATAGGAATGCACAGGTTCCTCAAACACATGCATTTGCATTCCTACCATGGACATTCAGGAGTTCAATCGTGTGAACGTGGTTTGCACCGACACGTGCTCGCCACCCCACAAAAGAAGTCGACCACGACTTCGAAAGGGAAGGACCAAGACAGCTGATACCAAAAATGTAACAACCCCATATGTTTACATAGTATATACTAGAAGGTTCGGCCAGGGCCCCACAACATATACCACAAAACAGGCGGTGACATCATGGTATGATATCAGAGTAGCGCAGCACACCTTAACACATTGCATTCTAGCGGAAGCCTATAACACTACACTTTAACTCCACACCTGAATGTCCAACACATAAAACTTCTACATTTTATACATTATAAGAATGTCTTACACATACAAGTAGTTGGCCTTATGGCCTTACAGGGCTTTCATAACAGTGGCCTCAAACATTGGCGCGCAGGCTGACCACACAAAAAGAAACACAACATTTGCATTTCATATAGCCTTCGAGGGCTAGCGGCGGCAGCAGGAATAGCAACATCAGGGCCTTCAGTCTTTCTTAGTCTCGCTTGGCTCTCCAGCACCTGCACAGGGAAAGTCCACCCAACGGTGTCAAACAGAGGCAACGGTCAGCTTTCAGCTGACCAAATTATAACGACCCTACCCCTTTTCCCGGGGCAGTGGTATTTCTTCCCTGCAGGCATAGCATATCACAAGCATATATATATATCAGACAATGTGCTCTCATGCACATACATTCCATCACAACCGTCAGCCCCGCAGCCCGACGATCCGTGCACTTAGGGAACATTCTTGGTGTACCGGCGAACCAGTTGCCCACCACCATCTCATGGTCACAACCCAACGACAAATCACTTAAGCATTTCACTCCCTGGCGTGCAGCCGGAGTTCTAGTCGTAATGCACTGGGATTGGCCCGTAGCCCCCCATTGTGTCATGGCGCGCAGGCCTACGACTCTTGCTATGCGCTCCAACAGCCGCACCTTCAGGTCTCACGTCGGACGGACATAACACAGGTCGGATCCTCCGCCCCCCTGTTGCTCAAATCACCATGCCATCACCGAGTATGGCATACTCGCGGCTTCAAAAAGGCGTGGGTCGGTCTCACCAATCCTGTTCTTGGCATTCAAGCCTGGGTGCTTTCCTGGGCACACCAGTACTTACTCTTACACCCATTTCATATCACAACATTAGCGGATCTTTCCTGGGCACACCAGTACTTCCTGCTACTCCCCTTTACAGGCACGATAATGCAAATCTCATAAATGTCAAGGGTCTTTCCTGGCTCACCACGCCAGTACTTCCTGTTACTTTCCTTCACAGGTATAACCCAAAAGCACAAGCATTCTACGGGTATTTTCCTGGACTACCACTCCAGTACTTCCTGTTACTTCCCTTCACAGGCCTAACCCGTCGACTCCACAACTACGCGTTTATCACGGAGTCTTCTCCGGTTCGTATGCAACATCACCAATCCAGACCAACCTATCCAGATGTGCTTCACACAGCATGCATATTCCGTACTCAATTTCCGGATCTATATGTCAACCAATTGGGGATTCCATGAATCAAGCCAAGGACTCCCACAACAAGCCACCCTCTGGTGGGGGAATCACATGCATATGCCAAAAAGGAAGCCTTCACATGGCTAGGAAGAAAGGTCGTTACCCTTGAAGACCGCTTCGGTGCCATGAGCTCCTAGCTGGCTGGAAATAACCGCAACAGCTTTTCCTCCGCAAACATGGCCTCGGATCTCAGCTTGACACTCTCAAGCTCCACCAGAGATCAGCACCTCTTCCTCCTCCTCCTTTTTCCTCTCTTTCTCTCTTTAGAATTGTAGAAAGTTGAAGGCCAACATAAAATGAGACTTTCCTTCTCAAGTCTCGGCCTTAAGGAAGCAGGAAGGCCTCTCAGCCCTTAGATCCCAGCTGAAGAAAATGGACGGCCACGAAAAAGCCTTAAAATCACTTTTCGGGTCCGATACGCCCTGTGACACTCCCGTATCACAGGCCGTGTACTCTAAGTGGTGCAAAAACCGCCTTATCCCGAAACAGATCACGACCAGGGTACATGCCCGTGTCGGCCCAGACACGCCCGTGACATAGGGCGTGTACCTCACTCGAGTCATACTCTCGACCTACTCGAGAGGAATACTCGAGTAGTTAGTCATGACACGCCCGTGTCACATGACCGACACGCCCGTGTTCCTTAGGTACTCGAGACATTTCTACCCACTCGAGACATTTCCTCGAGATCTACTCGAGTCATCAACATAGAACGGGACACGCCCGTGTCCGAAGGATGACACGCCCGTGTTACCACTACTCGAGTTCCACTCAAGACCTACTCGAGTCAATCACTCAAGTAGTCGTTTGGGTCGGACACGCCCGTGACATGCCCCATGACACGCCCGTGACATGGGGCGTGTTCCTCCCGAAAACTTCGTCGAACGCATTTTCGTCGAACTCGCGACGTCTCCGCACCCGAGCAGGACACGCCCTGGGACACACCCGTGTCCCAGGCCGTGTCACCCCAAATTTTCCCATTTTGAAATTTGGGCTGTTACAGGGTTGACAATGAAGGTCAAGCTCATTCGAATCAAAGACTTGGAAGTCAAGCAACTGCGAAACAAGTCGATCAGGATGGTCAAGGTCTGATTGGACATCTATGGCCGTAAAGAATTATCATTGGAGCACGAGAAAACCATGAGAGCAGAGTATCCCGAGCTATTTCCTTGTGGTATACTTTTGTAATAATGATACTTATGTGTTTCCTGCAATGTGTAATTTTGGGATGAAATTTCTTTAAGTGGGAGAGATTTGTAATGCCCCAAGTTTTCCCGTAGCAAGAAAAGTAATTATGTGGGCTATGGCCTAACGGTAGTAGTTATCGTCGGTGGTTGGTCGGGTTTCTCGACAGATTCATCGTAATGAACCGTCGTCGTCGTGTCGACGCATCAAATGTTACTGTGTGGCGGTAGGGTGACACTGTGCGATGGTAGTGGCCTGATTTATTTGGAAAGGCTCCCGGTGAGTTACCGCACAGCGTCAGGGTTACCGTTGGAGGTAGCATAAGTTTTGTTGTATCTAACGTCTCCTGAAGACAAGCCAGCTTTCGTGCGGTGATAGTAAGCTATCGCAGGGCGATAGTCGAGCAGTTACGGCACGGACACATGTCGACAACTGGTTATAGAATTTGAACAGTGGCTTCCCATATAAGCTAATGCTTGGGGTATTGCGCGGTGCTAGCTAATTATCGTGTGGTGATAGTGTTGGGAATATTGCCCTCAATGTTCCCTAGATTTGAAGAGACAACATGATGTCGCGGCCCCTCCGCCACTACTTGATGATGACCCGGTTGCCGAGGCCCAACGACACAAAGATCTTAGGTGCCGTGATGATGCTGATGAAGACCGCGTTACAACCTCCGCCCGCCGCGTGCTAAATCCACCGTGAAGAATTAATTATCTTATTTCATGCCCTTTTTTATATTGATGGATATAAAATTATTCCATGTTTGGATGATAATTTTATATTCATAAATGTTATGTAATTTTAATTTTGGACACTTTATATTTTGTGGTGTGTATTTAACCATACGGATGGATGAGATTACATCTCCATCATGGATGGTTAAGGGCTTGTTGTAACTCCTATATAAGGAGGCTCTTATGTGAATTTTATCATTGAAGAAGAAAACCCTAACTCCCTTGTGAGAATTTCAGCCAAGAGGTTCCCCTTGCCGCCGCCCCCATTAGGTGTGAAGCCTCCCCTTGCTACCTCCATCCCGATCAGTGCGACTCCGGCGTGGCTTCCTTCGGTGCGACTCCAAGGAAGAAGGTTCCAGCCCCATTCGGTGTGAAGCCGGTGGTTCCGTGGAGAGAGTGAATCTCCCACCATATCTTGTGTGATTGATGTTCTTGGTTGGGTAATCTCTTCCTCTCTTAGTGATTCTTGCTTTGAGTTTGTGGAGGTTTTGCGAACCGTCTTTTCCGTGGGTTTTAAATACATCGCTTGCATAATCTGATTCGACTTCGTTGCTATTAAATCTCTTGTATTCCGGATCGGGAAAATCCTCTACGGGAGCGAGACTTGGCCTAGCCTTGACTTGCTCTCGAAGATCGGTACACTTTGTGTTAACAAATGAGTTAATCTCAACTGGAACTCGACCGCCATTTGAAGTTTGCCGCTGCTCCGAAATAAATTATTGCTGCGTTTGAAACGATTCAAGTTGATAAAATTGGTGCTTGTGTAGGTGCGGTGAGTTATGTGCTTGTTGGAGAGGTAGGTCTTAAGGACGTTGTATCGAGTCCGGCTTACGGTGAATTGTGTGCTTGTTGGAGAGGTAGGTCTTAAGGACGTTGTATCGAGTCCGGCTTGAATCTCCTATATTGATTTTTTTTATCATTCGAATTTGGGAGCCAACCCGACCCCTTTTCGCTTGCTTTTGGTCGGAGCCCTCCTATCACTACAAGAAAACAAGGTTTTAGTGACGAAATATTTGTGACGAAATATTTGTCGTCACTAAAAGTATTCTTTTTGTGAAGAAAATATATTTTGGTCACTAAATGATGATTTCTAATTAATTAGTGACAAAAATAAAATTTCGGTCGCTAAAAGTTTTTTTTTTTAGTGACCAAACTAATATTACGTTACAAAAAAAATATTTTTAGCAACCGAATTAAATTTGATCACTAAATAGGAATATTTAATAATGAAATATAATGATTACAAAATAAAATACAAAATAAAATTAAGAATGTCCCCCTTCATTTTGGATCCCGCACTTATTTTCATTATATGCCGCCGTAATCATATCGGTCCTAAAAACCCTAGTCGTGGTTACATGCCTCCCGTTCCCGAGCCCGCATCCCTCTCCCAGCCATCTCCCGCAAGAAATCCGTCGAAGGCATCGTGTGTCGCTCGTTGGAGCTCAAATCGACGGCGTCCTACTCGCCGGAGATCATATCACCAGCGTCCAGCGGCGGTGTTTTTTCTCGCCCCCTTCATCGTGACTGCGCTTGTCCGGCTTCAGGTTTCTCCCGACTCCCGCCCCCTTCATCGTCGAGGACTGGACTTCGCCGGCAACTGCATCGTGCGTGTATACCACTCACTGTTAGCAGTGAAGAAGCCGAGCACTGCGCAGTCTAGGCGTCGGCGAGATTCTTAGCAGCAGAGCAGGTATATTTCAATTTCGCTTTTGATTATGATTTCAATCTTTCGTTTTGATTTTGATTTTGAGTTCCTTAGTTGACCTTTCCCTTTCCCTGGCAGCACCTGTCGGCCCTTTCCCAGCAGCAGTGAGAAGGCAACGGTTGGTCCTTCCCTTAGTGCCCTAGCAGTAGCCAACAGCTAGCAGTTGATTCTTCTTCTTGAGGTCAATTTTTTTGGCAGCCAACCCTTTCCTAATTGTCATCCATTTTAATTTGTTGATTTATAAATTATACCAAGCAATCTTTCCAATGTAAATGAGTCCTTAGCAAGTTTTTTCTTGTAGTCCATTTCCATTTTGTTATGATGGCTTCTTTCAGAGGCTTGATCTGTGAACAGTTAATTGGTACAAAAGATCTTATCCTGTACGCGCTTGCCGGATATATGCATTCGTCATCTGCAATTTGTTATTGGCTTATTATGTTATTAGTGTCATAAGGTAAGTCTTTTTTGAATCACCAGATTGTCATAAAGTAAATTATTTTGGTAAGCATCTCATCTGAAACTACTAATTCTTCTTTTTTGGAGACGTACCTCATATGACCCCAGCTTTATTCTCAAATTTGAAACTGAATGCTGGAACTCTATTAGAGTTTGTTGTCTTCGGTCGTTGAGAGGATTCCATCAAAGATGTACACAACAGTAACACAGGGGACCATGCGCAGGGATTATTTGCTATGATGTTCTATAATAAGTTATGGTTTAAGTTGATTGCATTTATTATTGAAGGTAATTCAAAAGTGTGTCATCTTTCTGCAGGTCTAGATTAAACAATTGTATTCAATTTCTTCTTGTGTTAGAATGATAAATTTTTAGTTACTTTCATAGTGTGTTAAAAGTAGAACTTAATATTTCAATACATAAACAAATTCTGCTTTCAATTTGAACTCCTGTTCTTCATCTCCATGCTGCATTGAATTCTGTGTTTTATGCTTGAGCGGAGGAATTTCTTTTCACATTTTTTACTTTGATTTCGTTGCATGTTTTGTTTTTCAGTTTGGTTTTCTGCAAACAATTTCAATTGCGAGGATTTTTATAGTGCAATGGACAAGAGTTGGATGAATCTTAATGATCGACGGCAACCAACCTATATCAAAGGAGTGAATGAATTTTTGGATTTCGCTTTTATCCATTCTGCCAGGGGAAACAGTATTCGTTGTCCATGTTATAAATGTGGAAATATTTTCTTTCACACTCGAGATATTGTGTTTGGACACCTTATTATTAATGGAATTGTCAGGACTTATAAGTGGTGGTCATGTCATGGAGAAGACAATTACATTAACCCGGGTGGTGATAATGATAATTTTATTTTTGGTGAAGGTGAGCAAGAGATTACAGAGCATGATGATATGCACGCTATGCTGGATGATGTTAATGTTGGTTATAACAACATGAATGACAATACAGTGGAATGTAATAATGAAGACCCAAATGAAGCAGCTAAAAAATTTTATGACTTGCTAAATGATGCTGAAAAAGAATTATATCCAGGTTGCAAAGAATTCTCAAAGTTTCAATTTATTGTTACTTTGCTCACACTTAAAACAGATTATGGATGGACTGATCGGTCTTTTACGGAATTACTTAAAGTACTAAAAAGGGCAATTCCATTTAGTGAAACTCTCCCCAGTAGCTTTTATGAAGCTAAAAAATACATGCAAGAGCTTGGAATGGGGTGTAATAAGATAGATGCCTGCTTGAATGATTGCATTCTCTACCGCGATAAATTTGCAGATTATGTAAGTTGTCCCACTTGTGGCACATCCAGATGGCAATCAAGCAAGGACAACAGTAATGCGAAAAGTAATGCTCATGCAAAGAGAAGTAAAAACATACCAAACAAGGTATTAAGACATTTTCCTTTGATACCGAGACTTCAAAGATTGTATATGTGTTCTAGGACGGCCAAGGATATGAGGTGGCATAAATAAAAACGACACGATGATGGTTTGTTGAGACATCCAGCTGATACCTTTACTTGGAAGTCATTTGATGAAAAACACCATGAATTTTCATCGGACACACGTAATGTTAGACTTGGTTTAGCGAGTGACGGATTTAATCCTTTTGGTCTTATGAGCACAAATTATAGTGTATGGCCAGTTGTTTTAGTCCCATATAATATGCCACCATGGATGTGCATGAAAACTCCTAATTTTATAATGTCCTTGATTATCCCTGGTCCAGGACAACCTGGGAATGATGTAGATGTGTATTTACAACCATTGATTGATGAGTTGAAACTTTTATGGGAAGTTGGAGCTTGTACATATGATGCTTATGGAAAGTGCAACTTTAATATGCGTGCAACTTTGCTGTGGACAATAAATGATTTTCCAGCTTATGTGAATCTATCAGGATGGAGCACCAAAGGCAAGCTAGCATGCCCTTGTTGCAATAAGGATACATGGTCGTGTCGATTGAGGAATGGGTACAAGATGAGTTATATGGGAAGCAGGCGTTTCTTGGATTCAGGTCATAGATGGCGTAAAGATAAGAAGTCATTTGATGGAACAATAGAAACCCAATCTGCACCAAAGGACCTTTCAGGGGATGAGATTTTAGAACAGTTAAAAGAATGCGACAATGTGATATTTGGAAAGCATCGAAAAAAAAGAAAGCAAGATGAAACATCGTTGCCTTATAACTGGAGGAAGTTGAGTATTTTCTTTCAGTTACCATATTGGAGAACTCTTGAGATACGACATTGTCTAGATTACATGCATATTCTAAAAAATGTTACAGAAAATATATTGGGAACTATTTTGAATATTGATGGGAAGACAAAAGATGATTTGTATGCTAGATTAGACCTAAAAGAAATGGTCTTGAAAGCAGAATTACATCCAATAGAGAAAGATGGTTATTATATCATGCCACAAGCCTGCTATACTTTAACGTTAGCTGAGCGAAGGGCAGTATGTCATTTCTTAGAGAATATTAAAGTTCCAGATGGTTATTCATCTAACATAAGAAGATGTATAAATTCTAAGGAAGGTAAGGTTTTAAAAATGAAGGCTCATGATTGTCATGTTTTCATGCAAGATCAACTTGCCCCGGCTCTTCGTGGTATTGTTCGTAAGGAGGTTTATGATCCTCTAGTTGAATTGAGTCTATTTTTCAAGGAGTTGAGCTCTAAAACATTAAGTATTGAAGTATTAGATAGACTTGAGAGTAATATTCCTATCATACTATGCAAACTGGAGAAGATATTTCCTCCCTCATTTTTCACAATCATGATGCATCTACCAATTCATCTTGCACGGGAAGCTAAAATTGCTGGTCCGATTCAATATCGATGGATGTACCCAATTGAGAGGTATGCATTATTTTTTCGTTGATTTTTTTTTGCTTTAACATAATCACTTATAATCCTTGAACTTTGTCGTGTAGATATTTGCGAACACTTAAATCATTTGTAAGAAATAAAGCACGCCCAGAAGGCTCAATGGCAAATGGTTACTTAGTACACGAGTGCTTGACATTTTGTTCAAGATATATTGGTAAAATAGAGACAAAGTTGAATCGTCCAACTAGAAATGATGAAGGAAATGACGTACAAGATTCAAGTCTATCCATTTTTCAAAAGTCAGGGAGGCCACTCGGTAAAGGATTAGAAAAGAATTTGACATATGAAGATTGGCATCGTGCTCAATTGTACATATTAAGAAATTGTCCAGAAGTGGAACCATTTATACAGTAAGTCTCACAACTTTGCTCTCTAAAAACTTATTAACAAATTATAATACAAATACACCACCGATCATTTTTATTTATAGGGAGCATTTAAGGGATCTTGAGCAAATATATTCTAAAGATGCTGGAAGAAGACATGAGTCAGCCTTTGTTAGATGGTTCGAACTACAGGTAACTAAGTAGTATAATATAATTTATCCTCTACATTAGACCGTTATTGTTATTATGATTTAATTTACTTCTCTGATAATATATTCATTTTTCAAAAGGCATCTAAGTTACACTACGAAGGGGATCCAAGAGTTAACACAGAACTTTTACAGATAGCACGTGGTCCAAGGAAAGGGGCGACACATTTTACCGGTTATATTGTTAATGGCTTCAGGTTTCACACTTATGATCGTGAAATTAGGCGTAAGACCCAGAACAGTGGCATCATTGTAAAGGGTGATGAACACTCAGGTGGCAAAGAATATTATGGTGTTTTAAAGGAGATTCTTCAATTAGATTATGGTGTTGAATACAAAATTGTCCTGTTTAAATGTGACTGGTGGGATACATACCATGAAGGCAAAGGCTACAAGAAGGAAAAAAATGGAATTATTTCTATTAATACAAAACGCAATTTGAGAAGCAATGAACCTTTTGTCTTAGCTTGTCAAGTTGGACAAATATATTATGTAGCAGATAACAAAAATAAAGATTGGAGATTGATAATAAAGACAATGCCTCGTCAGTTTAATGATTTTTCTGCCAAAGACAGTGAAGATTTTAATGAAGAAGAAATCCACTTGTACGATACAGATGTAGGGTCAAGCCCAGTATTTAATATTACCATAGATGACGATGACACAGGAATGTTATTACAAAGAACTGATGTGGCAGCTATGACAATTAAGAAAAGAGATCAATCTTGTCAAAGAAGGGTTCTGAATGAAGAGGACCATGATGATGACATTGTTGATGACTTTGAGGAAGATGTGGAAAATGAGGATGTTTAATACCTTTTTTCTATCATTTTTTTCATATTTGTGTACTTTTTAATGACATAAATTTGCATTTTTATATGGTTGCAGAAATCTAACTTGTTTTGTTGTCATTATTAATTATTAACAAGCAAGAGGACTTGTTTTGTTGCCATTATTACTTATTAATTATTAACAAGCAAGAGGACTTGTTTTGTTTTGTTCCCTACTTATGAAAGCATGAAGAGGAATCTGGATATGTTAAACTCTTCAGGAGAGAATCTCAAATAATCTATGAACAACCTGATTATTCAAAAATGTAAGTAGAGAATGTAAAACTCTTCGGAGGGTTTGTTAATTTCCTTCGGTTTTCTTAATTGCTTACTCATGATTTTTTAGGTTTGGGGTTTTCTAATACATCCATTTTTTCAGGTACCATAAAAGAAAAAATGGCAGGGAAGATAAATATAAGTGCTAAAGCTAAAGATTCTTTGGTAGAAATCAAAAATCCACTAGATTGGCAAAAAGAAGCACAACAGGAGCAAAAGATTCACATGTTCAATTCAAAAAGAACCACTGCAGCGCGTATTTCTTCTATTGCTAAATCATTTAGTCCACCTTTACTTTTACCCTCCACAAAAGATTCACATGCCAAAACATCGAATCCAGGAAAAAACTCTCATGAAGCCAGTATAAAATATAAAACACATCATTCTATAAAATATAATGCACCACAAACTATAAAAGATAAAGCAACAAAACATACAGGTATTGGGTCCTACCAACAACCACCAATACACTCACAATTGTCACTCCAGTTAGATCAAGATTTGATAAATGAAAAGGAGACTACATATGAGCATAGACATGAACTTGATCATCTTGAGCCTGAGGCTGATCATCATTTACATTCAAATCCAACAGATCTTGGGCATGGTAATATTGATGATACAACTCTCATTTTTGTTTAGATTCACTTACTTGAGATGTTTTAACTCTAAGTTGTCAATCAATAGGTACATGTGAAATTAAGAAAAGGACACGTGGTCCAACCACTGGGATTGGATGGTCTAAGAGAAAATATGATTCTACTGAAAAGATTGAAGTTCATCTTCCTGCCGACCTTCGCAGATTTGTTGGTGATAGATCTCAAGAGCTTATCACGAGGAGTGGACGCATTGTAAGGCTTTATGCTCCTTTGAATGTGGAGAGATGGGCTCATATTCCAGTTGATATAATTGACAAAATAATTGATATCATCTATGTAAGTAATGAAATTTTTTCAAGTAAATATATAAATTGAACATGTTTTTTTTACTAATCAGCATTTTAATATGTATTATGTTGTTTTAGTTCGAATTCAGTCTTCCAACTGAGAATCATGTCATGTATGACCTTATATCTTCACTTCGTCGAATCTATAATGTTTGGCGCGCTCGTTTGCATAGCGAACATTATTTAAAATGGAGTACCGATGCACAAAGGCGTGAACATTGCCCTAAAGACATCGATCCAGATCAATGGAGTTGGCTAATTGGATATTGGGGAAGCGCTAAATTCAAGGTGTGGAAAACATATTTGTTTAATTGACTTATTATTATTTTTATGTCCTAATTACAAAGTGTTTGTTAAATTAAACATTCATAATATATTGATTTTCCTTATGATTTATTGTAGAAAATTAGTGATGTGAACAAAAAAAATAGGAGCCTACAAAAAATGAAATCTCATGTTGGTACAAAGTCTATAGCGAGAACAATACATAGCTGGTAATATTTTTAATATTCCTAAAATTATGTTTTAATTTATTAGTTGTCATACTTTAAAATTTTTTTTTTGTTTGTTTGCTTAATTCAGAGACAAGTTGCACCTGAAGATCAACAATTGCCTATATACATACGATTGTGGGAGAAAACTAAAAAAGGAAAACAAAATCAGTGGACCGATGAAGCTGCAAAAGAGGTTTATAATAAGCTTTTGGAACTTCATGAGGAACAAAAAAAAGAAAAAGGAGAAGACAAATTAACCACGAAAGAAGCCTATACAATCGTACTTGGTAAACGATCAGGTTATATTCCTGGCATGGGTCCAGGACCAAAACCTTTGGAATGTGAAAGTAGTAATGGAAAACGTCTCAAAGCACAAATTCGAGCTGAAGTAGAAGCAGAGATGAGCGCACGTTTTCAAGAAATGGAGGACAAAGTGGCTCAGAGAGAGGCTCGAATGGAGCAAAGAGAAGCACGCATGGAGCAAATGGAGGCACGAATGCTGGCATTCATGGAACAAAGACAAATAGAGGATCAGATGGACAGTACTAACTAGAGAAACTTTGGCTAATTATGAATTTTGGAATATATGTGGTTTTGGAATATATGTGGTTTTGGAATATATGTGGTTTATAGCTCCATTTTTTCTTGGATCTAGCTTTTGTTTTGTCATAGGATTTATGACTATAATTAGCTTCATTATTTATTATGATCTTAATTATTTCTTAATTCTTTCCGTTTGTTGATTCGTTTGAGGGCGCTTAAACCTAAAACTCCATTTCAAAAATAAGTTGTTGTTAGTGCAAATTCCAGCTGCAGCTAAGAGCAGGTCCCAACAATGCCAATGGTCTCACTGCTGCCTATCCTAAGGTTTTGTTCCGGCTACTGCAGTCCAATCATTTGTGTGAGTCCACCCTAAACTATTTGGTTTCTTACCTTTAAGTGGCCATTCAAAGTGTCTGACTATTGTTTACTTCTTGTTTCAGGTCCATTCTTCAGAATCTGACATTGATGCTTCGTGTATACGTACTTCTTGTTTCCTATGGTATATTGTTTCTTAGGAAATAATTATTGTTTGAACATGAATAAAATGATTTATTTTGTTTGTGCGTAGAAATTGCATTTGCAAATAACATGTTAGCTTGTACAAGCTAAAATTTTCCGACCATTGGTTCAGTGGAGTTATTAACTTAAGGTTAGAGCTGCTGTTTTTCAAAGTGGAATATGGAGTATTGTGGCTGATTCCCTTTTAGATCTGTCCGGATTTTCTCTGGGGATATAGGGTTTTGAGATCTGCAAGGAGTTTTCGCTCTCAATGTCTTCTACACCAGTATTGACTCACCGGTCAGTTAACTAGTTGGAGTCCAAGCGGAGGTGATCCTTGTGGGCAATCATGGAAGGGCATCACATGCTCGGATTCATCGGTTACAAAAATGTTTGTTTTCTTTATCTGTTCACGATGCAATTGTTTAAGAATTTTATTCCTTTCTGGTTAGATTCATTAGCGCTAATTAGTTTCTGCCATGTTCTTCCTTGTTTTATCAGCAAGCTCTCTGGGTTGGGCCTCATTGGATATTTGGGATACCAGATGGTAAGTTGAAATCTATAGTTGAGCTGTTAGTTGTCTTCCTCATTCACATTTCCTTTCTGCATGCTTGAATCTCTTTTAGTTTGACTTGGTTTGATGAGAATTTTTTGTGAGATGCAGGGATGTGAGTAGTAATAATCTTGGAGGTGGAAACCCACTTCCATATAATCTACCCCCAACTATTTGGTTTCTTACCTGTAAGTGATGATCTCATGGATGTTTTTATTTGCTGTTTTAATTACTTATCCTAAAATTGTACAGAAATATCGCCAAAAACCAGTTTACTGGAGGCATACCTTACTCGATATCGCAGATGACAACTCTTCAATACCTGTGAGTATGATTGCTTATGTTGTTTTACTGTTTGTTCATCTATGTTCAAAAGTTCTGAACTGGGAAAAAATGTGCTGGCTGATGTAGAAATCTTGCACACAATCAACTTCAAGGTAATTTGACAGATATGTTTGGACTGCTGGTTAATCTCGAGACAATGTGAGTAAATCCTTGGTAATTCGCTAATTTGATACTATGCTGTTGCTGATATCGAGTAAGTAATGAAAATATAACAATATTCTCATTATCAATCTTTACATTGTACTATGGATCTCTATTTATAGAGAGAGAGTGAAAGTAAAATACAAACTAAAGATGTGAGACTAAACGAGGAGCTAGAGGAGAAAGGCTTTATGGGCCTAAATACATGACCTTTATTTATTTTATCACCTTGTACTGACGTAACTCGCGGGCCTCCACTTCCAATGCTTCAAAACTCAATGAAATATCTGCCATTGTCATTTTTTTACTCAAATGTGTCCATTACCACACAAATTTCAAGATATTGAATATGGTCTCCGTTGATGTTTAGCCAAGCTTTATTAGAGAATAATGTATGAGGGTGAAAAAGAAGATAAACGATAAATAGAGAAAGTGATGAAAAGCAGTAGAAATAGTAGAAAACATGTGTGAAAACTCTTTTTCTTAAATTTATCACCCCAGCTTCTAAGTAAACGGTACAAAGAAGAAGATGATTGAACCAAAAAAGATCACTTAATGGGGCGGAGATGAAGACCACTCAAAATTGAACAAAAAAAAGACCACCTCAAGAGGTGGAGATGATGACCTCATAAATATGGATTTAGCTTCTTGGAATCAAAAATCATATCTACAATGTGTATCCACCCTTATTTATTGTCGCCTAGGGATTGGCTGTAGGGACAAATTTGTACGCACCTTGTACTGCTATGCGGTTGAAATTTGTCATTTTATTAAGAGGTTTCGGCAACTGTGATTTGTCAAATGTCCTTCAATCTCGATGAAATTCTTTACCTAAAAATTCCAAGTATCTTCTGTAGAGGAATTTGCAGTCATTGCATTGGGCCATTGCTTGCGGAGTGATTGCCCTGATGTGAGAGGTCATCACACCTTGATTGATGCTGCGAGATCTTAGTGGCGAAATAGGGTGTACAGTTTACAATGTTAAAATGTCTTGAAAGTTCATACATCTTTCTATTGTAATCAGTACTCTAATTACAGATTTTAAAAATTCATCTTATTACTGCATCTTGAAATAGATAAGATTGTATTTTTCTTAATTTGTTCTAGCAAGATTGTTAGGAAAACCATGACCTTATTTTTCTTGAAAGCTTTTCTTCTTCATGCACTATTTTAGTTTAAGTGCAGCAATAATGGCATTCAAAAACTATTTTTTCCCATAATTTCTAGGTATGAAGGTGGTGGAAAGTATCGAGTGGTGGAGGACAAATTTATGCAGCAGAAAGCCAAGTCTTTGCTTGATGAAGCAGCTTCTTGGTCACTACTGTGGTATCTTTTTGGGAAAGGAAATCTCTCTTCATCCATTAAATCGTTTATTTTTATATATTTATTTAACCTTGTTTATAATGAATTTCATGCGAGTTTCTCAATGTGATGTACATGTAAATATATCTAACAGGTCCTTAATATTATATAATTAGCAACTATGTTACCTCTATCAGGTCCTTCGATTTATCTTAATTTTTTTCATGTGAGTGAAAATTTGCTTTGGATTCCCTGCAGGAAAATTTGGAGCCAACATCGACCTCTTGTGTTGAACGTGATTCCTTCAATCTCTTGGTATGATGATCAATTAGAGATGGGGTCTACCATTTCAGCGGCCCTGTTTATGGTGGCTAGTTTACGACATCAGACATGGGGCTAGCACAGCAGGCGGCCATGTTTGGACAAGGTTTGATTGAGCAGGGAATGCCCATGAAAACAGATTTACTGGCGACCCTCGCTGCAGCTGGACAGAACCCAGCCGCCTTCATTATCAATCCTGTGATGCTCGCTGCAGCTGGACACTGCTCTTGTAAGAGCATTGAGTGCTGGAGTTTCATCTACTATGGTCCTCAAGCAGCAATGGCATAACAGCACAGTGAGTTACCAATGTTTTCAAGGGACTACACCACCATGAAGGTAGGAACACAACAAGCTAGTGGTGGCAGTGCCAGTTCATACTAGTTCTCATTAGGTGAATAATACATGTAATAAAGATAAATATTAATGGCTAGCATCTGGACTAGTTGATTTGAGTAGTCTTCAAGAGCATATTGTTTATTAATTATACATTTTTTTCATGTAATGAGAACAATAAACATAAATGTTTTATATATAGATTTGTATTGAGGGGTTTGGATTATATATCTCCCACTTACTTTTTACTACTAATAAAAATTTGTTTGATTGAGATTGGCTTACAAAATAGATATTATATCTATTATTGTCTTTTCTCTTGTATATATTTGGATTCAATGTAATAGCAAATAAAAAAATTTATTTAAAATAGGTACATGTGAATAATTATAAAATATTAGTGATCAAATATTTCGTTATTATAGGTGATATTTAGTGACTAAAAATTTGGCTTCTATTGAATTAAATAATTAGTGACTGAATTAATTTGGTCACAAATTAATATTTTGTGACAAACAAGTTGGTCATTATTGCATTAAACAATTAGTGACTAAATTAATTTGGTCACAAAAAAATATCTTTCAGTGACTAGAAACTTGGACACTAAAAAACAATTAGCAACGAAGATTTCCTTCGTCACTAATAAAATACATTTAGTGACGCAAAATTAATTTGGTCACAAAAAATATTTAGTGACAAGCCTTTTGCAACCATCTTGTGACGGATTAAATTTGGTCACTAAATGTCTTTAGTGACCAACCCGCAGTATTTAGTGACCAAATATTTCGTCACTAAAAGCTTGTTTTCTTGTAGTGTATCTTGCTTTTATGTTCTGTGACGATAGTTTCCGTTAGCGTAGTCGAGCACATATCATGGTCTCTCCTACATCAATTTGGTATCAGAGGAAGTTGTTTCAACTCCCACGTTGCAAACATCCTCGCTGCGTTCCTTGTTGGTCAATCTGATTTTAGAAAGACAAAAAAATTATTTTCGGTGGTCTGCAAATAGCGGGCTAAACTCTTTTTTTTCAGCGAAATTTCAAAAAAAAAAAATTTTAACGATCCACGTGTTACTCACATCGGGAATCTATAAAAATATCCTATTTCGAGTATAGCTACAGTCCTAGGAAAAATCATCTTTCCAAGATTTTTCTAATCCTGAATGCGCACTAGGCTAGGATCGGAATACACGACACCGTCTACGTCTAGGATGGCTGCGAGTGAGCGTGGGGATCCCAACACCGAGGCCATAACAGGGCTACGTAACGAAATGACGGAGCTTAGGAACATGTTAGCACAGATCCTACAAAATCAAGCAAGGCCACCCTCGCCACCCGTTAATGTTGAGCAGCCCAACCGGCGCCAACAAACTCCTGATTCGGACTCTGATGGGGACTCTCCCCGAGTGCCCCCTCGAGAACACCTCCCCGATCGTGGTTTCGATATTACTAGGGCCATTAAGATCGACGCCCCCACTTATGATGGTATGGGAGATCCCCAGATCTTCCTTACTTGGGTGATGGATATGGAGTGCTACTTCGATTGGCACACCCTTATGGACCATCAAAAAGTTCAAGTTGCCCGGATGAAGCTAACGGGACGCGCCAAAACTTATTGGCTGAATGAAGAGCGTAGGCTAGGAGCCGGGAACGGGGTCCCACTTATTGGATGGGCCGTGATGAAGAACTTGTTGACCGATCAGTACGTTCCCGCATACCATCAGACATAGATGTTCGACGAGCTTGCCACTCTGCGGCAGGGCTCAAATTCGGTAGCTGAGTATATGGGAGAACTGAAAGACCGTATGGTGCGTTGTGACCTGAGGGAGATCCCCGAGGTCACCCTATCCAGATTTCGTAAGGGGCTTCAACCCGATATTCAGCGGAAGCTCTTACGATATGGTCATACGGATTTGAACACGACATTCAATGCCGCCCTCGACATTGAAAAGCACTTAGCCTCTAAGGCTCACTCCCGTTATTCCCATGCGAAGGGAAAGTCCGGAGCTGGAGCATCTTCCTCCATATATCCGGACAAAGGGAAGTTTCGCTCCACCGAGTCAAAGTCTGTCGTGATCACTGTTAGGAACGCTAAGAACCCCACAAGTGAGCTTATCCCCATCGGGAAAGTTAGCAAGTCTAACGCTACATGTTACTCTTACGGCATTCAAGGTCACTACGCCTTTGAATGCCCAACGAAGACTAAAGTTATAGCCCTATTAGAGTTGACTACCGACCTTGCTGATTACGTATATGAGGCTGCTGAGGAGAGTGACCCAGATGGGGTCCCAAGTGATTTAGAGGACGATCACCCCCCTTATGGTGATGCGTTGTATCTTGACCACTCCTCGTCCGTTAGATGACTGGAATAGGACGAGTATATTTTCCCTGATCTTTAAGAGTGGCGAAAAGTTGTGCAAGTTGATCATTGATAGTGGTAGTTGTGTAAACGTCATCTCTGAGAATGTCGTTACACGTATGTTCTTGACTACGCAGCCCCACCCGAATCCCTATCAGGTAGCTTGGATTAATAAGGTTACCATCCCGGTCACCAAGCGATGTCTTGTACCCCTCTCGATCAAATCCTATACTGACGAGGTGTGGTGTGATGTCCTTCCTATGGACGCTTGTCACGTGTTGTTGGGCCGCCCTTGGCTTTACGACCGCGACGTGACACACTTTAGGAGAGCCAACACGTACGAATTTAAATTTAATGGTAAGGTCATTACGTTGAGGCCGACCGTCCCGAAGGAGCCAGTAGCTTTGGCTAAGGACACCACTGTTCTGGTCGAGAGGAAGACGTTGAGTCTAGTTGGTAGAAAAGAATTTGTGAAGGATCCCTTTCTTGACGGGATGATGTACACACTTTTTCTTATGAGTGCGAAGGGGGATTCAAGAGCATTGGATGATTTGGCTAAAGAGTTACGGGTATTGTTGGACGAATATAAGGATGTGTACCCAGATGAGCTGCCTTCGGTGTTACCACCGCTGAGGAATATACAGCATGCAATAGACCTTATCCCTGGTTCCTCCTTACCGAACCAGCCCCACTATAGGCTACATCCCGCCGCCCATAAAGAGTTACGGGCCCAGATCGAGGATTTGATGAAAAAAGGGTTCATTAGGACTAGTATGAGTCCATGTGCGGTACCTGCCCTTCTTGCTCCCAAGAAGGATGGTACGTGGAGAATGTGTGTTGATAGCCGTGCTATCAACAAGATTACCATCAAATATAGATTTCCTATTCCGCAATTAGATGACCTCCTAGATGTCTTATCTGGCGCTACCATTTTTTCAAAGTTAGATTTGCGGAGTGGCTATCACCAGATCAGGATCCGTGAGGGGGACGAATGGAAGACTGCGTTCAAGTCAAAGGATGGGTTATACGAGTGGCTTGTGATGCCCTTTGGGCTATCTAATGCCCCCAGTACCTTCTCCCGGATGATGACACATGTCTTTCAGCCTTACATGGGGAAGTTTGTGGTCGTCTATTTCGATGACATCTTAGTCTTTAGTACCACCACTGCTGAGCACGTCTCCCACATGAGGTCGGTTCTTTCCACCCTGCAGAAGGAAACCTTATTCCTTAATCTCAAGAAGTGCACATTCTATGTCACTGAAGTGAAGTTCTTAGGCTACATAGTCGGTTCGGAAGGCATTAGAGTTGACCCCAACAAGGTTAAAGTCATTAAGGATTGGCCCGAACCGACCACGTTACGAGAGGTGCGAAGTTTCCATGGGTTAGCTACTTTTTTCCGCCATTTCATTCGAGACTTTAGTAGCATTATGGCCCCCATTAGTGATTGCATGAAAAAAGGTGAGTTCACTTGGACGAAGTCCGCCACTATTGCTTTCCAACGCATTAAGGAACTTATGGCTGAGGCACCTGTCTTACGTCTACCTAACTTCACAAAGGTCTTTGAGCTTACGTGTGATGCTTCTGGCGTGGGAATAGGAGGTGTCTTGAGTTAGGAAGGACACCCTGTGAGTTATTTTAGTGAGAGGTTAGCGGGCGCCAAATTGAATTACTCAAATTACGATAGGGAGTTTTATGCCGTCATTAGATGTTTGCACCATTGGAGGCACTATCTCCTCTCTAAAGAGTTTGTGATCCTCTCCGATCACGAAGCACTGCGGTTCATCAATGGCCAAAATAAAATTAGCCCGCGTCACGCTAAGTGGGTATCTTTCCTACAGGGTTACACTTTTAATCTCAAACACCTTAAGGGAGCTGACAATCGAGTCGCGGATGCTCTTAGTCTCCTAACCCTGTTACTCACCACTATGGAGGTTAACGTGGTAGGATTCGAGCGAATCAAGGATGAGTACGCCACATGCCCAAATTTTCAGGACGCATATTTGTCTGCCCAAGATATCTCCCCCACGGTTATAACTGCGTTCGTCATTAAGGATGACTATCTATTTAGACATGGGAAGTTGTGTATTCCGCAGTCATCGTTACGCCTCCATATCATCTGGGAATTGCATAGCGGAGGGTTGAGTGGTCATTTCGGTAGGGATAAGACCATTACGTTAGTTGAGGAAAAATTTTATTGGCCAAAACTTAAGGCAATGGTGGGGCGGGTGGTGAGTAGTTGTCGTACTTGTCATGTATCCAAGGGCACTAAAACCAACGTCGGATTATATACACTGTTGCCTATACCTTCTACACCATGGGAAGACGTGATCATGGACTTGGTCTTAGGCCTACCCGCTACTTTTTGTCGTCACGATTCCATTCTTGTAGTTGTGGATAGGTTCTCTAAAATAGCATACTTCATTCCGTGCGCTAGAACCAACGATGCATCTCATATTGCAAAATTAATTTTTTAAAGAAGTAGTTAGTCACCGGGGAGTGCCGAAGACAATAGTCTCGGATAGAGATGTTAAGTATACGAGCTATTTCTGGAAAACACTTTGGGTCTTAATGGGTACCAAGTTATTTTTTTCCTCCGCCTATCACCCTCAGACCGATGGGCAAACGGAGGTGGTCAATCGGAGCCTGGGAAGCCTTCTTAGATGCCTAGTGAGCGATCACAAAGGTACGTGGGATCTTCTTCTTCCCCATGCTCAGTTGGCCTATAATAATTCCAAAAATCGATCCATCGGTCTGTCTCCAAACAAGATTGTTCACGGGTACAAGGCCCCTGTTCCTCTTGACTTGGTTCCGTTGCCCCCAACATCCAAGACAAGTCAGTTTTCACAATCCTTCGCACAACATATTCATGACCTACATGCACGTATACGAGCTACCTTGACTGCTCAATACGAGTCTTATCAAACGTACGCTAATCTACATAAGAGGGTGTCGCACTTTAAAGTCAGCGATTTGGTCCTAGTCCGGTTAGTTCCCAAACGCTTGCCATCTGGCACCGTTAAAAAGTTGGCACTAAAGCGCGCCGACCCTTTTCGGATTATAAAGAAACTAGGTGACAATGCTTTCGTGTTGGATTTGCCAGCTGATTGGGGTATCTCCCTTATTTTTAATGTCTCGGATTTGACGCCGTTTGTTTCGCCTCCACCTGAGTTGAATTCTTTGCCGTCTTCTCCCTCCACTAAAATTTCTAATGGGTTGGGGAGTGGTTGTTCGGATGATCTCTCTCTTTCGGTCCCCGCAGGTATAACATCGGATGGTACGTTGCCTTCTTTTATTCCTACTACTGACATGTTTCCCAGGTTTCCCAAGACATTTCTCACTCCAGATATAATACTTGCTGCTGAGCCACTTACTACTCCTGATGGTGCTACCTACCGCTTCCTCATCCGTTGGCGTGACCGCCCCCCTTCAGATGACTCATGGGTACTCACGCCAGAGCTTCAACGTTTGGATGTCGAGCTTCTCCGCCGCTATCTCTCGGACCACGCATCGGAGATACGTGATTTTGAGTGGGGGAGGATTGATGCCGCGGCCCCTCCGCCACTACTTGATGATGACCCGGTTATCGAGGCCCAACAACACAAAGATCTTAGGTGCCGTGATGATGCTGAAGGAAGACCGCGTTACAACCTCCGCCCGCGACGTGCTAAATCCACCGTGAAGAATTAATTATCTTATTTCATGCCCTTTTATTTTATATTGATGAATATAAAATTATTCCATGTTTGGATGATAATTTTATATTCATAAATGTTATGTAATTTTAATTTTGGACACTTTATATTTTGTGGTGTGTATTTAACCATACAGATGGATGAGATTACATCTCCATCATGGATGGTTAAGGGCTTGTTGTAACTCCTATATAAGGAGGCTCTTATATGGATTTTATCATTGAAGAAGAAAACCCTAACTCCCTTGTGAGAATTTCGGCCAAGAGGTTCCCCTTGTCGCCGCCCCCATTAGGTGTGAAGCCTCCCCTTGCTACCTCCATCCCGATCGGTGCGACTCCGACGTGGCTTCCTTCGGTCCGACTCCAAGGAAGAAGGTTGCAGCCCCATTCGGTGTGAAACCGGTGGTTCCATGGAGAGAGTGAATCTCCCACCATATCTTGTGTGATTGATGTTCTTGGTTGGGTAATCTCTTCCTCTCTTAGTGATTCTTGCTTTGAGTTTGTGGAGGTTTTGCGAACCGTCTTTTCCGTGGTTTTTAAATACATCGCTTGCATAATCTGATTCGAATTCATTGCTATTGAATCTCTTGTATTCCGGATCGGGAAAATCCGTTGCGGGAGCGAGACTTGGCCTAGCCTTGACTTGCTCTCCAAGATCGGTACACTTTGTGTTAACAAGGGAGTTAATCTCAACTGGAACTCGACCGCCATTTGAAGTTTGCCGCTGCTCCGAAATAAATTATTGCTGCGTTTGAAATGATTCAAGTTGATAAAATAGGTGCTTGTGTAGGTGCGGTGAGTTGTGTGCTTGTTGGAGAGGTAGGTCTTAAGGACGTTGTATCGAGTACGGCTTACGGTGAGTTGTGTGCTTGTTGGAGAGGTAGGTCTTAAGGACGTTGTATCGAGTCCGACTTGAATCTTCTATATTGATTTTTTTTATCATTCGGATTTGGGAGCCAACCCGACCCCTTTTCGCTCGCTTTTGGTCGGAGCCCTCCTATCTTGCTTTTATTTTGTGACGATAGTTTCTGTTAGCTTAATCGAGCACGTATCACGGTCTCCCCTACATCACAACACAATCAATACTAAGAGCATAATAATATATTATATTATTCAAGTTCAATATGTGCAGGATATTCCTTGGAACAAGTTTAGACAGATTGTCTAAGTGATTGTGACAGGTGGTCACAAGGATGAAAGGTGGAGAGACAGAAAATTGTTCTAAGTCCACATATATTGCCTGAAGCCAGTTCACTCAATGTCATACATCAAGAAGGGTTGAGTAAAGTCAAGTCAGTCAAAGCCTGACTATTTGCAAGGAAGAAAAGTGGCCAAGTCCACAGGCGTTGAGTGAAGGCAGTTCACTCAACGTCATATAATAAAAAGTGTTGAGTAACGCTCAGATAGTCAAAGCTTTAGCCTTGACAGTAAAAAAATCTGGTTAAGTCCAGAAGCGTCGAGTGATGAAGGCTCACCCGACACCTAAACAGTTAAGAATACAAAAGTCTAGAGTGCGTTGAGTGATGAAGGCTCAGTCAACGCACTCAACACCTCATTAAAATAATAGGCTAATGTAGAAAGCAGTGGGTGAAGAAGCTACACTCAATGCTTTTATTCAGGAATGCGACTAAGTGTTTTGGCGTTCAGTGATGAAGGGTCACTCAACGCCTAGTGATAAAATAACTGTCTAAGTGTTTTGGCATTGAGTCAAGCTAGCTCCCTCAATGCCAAGTGACATAAAATTTGTCTAAGTGTTTTAGCTTAGAGTAAAGATTGTTCACTCAACGCCTAGTGACAGAATAACTGTCTAAGTGTTTTGGCTTTGAGTCAAGCTTGCTCACTCAATGCCTAGTGACAGAATATCTGTCTAAGTGTTTTGGCGTTGAGTCAAGCTTGTTCACTCAATGCCTAGTGATAGAAAATTTGTCCAAGTGTTTTGGCATTGATTGAAGCTTGTTCACTCAACGTCTATACTAAATTGTTTGAATTTGACTAAGTCCACAGGTGCAGATGTCATCAAAATTCAAAATGTTGCGGGATGGCTACAGTACGCATTAAATGGCACTGCATGCCTACTATACGACTTTTGTTGTTAAAGCAAGGCTGCAGATGCCAACTCATTGTGTGGATCCAACATGTCAAAGAGTCATTGATCGGCGAAATAGAAAAAGGCGAGATCGGGAAGAAGAAATTAGCTTTTGGAAATCCAGCTGAACTTCGTATTCTCCCTCGCCATTGTTGCAGAGCATAAAGAACAAAGTTCAAATCAGATGGTTTGAAAGTTCAGCAAAGTTAGTTGTTGACGTCTTCACCATCAACGACAAGATCAGAGTAATTTCTAAGAGAGAAAGAGGTAGCAGTAGAGGGCTAACCCTAGCTGCAATAGTGCAAATCTAATAACCTAAGACAAGCCAGTTCAGTGAGCTTTTTCTCACTAAGGTAAGAAGAAGAAAAAGAGCAAGCCTAAGCGGTTGTGACTTCTCAGCTCAACCAAGCTTAATCCTGAAGAACAACTTCTGGAGTTGAGATGAAGATAGTACTGAGCTTCTTGTTCTGTTCAGGAAGAGGCAAAGTTCTACAAGGTACTTCCAGCACAAGCAGCTGTTCATTGAAGATCTATTCTTGTTTGTGAGAAGAAGTTAAGGCTGAGACATTCTCAGCTTAGGAAGCATCAAGGGCTAACCCTAGCTGTTGTAGCTGGAAGCTGAAGAAAGATAGCAGGTGGCATTCACACCTACACCGACAAGTTTAGAGGAAATCTCTGAGGAGGAAGAAGTAGCAAAGGACCACCCCTAGCTGCAGCACTTCACAACCCAAGCAGAGTAAATCCTGAAGATCAATTTCTGCTACTATGAGGAAGAAGATGGGGCTGAGATTTTCTCAGTTCTGGAAGCAGAAGGCTCATGGACTATTTCCCTGGAGTCAAAGGTTGGCTGAGTTCTCTCAGTCCAGGAAGGTAGACTCATAGATCATAACTCTATAGTCATATTTCACCAACCCACTTTCATCCTGCAGGATCCTTTTGGATCTTAGCTGTAGGCCTGAATATATAAAGGCTGAGTGTAGGATCTGGTTGTAGATCTGAGTGTTGGGCATGTGTGCCTAAGATAGGGCTTTGGCCTGAGAGGAAGGTCCTTTGGATCTGAGGTAGGGCTTTTGAGCCTGAGGTAGGAGAGTCATTCTCTTTGAGTTGTAGGTCCCTTGTGCCTGAGTTGTAGGATCCTTTGGATCTGAGGTTGGGCTTTGTGCCTGAGTTGAAGGAGAATTATTTTCTCTGAGGTAAGACTGTCCTCCTAGCCTGATTTATAGGGCCTTTGGGCTTGAGATAAGTGATTTTTGGATCACTAAGTTGTAGGACTTTGTTCCCGAGCTGTAGGTCTTGGAGGAGACTGAGTGGTCCTGCAGGATTATGTTGTAAGCTCTTAGGAGCCAAGATTGAAGAAGTGCCTTGTCTAACAAGCTGTTAGAAAGGTGGGAGTGAAAGTGGATGTACCCATAATCTGGGAACCACTATAAAATTATTGTGTTGTCTATGTGATTATCTTGAAAGCAAAAGTAACCAAATCACTACACCCTAAAACAGATAAAATAAAAAGGTAATCACAAAGACCAAGAAACCTATTCACCACATCTAGGTGATTTAGTTATCCTTGAAATTAAAGACTTTCAAGTGGTATTAGAGGGAGGATTCTCAAGAAGGACTTAACAGTCAGAGTAGATCTCAAAGGGTAGCTAAAAGTATAGTATTTTTGGGTTCAGGAGAGAACCATAAGGAGTGGAGCTCAATGGAGCTTCAAGTATACAGAAAGGAAAACTTTGGAATCTGGAAAGAGAGGGTCAGGCAGTTCATGGGAGCCTCTGATCCTAGGATATTTGTAACAGTTCAAGAAGGACCCTTCATCCCCATGAAGGTCTCTATCTTAGATGCAGATATCTAGACTCTAAAGAGTAATACTTAAATGACTAGAGATGAAGTCATCTTGGCAACTATGGATAAGAGGGCACAAACATCATTGTATGTGTCATAGATGACCCCACCTTACAGAACTTGGTCCACTACAAGATAGCCAAAGAAATGTGGGACACATTGATTGTCTACATGGAAGGCACGGAGGAGGATAATAAGGAAGAAGATGTCAACATCTATTATGGGCTGATGGCCATGCCCGATGAAGAATCCTGCCAAGATCAGTCGGGTCCAGAAAAGATACATTCCCTGTCTAGTTCTTCTTATTATTCAGATTACGAGACTAGTTCCAATTTAGAAGCATCCTCATATAGTGATAAAGATGACTCTGATTCTGAGGTAGATGTCAATCAATTGATTGACAAGTATGGTGAAATTTTGGATGCTTTGAGAAGAAGCAAGAAGTTGGCCAAGAAGCATGCCGAGGAGATTATCTCCCTACAGCTAACTGCTTCCCAGCAGTCTGACTCAGCATCCATGCTGGAACAGAAACTAAGGGAAGTCAGCCAACTAAAGGTCATCTCAATCATCCAAATTTAGACCACAATCCAGAAGAACAAGATCATCTTGGATCTTGAAGAGAAACTCCTAAAGGAGAGAAAGATTGTGGTTGAATTCAGTAAGCCCAAAATTTTTCTACCACTGATTGACTCCTTTACCTCTCAAAAGGATGAGAAAGGCTTAGGGTGTAAGTGGAATTCAAGAGTTGGTCATTCCAAAGGAAAAGGAAAGGCTCATGTAGTGCCTTAGGCCACCTTTCACAAGGAAATCCTCCCTTCCAACAGGTATGACCAAAACTGCATGTATGGTCACTGGAAGAATGAGAATTCTCCTTGTAAGAGTACAAGTGTATCTTACAATGGAAGAAGGAAGGGCATGGGTTTGAGTGCACAGAAGGATCCCCATGAAGAAGTCCAAATGGCCCATCATGTACCACTTGTATTTGGTGCTCCAGCCCCTACACTCAAGGAGAAGGCAATGGACTATTCTCAGGCACTTCTAGCAAAAACCCAGACCAAGGGTAAGACAGTCAGTAAGGCTGACTTGGATAGCTCTAAGTCCATTAATAGCATATCAACTACAAAGAAGACTGCTATTAATGAAACTCAGAGTAAGCTAAGTACTTCTACTAGAAGACTCACCTTTAGTCAGATTCTTGCTGAGAGAAACAAGAAGAGGAGATATAACATCCATGAATGTAAAAGTGGGCCACTTTGTCATAGATTGTTGGCACAACCCTAGTGTGCCAAGGGGAAGGGTGAGTCTTCTTGACAAGACTGCTTAGGTAGACATGTGCATTTTTGTGCTAACAAGAACCTAGGACCCAACATTTATTGGGGTCGTAAGGTAAGGTAAACTCTATTTTGCAGGATAGTCCAAGTGCCCATACCCCTAGGTAGTACTTGGACAGAGGTTGTTCCAGGAATAAGACTGGAACAAAGAGCCAACTGAAGGATCATACTCCAGTAAAATATGGACCCAGAGTAAGCTTTGGTGGGTCAGGCATAGGAGTCACCAAAGTCTATGGGCTACAGGTGTGAAGTAGGAGATGGATAAAAAGACCATCAAGATTACTCATCCTACTTCCCAAGAGGAAGAGGATGGTGTGATGTTGTGAGCATTATTAAAGAGGGACAAACTACACAGGCAATGGATGAATACCAGCTGGATCCATCCATTAAAGTTCAAGATGTCTGAGTGGTGGGATAGAGTACTGCTTCCACTTCAGCTGTCTAATTAGATGAAGAAAATAAAGGTTGTTCTCATCACAGAGGAATGCACAAGAAGCAGCTCTTCTGAGAGCAGTAAGGAAGAGACACTTGACCCTCAACTGTCTGAATAAATAAGAAAAGAAATATATGCTCAGGTTTCAGTATCATCTGAACCTGCAGCAAGGGCTGTCCATATCAGCAGCTACCAATCATAATACAATCTACCTGAAGTAGCAGATATGGTAACAAAAAGTAAAGTTATACAAGATTTGTGCAAATACTAAGGGAAAGCTAGTACAGTCTGGTAAGCTGGAAAGCTTAAGTCTTGCCTAGAGAATTTGTGTTAGAGAATCTACTGCACCAAATAGATTAGAAGAATACTTCCGAAGTTCAGAAGTCCCTATGGACAATGCTGAGCCTGAGAGGGAGACTACACTGATGGTTGTACCTGCTTAAAGAGGATAAGTACAATCAGTTCAAGAACAACTGGATTGCTCAAGCTGTTATTGATACATGTCAGCAAATTCCTATGGGGAATAGTAGGGTAACTAAAGACTTTCAAGTTGATTATTTGAAATCAAAAAGGGGGAGAAGATAATCAGAGAAAGATGGAACAAGGAAGGACCATTCAAGGTTCAAGTGGTATCTACTCAAGAGGTATAATCACTATTGGAGTGGTATCAAGCTATGATCAAGGAAGATAGGAAAAGCAAGGATGGAACCTGTCAAATCCTAGGAAAAAGAATGACTACTTAGATCAGTAAGAAACAAACCATTCTTGCAATCTCAACTGCAGAATCAGATCAAATATCTGTTGTGAGCTGTTGTGCTCAACTGTCGTGGATCCAACATCAGCTCTAGGACCACAACCTACAAATAAGTAGAACTCCTTTATATTTAGATTCTACTAGTATAATCTCAATTGCTAGGAATCTTGTCTCTCATAGCAGGACTATGCATATTGGGATTAAGTATCAGTTAGTTAGGGAGCATGTGGAAAAGGAAGAACTCAGTCTTGAGTTTGTCCTCACAGACAAGCAAGTGGCTGACATCTTCACCAAGATACTAGATGAAGCAAAGTTCAACACCTTCAAGGTTGAGTTGGGTATGTTGAACTTGGTATAGCTTTAGTTTCTCCTAGTTGTATTTTTTGTTGCAGGATTTACTTTTCTTGCAGGTAGATAAGTCTCTGATGTGGTATCAAGACTATCAAAGTCCTTCAATTGGTATTAAGACTTAAATGGACTCATGTGTCCATTAGAGATGATGACAGAAGATGCTCCTGTTGAGGGGGAGCATGTTAAGATGCTCCTTGTACAACCCCATATTCGCTGGGTGGGTCCTAAACACCACAAGTTCTAGGGTTGTGCTAACCTTGGGCTATAGCTCTAGACTAAAGGTCGGGTCACTAGCAGAGGGTTCCCTCCCATGGCGGTAGCGAGGGTTCCCACCCATGTCGGGCGAGAGGGTTCCCGCCTGGGGCGTCCGAGAGGGCTTGCGCTCGGGTAGGAGGGATCTCATCAAGGTTGGTGCGGGGGATGCAAAAAACTTACAGAGCGGCGGAAGGGCTTTCGCCCAGTCTGGTCCGGGGGTAAAATTACCTGATTGCCCTCGGAAAAATTACCAGATTGCCCTCAGTTAAAATTACCAAAATACCCTCAAGTCTGCAGTTAGTTTTTTTGCACAGCAAAATTACGCTATTGGCAGACCGGATATTGAAAATCTATAAATGGACTCACAGGGTACCTCAGAAGAAAAGGTTTTTATATTTTCTAAAATCCTTCTAGTGCTTTCTGAGGTACTCCTAGCCCAGCAATTGGCTTTTGAGGGGAAGCGCTCATGGATGTTCATGGTTGGAGGAGGGACCTCCCAGTTGAGGCTTACGGTCAGTTATAGGTTCTCCATCACTAGTCAGGGATCAGGGTTTGAGAGAAGTAGGTGTTAGCTACACCCCAAGGTCCGAACTCTCGTTGAGGTCAGTTTTTGGCTTCAACATTTCTGTTGTGGTGAGCATGGACCATAGTTGACACAGAAAAATCTCTAGTCGAGTCTCATGGCTGGAGATGAAGGAGAGGGAGCTGGGTCGGGAGGTTCATCCTCTCGGGGAAGTGGGGTGACATTGGCAATGCTGGAAGACTTCCGGCGGGAAGTCCTTCATACCATCGACTTGGCCTTCTCGGTAAGAGACGAGTGGGAGACTCCTCAAGTCACGGTGGTGGATGCTCCGTCATTGGGCGACAACGCTCCCGGGCAGCGCCCCGAGAAGGAGGTTCCGGTAGAGGTTGTCGCGAGGGATGTCGTTGGGCAGGAGCTATTTCCCGGACAGGCCAGTGCGGACAGGGCTAGTGAGTCGATGTCGTGGCATGATCCCTCTCGGTAGGCTGGGGCGGGATCGCCTTTAGCGAGCTAATCATCACGGCTCTGGTTCCAGATTGGTTCTCGGAGCCGAACATGTCCTAATATATGGGCAGGAACGATCTCGTGCAGCATGTGCAGCGGTTTGAGGATGTCGTTTCCATAAGGCAGATGTCTGATGCCTTCAAGTGTCGGCTCTTTGTCATCACTCTAAAGGAGAAGGCGAGGGACTAGTTCCATCAATTCCCTGCAAGCTCTATTTACTGCTTTGAGAATTTGCGTCGAGGGTTATTATTGAGGTTCTCAACGTCAAAGAAGAGGAATAAGTCGGCGGAGTGCTTTTTCACCATCAAGAAGAAGCCAGAAGAGATGTTGGGACACTATCTTGATAGGTTCCAGGAGGAGATTCTGCAGGTTAAGGAGATGTCGGGCTACACCGTGATGCTTGCCTTCACCCTCGGGTTGAGTTCATGCTTCTTCAACATGGAGCTAAAGAGAGTTCCCCCCTCTCCTTCTAGGAGCTGATGGAGAGGGCGACAAAGGAGATCGAGATCAAGGCGGCCAATCTGGCGTTTGCCAAGAAGCTGTCCAAGTTAACAGAGGATGATATGAAGGAATCAGGAGTAGGGATGCAGAGGGAGTAGATAGAGGAGAGAAGAAGGGATGAACCCTGAGGACAAGGGAAGTACCAAGGAGGGGGCAGCACGAACCAAACAATAGGTTAGGCTGGAGGCCCCAGGAAGGTCACCCTCAGGGGAAGGTTGGTGGCTTCCAAGGAAGGGACAACAAACGTGAGCAAAGGAGGATCAATCATCCAGCCTAGAGACAATGACAGAAGGCCCCCCTCCCGCTGCAATAGGAGGCTATGGAGATCATCAAAGGAAGAGCTCGGGGAGGAGGGAGGAGAAGAGAAGGCATGGTGGCATTGCCATTTTGTGACTTCCATCAGGAGGAGGGTCACGCAACGGCCACCTGCCCAGAGTTTCTAGAGATGAGAGGGGTCAGGGGCAAGTTCGTGTAGTAGCCTCCCGTAAGGATAGAAGAAGTTCTGCCAGGAGGGGAGAAGATAGATGCGAGGATCGGGTGGATGTGGGAGCCCGAGGAGGGATCAGGGTGATCCATGGGAGAGTGGGGATCGATGTCACCCACAAGGGGAGCTTCCAAACCATGTACCGAAGGAGCATTGCCTCGACCTCCCAGAATCCCCCCCTCAAGAAGAAAAAATCACTTTCTCAGCAAAGGACATGCCCAACTATGAAGATCCATTCTGTGATGCCTTGGTGATCCAGACGGCATTAGAGAATTTCACGGTCTCCAGGATTCTGGTAGACAATGGGAGCTTCGTGAATGTGATCTTCGAAAAAATTTTGATGAGATGAAGGTGGTGGCACGGAGGGTTCTAGCCTCGGACGGACCGTTGTTTGGGTTCTCGGGGGAGCGGAAGGAAGTTGAAGGAGGGGTGGGGCTGCATATGATGTTCAGGGTGTCGAGGAACTGTCAGTTCGTCATGGTTGATGCTCCGAGCAGCTACAACACAATCTTTGAGTGCCCTCTCATCAGCTCCTTTCATTGCGTCCCCTCCTTATTTCATCAGTATGTCAAGTTCAGAAGTGCAGGAGTGCAGGTCAGGATCAGGGGGGATCCAAAGGTGGCGATGTAGTGCTATGTGACTGTCGTCAACACCATTTCCTGGATGGGAGAGGCCGAGGATATGGAGAAGGATATGGCGATGCAGGGAGAAGCTGTGGAGGATGGAGAGATGTGCCTAGGAGAGGCTGGCGAGAAGATAACGAGGGAAGGAGTGGTGAGCCTAGGTGAGGCTAGAGGGAAGACTGCAGAGGAGGTTGTGGAGAAGGAAGTGGTGAGCCTAGGTGAGGCTGGAGAGAAAGTTTTGGAGGAGCAAAGGATAGAGGGAGAAGCTGGGGTGAGGCCCAGGGGGATGGAGAAGTGGAGTGGCCGAGGGAGAGCCTGTTGGAGGCAATGAAGGTTGAGAGAGCATGAGGAGAAGAAGAGTTGGGGGAAGAGGAGGAGAGAGCCGTCAGGGAGAAGTCCCGGCTGGAGCTGGCAAAGGAAGTGTTGGAGATGGAGGTCTTCACCAAGGCAGGAAAGTCAGAGAGGGTAAGGGTCAGCGACAGCCTGATCCTTGAAGACTAGGGAAGGATGCGGGAGTGCATCCAAAAGAACGTCGACGTCTTTGCCTGGAGCGCGGCAGACATGTCGGGCATTGATGCGGATGTGGCTTGCCACCATCTGAACCTGGACCTCAAGACGCATCCCAACCGCCAGAAGATGAGGACCATCGCCACCAAGATGGATGAACCCATCCGCGAGGAGGTCAAGAGGCTTCTCGATGCAGGTTTCATCTCGGAGATCCAGTACCCAGGCTGGGTCTCCAATGTGGTAATGGTAAAAAAAGGGGATGGGAGGTGGCGTATGTGTGTAGAATTTTCTCTATTAAATAAATCATATCCTAAGGACTGCTACCCCCTACCTCGGATCGACGCGCTGGTTGATTCAGCTGTCGGTTTTTCTATTATGAGTTTTTTGGATGCTTTTTCAGGTTACCATCAGATCCGATTGCATCCCACCGACGTCAAGGATGTCTATTTCATCACAAGGGAGGGATGCTTCAACTACAAGACGATGCCCTTCGGGCTAAAGAATGCAAGGGCTACCTACCAACGCATGATGGATCAGGTGTTCAAAGGTCAGAGGGGTAGGAACCTGGAGGTCTATGTTGATGACCTCATGATGAACATTGGGGATGTGGGTTCACACCTACTTGACCTAGAGGAGACATTCGCGACCTTGCAGAAGTTCAAGATGAGGCTAAATCCCCAGAAGTGTGTATTTGGGGAAAGCCGAGGCAAGTTCCTTGGACACCTTCTGACACCGGCGGGGTAAAGCCCAACCCAGATAAGGTGAAGGCCGTCGTTGAGTTGTAATCACCTTGCAATGCCAAGAAGGTTTAGCGTTTGACAGGCAAGCTCATCAGGTTGAGTCGGTTTCTCTCCTATGCCGGGGAGAAGTGTTCACCCTTCTTCAAGATGCTTCGGGGGAACCAAAAATTTGAGTGGACAGAGGAATGTGAGGAGGCTTTTCGGGCATTAAAGGCTCAACTATCCCGGGCGCCACTCCTTTAGAGCCCAAAGGATGGGGAGGACCTAGCCTAGAATCTTGGGGTAGGGGTAGAGGATGTAAGTTCTATATTGGTAAGGGGAGAAGGGAAGAAACAACTACCCATCTACTACGTCAGTAGGATCTTGAAGAAGGCGGAGCTCCGCTACCCCATCCTAGAAAAGTTGGCTTTCTCTTTGATCATCTCAGCCAGGAAGCTCAGGCCATATTTCCAAGCTCATTCAGTCAAGGTGGTGACGGACCATCCATTGCGCAAGATTTTTGTGGGGGAGGATCACTCAGGGAGGTTGGCCAAGTGGTCCATCGAGCACAGTGAGTTTGACGTCTCTTTCGTACCAAGTCTTTAAATCAAGGTGCAGGCAGTGGCTGATTTCTTAGCTAACTATATCATAGAGCTGGAGGGAGAGGAAGCACTGCCAAGGGAAGCATGGAAGATGTTTGTTGACGGAGCCTCGGGGAAGCATTCCCTAGGGGGAGGGGTAGTATTGGTAAGCCCTCAAGGGGTCACCATAGAGCAAGCAGTGGCGTTTCACTTCCTGGTCACAAATAATTAAGCAGAGTATGAGGCCGTCATAGCCGGGTTACTATTGGCTAAGGAGCTCGGGGTTCATGATGTAGAAGTGCTGACATATTCGCTAGAGGTGGCGTCACAGATCAGAGGTGAATACAAAGCACGGAAGCCCAACCTCATGAAATACCTAACCAAGGTGAGGGTGATTATTGGTGGGTTCTGAGCATTCTCAATCCAGCATGTCCCCAAGGGAGAAAATGAGGCGGCCGACCAGTTGGCTAAGTTTGGACCCCGGGGGGGGGGGGGGGAACCTTTACTGAGTTGTTTCCTCCAGCGATCGAGGAGGGGGAGTTGATGGAAGTGGATCGATGACCCTTGTGGGTGGATCCCCTCGCAACCTTCTTGACTACTGGCAATCCCCCTGAAGGAACCAAGGATGAAAAAGGCTTTAGGCACAAAGCAGCACATTATCTCATGCATGAAGGAGGGTTATATCGGAAGATGCTGTCAGGACTCTTGGCACGATGTGTGGAAGAGTAAGAGATCCCAAGGATTCTGGAAGAAGTGCACTATGACGAATGTGGTAGCCATTCAGGGGGTAGGACGTTGGAAGGAAGGATGGTTAGGTAGGGATACTTCTAGCCCTCCCTAAGGAAGGAAGCGACGGAGTTTGTGTGGAGGTGCCAAAAGTGTCAGTTATATGCCCCCTCCAACTCTTGACCGCTCAAAGGCTCTGAAACATCACGACGCCATGGCCTTTTGCCATCTGGTGGATGGATCTAGTCGGGCCGTTTCCTCCAACCAGCGGGCAGAGATGGTTAATTTTAGTTATGATTGACTACTTTTCAAAATGGCTAGATGTCAAGGAGTTGGCCAAGGTAACCTCCCAGGTCATTAGGAATTTCATTTGGGGAGAAATCATCTGTAGGCACGGGTTGAATCAAGCCATTGTCACGCATAATGGACCGCAATTTGCCAGTGAGAAGTACATCAGTTTCTGCACCCATCTAGGGATTGACCTCAGGTTTGCCTCCATCCACCACCTATGGAGCAACGACCAGGTGGAAGCGGAAAACAAAATCATTGTAAATTTGCTCAAAAAAGGTGGAGAACTTGAGGGGGAGTTGGGTAGAACAACTTCCCTCGGTGTTGTGGGCTCTGCGGACGACCCCCAACACGACCACCGGAGAGACCCCCTTCAAACTATCTCATTGATGTGAGGCGGTCTTGACCTTGGAGTTTGAGGTTCAATCTCCACGAGTCAGGGTCGCTAGCAGGGGAGATGAGGAATGGAGGGAAGAAAACAAAGGGGAGCTGCGGCTCTCGCTAGACATGATTGAGGAGCTACGAGACATGGCCGCCGTCAGGCAGGAGGAGATTAAACTAAGGATGGCCAAGTACTTCGATAAGCCTATCAAATAAGCATGTCAGGCTATCAATAGTTAGCAGGGTCGTAGGCTCACTTGGTGGTAAGCGAAAGAGGTTGCCAGTTTGAAAGACCCCGAGAGGATCCCGATGTGTAGGCTCGCATTAGCTGGTAGTGCTGGAATGCACACTCAGCCCCGAGTAGACCCACTGCCAGGCTCTCACTAGTAGGCGGGGTCATAGTATCACTTGAGGGGTAAGGGAATACCCTGAGAGGATCCCGCTGCTCAGGCTCTTATTTGCTGGCTGGGCTGGAAGGCGCACTCGCCCCAAGTAGACTTGCTGTTAGGCTCCCACTAGATGGCAGGGCCATAGGCTCTCTTGGGGGGAAGTTAAAGAGGTTGATAGTTTGCAATACCCCGAGAGGATCCTGCTGCGTAGGCTCCCATTAGCTGGCAGGGCTGGACGACGCACTCGGCCCCGAATAGACCCGCCGTCAGGCTCGCACTAGCTGGCAGGGCCGTAGGATCGCTTGGGGGGGGGGGGGGTAAGGGAAAACCCCGAGAGGATCCTGCTGCTCAAGCTCTCATTAGCTGCAGGACTGGAAGGGGCACTCGACCCCGAGTAGACCCACTGCTAGGCTCGCACTAGCTGACAGGGTCGTAGGTTCGCTTGGGGAGTAAGGGAATACCTCGAGAGGATCCTGCTGCCCAGGCTCTCAATAGCTGGCAGGGCTGGAAGGCACATTCGGCCCAGAGTAGACCCACTGTCAGGCTCTCACTAGCTGGCAGGGTCGTAGGCTAACTTGGGGGGAAAGGGAAAGAGGTTGGTTGTTTGCAAGACCCCGAGAGGATCCCGCTGCGCAGGCTACCATTAGTTGGAGGGGCTGGAAGGCGCACTTGACCCCGAGTAGACCCGCTGCTAGGCTCGCACTAGCTGGCTGGGTCATAGGCATGCTTGGGGGTAAGGGAATACATTAAGAGGATCCTGCTGCGCATTCTCCCATTAGCTGGCAGGGATGGAAGGCACACTCGGCCCCGAGTAGACCCGTTGCCAAGCTCGCACTAGCAGGCAGGGCCATAGGCTTGCTTGGGGTGTAAGGGAATACCCCGAGAGGATCCGCTGCTCATGCTCTCATTAGCTGGCAGGGCTGGAAGGCGCACTCGGCCCCGAATAGACCTGCTGTCAGGATCTCACTAGCTGGCAGGGCCATAGGCTCGCTTGGGGGGAATGGGAAAGAGGTTGGTAGTTTAAAAGACCCTGAGAGGATCCCGCTGCGCAGGATCCCATTAGCTGGCAGGGCTGGAAGGTGCACTCAACCCCGAGCAGACCCGCTGTCAGACTCGCACTAGCTGGCGGGGTCGTAGGCACACTTGGGGGGCAAGGGAATAACCCGAGAGAATCCCGATGCTCAAGCTCTCATTAGCTGGTAGGGCTGGAAGGCACACTCAGCCCCGAGTAGACCCACTATCAGGCTCTCAGTAGCTGGCAGGGTCGTAGGCTCGCTTGGGGGGGAAGGGAAAGAGGTTGGTAGTTTGCAAGAGCCACAGAGGATCCCGCTGCGTAGGCTCCCATTAGCTGGCAGGGCTGGAAGGAACACTCAGCCCCGAGTAGACCTGCTGCGAGTCTCGTACTGGCTGACAGGGCCGTAGGCTCGCTTGGGGGGGGGGGGTAAGGGAATACCCTGAGAGGATCCCGCTGCTCCGGCTCTCATTAGCTGGCAGGGCTGGAAGGTGCACTTGGCCCCGAGTAGACCCGTTGTCAGGCTCTCACTAGCTGGAAGGGTCGTAGGCTCGCTTGGGGGGAAAGGGAAAGAGGTTGGTAGTTTGCAAGACCTCGAGTAGACCTGCTGTCAGGCTCTCACTAGCTAGCAGGGTCGTAGGCTCGCTTAGGGGTAAGGGAAAAAGGTTCTTTGTTTAAACGGCCCCGAGTGGACCCGCTGACCAGGCTGACATCAAGATGGAGGGGCCGACGGCTCGCTCGGTGGAAATACATAAAATATTGGGAGGGACTAGATCTAAAGCCGCTGCCACTGCCAGGCTCTCACCTAGCTGGCAGGTCCGTTGAACTCATGATAGTATTACGAAGCGCTTCGATAACAAGTTTTCAGATATCTAACACCTATCCTGAGTAGGGATGTGATAATCCAGACCATTCTCGGCAGAGCGCTCGACATATCCTTCTTGGTAGTGCTCTCGGCATATCCCTCTCGGCAGGGTTCTCGGCGTGTCCCTCTTGGCAGAATTTACTTAATTTATTCTTCGAACGGGTAGCGGTCATTACCTAAGAGCCTAAGTCTTAAGCAAACATGCGGATCCACGTGCAAATAATATAATGCGAGATATAGAAAAAAGTATAAAAAGCAATAGCCATTTCCGTAGAATGAAGGATCATTTATATATGACAAAAATAGTTACATTTTGCTTGGGGGATCTCGCCCCTTACAGATTCATGAAAGAAAAAATGATGAGTTAAAAACAAAAGTGCGAAAGCTCTTCAGGCAGAATCGTTGGTGGTCCCGCTAGAGCTCTCGCTAGAAGTCTCGCTGGAAGATTCGTCGCCAGACACACCGCTCTGGCCAAGATCCAATGCCTCATCTTCTCCATGGGAATCTCTCTCCCCTGCAGGCTTGGGGATGGGATCGAACAGCCAGGGCAGGACCCCTCGTGCGGTGACGGTCTCGACACCTTCATTCAAGAAGCCCGAGTACCTCAGCACGTCGATCACCATCGCAGATGCCTTCTGCATGTTCTCCCACATCATCACCTCGATTTCATATTCTGAGAAGTGAAGACTTTTAAGCCTCTCGTCTAGGGTGGGCAGGATCGGCACCTTCAACCCTTGCGCAAGTTTGTGCTTTGATTTCAACAACTTATTCTCGCATTCGAGGCCGGCCACCCTCCCACGCAAAAGCTGGGCCTGGGCGGAATCCTACGAGGATTTTGATGTTAGAAGTAGCACGAGATTATCAAAAGGAGAAAGTTCTTTGAAGGTTTAGATACCTCAGCCGTCGGGCGAAGGGCGAGAAGTTGCTGGGAAGCAGCCTGCTCAGCTTTCAGGGTAGCCATCTCGGCAACGACAGATTCCTGCAATTTGATCGCGTCAATATGGTTGCGCTCGAGGGTGATGTCGCGACGTGCAGTCTTGTGTGCGAGCACAAACGCCTGCTTCTAGGCTCTGGAAGTGTCGTAGGCGAGAGACCGGGTAACCTCCTGGTCGAACGCACGGGCATCCTTCCGGTTGTAAAGCCCGAAACCTAGCGTGAAGGCCTTGTTGGTGACCGTGTCTTGCTCCGCCAAGGTGGTGAGAATAGAGGAGATAGAAACCCAGTTGGCTTCAGGGTCCCATCGGAGCAGGGGCTTACCATCTTAATCAAGGAACTTCCCGCCGATGCCGAAGTTCCAATGCCCTTTCGGCACAGTCTTGGCGGGGGCCTCAGCGGGGATCTCGAGAGCTTCCCCTACGGTAGTCGCTTCACCAGCAACAAGAGGGATCTCGGCAGGGGTGTCGTCGGGGGACTTGCCCTTGTCTGCCGCAATTATCTTCTTCTTGGCTGAGCAGGAGGAGGGGAGTTGGGCTTCCGCTTTCGGCCACTTGGCGTGGATGAGGAGCCGGGCTCCTTTCGGCAGGCTTGGGCGGCAGATTTGGCGAGAGCCAGGGTGTTGGCAAAATCCCTGGCCTCATTAAAGGGCTGGCGGAGGGGAATTTCCTGTTCACCTGCGAATGCTTTAATGATTAGAACTCAAAACTTACGACGAAGGATCGTGAAAACGGGCCGAAAAAGTACCTTCTCCGGGAGGGTCTGGCAGGAGGGAGTCTAGGCCTCGCCGAAGGAATTGGACATCGAAAGCCTTCGACCTGAAGAACTCGACAAGGGCTCCCTCTCGCCCTCCTAGGGCGGGAGGCATGTAAGTCACCTCGTCATACTGAACGAGCATGCCGGGAACATTGCCAAAAGGCCCAGAAACGAAGACAAATTTCTGGGCCCAATTGTGGTTCTTGTTGGCGAGACTGCTAGTCTTCACCGATTGTCCAGAAAAGAAAACTGCTCCCCCTTTCGCCCGGAAGTTGAACAGCTTCCAAAAAATGGGCAGGATGAACTTGTTCTTTTTCGTCCGCATATAGCAGGCGAAAGCTACCAGGATTGCAACTGAGTTAGGGTTGAGCTTGGCTGTCAGCATCCCGTAGTATTGAAGGGTCTGGTGCACCTCTGGCCATATGGGTAGGCGGAACCCCACCTCAAAGTGTTCCAAAGGGATCGCGAGCTCCCCTTCCGGCGCGAGGTTGACCCTGTCCTTGTTCCCAGGGTTTCTCGCAGTAAACTCTGACGGAATTAAGTTCTCCACTATCGAGAGGTATTCCGGCTGGGTTAGCCGGCATGGCGGGAAGCTATGGTCCAAGAAGGTTTGAGCACACTTGGAGCATCCCTCGGTATCGCAAGGCATATTAAGGAAAGGTGGAAGGGATGCAGAAAGGATAGAAGGCGAGAGGCTCTAAGTTGCATAGTGAAAGTCTTTATTTCTAGGTAGCTTACAACCTAAAAGGGGGTGAATAGGTTGTATGACTGTTAGTAATTTATTTTCTATTTTATCTTTTGCAAAATTTGTGTTGGTAGTAGTTTGCTTTCAAGAACCTGCACATATAAAAACAACGCTGCAAGTACACACAAATTTATAGTGATTACCCAATCTTTGGGTACATCCACTCTCCTCCCATCTTGCTAACTTCCTGTTAGTCAAGGAACTTCTCCAAAACAATGCTCCAAAGTGCTTACACCTCGTATCCCTCGGGATCTCTCAGTATCCTCCAAGACCTACAACTCATCCATAAGGGCCTACAACTCAGTGATCAGTTGATCACCTACCTCATGTCAAAGGCCCTACACTAAGGCTGGGAGGATAGCCCTATCTCAGATCCACTAGGGATCCTACCTAAGACCCAAAGGTCCTACTCTCAGAGAGTATTCCTCTCCTACAGCTCAGTGATCAATTGACCACCTACCTCAGACTTGAAACCAATTTCTACAGCTCAGATCCAATTGGATCCTACAACTCAGAGAGCTTCACTCTCCTACAACTCAGGAATATTGCCCTACCTCAGGCTCAGAGAGCCCTACAACTCAGATCCAAGAAGGATCCTACAGGAATAAAATAGATTTATATCTATCACAAAGAAATTTCTCTGTGACAGCCCCTTGAGCTGAGGTATCTCAGCATAACCTTTCTTCACAGCTACAAAGATCTTGAGCTGGAAGTATCTAGTAGTAAACTGCTTTGCTTTCTCCTCCTTCCCTGGACAGAGTCAGCCACTTTCTTCTTTCTTCTTTTCAGCCTCAGAAAATGGATCTTTAGTTTAGATCTTGCTGAGCTAAGAAGCAACTTGATCTGCAGAGATTTCTTCCTTATTTCTGCTACTCCCTCAGAAGGAAAGCCTTCTGATCTTGCTGGTGTTGATGAAGAAGGCACGCAGCTAACTGAACTTTTCTGCAGTAAGACTTCAAGCTTTTTCACACAGCAATGGCGAGGAAGATGAAGTACAGCTACAACCCTTTTTGAAAATGTTAAGCCTTGAAAAGTTATTTCTATCTTGCCCCACACGCTTCTTTTTGTAGCTCGCCGATCAACGACTTTTTAGAACTCAGTGGGGCCCGCTTGCAGCATCCAGCTGTACCTTGCTTCAACGGAAGAAGACGTACAGTGGCTTCACGACAGATTTTGTTGTGTTCTGTAGCTTCTCTGTACTTGATTTCAAATAAGTTGACTTTGTCGATCTTACAGATTTTGCTGATGTCAGCACCTGTGGACTTAGCCAAAATAAATCATCAGTAGAATAGGCATTGAGTGAATGAGCATCACCCAATGCCAAAGTACTTAGACAATTCTGTCTATCTAGGCGTTGACAGTGTTGAGTGAGTAGTGCACACTAAATGCTTTATGCCTTAACCCTTTCTGCAGCCTTTTTGGAATACCTGGCGTTGAGAGCATTTAGTGAGCACACCTCACTCAATGCCTTATGCATTAGCCATATTCTGTAATTTAGGTGTTGAGATCGTTGAGTGAGCATGCCTCACTCAATGCTTTCTGCCTTAGCCATTTCTTCTTCTTCAGCATCTTAAGCGTTGAGAGCGTTGAGTGAGCACGCCTCGCTTAATGCTTTTTGCTTCAGCCAGAATTTTTGAGTCATGGCGTTGAGAGCATTGAGTGAGCACGTCTCACTCAATGCTTTTTTCTTAGCCAGATTTTTCTGCGCCTTGGCATTGAGTGAGTAAGATCCACTCAATGTTTTTTTGACTTGGCCAAATTTTTGTGTCACAGATACTGACTGAATCAGATTCAATCAACGCTTTTTCATATGGCATTGAGTGAGCTTGCCTCACTCAATGCTTATAGTCTTAGTCAAATGTCAGCACAGCTTTCCTGTGGTGTTGACTGACTGAGCTATACTCAACGAATATAAAGTATGGCATTGAGTGAGTGTTACTCTCTCAACGCCTAAGGACTTAACCATTTTTATGCACATTTCCTCTTAGGCTTTTACTACACTACCCTGTCTCACAGCCTTTTGTTGTATAGCATTAAGTGAGATGACTTCACTCAACTGCTGCAGACTTAGCCACTTTCTCAGCTAGCTACTTCATGGATTTGATTATATATGCTCCACTCAACTTTATAAGTCATCTGGTGTTGAGTGAATGACCTTCACACAATGCCTATGGACTTGGACAGATTTCTGTCTTTCCACATCTTAAGTAAGGGTTTACCGGACTTAGTCACTTAGGCTATCTATCCCATCATTGCTACTAGGAAATCTCTGCATGCATTAACTCAAGCACACATCAAATACACATTTATGTATATCATTGACAAGATTGACTTCACTCAAATCTAGGACATTGAGGGCAATGGACCCAACAATCTCCCCCTATTTGAGGAAGTCAAAACTCTTAGCAAATGATTCAATAATAAGTCAATGACATACATAACACTATGTAGCAATAATAATTTTAAGGAGCATATAATTTATATTTACCACTCTTTTCCACATTTCCTTGTCTGCAGGGTGAACAATACTTGCTCCCCCTGAATTGTTGCTGAAAGTGCAGCTAGATCTGATATATTCTAGGGGGGGGGGGGGGGGTGAATAGAGTATATGGTGCTTGAAAACTTTTTACAACAATTGTTGTAATCTGAGTGAGCAGGAAAGCAGTTAATAAATCTAATCACAGGACTAATAAACTAATCACAGAACAATCACAGCCAGAAACAAAAATAAAGAAAGCAAAACCAGATGACACAAGGAAATATAGTGGTTCCCCTAAACTTGGGTACATCCACTCTTCTACCACCCTAGGTAGGAATCCACTGCAGGAAGAGTTGATCAGGTGTCCTGGGCACCAATGAGCTTTTGATAAGGTGCTCAAAAACCAAACTAGATTTTTTGATCAGGTGTCTTGCCACCAATGAGCTTTTGACAAGGTGATCAAAAACCAAACTCAAACTTTTGAAGGGAGTTTGAGAAACCCTTTACAGAGATGGGGGTGAGAGAGTGATGGAAGTATTATCTTTCTCAAACAGCTGAGAAGACTATGTGGATTGATGGTGTCAAAGCTCCCCTGAGTCCTTGAGATCTTCAGGAAAAGAAGCTTTGCTGTAGGGTGATAGGCCTTCAGAAGTTGAGCTCCAGCAAAAGATGATTTCAGCAACAGCTGAAATGTTAGGTGTCTGGAGTCTTGAAATATGTTGGCCTTGAACACTTGAGACAAGAGAGATCTGAAGATTTCAGAAAAATTTGATCTCCTTGGATGTGTGTTCTTGAGAATTCTTTGAGACAGAGAATATTTTTGTTCTTGTTCTCAAGATTACTGATGTCTGTCTGTGTATCTCTTAGAGATTCAAAAATTCTTCTCTTTTATTCTCTGGTACTGAATAGAAAAACATCCTCTGTCAAGAATAGCCGTTGGCCTGCATTAATTGCATCCTTAATTGCAAAGTGTCTTCTGGAGGAAAGTCCATAGAAATATTCCTTGAAAATCCCTTGAAACTTGGTCCAGAAATAAATGAAAACGGCTAGAAAATCTTCTGAATTAATTGCAGAATAACTCCTTAACTGATTTGAATTTGAATCTGAAACATCCTTGAAGTTATCTGAAAACGTCGAACTGAGCTCTGCTATCGTTGAACTGAGCTCAGCGATGTGGACTTATATTGCAACAAAATATCGTCGATCTGAGCTCAACGATCGTCGAACTGAGCTCAGAGATAGAGATCCAATACTGAGTCAAAGATCGTCGAACTGAGCTCATCGATCGTCGAATGGAGTTCGACGATATGATGAAGTTGAGCTCAGCGATCGTCGAATGGAGTTCGACGATCTGTCGAAGTTGAGCTAGACGATCGTTGATCGGAGTTCGACGAATCGTCGTGCTGAGCTCGACGATATGACTTAGTCTCAAACTGAAAAAGTCTTGGTCTTGAGGGCAGCTTCCAAACTTAGACTTCTAACCCTTAGACTCAATTCTAATTGACCTTTTGAGCTATATAGGAGGTCAAACATTGGTTTCCTAGAGACATAGTGATCCTGACCCAAATTAGTAATAGGGTGTTCCAACAATCTCCCCCTATTTGGGTTAGGATTACTATTTACAAAGTTTGGAAAATTTAAATAACAACATACACGCATCAATACAGAAAAACAAAAAGAAAAGCTGGACATGCAGAACCACAGATATATATATATATATATATATATATATATATATATATATATATATCATCCCTGATAATAACCAGAATTCAGAGAGATTGTCACCTTACATAATCATTTCTTTTCCTTGCCCTTAACAAGTTTGATTTCTCTGTTGGGGTTGAGGGCTTCCTTCTTTGATCTAGTATCATCTGCTGCACCTAAAGTGGTTTGCTGTTTGGGTCTGGGAACTACAGCTTCAGGATGCAGTTCCATGTATCTATCTGAATCAAAAAATTTGCTTGATGCATATTTTTACAACTCTTTCTTTCTCTGTTCAGACATTGTAGAGATGTTGGAGGAGTCTCTTCCTTGCTCTTTAGCTTTCTTGATCTGATCTAGTGCAGCAAGTTCTTTCATCCTTGTAGTCCAAGCAGCTGGATTGTTCTCAGGGTCTTCAAAAGGTACTGGCGGCTCATATCTATTAGAAGGATTGTCTTGAGGAGGCCTGGATGAAACAGTTTCCTTCAGTCTATAGGGAAAAGGACCAGAGGTGGTGTCAAATGAAATTTGTCCTTCCCTGGAGTATGGATGTTGCCTTAAGTATCCTTTAGAGTAAACCTGGACTTCTCTTTGATTGCCTCTGTATCCTCCTCTCCTGGATTGAGAACCCCTGGACTGGCTTCCCCTATGGTAGGATCTAGCATGTGGCTGATAGGGGGTTTGACTTCTAGCAGGGGGTTGAGCAGCAGAACTTCCACCTGCACCTGCATCAGGAGGAGGTGGTGGAGGAGGATGAGAATGTTGGAATTGAGAAGAGCCCTTTTCATATTTCCTTTTCTTTTTCATTGTTTTGAGTTGATTATTAGAGTACTGCATCCAGTGCTCAGTGATGGGGAAATCATGAAGAATATAGTATGGTATATCATTGTTATCCTTGACCTTGGCAGGAGGTACTCTCTTCATGGCTTTGCTCCTTGCCTTTCTTTTCCTGGCAATGGTAGCAGAAGAATCATCAGAATCTGTTCTGAACTCATCACTTTCAGAACTCTGATCATCATACAGGGCATCAATCTTCTTCATCAAATCTTTCTTGAGCTGTATAGAAGCAGATGAGGCAGCAGAGGGTGTAGCAGCAGAAGTTAAAGCAGTAACAGTAGTGACAACAACAGATACAGAAGTTGTTGCAGCAGATAGTGAAGGTGTGGCAGTTGAAATAGAAACAGTAACAACAGCAGCAGATACTACAGGTTCTGGAGAAGTAACAACAGCAGCAGCAACAATTTCACTAACAGCAATATCAGTAGTAGAAATATCAGCAGAAAATACAGAAGGCTCAAACTAATGTGCCTCTGTCATAAGGATCTCCTTAGAGATTGACTCATCAGCAGTAACACCAATAATTATCAACAGAATTTTCAGCAGCAGGAGGGGCAACAACATCAGAAGCAACAGCAATGCTTTCAGCAGAAGTAGCAGCAGCATAAACTGAGTGGACAAAAGAGGTGATGATGTTGGGATCACAGCAAGAGAATGACACAAGGGCCTTGGACAGATCCTCTGGGGGCTGGAAAGCAACTGTCTCTGGCAGACATCTGAAATAAATAGAGTCAAATTCTGAGAGTAAAGACCTGAGGTCTATTGCAAAGACTGCAGTAGGAGGTTGAACTGAAGCTTGAAACACATCAGCAGCAGCAGTAGCAGATTCAAGAACTGAAGAAATAGCAGCAGGCAGGCTCACAGAAACAGCAAAAGAGCAGCAGCAGCAGGCAGACTCACTTCATAGGGCATCTCCCCCTGCCTAGATTCAGACATGACTGGATCAAGGCACACTGCTGAAGGGGCTGCCTGAAGGGAAGAGAGAGGAGAGCCTGGCAGAAAGGGCTGCCACTGACAGGAGTAATGGAGCCAAGGAGGTCTCCAAAAGAAGAGATAGCCTGGCGGCTAGCAATTCATACAGCCTGTCAGCAAGGGTTGGTTATAATGTCTACTTGCTCAGTAGTGACTGGAGCAGAGGTAGAGCATGGAGGTGTAGCTGTTGGTGTTGGTAGGGGAGAGCTGGAGTAGTGGGGCAGGGATGGTTGAGGTGTGGGTAAAGTGGATATGGAGGACAGGGGGATGGAGATAGATGGGGTGAAGGTGGGTTGAGCAATGATGTCTTGCAGAAGAGCTTGATAGGATGTTGAGGATGAGGGTAGCTCAGGAGGAGAGGATGGTGAGTCATCCATAAAGGAATCATCAATTAGGTTGAAGGAGGGAATGGAGGGTGATGAAGTGGCAATGTCTGTTGGAGGGTAGGTGAATAATGGATGGAATTGTTCTTCTAGGATTGGAAGAGTAGGACTGGAGATGGTGTAGATGTTGGAGATGGGCTGGAGATGATGATGGTGGATGGAGTTTGAATGGTAGATGGAATGGGAAGAGATGGAATTGGAGGAGGAGGAGGAGAGGCATCAGCAGGCAGGTCATCTGCAGGGGCAGAGACCTGTGGGGAAGTGACTCTGAGAGTCCTGGTGCCTGAAGGAGTGCTGGAGGAGGGCCTGCTGGGCTTGATGATCTATCTGTCCCATTTTCCAAAAAGGGCACAAGACAGTCTCTTGGATGCATTGATGTGGATTCCAGAGGAGACCAGCAATGCAGGGCACCTATTCTGCAGAACAACCCTAGAATTCTTCCAAAGTTTACAAAACTTTTGTTGATTTTCTTCTTAATGAGGTCAAAGAAGACCTCTCCCCAATTCAGGTTCTTCCTGTCTACTAGGGCTCCCATTAGGCAGAGCTGATACCTGGAGATTGTATCATGAGCAGAGTGCTTAGCCAGTAGGACTTTCCCAACTACATCAGCCAGGAATCTGTATTCCACAGAAAGATTCTTTTTCAATAGCTTGCTAGGGTTAGCCTCAGAATGACCCATTCTGGCAAGCAAGTCAGCAAATTCTTCTCCAGACAAATCAGCAGTATCTCCACCAGTTCTCAACTCAAAAACCTCTGTTAAAAATTGCGGGGTTCAGAGGTACCTGTGTGTCAGAGATTGATCCAACAATGGTGTTGTTGTCCTGATTGTGGGCAGTGTAGACCCATTCCTTAATCTCATCAGAAGAAAGCTTAATCCTTATAGTCATGATTGCAGTAAGGTTCTGCTCTTTGAATAACCCCAAGATGTACTGAAAAACCTGGTCTGTTGTGCTGAAGGATTCCATGTCGATGTCGAAGCCAGCATCAAATTTCATGGCGGCGAGAACAGCAACAGACACAGCCATAGGTACCTGCAAAAATTCAACAAACAAAACGACCAAGTGCAGAAATGTTTGGAGGGAAAGAAAGTTTTTGCGGAGAAATCGAAAGCGCAAAGGAGAACGACGGCGAAAAAATGAATTTTATATTAGGGTTCAACGCAAAGGAAAGATCGTTGAACTCAGTTCGACGATCGAGGCTTCTAAAGGAATTTGAAGAGTCTTCAACATCGTCGATCTCCGTTCGACGATATTGGAGAGCGTCGAGCTCTGTTCGACGATCGTGCAGAGAACAAAATCGTCGAGCGTCGTTTGACGATCGTTGACCGGAAGAGATAGTTCATACTATCTGAGAAACGCTGAACTCAGGTCGACGATTTCAGAATCGTCGATCTCCGTTCGACGATCTGGGGGAAAATCGTCGAGCGCAGTTCAGAGATCAGAAAAACTCTAGACACTAAGAAAAATCAAGATGTTTGCCTAGTCTTGGTCAATTTTTAAGCTTTTAAAATCTTGGATATTATTTAAGACTTCCTCCATCTAACATTCCTAACTAATTTAGGAAGAAGGTGTGTTTCTTTTCATCTAAGGGTTTGGTGAAAATATCTCCCCTTTGTAAATCAGTTGGTATATATTGTAGTTCAATTTTATTTTTTTCAACATTATCCCTTAAGAAATGATGCCTAATCTCTATGTGTTTTGTCCTACTATGGAGGACTGGATTTTGAGCAATAGAAATAGCACTGGTGTTATCATAAAAGATTTTAGACTTCTCTAAGTTGTAGCCATAGTCTAGGAGTTGGTTTTGAATCCACAAAATTTATGAACAACAACTGCCTGCAGCCATATATTCAGCTTCAGCAGTTGAAGTTGACACAGAGGTTTGTTTCTTGCAAAACCAGGAGACAAGTCTGTCACCAAGGAAGTGACAAGTTCCACTGGTGCTTTTCCTGTCAATTCTGCATCCAGCATAGTCAGCATCAGAAAATCTAGTTAAATCAAATGCTGAATCTTTTGGATACTAGAGACCTAGATTTGGACAACTTTTAACATACCTGAGAATCCTCTTTACTAGTGTTAGGTGTGACTCTCTAGGGCTTATTTGGAACCTAGCACATATACATGTAGCAAACATTATATCTGGTCTACTAGCTGTAAGGTACAGTAAAGAGCCAATCATTGCTCTATATGTTGTCTGATCAACAGGATTCCCATGTTCATCAGCATCCAATACAGCATTAGTAGGCATGGGTGTTTTCATACAAGATGCTTCAGACATGCCAAATTTCTTAACCAATTCATTTGCATACTTGGTTTGAGAAATGAAGATGCCTTCAGCATGCTGTTTGACTTGCAATCCTAGGAAGAAGGATAGCTCACCCATGCTACTCATTTCAAATTTAGAATGCATTAGGTTGGAAACCTTCTGCACAATTTTGAGTCAGTAGAAACAAAAATAATATCATCTACATAAATCTGCACTAGTAGGGTAGGGACTTATGGGTTCTAATGAAAAGAGTTTGGTCTACTCTACCCCTTATAATCCATTTTCCAAAAGAAAGCATGCTAGGGTCTCATACCATGCTCTCGGAGCTTGCTTGAGACCATATAATGCTTTGTTCAATCTAAAAACATAATCAGGATAAGTTGGAGAGATAAAACCTGGATGTTGTCTGACATATACTTCCTCTTTGATGTCTCCATTTAGAAATGCACTTTTGACATCCATCTGATATACTTTGAATCCTTTATGTGCTGCATAAGCTAAAAATATTCTGATGGCTTCCAATCTTGCAACAGGTGCAAAAGTCTGGTCATAGTCTATTCCTTCTTCTTGAGAATATCCCTGAGCAACTAGCCTTGCCTTGTTCCTTACAATTACTCCTTGATCATCCAGTTTGTTTCTGAATACCCACTTGTTCCAACAATGGAGTGATCCTTAGTCTTTGGAACTAGTTCTCATACTTTGTTCCTTTCAAATTGATGCAACTCCTCTTGCATTGCAATGATCCAGTGTGGATCTTGCTCTGTATCTTGAATGGACTGAGGTTCAATTTGATATAGGAAGCAGGTGTGCAATAGGTTTTGTTGACCTGGTTTCTGGTTTGCACACCAGCTGAGATGTCTCCAATTATTTGGAAATTGGATGGTCTCTTGATGTTAATAAATCAACAGGGGGTGTTGATTGTTCACCAACCTGTGTTGTTGTTTCCTCTTGTGGTACAACAACTTGCTCTTCAAGTTGTTCTTCAATATGTTGAGCACTTTCTTCATCTTCACTGCTTTCATCCCTTTGAGTAACCTGTAACTTGTTCAAGTCTTCAATAGAGAATGTTCCTGCAAAGGTTCTACGGTAGAAGGGATCTTCTCCTTGAAAGACATGTTAGATTCATCAAATGATATATGAACAGATTCCTCAATTTTTAGAGATGATTTATTATAAACCCTATAAGCCTTGCTGATCATGGAGTATCCCAGAAACACTCCTTCATCAGCTTTAGCTTGAAATTTTGCTAAGTATTTCTTGTCATTATTATGTATATAACAGATACAACCAAAAACTCTAAAATAATCAACTTTAGGTTTCTTCCCTTTGAGTAATTCATAGGGAGTCTTTCCCTTTAGTTTATGTATCAAACTTCTATTCAGCACATAGTTGGAGGTGTTCACTGCCTCTGCCCAAAAGGATAGAGGAAGGTGAGCATCTGACAACAATGTAGTGGCAGATTCAATAAGGGTTCTATTTTTCCTTTCAGCTACCCCATTTTGTTGAGGAGTTCTAGGAGTGAGAAATTATGCCTGATCCCTTCACTCTGACAGAACTCTTGCATAAGAAGATAATCAAACTCTGTCCCATGATCACTTCTGATCAGGGCAATGTGAGTATTGAACTCAATCTGTATATATTTGAGAATCTCTGTCAAACACTTAAAGTTATCAGACTTCTTCCTTAGAAAGAAACACCCAAGTGAATCTAGAGAAGTCATCTACAACTACTAAAGTGTAAGATTTCCCTCCTAGGTTTTGTACTGTGATGGGTCCAAAAAGATCCATGTGTAACAGATACAATATCCTAGGTGAATCACTCTTATTAAGTGACTTAAAGTTGTTTTTAGTTTGCTTGCCTAATTGACAAGCCCTGCAGAGTCCTTCCTTCTTGTAGGGGCCAGAAGGTAGTCCTCTAACAAGGTTTTCTTGGATAGCCTAGCAATAGTTCTAAGGTTTAGGTGTCCTAGTCTCTTATGCCATAAAATGTTTGGTCTACACACAGAATTGAACAGGCAAATATCTACATCTATTGAAAGAAATCTACAGATAGATGTTACCTTTCCTTTTACCTATCAACACAGTTGTTTGTCCTCTGACTTGATTTTGCATAATGCTTTGCTGAAGGTCATCTAGTAGCCTTCATCACACAGCTGACTGATGCTTATTAAGTTGTGCTTCAGTCCTTCCACATAAGCTACATTCTTGAATGTTACTGATCCAATCTGGACTGCACCATATCCTTTAGTCTGTCCAAAGTTTGAGTCACCAAAGATAACTTTGGGTCCAAGCTTGGCTCTAAAGGATGTGAGGTTGTCCTTGTTCCCTGTCATGTGCTTAGAGCACCCACTATCCAAGTACCATTGCTGGTTAGATGTTGGATAGGTCTTCACCTGCACATAAGATAATTATTTGTTTTTGACCTAGTTTACCTTGGGCCTAGGTTGATAACCTTTAAATTCTGAAATAAAAGACATCCCAGGTTGACTCTTATATCCGTCAGGATGATATCTCCTTGGAGGTATAATCCATTCAGTATAAGGGTTAAAGATGTGGGATGAAGGACCCTTAGGATTGGAATTTGATTTGCCCTTGAAAAATTCCAGAGTTCTGACCTCTGTTCGACGATCTTGGAGCTGCGTTCGACGATCTTGGGTCAGATCGTCGAGCTCCGTTCGACGGTCGACTATAGCAGCGTTCAGGAACTTGAGATCATCGACCTGAGTTCGACGATTTTTGCTGGGACTTAGTTTTCTTGGGCAGATCAGAATTTTTCTAGCTACCTCTACAACTCCCTTTCCTTTATCAGAAATGAATTTGATTGGAGTTGTTAGAACTATGGGTTGGCTGGATGAAGCACCCAAGCCCAGTGTACTATTAAATCTGGAGTTCACTATGCTTGTGATGTCCATCAGCTTGATGCTTCTCCCATTAAGGGATTCTTCAAGCTTCTTGGCCTCAGACAGCTCACTTTTTAGTGAAGCTATCTGCTCCCTACAACACTCCAACTCCTGAGAGAGTTTGAGGTTTTCTGACTTTAAAGTATTATGTTCAGATAAATGATTTCTGAGTGAGATAATTTCTTTCTCAGATTTTAGCAGGTCTAAACACAATGCTTTAAATTCAGATTTAAAGTCCTCTGAATTAAAATCAAAAGAACTAATTACCTATCTTCTTCAGGTTGAGTTTCTGAGTCTGACTCTGACTCCTCTTCTTCTGAATTATGTTGTGAGGCATTGATTGCCATCATGCAGAACTCTTTCTCTTCTGCATCATCTTCATCATCACTGGAGCTGGATGAGGCTTCTGACTCCTCTTCAGTCTTACTCCAGGATTCAGCAACAAACCCCTTTCTTGTATATTTTTTTTGCTTGATGAGGGTTTGCCATTGCCATTCCTCTTGGAGTCTTTCTCCTTTCTTCTTTCTTTCTTGTCCCTTCTGTCCTTGTTTTTGTTTTCTGGACAGTCAGGAACTATGTGCCCTGGTTTCCTGCAACCAAAGCAAACAATTTCTTATTATTAATTGACTTGTCATACCTTGGCTTATCATGCTCCTTGTATGATCTCCTTCTGAAGTCCTTTCTGGCCATCTTATAAAATCTTTTGGCCAACAGACTGAGCAGTTCATCATTGCCTGTGACTTTGTTTTCAGGCAGATCTTCAGTTGCCTTGAACGCTATTGTTTTCTCTTTTCTTGTGGCTGGTGAGGCAGCCTTCTGTTCTTCTTCTCTATTCTTGATGAGTAGCTCATAAGATTTGAGCTTACCCAATAGAGCTTCAGTGGTGATCTCATTCAGACTTCTGGCATCCTTGATTGGCCAGATTCTTGATTCCCAAGTGCTAGGGAAGCACATTAGAATTTTATCATTGAGTTCAGTTAGTGAGATCTCTTTATCCAATGTCCTGAGTTCACTGACAATTAAACTGAGCCTGTTGTACATATCTCCACTGACTCAATTTCTCCCTTCTTGAAATTCTCATATTGAGATATGAGGTGGGATCTCCTATCCTTTCTCTCATCAGCTGAGCCTGAGACTATTTCAGAGAGTTTATCCCAAATTTCCTTTGCTGAATTGCATTCAGGCCACATTTTGAAATATGTCATCAGACATTGTCTGGGCTAAGATGTTTCATAGCCTTGGCAAACAGCTACCTTCCATTTCTTGATGTCTGTTGGAACACCCTATTACTAATTTGGGCAGGATCACTATGTCTCTAGGAACCTTTGCTTGACCTCCTGTATAGCTTAAAAGGTCAATTAGAATTGAGTCTAAGGGTTAGAAGTCTACTATTGGAAGCTGCCCTGAAGACCAAGTTTTTCTGTCTAGAGACTAAGTCCAGATCGTCGAGCTCAGCACGACGATTCGTCGAACTCTGGTCGACGACGTCTCGCTCAACTTCGACAGATGGTTGAACTCCATTCGACGATCGCTGAGCTCAACTTCATAATATCGTCGAACTCCTTTCGACGATCGGTGAGCTCAGGTCGACGATTTTGACTCTGCATTAGATCTTTATCTCTGAGCTCAGTTCGACGATCTTTGAGCTCAGATCGATGATTATCTCCTGCTGCTGTGTGTTTTTCAGATCGCTGAGCTCAGCTCGACGATAGCAAAGCTCATTCGACGATTCAGATAACTTCCAGAATTCAAATTCAAATCAGTTAGGAGTTATTCTGGCAATTAATTCAGAGATTTGCTAGCCGTTTCATATTCAATTCTGGACCAAGTTTCAAGGGACTTTTCAAGGAATAATTCTGTGGACTTTCCTCAAAAGAGATTATGCAATTAAGGATGCAATCAATACAGACCAACGGCTATCCTTGACAGAGAATAATATTCTATTCAGGACTAGAGAATAAAAGAGAAGAATGTTTTTTTGAATCTCTAAGAGAACACGAAGAAGATAACACACAATACAGATTACAGGAGACTCATCAAAATCTTCTGTCAAAAAGAATTCTCAAGAACACTCATCAAAGGAGATCAAGTTTTCTCAATCTTCAGATCTCTGTAGTTTTCAAAGTGTTCAAGGCCAACATATTTCCTAACTCCAGACATTCAACATTTCAGCTATTGCTGAATCATCCATTGCTGAGTTCATCCTTTGAAGGCCTATCACCCTCAGCAAAGTTTTTCTTCCTAAAGATTCAAGGATTCAGGGGAGCTTTGACATCAATCCACATATTCTTCTCAGTTGTTTGAGAAAGAGAAGACTGCCATCACTCTCTCACCCCCACTCTGTAAAGGGTTTTTCAAACTCCCTTCAAAATTTGAATCTGGTTTTTGAGCACCTTGTCAAAAGCTCATTGGTGCAAGACACCTGATCAAAAAATCTGCTTTGGTTTTGAGCACCTTATCAAAAGCTCATTGGTGCCCAGACACCTGATCAACTCATCCTGCAGTGGATTCCTACCTAGGGTGGTAGAAGAGTGGATGTACCCAAGTTGGGGAACCACTATAATTCCTTGTGTCATCTGTTTTGGCTTGCATTCTTTTTGTTTCTGGCCTTGATTTTTTCTGTGCTTAGTTTTTGCATAGCTTAGTACTGTGATTAGATTTATTTCTGCTTCCCTGCTCACACATATTACAACAATTGTTGTAAAATTTGTAAAAGTTTCTAAAGCACCATATACTCTATTCACCCCCCTCTAGAGTATATCAGATCTAGTTGCACTTTCAATTGGTATCAGAGGGAGGTTGGTTAAACATACCATACCTGATTGGTTGTACAGGCTAACACCTGAACCCAAAGATCCCAAACTAGATCTGTTTCTCTTTTGTATTTTATAATTAGATTTTGTTTGCACAAATCAATGGCCCAAAACAAAGATTATGCTAGCACCAGACCTCCAGTGTGCAATCTGTCAAAGTTTGCACTTTGGAAAGCAAGGATTAACTTTACATGAATTCTATTGACGAAGATATTTTTAATTCTGTTTGACAGTGTGTCCAAAACCCCCAGAGAATACAAGTACAAATGCTGTTCCACCTCCATCAGGAACAGATGCTGACATCAAAAATGGAAAGTAGCTGATGCCAAGGCTATGAACATTCTAGCCCAGACAATGTCAGATGACATATTTCAAAAGGTAGCTGAATGTAATTCAGCCAAGGAGATTTGGACAAGCTCTCAGAAATAGTCTCAGGCTCAGCTGATGAAAGAAAGGACAGAAGATCCCCATCTCATCTCCCAATATGAGAACTTCAAGAAGGGAGAGACTGAGTCAGTGGAGACATTACAACAGACTGAGTCTAATTGTCAGTGAACTAAGGACATTGGACCAGGAGATCTCTCTGACAGAACTTAATGACAAGATCCTAATGTGCTTCCCCAGCACTTGGGATTCAAGAATCTTGCCAATTAAGGATGCCAGAAGTCTGAATGAGATCACCACTGAAGCTTTGTTGGGTAAGCTCAAATCTTATGAGCTACTCATCAAGAACAGAGAGGAAGAACAGAAGGCTGCTTCACCAGCCACAAGGAAAGAGAAGACCATACATTCAAGGCAACTGAGGATCTGCCTGAAGAAAAAAGCCACAGGCAATGATGAACTACTCAGCTTGCTGGCCAAAAGATTCTACAAGATGGCCAGAAAGGATTTCAGAAGAAGATCATACAAGGAGCAGGATAAGCCAAGGTATGACAAGTCCATTGTAATAATAAAGACATCATTTGCTTTGGTTGCAGGAAACCAGGGCACATAGTTCCTGACTGTCTAGAGAACAAGAACAAGGACAGAAGGGACAGAAAAGAAAGAAGAAAGGAGAAAGACTCCAAAAGGAGGAAATGGCAAACCTTCTTCAAGCAAAAATAAGCATACAAGAAAGGGTTTGTTGCTGAATCCTGGAGTGAGACAAGAGAGAGTCAGAAGCCTCTTCTAGCTCAAGTGATGATGAGGATGATGCAGAAGAAAAGGAGTTCTGCATGATGGCAATCAATGCCTCACAACACAATCAGAGGAAGAGGAGTCAGAGTCAGACTCGGAGACCCAACCTGAAGAAGATCAGGTAATTAATCGTTTTGATTTTAGTTCAGAAGATTTTAAATCTGAATTAAAAGCACTGTGTTTAGACCTGCTAAATTCTGAGAAAGAATTATCTCTCTCAGAAATCAATTATCTGAACACAAATGTTTTAAAGTCAGAAAACCTCAAACTCTCTCAAGAGTTGGAGAACTGTAGGAAACAGATAGCTACACTGAAAAGTGAGCTCTCTGAGGCCAAGAAGCTTGAAGAATCCCTTAATGGGAGAAGCATCAAGCTGATGGACATCACAAGCACAGTGAACTCTAGATTTAAACAGTACACTGGGCTTGGTGCTTCATCCAGCCAACCTATAGCCCTAACAACTCCCATCAAGTTTATTTCTGAAAGGGAAAGGGAGTTGTAGAGGTTGCTAGGAAAAATTCTGATCTGCCTCAGAAAACTAAGTCCCAGCAGAAATCGTCGAACGGAGATCGACGATCGCCGAATGAAGATCGACGATCGCCGAACGCAGCTCGACGATCTCAGAAAAATCGTCGAACGCAGATCGACGATCTCAGCCAAAGTCGTCGAACGCAGGTCGACGATCTCATATACCTAACCTCACCCATAGTCGACCGTCGAACGAAGCTCGACGATCTGACCCAAGATCGTCGAACGCAGCTCCAAGATCGTCGAACAGAGGTCAGAGCTCTGAAAACTTTTTCAAAAGGCAAATCAAAATTGAATCCTAAGGGTTCTTCATCCCAAACCTTTAACCCTTATACTGAATGGATTATACCTCCAAGGAGATATCACCTGAAGGATATAAGAGTCAACCTGGGATGTCTTTCATTTCAGAAATTTAGAGGTTATCAACCTAGGCCCAAGGTAAACTGGGTCAAAAACAATGAATTGTTTTATGTGCAGGTGAAGACCTATCCAACATCTAACCAGCAATGGTATTTGGATAGTGGTCCTCTAAGCACATGACAGGGAACAAGGACAACCTCACTTCCTTTAGAGCCAAGCTTGGACCCAAATTTATCTTTGGTGATTCCAACTTTGGACAAACTAAAGGATATGGTGCAGTCCAGATTGGTTCAGTAACCTTCAAGAAGGTAGCTTATGTGGAAGGACTGAAGCACAACCTAATCAGCATCAGTCAGCTGTTTGATGAAGGCTACTAGGTGACCTTCAGCAAAGCCTTATACAAAATCAAGTCAGAGGACAACACAACTGTGTTGACAGGTAAAAGGAAAGGTAACATCTAACATCTTCTAGTAGATTTCTTTCAACTGATGTAGATATCTGCTTGTTTAACTCTGTCTGTAGACCAAATGTTTTTATGGCATAAGAGACTAGAACCTAAACCTTAGAACTATTGCTAGGCTATCCAAGGACAACCTTGTTAGAGGACTACCTTCAGGCCCCTACAAGAAGGAAGGACTCTGCAGGGCTTGTCAATTAGGCAAGCAAACTAAAAACAGCTTTAAGTCACTTAATAAGAGTGATTCACCTAGGATATTGTATCTGTTACACATGGATCTTTTGGACCCATCACAGTACAAAGCCTAGGAGGGAAATCCTACACTTAGTAATTGTAGATGACTTCTCTAGATTCACTTGGGTGTTCTTTCTAAGGAAGAAGTCTGATAACTTTAAGTGTCTGACAAAGTTTCTCAAATGCATACAGATTGAGTTCAATACTCACATTGCCCTGATCAGAAGTGATCATGGGACAGAGTTTGATTCTCTTCTTATGCAAGAGTTCTGTCAGAGTGAAGGGATCAACATACTTTCTCAGCTCCTAGAACTCCTCAACAAATGGGGTAGCTGAAGGAAAAATAGAACCCTTATTGAATCTGCTACTACATTGTTGTCAGATGCTCATCTACCTCTAACCTTTTGGGCAGAGGCAGTGAACACCTCCAACTATGTGTTGAAAGAAGTCTGATACATAAACTAAAGGGAAAGACTCCCTATGAATTACTCAAAGGGAAGAAACCTAAAGTTGACTATTTTAGAGTATTTGGTTGTATTTGCTTATTCATAATAATGACAAGAAATATTTAGCAAAATTTCAAGCCAAAGCTGATGAAGGAGTGTTTTCTTCTGGGATACTCCATGATCAGCAAGGCCTATAGGGTCTATAATAAATCATCTTTGAAAATTGAGGAATCTGTTCACATCTCATTTGATGAAACTAACATGTCTTTCAAGGAGAAGATTTCTTCTACCATAGAACCTTTGCAGGAACATTCTCTAGTTGAAGACTTGAACAGGTTACAGGTTACTCAAGAGGATGAAAGCAGTGAAGATGAAGGGAATGCTCAACACATTGAAGCACAACCTGAAGAGCCAGTTGTTGTACCACAAGAGGAAACAACAACACAGGTTGGTGAACAATCAACACCCCCTGTTGATTTAGTAACATCAAGAGATCATCCAATTTCCCAAATAATTGGAGAAATCTCAGCTGGTGTGCAAACCAGAAATCAGGTCAACCAAAACCTGTTGCACACCTGCTTCCTATCTCAAACTGAACCTCAGTCCATTCAAGATGCAGAGCAAGATCCACACTGGATCATTGTAATGCAAGAGGAGTTGCATCAATTTGAGAGGAACAAAGTATGGGAACTAGTGCCAAAGCCTAGGATCATTCCATTGTTGGAACAAAGTGGTATTCAGAAAAAACTGGATGATCAAGGAGTAATTATAAGGAACAAGGTAAGGCTAGTTGCCCCAGGGATACTCTCAAGAAGAAGGAATCGACTACGACCAGACTTTTGCACCTGTTGCAAGATTAGAAGCCATCAATTTTTCTAGCTTATGCAGCTCACAAAGGCTTCAAAGTCTATCAGATGGATGTCAAAAGTGCTTTCTTAAATGGAGACATCAAAGAGGAAGTCTATGTCAGACAACCTCCAGGTTTTATCTCTCCAACTTATCCTGATTATGTTTTTAGATTAAATAAAGCATTATATGGTCTCAAGCAAGCTCCCAGAGCATGGTATGAGACCCTAGCATGCTTTCTTTTGGAAAATGGTTTTATAAGGGGTAGAGAAGACCAAACTCTTTTTATTAGAACCCATATGTTCCATACCCTACTAGTACAAATTTATGTAGACGATATCATTTTTGGTTCTACTGACTCCAAATTGTGCAGAAGGTTTTCTAACCTAATGCATTCTAAATTTGAGATGAGTAGCATGGGTGAGCTATCCTTCTTCCTAGGATTGCAAGTCAAACAACATGCTGAAGGCATCTATATTTCTCAAACCAAATATGCAAATGAACTGGTTAAGAAAGGTATGTCTGAGGCATCTTGTATGAAAACACCCATGCCTACCAATGCTGTATTAGATGCTGATGAACATGGAAACCTGTTGATCAGACAACATATAGAGCAATAATTGGCTCTTTACTGTATCTTACAGCTAGTAGACCAGATATCATGTTTGCTACATGTATATGTGCTAGGTTCCAAGTTAGCCCTATAGAGTCACACCTACATTAGTAAAGAGGATTCTCAGGTATGTTAAAAGTTGTCCAAATCTAGGTCTCTGGTATCCAAAAGATTCAGCATTTGATTTAACTGGATTCTCAGATGCTGATTATGCTGGATGCAGAATTGACAGGAAAAGCACCAGTGGAACTTGTCAGTTCCTTGGTGACAGACTTGTCTCTTGGTTTTGTAAGAAACAAACACCTGTGTCAACTTCAACTGCTGAAGCTGAATATATACTGCAGGAAGTTGTTGTTCACAAATCTTGTGGATCCAAAATCAACTCCTAGACTATGGTTACAACTTAAGAAGTCTAAAATCTTTTATGATAACACAAGTGCTATTTCAATAGCTCAAAATCCAATCCTCCATAGTAGGACAAAACACATAGAGATTAGACATCATTTCTTAAGCGATAATGTTGAAAAGAATAAAATTGAATTACAATATATCCCAACTGATTTGCAAGGGGAGATATTTCACCAAGCCCTTGGATGAAAAGAAACACACCTTCTTCCTAAATCAGTTAGGAATGTTAGATGGAGGAAGCTTAAAATATAACCAAGATTTTGAAAGCTAAAATTGACCAATTCTAGGCAAACTCTCTAATTTTTCTTAGTGTCTAGAATTTCTTTCTGATCTCTGAACTGCGCTCGACGATTTCCCCAAGATCGTTGAACGAACGAGATCGACGATTTCCAAAATTGTCGAACTGAGTTCAGCGCCTCTCAGATAGTATGAACTATCTCTTCCGGTCAACGATCGTCGAACGGCGCTCGACGATTTTGTTCTCTGAACGATCGTCGAACGGAGCTCGACGCTCTCCAAGATCGTCGAACGGAGATCGACGATGTTGAAGACTCTTCAGATTCCTTTAGAAGCCTCGATCGTCGAACTGAGTTCAACGATCTTTCCAATTCTGCGTCGAACCCTAATATAAAACTCTTTTTCGCCGTCGTTCTCTTTGCGCTTTCGATTTCTCTACAGGATTTTCTTTCCCTCCAAACAGTTCTACGCTTGGTCATTTTGTTTGTTGAGTTTTTGCAGGTACAATGGCTGTGTCCGTTGCTGTCCTAGCTGCAATGAAGTTTGACGCCGGGTTTGACATTGATATAGAATCATTCAGCACCACCGACCAGATTTTCCAAGACATACTGGGTTTATTCAAGGATCAGAATCTAACTGCCCTCATGACCACCAGAATCAAGCTGGCTTCAGATGAAATCAAATAGTGGGTCTATACTGCTCATAATCAAGACAACTCTACAATAGTTGGGTCTATTGCTGGAAATCAGGTACCCTTGACCCCCACAGTTTTAACAGAGTTTTTTGGACTGAGAAATGGAGAAGATATTGCTGAGTTATCAGGAGACGAATATTCTGACCTGCTTGCCAGGATGGGTCATCCAGAGGGAAACCCTAGCAAACTATTCAAAGGAATCTGTCTGTTGAATACAGGTTCCTAGCAGAAGTGGTAGGGAAAGTACTGCTTGCAAAGCACTCTGCTCATGACACTATATCCAGACATCAGCTTTGTATCATGGGAGCTCTGGTGGACAAGAAAAATCTGAACTGGGGAGAGGTGTTCTTTGACCTCATCAAGAAGAAAATAAACAAAAGTTTTGTTAATTTTGGAAGGATTCTTGGAGTTTTTCTACAGACCAGGTGCCCTGCCTTGCTGGTCTCCTCTGGAGTTCACATAAATGCCTCTAAGAGACTTACCTGTGCCCTCTTTGGCAAGTGGGATAGGCAAATAAGCAAGCCTAGTAGGCCCTCCTCAAGTGCTCCTTCAAGCACAAGGACTCAAGGAGTCACTCTCCCACAGGTCTCTGCCCCTGCAGATGACCTGGCTGTTGCTGTTGCTGCCTCTTCTCCTCCTCCAATTCCAACCCTTCCCCCACCATCCACCATTCCAGCTCCATCCCCCATTACCATATCCACCCATCTCCAACATCAACTCCATCTCCAGCACCCATTCTACCTCCACCAGATGACCAATTCCACCCACTGTTCTCATACCCTCCACCAGATATCACCTCTTCACCATCCATTCCATCCTTCACCCTCCTGGATGACTCCTATATGGATGATTCCCCATCCTCTACTCCTGAGTTACCCTCCTCCTCCATTCATTCCAAGATCTCCTACACCACATCATTGCTCAACCAACTTTCACCCCATCTATATCCATTCCCCTGTCCTCCATATCCACCCTGCCCACACCTGAGCCCTCCATTCCACACTTCTCCAGCCCTTCCCTTCCAGCATCCCCAGCTGCTTCCATTCCATCTACCTCTGCTCCAACTGTTGAGCAAGTAGACCTCTCAGCCCTAGCTGACAGGCTGTATGAGCTAATTGCCCCCAGGCTCTCTCTCCTATTTTAGACCTCCTTAGCTCCTCTACACCAGTCAGTGGCAGCTCTATCTGCCAGGCTCTCCTCCCTCTTCCCTCAGGCAGCACCCACAGCAGTGTGCCTTGATCTAGATGTCTCTGCATCTAGCAGGGGGAGATGCCATATGAAGAGACTCTTCTTGCTGTTGCTGCTGCTGTTTCTGCTTCTTTTGATGTTCCTCCTCTTGTTGCTGCTGCTGCTGAGCCTCCTACTGCAGTTCTTGCAATTGACCTAAGGTCTTTGCTATCTGCATTTGATACTTCCTTCTTCAGCTGTCTGCGAGAGAGTAATGCTGTCCAGCCCACAGAAGACTTATCCAAGGCACTGGTGCCTTTCTCTTGCTGTGACCCTAGCATTATCTCTTCTTTTGTACATTCAGTAATTGCTGCTACTGGAGATGTTGCTGCTGCTGCCCTCTATTGAAGAAAGGATGTTGATACTGCTGCTGAGATTGTTAATATGGATGCTGAAGTTCCAACTGATTCTGCTGAGCCAATATCCAAGGACTTTCTGATGTCAGAGGCCACTGAAATTGAGCCTGCTACAGATTTTGATGATGTTACTGCTGTTATCAATAAAGTTGTTGCTGCTATCACCTCTCCAGCTTCTGTGGCTGTTAGTGAATCTGCTATTGAGAGTGAATCTGTTGTTTCTGCTGTAAGTGAGAATGTTACTGCTGCTGCTGTCACCATTACTCTCACTGTTGCTGTTGTTGCTTCTGCTCATCTGCCTCTATTCAGCTGAAGAAAGACTTGATGAAGAAAATAGATGCTCTATATGATGACCAGAGTTCTGAATCTGATGAGTTCAAAACAGACTCTGATGATTCTTCTGCTACTATTGCCAGGAAAAGGAAGGCAAGGAGCAAGACAATGAAAAGGGTTCCTCCTGCAAAAGTCAAAGATAACAATGACATTCCTTACTACATTCTGCATAATTGCCCTATCACTGAACATTGGATGCAATATTCTAAAAACTAGCTGAAAGCCATGAAGAAAAAGAGAAAGTATGAGAAGGGCTCTTCCCAATTCCAGCACCCTCATCCTCCTCCACCACCTCCTCCTGATGCAGGTGCAGGTGGAAGCTCTGCAAGCCAACCCCAGCTAGAAGCCAGGCTCCCTATCAACCCCATGCCAGATCCTACCAAAGGAAAGCCAATCTAGGGTTCATATTCTAGGAGAGGAGGATACATGGGTAATCAGAGAGATTTTCAAGTATATTCTAAAGGGTACTCCATGCAGCACCCATATTCTAGGGAGGACAAGTTTCATCTGATACATCATCAGGTCCTTTTCCCTATAAGCTGAAAGAGAATGTGTCTGTCAGGCCTCCTCAAGACAATCCTTCCAACAGGTATGAGCCACCTGTACCTTATGAGGACCCTGAAAATAACCCAGCTGCTTGGACTGCCAGGTTAAAAGAATTGGCTGCACTAGATCAGATTAAGAAGGCCAGAGATCAAGGATTGGATACTTCCAACATTTCTACAATGTCTGAGCAAAGACAGAAAGAACTAGAAAGATATGCTTCCAGTAAATTCTTTGATGCTGACAAATATATGGAATTGCATCCTGCTGCTGTGGTTTCCCAGGCCTACAAAGCAAACTTATTTGAGTGCAGCAGATGACACCAGGTCCAACAAAGAAGCCCTAAATCCAAACAGAGAAATTAAAATGGTTAAAGGCAAAAAGAAGAAATGACTTTGTAAGGTGACAGTTTCTGAATTTCTGATTATCTGGATGCCACATATATATATATATATCTGTGATGTTTCTGCATATCCAGCTGTTGCTTTTCTGTGTTTTTGATTATATGTTGTTATTTAAATTTTTCCAAAGTCTGTAAATAGTAATCCTAACCCAAATAGGGGAGATTGTTGGAACACCCTATTACTAATTTGGGTCAGGATCACTATGTCTCTAGGAACCTTTGCTTGACCTCCTGTATAGCTTAAAAGGTCAATTAGAATTGAGTCTAAGGGTTAGAAGTCTAGATTTGGAAGCTGCCCTGAAGACCAAGTTTTTCTGTCTGGAGACTAAGTCTGATCGTCGAGCTCAGCACGACGATTCGTCGAACTCCGGTCGACGATCGTCTAGCTCAACTTCGACAGATCGTCGAACTCCATTCGACGATCGCTGAGCTCAACTTCATAATATCGTCGAACTCCATTCGACGATCGGTGAGCTCAGGTCGACGATTTTGACTATGCATTAGATCTTTATCTCTGAGCTCAGTTCGACGATCTTTGAGCTCAGATCGACGATTATCCTGCTGCTGTGTGTTTTCAGATCGCTGAGCTCAGCTCGACGATAGCAGAGCTCAGTTCGACGATTTCAGATAACTTCCAGAATTCAAATTCAAATCAGTTAGGAGTTATTCTGCAATTAATTCAGAGATTTGCTAGCCGTTTTCATTCAATTCTGGACCAAGTTTCAAGGGACTTTTCAAGAATAATTCTGTGGACCTTCCTCAAAAAGAGATTATGCAATTAAGGATGCAATCAATACAGACCAACGGCTATCCTTGACAGAGAATAATATTCTATTCAGGACCAGAGAATAAAAGAGAGAATGTTTTTGAATCTCTAAGGAGAACAAGAAGAAGAGAACACACAATACAGATTACAGAGACTCATTCAAAATCTTCTGTCAAAAAGAATTCTCAAGAACACTCATCAAAGGAGATCAAGTTTTCTCAAATCTTCAGATCTCTGTAGTTTTCAAGTGTTCAAGGCCAACATATTTCCTGACTCCAGACATTCAACATTTCAGCTATTGCTGAAATCATCCATTGCTGGAGTTCAACCTTTGAAGGCCTATCACCCTCAGCAAAGTTTTTCTTCCTGAAGATCTCAAGGATTCAGGGGGAGCTTTGACATCAATCCACATAGTCTTCTCAGTTGATTTGAGAAAGAGAAGACTGCCATCACTCTCTCACCCCCACTCTGTAAAGGGTTTTTCAAAACTCCCTTCAAAAGTTTGAATCTGGTTTTTGAGCACCTTGTCAAAAGCTCATTGGTGGCAAGACACCTGATCAAAAAATCTGCTTTGGTTTTTGAGCACCTTATCAAAAGCTCATTGGTGCCCAGGACACCTGATCAACTCATCCTGCAGTGGATTCCTACCTAGGGTGGTAGAAGAGTGAATGTACCCAAGTTTGGGGAACCACTATATTCCCTTGTGTCATCTGGTTTTGGCTTGCTTTCTTTTTGTTTCTGGCCTTGATTTTTCTGTGCTTAGTTTTTGCATAGCTTAGTACTGTGATTAGATTTTAATTTCTGCTTCCCTGCTCACACATATTACAACAATTGTTGTAAAAGTTTGTAAAAGTTTCTAAGCACCATATACTCTATTCACCCCCCTCTAGAGTATATCAGATCTAGTTGCACTTTCAATGTCAGCATCTGTTCCTGATGGAGGTGGAACGGCATTTGTGCTTGAGTTCTCTGGAGGTCTTGGACACACTGTCAAAACAGAGTTAAAAATATCCTCGTCAATAGAATTCATGTATAGTCCGATCCTTGCTTTCCAAAGTGCAAACTTGGATAGATTGCACACTGGAGGTCTGGTGCTAGCATAATCTTTGTTTTGGGCCATGATTTGTGAAAACAAACTCTAATACTAATTCAAAAGAAAACAGATCTAACTAGGAATCTTTGGGTTCAGGTGTTAGCCTGTGCAACCACCAAGGTGTGGTATGTTTAACCAAACCTGGCTCTGATACCAATTGAAAGTGCAGCTAGATCTGATATACTCTAGAGGGGGGTGAATAGAGTATATGGTGCTTGAAAAACTTTTTACAATAATTATTGTAATCTGAGTGAGCAGGAAAGCAGTTAATAAATCTAATCACAGGACTAAACTAATCATAAGCTAATCACAGAACAATCACAGCCAAAAACAAAATAAAGACAAGCAAAACCAGATGACATAAGGAAATATAGTGGTTCCCCTAAACTTGCGTACATCCACTCTTCTACCACCCTAGGTAGGAATCCACTGCAGGAAGAGTTGATCAGGTGTCCTGGGCACCAATGAGCTTTTGATAAGGTGCTCAAAAACCAACACGATTTTTTGATCAGGTGTCTTGCCACCAATGAGCTTTTGACAAGGTGCTCAAAAACCAAACTCAAACTTTTGAAGGGAGTTTGAGAAACCCTTTACAAAGATGGGGGTGAGAGAGTGATGAAAGTCTTCTCTTTCTCAAACAGCTGAGAATACTATGTGGATTGATGGTGTCAAAGCTCCCCCTGAGTCCTTGAGATCTTCAGGAAAAAAGCTTTGCTATAGGGTGATAGGCCTTCAGAAGTTAAGCTCCAGCAAAAGAAGATTTCAGCAGCAGCTGAAATGTTAGGTGTCTGGAGTCTTGAAATATGTTGGCCTTGAACACTTGAGACAAGAGAGATCTGAAGATTTCAGAAAAATTTGATCTCTTGGATGTGTGTTCTTGAGATTTCTTGAGACAGAGAATATTTTTGTTCTTGTTCTCAAGATTACTGATGTCTGTCTGTGTATCTCTTAGAGATTCAAAAATTCTTCTCTTTTATTCTCTGGTACTGATAGAAAAACATCCTCTGTCAAGAATAGCCGTTGTCCTGCATTAATTGCATCCTTAATTGCAAAGTGTCTTCTGGAGGAAAGTCCATAGAAATATTCCTTCAAAATCCCTTGAAACTTGGTCCAGAAATAAATGAAAACGGCTAGAAAATCTTCTGAATTAATTGCAGAATAACTCCTTAACTGATTTGAATTTGAATCTGAAACATCCTTGAAGTTATCTGAAAACGTCGAACTGAGCTCTGCTATCGTTGAACTGAGCTCAACGATGTGGACTTATATTGCAACAAAATATCGTCGATCTGAGCTCAATGATCGTCGAACTGAGCTCAGAGATAGAGATCCAATACTGAGTCAAAGATCGTCGAACTGAGCTCATCGATCGTCGAATGGAGTTCGACGATATGATGAAGTTTACCTCAGCGATCGTCGAATGGAGTTCGACGATCTGTCAAAGTTGAGCTAGACGATCGTCGATCGGAGTTCGACGAATCGTCGTGCTGAGCTCGACGATATGACTTAGTCTCAAACTGAAAAAGTCTTGGTCTTGAGGGCAGCTTCCAAACTTAGACTTCTAACCCTTAGACTCAATTCTAATTGACCTTTTGAGCTATACAGGAGGTCAAACATTGGTTCCTAGAGACATAGTGATCCTGACCCAAATTAGTAATAGGGTGTTCCAACAGTTGCTCCCACTGAATTGTTGCTCCCCTGAATTGCTGCAAGCCATTCATCATGATACCTCCTTGCCAGTTCATCTTTTCCTCCCCTCTTTTGACTTTAGCAAATAGTTGGCAGGGTTCTAAATTGTTGGAACATTCAGAACATGCTCCCCTCTCAACCGATGCACCATCTTGAAGAGTCTTCATCATTTTGAAAAACAATTCCATCTACAAAATACAAGATAATTTGCAACAAAAATGAGGAGCAACTGAAGCTATACCAGGTTTAACATACCCAACTCAAATTTGAGGATGTTAAATTTTGCTTCATCTAGTGTCTTAGTGAAGATGTCATCCACTTGCTTGTCGGTTCGGACAAACTCAAGGTTGATATCTCCACATTCCACATGCTCCCTAATGAAATGATATTGATTTCAATGTGCTAAGTCTTGCCATGGGAGACAAGATTCCTAGCAATTGAAATAGCACTAGTAGAATCACAAAATAAGGGACTTCTACTTATCTGAAGGTTGTAGTACTGGAGCTGATGCTGGATCCATAGTAATTGAGCACAATAGCTACCTGTTGAGTTGTACTATGACTCTACAGTTGAAATTGCAACACTGGTTTGCTTCTTGCTGCTCCATGAAACTAGTCTTCCTTACAGCCTGCAATGTCTGCATATGAATAGCAAGCTAGTTCAAAATTCCCCATTCCTAGGGTACCATAGGCCAATATCTGGTGTGCCCTTAAGATACCTCAGAATTCTCTTTGTAGCAGAGTAATGAGAATCTTTGGGGCAGGCCTGATACTAGCACAAACACATGTAGCATACATGATGTCTGGTCTACTTGCAGTTAGATAAAGAAGAGAGCTAATTATCTCCCTATGCAAAGTCTAATCAACAAGTTTCCCTGCCTTATCTTTTCATGTAGACATACTTGATCCCAAGAGAGTTCTCATGGTGGCTGAATTTGCCATACCAAATTTCTTTATTAACACCCTAATGAACTTAGACTGGTATATGGACAAGCCATTATCAGTCTGTCTTACTTGGGGAACTAAGTAGAACTTAAGTTCACACATACTGCTCATCTCAAACTTTCCCTTCATAAGTTTGGAAAACTTCCTGCAGAGGTTGTCATTAGTAGATCCAAAGATGATGTCATCTATATAGATCTGTATAATGATGATCTTACCCTTAGATTCCCTAAGGAATAGGGTCTTGTCTATCTTCCCCCATGAGAATTTGTTCTCATTGAGGAAGCTAGATAATGACTCATGCCATGCTCTAGGGGCTTGTTTTATCCCATATAAAGCTTTCCTAAGTCTATAAATAGAATCAGGTGAGTTAGGAACAATAAAACCTGGAGGTTGTTCATCATAGACTTCCTCTTTTAAGTCACCATTCAGGAAGGCTGACTTCACATCCATCTGGTCGACCTTGAATCTCTTGTGTGCAGCATATGCAAGGAATAATCTTATGGCCTCCAATCTTGCTATATGGGCAAAGGTTTGATCAAAATCAATGCATTCTTCCTACCTATACTCCTTGGCTACTAATCTTGCTTTGTTCTTAATTATAATGTCATTTTCATCAAGTTTGTTTCTGTAAATCCACGTGACTCCAATGACAAAGGTTTGATCCAATCTTGCTACTAATCTTTCTTTGTTATTAATTATAATGCCATTTTTATCAAGTTTGTTTCTGTAAATCCACTTCACTCCAATGACAAAGGTTTGATCCAATCTTGCTACTAATCTTGCTTTGTTATTAATTATAATGCCATTTTCATCAAGTTTGTTTCTGTAAATCCACTTGACTCCAATGACATTATGTCCATGAGGTTTGGGAACCAGCTTCCAGACTTTGTATCTTCTGAACTGGTTCAGTTCCTATTGCATAGCCAATATCCAGATTTGATCTATGTTGGCCTCTTCAAACTTCTTTGGCTCTACTTGTGACAGGAAGCTTACATGCAGAGCTGTATTTAGATTTCTGCTTCTTGTCGCTACTCCATGACTTGGTTCATCAATGATTTGGTGAGCTGGATTGTTGATGTGTCAGCAAGTGTACCGATCTTAGTCAAGTAATAAAGTTGAGGAGTTGAATCCCCGGATATCGATCTCTCGAGGAGTGCAAGTAGGGAGTGTAATTTTGCTATTGAAAAAGTGATTGCAAGTGTTAACGTAAACGAAGGGGGTTTTGCTTTGGAGTTTCCTTAGCTTAACACTAATAAGCCTATTGCGGGTCGCCGTCACCGCTTCTCTTTAGTGGATTACACAAGATAGTAATATGAAAGATGGATGTGCCAATGAGGGTCGCAATCACCTCTTCGCCGCGCACACTTCTAGCAATCGCTAAAATGGCACTATCTCAACAAGAACATGAACAACTGAAGCTCAGCAACACAATCAAGATCTAAGATATACCAACATATAGACATGCTGAAATTCTTAAAATAAACAATGTTCTAAAGCCACAATCAAACAACCACAAGTTCAACACAAAGTAACTACAAAAAGAGAGGGAGAAATATAACCAAACGCACAAAGGCTTTCTGAGATTCACGGCTGGAGTAAAGTGTTCTTGGGACTTGTCCGACCTCAGTTTACGGATGATGTCCGGGGTCCAGAAGGGTTGTCACCTCCTTCCAATAACCCGTCTTCTTCGTGAATAGTCGCTGGTTAAATATGACCAAAGAACTCCACAGATGGAGCACCTTATGAGGTTGAAACGGAGCTTGGAGTTTGGAGAAGGAAATGGTGGCCGGAGATGAAACTATCGTAAGCTTTTGGAGTAAGAAAGGTGGTCGGATCTACTCGCTAAGGAGGAGAGAGAAAATATCGGCTAGAGGTGGAGTTTTCCTGCCTAAAGGAACAGAAAAGGCGGCTGGGACGGACTGGATCGGAACTCCTTCAGAACTTTTCTAGGAAGAAGAAATCTGCCCTTTAAATAGAAGCAGGTCAGAAAAATAGGTGTACATGGTTTGACGCACGACCATGTGGAAACTGTGCGATATTAATTTTCATAACAAGCTTGCGGAAGGAGAATCGTTGACCCATGTGTTTTACTCGTGCACGGACGTTACCGCCCGTGCGTGAAGGAAATCGCACGGGTAGCAATAGAAACTAGGAAATCAGGACAACACAGGGGAACCGTGCGTTTACACTCGCACAGGAGCTTCCTCCCGTACGTGAACAAAGCACACGATTAACCATAGAATGGAACAAACAAGAAGGCTATATGAAAACCGTGTGTTTTCTTCGCGCACGGTTCCGAAGAAATTGTGCGTCAACCGTGCGTGAAAATCATCGGGCTCAGCTCGACGAAATTCATCGAGCGTATCTCGACGATTCTTTTGCTCAACAAAACGCATGATTTGGCACAAACCGTGCGTGAAAGAAACGCACGACCGTGCATTTTCTACAAATCAGAATTCCTGTATTGGGGAAAATGCACTACCTGCACAGCAATGAAACTAAGCTGGAGCACAAGCTCCCAACACCAAAATGCAGCAAAATCAAACAGAAAGAGTCATGGGGAGCACCATGTGCTTACCTCCAACAACAGAATGTGCAATTGCACACCCTCGGGCCAAAACAGTGCATAAAACGGTCCATGATCGAACGAAGCAAATATAACCGAATTCTTGCTGAAATTCAGTGCACGAGTGAGAAAACCAGCCCAGATGAGTCCGAAAACCCTTATAAATATCGGACTCATCACACCACCAGACTTAAACATTTGCTCGTCCAGAGCAAATCATTTCTTTGTGAACGAGAAAACAGCTAGCTGGCTTAGAAATTTCCAAATAAAGTAAAGCAAGAAATCAAATACTTTCATGGGCGTAGAAAATATAATAGATACAATTTGTAATTATGCTACGAAGTATATAAATTTCGACAGATGTAAATAAGTATTGTAACTACTCAAAAATAGAATCCTGGAGAATCGTTCGGTCACGTGTAGGAAGAAAGTAGGCAGGCCACTCAGTTGAGCATTGCCAAAGACCGTAGCTCGGGATCACCAACAAAGAAATCCATCAATGTCGGGGAATATACGCTTGCCCATTCACACTCTCTCCATAGTGCTACTTTGACTCAAGCGTGAATCCGTAGGACTTTAGGATAAAAATGGGGCTTGGGTTTCGGTGAGGTAAACAAAGATAAAATGAAGGCTACGCACCTAACCCAAATGAGCTCAACAAAAAGATACCCTCTCGCCAATAATAAATGCAGGTGCACCATACCACCAGACTTGAACTTGATAACACGAGTGTGTGCACTGCCTACCGCCACAAAATCTCAAATATGATTTTCACTTACAAATTTTCTTTTCCACAATTAAATTTTTCTATACATATGTTTTCTTTTTTTATCTTTTTGTTTTAATAACTTCAGCAGATAAAAACGTTGGAGCACATCTACACATTCACAAGGAATATCATCCCATCAACACCCGAACATGAAAATGTAATACACTAAAGCTCAACTTGGGTGTGCAACTAGGATTGGCTATGAGGCTTTGGTGAAACAATGGTGGAGCTGAATCAAAAAGGGTATGCACAACGGGGCTAGCGGGGATAAGACGTTAGGAACGGCACAAAGCTCAACCCGGCCAAAATAATGGCCTACATCACACTCACACTTAACTAACCATGCACCAATGCTTCGAGAGTAGCTTGGGGCAAGTTCTTAGCCACCGAGAAAAATGATCCCTCCTCCCGACTCGACCAATACGAGGCTAGCGACGACTACACACCTTCCTACACTACCGTTTGATTACTCCAGATTTAACACTTTTGAGTAGTAAAAACAATATTTACAAATGCAGAAAAGGTATAAATCTACGAGTATAAAGAAAAATTAAATCTATACTATTTCTACACACCATGAGTACTTGATTAGGAGCACTGCACGAGTTTCACACTATTCTATCCTAAAATCCTAAGACAGCACCACTATTTTAAAGTTGACATAAAAGAAATAAATTTGGCTTGAGCAGAGCATGTGCTTAAGATCGCGCTCATGTGGGTGTAGGTGCACAATGTAGACATGATAATACAGAAACAGAAAATGCAAATATACTTTTGGTATGAAAGTACTAATACTGCATGTGCATAGGTGTAACGCCCCCGAATTTTTCGGCAATTATTTAAATCCTCGTTTGGCGTTACGTTGGCGCATTTCCGGCTCGTGCCATTGTTAGAGTACCTCGTTAGGTGTTCTTAGTGCTCATAGCCTGTTTGCAGGGTTCCCCAGCTAGCCGGAGTCTGTTTTGGAGACTCGGCTGAGCCTCTCAGGGAATGCTTGTGCTTTGGTTCGGGTGAGGTTAGCCCGAGTGTGTGGTCGTCGGAGGTTGTGTCCGACTTCGCCGATGTTTTTGTAGCCCGAGTGTTTAGCTATGGTGCGGATTTGTTCGGAATCCGAGAGTGTTAATTTTCGCGTCATTTCGACGGTTGCTAGTTAGCGAGTCGTCATTTATGTGAGCGTATTTACATGTTTACGCATTTAGGGCATAGCGCGTGATTTAGACGTGCAAGGTTCTAATAATTTTCGTGTGCGTGTCTATGTTTATGTGTTAGTATGTATATATATATATAGATGTGTGTTGGTATGTATATATATATATATATATATATATATATATATATATATATATATATATATATATATATATATATATATATATATATATATATATATATCTGGTGTGTGTGTGTGTAGGTGAGAGTATTAATGTACATATAGGTGTTAATTTATATGAGATGATATATATAGTGGACTACTTGGTGTTTAGTTAATAGGATCGATTAGGGGTTGCTTTTATGCTTCAGCCAACTAAGTTAGGTTAGGGTTTATATAGAGTTTTCATAGGGTATATATATATATATATATATATATATATTATATTAGAGTTCTCATTAGGTTAGGAGTTCTTCCCCCCCCCCCAAACCCGACGGCCGCTGTTGCATCCCGAGCGAAAGGCGAAAACAGGCGGAAGTCCCGGCGCTGCTCCGACCGCCCGTTCGCCGCCCAAATCAGCCCGGATCTCCAGTTCGAGGCCGAATTCGAACTCCTCTAGGCTAGATCTTCGTTCCGAGGTAACTATTTTGGGATTTCACCATCTCTTTTTTTTTCCGATCGGGTGTTGTGAGTTCTTGTTCTTTCCATGCTTGACCGCCCAGATTTTTTCTGTCCAGATTTTTCATAGGATTTTGCTGTGACCTTGTCCTATTGGTAAGAACACTGCTGGCCGAACTCCTCCATAAGCCAAGGCAAGTATCCCCTTGCCAAAGTAAATTTTCCATGCTTAGTCTTTGTTGCTTGATTTCTGGAGATTGATTGGTTATTCTTGGACTTGAATATGAAACTAAGATCGGTATTTGTATGGTCACTACCTTGAAATCAGCTTTTCCATGAGATTGGTTGGTTGTTCTTTGTATTCCATGTACTGCCTTTATTTTGTTGTTTTCCCTTTTTTTTATTCCTGCACATTCGTAACATAACTTGCTCCGTAACCGGATTTGTATCAAACCACCCAAAACTCATGTTTTCTTTTATCTAGTGTTAATCCTCCGGTGTGCATTCGATGTAAAACTCCCTTGCTTATGTGTGGTATCAATCACTCAATTTAAGCATTTATGTTTTGATAGTGAACTAATCAAACGTGTGTTGTACCAATTTACTTGCGCATGTGTAGTATCAAACTACTTGGATACATTTAGTATCGTGTTATTTTTTTTCTTTTACTTCGTATCAAATCACTTGAATATACAAACTAGGTGTTTTGTACTCTGGTAAATATATGAATTCGTAGGTGTAAGATCTCTTGATACGGAAGTTTAGCCTAAGATAACTGCTGATGATATGAAACTATCAAGTGTTTTATTAACTGTGGTGCTTTGTGTACTCAAGCTTAATTTATTTATGCGAGGTTAGATGCGTGTCTAGTTAACCAACGCCGTCAGCCGCTTGGCATATGAGGCTCTTAGGTGGGTTGCTCTAGAGTGTTTAGGGTTCAGTGTGACTTCTTGGTGGTTCATGGAACCACTAGTGAGGGCTTTCCCAAGTCACTTAGTGCTGGAGTAGGATGTGATTTTGAGGTGGTTCGGACCGATGCCGCCACCCTTGTTTTACTTCTTGTCTTATTAAGACGATATGGGTTGTTTGGTTGAGTTGGACTGATGCCACCACCACAACACCTTGAGATATTTAGGCCTGTTAGACTTGGTTGGACCGTTGCCACCAGCCTAGGCCCTGGTTACTGATTTTGTCCATCTCCAGTACTAGGTGACTCTTTCTGCTCTAGCTTCATGCTAGGATTTATTTATTTTGCTAATCCTTCTTGCAGAGATTTGTGAGGCTTGACTTCACCCGTGCACTTGGTGCACCCCTTTTTACTCACTCATGGCGAGTATTTTTTTTCCTTCACTTGTTTACTTTATTCTTACCTGTTTCAATTCTTCTTTATACTATTATTTCATTTTCCTATTGATATATATTGCTTTGCTGAGGTGTTCTTTTCTTGAATGCCTCAGGTTCAGGTTTATAGCCGACTGTGCGGCTAGGTTTCTTCTGAAGCTTGCTAGTGCTATAGCTGCTGCTGTGTTTTTCTTTTCCTCACTCCTGGGAGGTAGTTTTTTTAGACTTGTAGTACAGATATGCCTACTCACCAGTGGGTTCGTGTCAGTTGTTGACGCCCACTGGTGGTTTCTCTTTTAGATGCTTTGTACTTTGCTTATACTGCTAGTTTTCCTATTTTGGAGTTTATTAAACTTGCTTCTGGGATGATTTATGTTAGGTTGCTAGTTACTTTAAACCTATAAAAGAAAACAATTATTATATCTAACACATAGGCAGCATGTTTGCTTTTATAAAAAAAGCTTAATCACTACTTTCAAAACCACGTAAAAGGTCATTTTCTATATATATCATATAAGTTAAATCTAGGGTCTTGCATAGTCTTAGGTGTCCCCTGGGGACGCTTATGCATTCTCTTAGGATGTTAAAAAAATGATTAAAGTATTTTCGGCTACGTATAAGTATAATTTTGAAGGGTGGACTAGTTGATCCACGAAGCCGAGGGATACGGCCTCTAGAATACAATGGATTTTCACATCATTTAAGCTTATGTTTTTTTTTCATAGTCTTAGTAGTTGGTGGTTGCCTGAACTGCGGCAGTTATCCCCTGTCCGATGTGGCATCACGACGCGTGTTTTCTCCTACTCTGATACTTCTTATTTCGGAGAAAATGCGGGTTGTGACAGTTGGTCTCAGAGGGAGGTTGCTTGACAATTTGTCGGGCAACCTTTCCTTGTAGGTATTAGAAGTTTAGCATCATGTCATACACACACCGATATGTCATCAGCACGTCTTGGCTAAAGCACGAGCACTACACTCATAGCATAACATGAAGTATACGGGGCAAATTATGTAGTATGGGATGCATAATATGTATTTGTATATGGATCCACCATAGGAGGCAACATGTGAGGGTTATGTAGTATGGGATGCATAACCTCACCACATGAATGCGACTAGCATGTTTTCTTTTTCGTTGCATGAGAATGTTATGTAGTATGGGATGCATAACATTTTCATGTGTACGCCGCTCATAACATGCATTAGGGCCTTTTTAGAATGCATAGCACAATCATGCATAGCATAACATTGCATAAGCACAACGTGCCAAGCTAAAGACTTGCAGGATGACATATGTACACACATGGTTTTGAGTCAAAAAGAATATAAATTCATGCATTCCCGATTTAGGCACAAGAGTTAGTGTGATGGTGGTGAACCATCTTAGGTTAAGCATGACATTGTTTCCTCTGTATAAAACGAAATATATATATAAATATATATATATATATATAACCCCAGAGCAAGTTGGCAGTGAAAGCAAGTACTTATGTAGTTTTGTCCGTACCTGTTTGTTTTGTCCTAATAGTTGAACTAAGTTCTGATGATTGCTTGTTTGATCTTTTTAGGATGGCGCCTAAGCGTAGGGTGGCGAGATCGACTCCCCAATCTGAGGGTGAGTCTTCTGGTGCTCAAAGCGGTGCAGTTATGGAAAGTCTGAGGCAGAGCAATGAGGCTCTATCGAGGCAGATGGTGGACGTTCAGTCTCAGATCCAGTCCCTGATGTTTGTGGTGGCAGGACTAGCCCCGAGAGCGCAGGATCCTGCTACGGGTTTAGCTGTTCCCGCACCTCCTGTACCCCCAGCCCCTTTGGTGCCTCCAGTGGTGGTGCCCCCGGAGATGGCTTTCATCACTCAGTTCCAGCGACTGCGACCCCCTACCTACGATGGTAGGGCGGACTTCATGATATTGGATGACTGGTTGATTTCCATAGAAGAAATGTTTCATTACTCTGGAGTGTCTGAGGATCAGAAGGTGATGTTGGCCGCCTACCAGCTGAAGGGGTTAGCGAAGAGCTGGTGGATGATGGAGAAGGAGGGAATGGTAGGAGGAAGCACTTGGGCTTCCTTCAAGGAGATCTTGATGCGGAAATTTTTACCGTCAGTGGAGCGAGACAGGCTGATGAATGACTTCTTGCATCTGAAGCAGAGGCAGCTCTCGGTCAGCGAGTATGAGATTGAGTTTAGCAAACTCAGTCGCTTTGCCCCTAGTTTGGTGAGCTCAGAGGAGGATAGAGCGAAGCGTTTCCTCGGTGGCCTGCGGAGCGATGTACAGCAGCTAGCAGTGGCTCATGGAGCGGTGAGTTATGCTGGGGCGGTGGAGGCCGCTTTGAAGGTAGAGGCCATCAAAAACGCGAAGCAAAGAGGACAACAGGCGAGGAATGAGAAGAGGAAAGCTGTTGAAGCAAAGAGCCCCCAAGTGCCCGGTGCTCCTTCGGGGAAGAGGAGCAAAGAGGTTTGTAGTTTTTGTGGCCGGTCGGGCCATCCTGCTGAGAGATGTTTCAAGAGGGCGGCGGCGCAGAAGGAGCATGTGCATGCTATTCAGGGTGCTCCCAGGCAGAATGTGGTGTGTACTCTGTGCAAGAAAGAGGGGCATGATGTTGCCCGTTGCTGGTTGAAGGACAAGGTCTGCTATCAGTGCGGACAGAAAGGTCATACCAAGGCCCGATGCCCGCAGCTCCAGTCTGTGCACCGACCTGTTCCTCTTCAGGCGTTGCCACCGCCTTAGTCTATGGATAGAGGCAAAGGGAAGCTGAATGTGATATCTTCAGCGGAGGCTCAAACTTCGACGCAAGTCATTTCAGGTAAACCTTCTCGCTAGTCTTTTACTTCCATTGCAGATTAGTTTGGCTTTTGTTTTCTTTATTGATTGTGCAATTTTCCCGTTTATATTTATATAGGGAGTTTTAAGGTAAAGAACCGCTGGGCGCGCGTTCTCTTTGACTCAGGTGCTACCCACTCATTTGTGGCTAGGGCCTTTGTAGAGCGGTGCCAGCTGGTTCTTGATCGTGTCGGTGATGCCTTTTGCGTCAAATTCCCCTCAGGTGATTCCGTGATATCAGATCAGGGCATTCTGGATTGTCCTATTATGTTGGGGGATTTCCCAGCCAGGACAGATCTGAAGGTTATAGACTTGGAAGATTTCGACGTCATCCTGGGTATGGATTGGTTGTCCAGATACGATGCAGTGATCCAGTGCAGGGGTAAGCGCTTGGATTTCAAGAAGGACAACGGTCAGCCTGGGAGTATTTATGGCGATCCGCGCCAGGCCTCTCCGGCGATTTCTGCGGTATGTGCTCAGAGGTTATTCAGTTCTGATTGTTTTGCTTGCTTAGTCTCAGTGCTGGGGGCTGTTAGCAGTGTGCCGCTGTTGGATGAGATTCCTGTTGTCCGTGAGTTTTCTGATGTGTTTCCTAGCGACCTTCCCGGTCTTCCCCTGTCAGAGATGTCGAGTTCTTGATTGATTTGGAGCCGGGTATGCGTCCTATTGCTAAGGCGCCGTACCGGATGGCCCCGCGAGAGCTGGAGGAGCTGCGTACCCAGCTGGATGAGTTATTGGAGAAGGGTTTCATAAGGCAGAGCTCGACGCCCTGGGGTGCGCATGTTCTCTTTGTGAAGAAGAAAGATGGGTCGATGCGCCTTTGCATCGACTACAGAGAGCTGAACAAAGTCACCATCAAGAACAGATATCCCCTGCCCAGAATCGACGACTTATTCGATCAGTTGCGTGGTAGCTCTGTGTTCTCCAAGATTGACCTTCGATCAGGGTATCATCAGCTCAGGATCCGGGAGTCGGACATTCCACGGACGGCTTTCCGATCGAGGCATGGACATTTCGAATTCCTAGTTATGTCTTTTGGGTTGACCAACGCGCCATCAGCATTCATGGACATGATGAACCGGGTGTTCAAAGATTTTCTGGACAAGTTTGTGGTCGTATTCATAGACGACGTTCTGATTTATTCACGGAATGCTGCGGAGCATGATCAGCACTTGCGGTTGGTGTTATCTGCCTTGAGAGATCATCAGTTGTACGCCAAGTTGAGTAAATGTGAATTCTGGTTGCCTCAGGTGTCCTTCCTGGGTCATGTGGTGAACAAGGATGGCATTTCAGTGGACCCGGTGAAGATTTCTGCAGTGATGGATTGGCATAGGACGAGCACACCCAAGGAGATCAGGAGCTTCTTGGGGTTGGCCGGCTATTATAGAAGGTTTGTTGAGGGCTTTTCTACCTTGGCAGCGCCCTTAACTAAGCTGACGCAGAAGCATGCAGCGTTCATCTGGAGCGACCAGTACGAGGAGGCCTTTCTGGAGCTAAAGAGGAGATTGTGCACTGCTCCTGTTTTGACATTGCCTACAGAGGGCAAGGACTATGACGTATATGTGGATGCCTCGCATGTTGGGCTCGGAGGTGTGTTGATGCAAGAGGGGAAGGTGATCGCGTATGGGTCGCGGCAGTTGAAGGTTCATGAGCGGAATTACCCTACGCATGACCTTGAGTTTGCGGCGGTGATTTTTGCCTTGAAGCTGTGGAGGCATCTACTCTATGGGGCTCAGTGCAAGATTTTCACAGATCATAAGAGCCTGAAGTACGTGTTTACACAGAAGGAGCTGAATCTGCGCCAGCGGCGGTGGCTAGAGTTTGTGGCCGATTATGACGTGGAGATCCAGTACCATCCAGGAAAGGCCAACGTGGTGGCCGACGCCCTGAGCCGCAAGACAGGGAAGATCTTCAACCTCACGGCGGACCGTTTGGTGGAAGAGTTCTTGTTGATGGACATCTCCGTGGGATGCTGTGAATTGCAAAGCAGTTTGGCAGTGGCAGAGCCATCTTGGATTTTACTCACCAGGTTGCACCAGAAGGATGATCCAGATTTGTTACACCTGTACCTCAGGGCTGAGAAGGGGGGAGTTGCCGGATTTCTCCATCGATGATTCGGGTACCTTGAAGTACCGCGGCAGGTTTTGCATCCCCGCGGTTGGAGACATCAGGAGTATGGTATGCAAAGAGGCTCATGGATCCAGTGTTGCCTACCACCTAGGGTCCACCAAGATGTATCATGATTTGAGGCAGATCTCCTGGTGGTATGGTATGAATGGGGATATAGCTCGGTATGTTTCGGAATGTTACACTTGCAAGCGGGTGAAGGCCGACCATGGGAGGCCTGGTGGAAAGTTGACTCCTTTGGAGGTCCCAACTTGGAAGTGGGAAAGTATCTCCATGGACTTCATTACGGGCTTACCAAGATCTCCAAGGGGATTTGATTCAGTTTGGGTGATCGTGGACCGATTGACGAAGTGTGCGCACTTTGTACCTTATAAGATCGACTACCCGATGAAGAAGATAGCAGAGCTGTATTTGAGCGAGGTCATCAGATTGCACGGTGTGCCTGTTAGCATCATTTCAGACCGAGACTCCAGATTTACTTCCCGTTTCTGGAATAGTTTGCAGGAGGGTTTGGGTACAGACTTGAGATATTCTACCGCTTACCACCCTCAGACAAATGGGCAGACCGAGCGTGTGAACCGGATTGTGGAGGATATGATCAGGTGCTACATTCTAGACCACGGTGGAGCGTGGGATGAACGTTTGCGGCTCATGGAGTTTGCCTACAATAACAGTTACCAAGAGAGCTTGCAAATGGCTCCCTTCGAGGCATTGTATGGGAGGCGCTGCAGAACTCCGTTGTTTTGGACTGAGGCTGGTGAGAGGCCTTTGTTGGGTCCTGATGCTCTCGAGGAAATGGAGGTTGTTGTGAAGCTCATTCGGGAAAAGCTTCGGTTGGCTCAGGAGAGATATGAGAAGAACGCCAACCGGCGTAGGTCCGATTTGGAATTTTCGGTGGAGGACTTGGTCTTCTTGAAGGTGTCTCCGATGGTTGGAGTGAAGAGGTTCGGCAAGAACCATAAGCTGGATCCGAGGTATGTGGGCCCATTCAGAATTTTGGAGCGTATTGGTGTGGCAGCATATAGGTTGGACCTACCAGCCAACTTCCGAGGCGTGCATAATGTTTTTCATGTAAGCCAGCTGCGGAAGTGTGTGCGGAGCAGTGGGCAAGTTTTGGATGTCGTGCCCCAGTTGGAGCCTAACCTCTCATATGTTGAGGTGCCGGTCCGCATCTTGGATGCTCAGGATCGGGTGCTGCGGACAAAGTCTATCCCGATGGTGAAGGTTCTTTGGAAGAATCAAGGTTTGGAAAGCGCGACTTGGGAGCTAGAGTCGGCTATGAGGGAGGCTTACCCTCCCCTGTTCTCCTGATTTGTTGGGTATGTCTTCTTTCTAGTAACTTTTGTTTTGTTACTTTCCTTCTATAGTAGAGGTAGTGTACATAAAGTTTCGGGACGAAACTTTCTTTTAGGGGGAGAGGCTGTAACGCCCCCGAATTTTTCGGCAATTATTTAAATCCTCGTTTGGCGTTACGTTGGCGCATTTCCAGCTCGTGCCATTGTTAGAGTACCTCGTTAGGTGTTCTTAGTGCTCATAGCCTGTTTGCAGGGTTCCCCATCTAGCCGGAGTCTGTTTTGGAGACTCGGCTGAGCCTCTCAGGGAATGCTTGTGCTTTTGTTCGGGTGAGGTTAGCCCGAGTGTGTGGTCGTCGGAGGTTGTGTCCGACTTTGCCGATGTTTTCGTAGCCCGAGTGTTTAGCTACGGTGCAGATTTGTTTGGAATCCGTGAGCGTTAATTTTCGCGTCATTTCGACGGTTGCTAGTTAGCGAGTCGTCATTTATGTTAGCGTATTTACATGTTTACGCATTTAGGGCATAGCGCGTGATTTAGACGTGCAAGGTTCTAATAATTTTCGTGTGCGTGTCTATGTTTATGTGTTAGTATGTATATATATATAGATGTGTGTTGGTATGTAAATATATATATATATATATATATATATATATATATATATATATATATATATATATATATATATATATATATATATATATATATATGTGTGTGTGTGTGTGTGTGTGTGTGTGGTGAGAGTATTAATGTACATATAGGTGTTAATTTATATGAGATGATATATATAGTGGACTACTTGGTGTTTAGTTAATAGGATCGATTAGGGGCTGCTTTTATGCTTAAGCCAACTAAGTTAGGTTAGGGTTTATATAGAGTTTTCATAGGGTTTATATATATATATATATATATTCTCATTAGGTTAGGAGTTCTTTCTCCCCCAAACCCGACGGCCGTTGTTGCATCCCGAGCGAAAGGCGAAAACAGGCGGAAGTCCCGGCGTTGCTCCGACCGCCCGTTCGCCGCCCAAATCAGCCCGGATCTCCAGTTCGAGGCCGGATTCGAACTCCTCTAGGCTAGATCTTCGTTCCGAGGTAACTATTTTGGGATTTCACCATCTCTTTTTTTTCCGATCGGGTGTTGTGAGTTCTTGTTCTTTCCATGCTTGACCGCCCAGATTTTTTCTGTCCAGATTTTTCATAGGATTTTGCTGTGACCTTGTCCTATTGGGAAGAACACTGTTGGCCGAACTCCTCCATAAGCCAAGGCAAGTATCCCCTTGCCAAAGTAAATTTTCCATGCTTAGTCTTTGTTGCTTGATTTCTGGAGATTGATTGGTTGTTCTTGGACTTGAATATGAAACTAAGATCGGTATTTGTATGGTCACTACCTTGAAATCAGCTTTTCCATGAGATTGGTTGGTTGTTCTTTGTATTCCATGTACTGCCTTTATTTTGTTGTTTTCCCTTTTTTTTATTCCTGCACATTCGTAACATAACTTGCTCCGTAACCGGATTTGTATCAAACCACCCAAAACTCATGTTTTCTTTTATCTAGTGTTAATCCTCCAGTGTGCATTCGATGTCAAACTCCCTTGCTTATGTGTGGTATCAATCACTCAATTTAAGCGTTTATGTTTTGATAGTGAACTAATCGAACGTGTGTTGTACCAATTTACTTGCACATGTGTAGTATCAAACTACTTGGATACATTTAGTATCGTGTTATTTTTTTTCTTTTACTTCGTATCAAATCACTTGAATATACAAACTAGGGGTTTAGTACTCTGGTAAATATATGAATTCGTAGGTGTAAGATCTCTTGATACGGAAGTTTAGCCTAAGATAACTGCTGATGATATGAAATTATCAAGTGTTTTATTAACTGTGGTGCTTTGTGTACTCAAGCTTAATGTATTTATGCGAGGTTAGATACGTGTCTAGTTAACCAACGTCGTCAGCCGCTTGGCATATGAGGCTCTTAGGTGGGTTGCTCTAGAGTGTTTAGGGTTCAGTGTGACTTCTTGGTGGTTCATGGAACCACTAGTGAGGGCTTTCCCGAGTCACTTAGTGCTGGAGTAGGATGTGATTTTGAGGTGGGTCGGACCGATGCCGCCACCCTTGTTTTACTTCTTGTCTTATTAAGACGATATGGGTTGTTTGGTTGAGTTGGACTGATGCCACCACCATAACACCTTGAGATATTTAGGCCTGTTAGACTTGGTTGGACCGTTGCCACCAGCCTAGGCCCTGGTTACTGATTTTGTCCATCTCCAGTACTAGGTGACTCTTTCTGCTCTAGCTTCATGCTAGGATTTATTTATTTTGCTAATCCTTCTTGCAGAGATTTGTGAGGATTGACTTCACCCGTGCACTTGGTGCACCCCTTTTTACTCACTCATGGCGAGTATTTTTTTTTCCTTCACTTGTTTACTTTATTCTTACCTGTTTCAATTCTTCTTTATACTATTGTTTCATTTTCCTATTGATATATATTGCTTTGCTGAGGTGTTCTTTTCTTGAATGCCTCAGGTTCAGGTTTATAGCCGACTGTGCGGCTAGGTTTCTTCTGAAGCTTGCTAGTGCTATAGCTGCTGCTGAGTTTTTCTTTTCCTCACTCCTGGGAGGTAGTTTTTTTTAGACTTGTAGTACAGATATGCCTACTCACCAGTGGGTTCGTGTCAGTTGTTGACGCCCACTGGTGGTTTCTCTTTTAGATGCTTTGTACTTTGCTTATACTGCTAGTTTTCCTGTTTTGGAGTTTATTAAACTTGCTTCTGGGATGATTTATGTTAGGTTGCTAGTTACTTTAAAACCTATAAAAGAAAACAATTATTATATCTAACACATAGGCAGCATGTTTGCTTTTATAAAAAAAAGCTTAATCACTACTTTCAAAACCACGTAAAAGGTCATTTTCTATATATATCATATAAGTTAAATCTAGGGTCTTGCATAGTCTTAGGTGTCCCCTGGGGACGCTTATGCATTCTCTTAGGATGTTAAAAAAATGAATAAAGTATTTTCCGCTACGTATAAGTATAATTTTGAAGGGTGGACTAGTTGATCCACGAAGCCGAGGGATACGACCTCTAGAATACAATGGATTTTCACATCATTTAAGCTTATGTTTTTTTTCATAGTCTTAGTAGTTGGTGGTTGCCTGAACGGCGGCAGTTATCCCCTGTCCGACGTTGCATCACGACGCGTGTTTTCTCCTACTCTGATACTTCTTATTTCGGAGAAAATGCGGGTTGTGACAATAGGTAACCCGCATAACTCTCCCCCACCAGACTTAAACTAAACAATCTATCCAAGATTTGCAATAAAAATAGAGAAATAAAAGTTGTGGGAGAGGTTACCCCATGCTCAGCAAATGAGCATACCAGAAGATTGACGTTAATTTTAGCAGAAAGTCCACGGCTCAAACGAACTCCACCTACACAGGGAATACCTCCAACCACCCATACTATAAACATATAATATCAGCAACATAATTGAGCAAACTAAAAGCAGGGAAATTGGGTTGTTTCCACTTTTCTTTACCATACTTAAGGTGGACCAAATACCTGTATTAGCAGTTATATAAAATGTTGTTCAGAGCATAAGTTCAAAACGCAATGAAAAAGTCTAAAGTTACACACAACATTAACAATAAATAAAACTAGAAAAAGCAAGAAAAGGGCCCCGGAGACCCTTCACTCCTCAGCTAAACACTGACTTGTGATAGATCCTCCCAGTCACGCGAGATGAGGGCAAGGCGAAAGCTTTAGGGCCCAGGGAAGAAGAATCTCCCCTGACCCTAACCACTTCCTTCTCGCGGCGGTGGGCAAAATTCTGCACCATGCGCATGAGCAGTTCTTTCCTTTTCAGATCCACAGATGGTGATCGTCGGGGTTATATAACCACACCCGCCAATTCAGCAGCACACCTATCTTTCTCATTCGAGGGCATCCTTTCCTCACCCGTAGCGGGTGAAAGATCAGCTCAAGTCACCTGTTTAACAGTCTTACAAACTTTGTTGGGATAAATCGATGCTTTTAAATCAGTCTTTCGCACGCTTTCTGCAGCCATGCTCAGCTCATATTTCTTCTCAACCGAATCTTGTTTCATGTCAAGTGACTCCGTCTCTGACTCTCCTTCAGCTAACGTCAGCGGTTCTTCCACTTTCTTAACCCGATCTTGCTCATTCGGTAGATACCCTATCTCAGCAGCACTAGATAAATCATTAGATAACAAAACATCCAATTTCGGAATATCTCCAGGTTCATTTAAAATTATAGGGGGAAGTGACGGTGGTAAAGGCAAATCGACCTTGGAAGCCAAGGTGATGCCACTCGCATTAAATTGCAATGTAGCTTCACTATCTTTTAGGAATGGTACCCCTAAGACGGGTTTCGATGTATTTCCCATGGGTCCTAACACCTGAAAGTCAGTGACTACCGCAGCCCCATTCAGAATCACTTCCACATCTTTAATCTCTCCATAGGTCTTCACTACCGATCCATCGGCTAGCACTACTGACTTCTGGACATCAAATTCAATATTTAAATTCAGTTTTTCAACATCTTGCAAAGCAAGAATATTGCACGATGATCCAGAATCACATAAAGCTATCGTCTCCATAGCATTAATCTCACATTTAACGGCCATTTCATTTTTATCGCACTCCTCTGCATCCCCAACACTCTTCCCTTGCTCACGGGGATTCTTCACCATATCACTTGGGAGGGTGTCGCGAGTACGCTCGGAGAACACTTGGGCCAGTTGCCCCAGTTGTGTCTCCAAGTTCCTTAGGGAAGCGGTTTGAGTGGCCATATTAGATTGGGCCATATCCATAAATTTCTCCATCATTTCCTCAAGCGCACTCTTACGAGTCCCTTGAACATTCGGATTATAACCCGTATGAGGAGATCGCGGCTGGATACTAGGGGCATGAGCATCAAATTGATGCTGAACACCCTGCCACCTTTGACCGGGAGCATTTTGATTCCACGAGAAATTACGATGATTTCTCGTGTTGGGGTTATACGCATTATTATAAGGAGCAGTGCGATTTTAACTATTTATAAACTTTACATTCTCATCAAAAGTTATACCTGACGGCTCAACAAAGGTCTCCCCAGCAGTGCACTCATAAGCATGATGGTCGGGGTTACCACAACCCTGGCACGATATGTCCATAATCCGAGCTGGAGGAGTGGTCGATCTGGTCAACATCGTCCTTCCATCCAAAGTATGCTGGCTCGCCTCAACTTGTTGCGACACAACATTTACTTCAAATAAATTCTTCGCCCCTCTAGGGGCATTTCTTCCGGCAGTCCAGTATGTGCTATGGGAGGCAGTGTTGCGAAGTAGCCTTAACGCCTTGTCAGGAGATAAGTTCATTATTGTGGCTCCAGCTGCTGCATCGATCATAGCCCTAAAATTAGGCTCAATAACAAAGTAGAATATTTCAACTAAATTCCACGGCTCACAGCCGTGCTGGGGGCATCGACGTTGCAGGTCAACAAACCTCTCCCATGCTTCAAATAAAGTTTCCTGGTCCATCTGCCGGAATGTAGCTATTTCCCTCAGGGCGTTCACAATTTTATCCTTCGGGTGCAATTTAGCTAAAAACTTAGAGGAAAGAGCCTCCCAAGTAGTAGCAGTCCCGGGCGCCATGGTATGGAGCCAGGTTTTGTCCTTGTCCCTCAGCGAAAATAGGAACAGCCTCAGCTTTACTACGTCATCATAAATACCGGCATAGTGGAATGTGCCGCAAATCTCCGAGAACTCCGTCAGATGGAGCTTCGGATCGTCACTCAGCAAGCCAGAGAACCGAGTATTATTTCGGATCATGTTCAGAATGGAGGGCTTAATCTCAAAGTGGTTGATTACGATGGCCTGTCCGAAGCTAGGGTAAACACTTCCCATAGTAGGGGTTGTTAAATCACGCATTGTCCTAATGCGCGGTTGGACCACCTCTTGGCCCTCAACAACCCGTTCACCTTGGCCATTTCCACCTTTGCCTAAATCTTCCATCCTTTCTTCAACAGCAGCAGCACGTAGGCGAGCTCGCCTCGCACGAGTGGTTTCAAGCTCACACACAAGATCTTCAACCCTATCACTGGAGTTGTGATCTGTCATACAACACAAAAAAAATCCTTTCAAAAATACCAAAAACACTGACAAACTTTTTCAAAAGAAAAATGCACGCAACGGTTGCACTCCCCGGCAACGGCGCCAAAAACTTGATGTGTCGGCAAGTGTAACGATTATAGTCAAGTAATAAAGTTGAGTAGTTGAATCCCCGGATATCGATCTCTCGAGGAGTGCAAGTAGGGAGTGTGATGTTGGGAACTATGTCCACATTAACCCAGATTTGATGAAGTCATCCTGGAACTAAGATGAATTAGGTTGTATTTGATGCTTTGCTTGAGTTATGTGGTTGCAGGATTCCAATGGGAAGTGTAGACCAATGTCAGTCTACAATGGGTCACCAAACACAGGACCATGCAATGTAATCCCTCATTGTATGACCCAAGGTGTTGACTCATGTGTAGCCTCTCTATTGGGATACACTTCATATTCAAGCACTTGGACTATGTGAATAGAGTTGGATGCTGATTTCACCAAAGAAAAAAGAATTTCCACCTTGAAAATTTTTCTAAGTATTCTACTCGTGTAGGTCATTAACTACTCGAGTAGATTACTTGCTTTTTACTCGAGTCAGAATTCCTATACTCGAGTAGATCATTCTTCTTACTCGAGTAGTACAGATTTCACTCTCCAAGTTTTTCTAAGTAAACCACTCGAGTAAGTATATATATATATACTCGAGTAGTTATAGTTTCTGACTTGTGTAACCGTTTTCTTCAAGAGTAAATTTTCTATATACTCGGGTAGCATAAGTTATATACTCGAGTAGTTCACTTACTACTCGAGTAGTTCAAGCCTCATACTCGAGTAAACTAAATTTCTCTTCTCCTAAATATATTCCAAGTCATTTACTCGAGTAAGTCTTTTCCATATACTCGAGTTGATTTTATCCTCTCGAGTTGTTCAGTCTGACTACTCGAGTAGCTCATCTTCCAGTGTTCAGAAATTTTTCAAAGTCCTTTCACTCGAGTAGTTCGCCAAACCACTCGAGTAGTTTCTCTCCCCTACTCGAGTAGTATAACCTGTACTCGAGTAGTTCAACTCCACTTCCCGTGAAACCTTTTGTATACTCGAGTAGATCTTCTAAGTACTCGAGTAGTTGATTACCTGTACTCGAGTAAGTCCTTCTACCTACTCAAGTAGTTCTAGTTACATACTCGAGTAGTTGTCATCAACCTACTCGAGTAGTCATGAATTATATACCCGAGTAACATTCCTTTACTTACTCGAGTAGTCCTTTACCTACTCGAGTAGTTATTTACCTACTCGTGTTTATCACCTCTTTTTCTCCGAAATTTCTCTAAGTCCATAATTGACGGATTTTCAAATCCCGTGACATGATTGGTCAACGTGTATATCATTAAGACTGATTATGACCGTTATTCAAAATCTTATATAAGGTCCTGTCTAATCGACAAACCCTAACAACAACAAAAAGCTTTCAAGATCAAAAATTATTAAGAAAGTTCTGCAGTCGTTTCTCTCTCTCCAAGTCATTATTTCCTCTTTCTCTCTTCACGGAACGAAAGCCGCCGCCGCCGCTGTTCTTCTCTGGCAAGGGTTTCGATTTTCAGAGGAATCAGACTGAAGAAGTTTTATAGATCGAGATTGTTTCTCAAATGCTCATCCTCTTCCCGATCGTGTAAGACAAAGAAGAATCCAGATCTGTTGCCGTGATTTTCTTCATCTTTCTGAAAGTGCCGCAAAGCTTACAAGAAGAAGATCCTGGTTGCTTACCTGCAGATCTGACAGAGAAATCATTGTTTGTATTTTCTAAAACAAATTTCATTCTTGTAGGAGAAGTTTTCTCCGAGTGTAGGAGTTTTCAACTCCGAGTTTGTAGGAAGTTTTGGCTTCCGAGTTGTAGATCCAGTTGGTTGGATTGAGATTGTAGGAACTTTGTTCCGAGGGTAGGATTGATTTTCAATCCGAGATAGTGGAGTAGCCGAGCCTAGTATATTGCTAGATCGGTGAGGGAAAGTGGATGTACCCAAGATCGGGGAACCACTATAAATCTTGTCTCGTCTGTGATAATTTGGTAGATTGATCTGTGCTTTGTTCTGAGAAATTTTTATTCCACAATAGACACACAACTCACCAATTCACCCCCCTCTAGGTGATTTAGGTAGGAAACTATTATATTTCAATTGGTATCAGAGGGAGGTTGATCGTTAAAAGGTTAACACCTTGATCAAATCCTTCAATAGTTGTCATTTGAGATCTATCTACCATGGACAAGGCAAAGGATTTTGCCAAGCTTCCCCTATGCAATAAGAACAACTTTCCCATGTGGAAAGAAAGGATCAAATTCTTTATGGAAGCTGTGGATCCGAGGATCTTCATGATAGTTGAAGAAGGTCCTTACATCCCTATGACTATCTCCACCGTAGACCCTACCAAGAGAGTTCCTAAGAAGTTAATGGATCTCGACAAGGACGAGATTGCACTTGTCTCACTAGACAAGAAAGCCAAAAACATTATAGCAAGTGCAGTTGATGACTCAATGCTGCAGAACTTAATCCACTGCCAATCTGCAAAGATGTGGCAGTCCTTGGTTACCTTGATGGAAGGTACAGAAGAAGTGATGGATGATCAGAGATCCCTCCTCAATCAGAAGTATGAAGCCTTCCGTCAGGGAAGCAAATAGACCATTGTTGATACCGTTGAGAACTTTTTCAAGATAGTGAATGGCCTAAGAGTCTATGGCAGAGTATTCACTAACGGAGAACTGAATGATAAGTTCCTGAGATCCCTGACCAAAGAATGGGACAACAAGGTCTGTGCCATCAGAGAGTTTGAGAAGCTGGCTGAGACAGATCCACAAAATATCTTCGGGAAGCTTATGTCATATGAGCTTCAACTCAACACCAGGAAGGCTGAAGAAGAGAGGAGCAGGTCTGCTCTCAAAGAAAAGTCTGTTGCTCTAAAAGCAGACACCTCTAGAAAGACAAAGGCTGCCTCCCCTGCTCCAGCTCCAGAAATTAGTGAAGAAGAAGAAACTTCAGAGCCAAGTACCTCAGGCTCTGAGCTATCAGAAGGAGAGTTCTCACTGCTCTCACATCAGTTCAAGAAATTCTTGAATAAGAAGAAGCAATGGAAATGCAAGGATGCCTCCTATAGAAGATCACGACACGATGGTGATCGGTAAAGAAAAGGCTAAAGTAGCCATGATAGGTATTCCTCTAAACAGAACAAATATGTTTCGACTGACATTTTTTTGCTATTGTTGTAATAAGCCAGGACACGTCATCGCCGACTGCCCTCATAAGAAGAAGGAGGGTGGTAGAAGAGAAGAAAAGAAATCCTCGTACAACAAAAAGAGGAAAGAGAAGAGCCTGATAGCCAAAAAGAGCAAGACTCTTAGTGACTCCGACTCATCTGAGTCGAGTGAAGAAGAAGCTTATTTTGGGCTTATGGCTCAAACAGATGATGATCAAGAGCCCCAGTTCACTGGGAAGGTAAACTCTCATACCCTACTTTCAGATTCTGAAGTCTCTGAACATGATTGTGAGGATAGCTCCTCTGACGATGAGTCAGAACTAATGGCCCAGTACAAGGAGTTAATCATGGCTTACGACAAATGTCGTCGAGTCGTGAAGACTCAGGCTAAAGAGATCAAATCTCTGAAAGCCGAAGAGAGTATCTTGAGAGAGAAAGTCGCAAAGACTGAATCCCTCGAAGAAAACTTCAATAATGCTATTGAAGAATATAACAAGGCTCTTGAGCACCTTGACCTCAAAGAGAAAATCATCAAGGAATTGGAAGCCCAACTTGCAGCTGAAAAGAAACTAGTTGAAAGTTTCTCGAAGCCCAAGACGGTTCTTCCATTCGTTGCTGAATTCTCAGCCAAGGCCAAGGGTGCCGGATTAGGCCATGAAGAAGCTCCTAGTAAATCCTCTAGGAGAAATAAGGCTCAACGGAAGAATAAGGCCACCAAAAAGGCCTTAGCCAAAGAGAAGGGGAAAGCCCCTCAAGATCAGACCACATTCAAGAAGGTTATATTTCCTTCAAATGAGTTTGATTTTGACTCTTCTTACGGGCACTTTGCTAGGCCTACCTATGTAGAGCCAAAGTCCCGCTATCAAGGGTGGACTCGCACCAGAAACTTTGGCGAAAGTGTCTTTAAGGCACCTTATGAAGAAGTTATTCTTCAGAGCTATGACCCTTTCAATCATGGACATAACTTCAAGAAGGCACTGATGAATTGTAAATATACGTATTTTTGTATACATTAATTTAGTTGTTTTAATTTCTTTTCGTCATTTTTACATGTTTTTGCTTAATAAATTGCTCCTTTTTTGTAAATAATTTGCTGACTTGGTTTATTTTTATGTTTCAGAAAATATCAAAAATTTGCCCCAAAAAAAGTCAAGTTACGCCCGTGACTTACTGGTCACGCCCGTGACCAGGGCGTGACAATGCAAAAACCATGAAATCAGGAGTTTTCGAGAAGAAAAGCTTGACACGCCCGGGGTCACGCCCGTGTCACCCGACATGGGGCGTGACCCAACCCGTGTCCACCCGCTCGACGTTTTCAGCTCGACGTTCATCGACCCCCTCGACACGCCTAGAGTCACGCCCGTGACCTAGGGCGTGACACCTCTTCCCGCTCGACGATTTTCAACTCGACATTTTCCGCTCGACGTTTGTCGAGTGCCGACACCAACCGACACGCCCAGAGTCACGCCCGTGATCTGGGGCGTGACATCTCCACCTGGCCGACAAGACCCGCGCGGTGACTTTCGGCACGACCCGCGCCCAGATCCACATCCTTGACATGCCCACCGTCACGCCCGTGACCTGGGGTGTGACCTCTGCGTGACCGACACCTGTCCAGCCCGAAGTCCACTTTGATGTCAAATCGACGGCCGCCATCATGAATAGTGTCGACACGCCCCCTGACACGCCCGTGTCAGAGGGCGTGTACTTGTAAATTTTCTGCCTATAAATAGCTGTGTTCTGCTTGAGTTCTTGTTCCCCTTTTAGATCCATTTTGTATAGGGTAAATGCTGCCTGGATGCTTCCAAAGTCTATGTAAGGGATATTTCTCCCCCTATCCTTAGATTTTATTTTCGTGTCTTTGTAACCCGTGCTTTTAGTTAATAAAATTTGTTTTTCTTCTCTTATTATAGCTTTGGAATTAATCTAAACAACTACCTCTATGCAATCTTATCTTTATTTTTTTGTTTTAACTTTGTTTTTTTCGTTCTTCTTTATACGTGTGTGTGTATGAGTATAGTTCTTTACTTTTATGTTTTCATTATTTTGTTTACTTAGCTTAGTTTAGTGTTAGGATTTTTCTGCACTTTCATATCCATCCTTATAAAACTATAAAAATGGTTATAAAAATGGTTTTTGATCTTTCTTACTTAGCATTTTTGTTATTTTTGTAAAACTTTTCGTGCTTTTAACTTTTCTTCCACTTTTTAGGCATTTTTATAGCATTATAAGAATGGATAAGTTGTTATTTTGCTTTTTCGAACACTTGCATTTTCACTTTTATTGTCAAAACTTTTTGCTCCTTTTATTTTTTCGTTCTTTTTTTACGCATTTCTACCACATTCTAGCGGTAGAAATGTATTTATTTCAATTTTTCGGGCATTTTCATTTTGCGTTTATTTGCAAACCTTTTTGCCCGGTTTATTTTTATTTCAGCTTTTTACGCATTTCTACCGCATTCTAGCGGTAGAAATGCAGTTGTTTTAATTTTTAGGCAACTTAATTTTTTTATTTATGTACGCGTGCGAATTTATTTTTGCCTACTCGTTAAGAGTTAAATGGCGCTTTGCTTTATTTCAATTCAGAAGAGTGTGTGTGTTTAATTTCCTGTAGAGTGCGTGTGTTTTCATTTATGTCGAGAGTGTGTGTGCGTGAGTTTTACTTTCTGTCGAGTGTGTGCGTGTGTTGCATTTATTTAGTCCTACTCGTTTGAGTAGGACCCGCTTTCTTTCTCCCGCCCATGCATTTGCGCCGGGACTCGCAATTTACAGCTTTCTTCAGTCCTACTCGTTTGAGTAGGACTTACAAGTTTCTGCTTTCCTTTACAGCTTTCTTTTATCGCTTTCATTTACTGCTTTCCTTTTCTGCTTTATTTATTGCTTTCCTCGCAAGCCGTCCCCATTTTGATGAGTGGCTAACCGTTCTTAGCCCTCGATATCGAAGAGCATTAAGACAGATAAAATAGCTTAAAACAATTAAAGGTCCTTACTTTCTAATTAATTAAAAGTACTTAAGGTTTGCCCGGGGTTTACGACGCGTAGGACCACATAATCGATGTGTGGCCCCTATTTCGGTAGTCCATATGCTAGTTAGCCGAGAGGCCGTGCATATGGACCGATCACCCCTTAGTAAATGGAGTTCCGCACTAACTCTCGAGAGAGGAGGCTCGCCAACTCTACCGGATTGGGTTCCCCACCCAATAGCGGGGTCCTTAGCGCAATGCGGGCGTTAAGAGGAATCCTTCGTCGGACTAACGTTCGGTCGAATAGTCTTAGCGTTCAGGTGAGCGATAGCCCTATAGCTAGGTGAGCTCATTCTAGTGGAACCTCCACGGCCAAGTCTCCGCCTTAATTAATTAGAAATTTAGGAGCTCTTTTTATTAAAATTCTATTTTGGTTCAAATATTTTTCGGTGCTATCGAGCTAAGCTCTTCATCGGCTCCACCTTCAAGCTTTATTTTTATTGCTTTCATTTTCTGTTTTTCTGTCTTTTTATTATATATAAAATACCCGACAAGTAATTATCGGTAAAATAATAGTCCCCTCCAGGGAAGAGTAGAAATAGTCGAACCGACCCCGAGAACAATACGACCTCGATATTCCACCCGGAATATCCTGTACTACTCACGATAGGTGCACTTGCTTCCTTTCGTTAAAACTCGATCACAACTTTTTTATATCCAAAAGCTGTGGCCCTAGATTTGATGAAGTCATCAAAGACTACATGCACTGACTCTTCTACAACTTGAGTAGTTGAATCCCCGGATATCGATCTCTCGAGGAGTGCAAGTAGGGAGTGTGATGTTGGGAACTATGTCCACATTAACCCAGATTTGATGAAGTCATCCTTGAAAGAAATTGTACCTAATCACCTAGAGGGGGGGGGGGGGGGGTGAATAGGTGACTAAATCTTTTTAAACTTTAGGCAGATTATATCACAGATTTATAACTACTTCTTCATAGCAATCAATCAGCAATCACAGAATAAAGCATGCACACAGTGAACACACAGATTTATAGTGGTTCCCCAAGGTTTGGGTACATCCACTTTCCCCCTTCGCCTATCTAGTAGTGTACTAGATTCGGCCAAACTCCTCCACTATTCCTCAGATCCTCAGATCTTACACTCAGAACCCCAAATGGTTCCTACAGCTCAGGCCCAAGGCCCTACAACTCAGTCTTCACAAAGACCTACACTCAGCCTTCAACAAGGCCTACACTCAGCCATAAGGCCTACACTCAGAGATATGGATCTCCTACACTCAGGCACACAGGCCCTACCACTCAGCCTTTATAATTACAGGCTTACAACTCAGATCCCTAAGGATCCTACAAGAAATTAAAAATACAAAGTGTAAAACTTCAACTCAGAATAAGAGAGAAGAGTTGACAGGTTTCTTGATGAGTTCTTGGAAGAACTCTGCTAAGATCAACCTCACTTGGCTTTCTTCAAAGCTTCTTGAATGTAGAACACAATAGGGTTGATACTCTCTGCAGCTGATCTTCAATCACTGTAACTTAAGAATCAGACCTTGATCTGAAACCTTCTTCACAGCCTGGTTCCAACAGTTGTCTTCTTGGAAGGAGCTCACTCTCTCCAACTTCTTAGATCTTCACTTGAATTGATTCTTCAATGAATAGCTTGATCTTGTGTGAATCATCTTCTTCTGTTGACAGAATAGGCCTATATATAGGCCTTCTTCATGGTGACCGGCTGATCCGGTTTCTAACGACTTTCTGACAACTCTGACAGTTGCAGTAGACCGGCTGGAATGGCAGCTGTCATGTCATCCAGTCACTTCTTGAAATATCTGTAACTGTCTGAAAGTGTCGAGACAGTCTGTCTTTAAGTGTCGACACTTATTGACCAAGTGTCGACACAAGTAGACTAAGTGTCGACACTAGCCTTCAAGGTGTCGACACAACTCCTTGTGTTGTAGAAATTACTTCTCGACACAGCTTCTTCATCATGTGTCGACACTGATAATGTGTGTCGACACAACTCCTTGTTCTTCAGTACTTTGTTGATTTCTTGTAAGTGTCGACACAACTCCTTTGTGTCGACACATCTTCTTGTGTTGAACTTGTTAAGTGTCGACACATCTTTTTGGTGTCGATACATGCATTCAGTGTTGATACTTTTGCTGAGTGTCGACACATCTGCTTGGTGTCGACACTTGTACTTAGTCTTCATAGAAATTTGCTGAGTGTCGACACAGCTCCTTGTGTCGACACTTTCTTCATGTGTTGAGACTTCTGCTGTGTGTCGACACATTCTTCATTATGTCGACACATTCTTCTTGTGTTGAGACTTCTGCTGTGTGTCGACACTGATCCTTTGTGTCGACACATTCTTCATGTGTTGAGACTTTGGCTGAGTGTCAACACATCTCCTTTGTGTCGACACTTGTACTTAGAATTTGTTGAACTTTTGCTGTGTGTCGACACAGCCTCCTAGTGTCGACACTTTCTTCATGTGTTGAGTCTTCTGCTGTGTGTTGACACATTCTCCAAGTGTCGACACTTTCTGATGTCGACAAAGTTCCACTGGGTGTCGACACTGCTTTTCTGGACATTTCTTCATTGAGTGTCGACACAGCCTGTATGTGTCGACACTTTCCTTCTGGTGTCGACTCTGCATCCCTGGTGTCGACACAATTACTCCAAGTGTCGACACTGCTTCTCTGGATGTCGACACAAGTCTTCTTAAGTGTCGACATTTTGCTTCTGGGTGTCGACACATGGACTTAGAAACTTTTCAGCTTTCCCTGTAAATACTTGACCTGCACAACTAAACTCAAAATACATCAAATACATTTTGATGTATATCATTGACTAGGGTGAGGCTTATTCAAATCAGGTACATTTATTCCAATGTACCCAACAATCTCCCCCTATATGGAGAAGTCATAACCCTTAGTCAATGATATACACCATACACAATAAAATCACAGTATGATGTAAAACAGGATTATATAACAGGGTAAATTCATAAACATGTAATAAACAAAACATGTATATACCAATATCTCAGAACAAGAATATAACACATATCACATAGTTCTAAGAACTTCAACATTTTCATTATCCAAAGTTTACAGAAAGTTTTAATACAAGTGATTACACATAGTAAACTTAAGATAATTCTATTCTATTTCTGCTCAGCCTCCTTGATAACTATGCCCTTTTCAGATTGTATCTTTGCTTGAACAGGGGCTTCAACATCTTCAGCAGCAGCAGGCTTCTTGTCTTTAAGATCCTTCTTTTTTAACTCTTCAGCTTTGATCTTCTGCCTCTCAAAGTAATGATAAGGCTTGGGAAAGTACTTGCTAGGCTCCTGGGCAGTAGGAGGTAGTTTTCCCATCTTTGCCTTTCTTCTATACTGCACAATGGCTTCTTGCCTGTTCTCATGCTTCCTCCACTCCACATCAGAATACCATTTGCCTCTGTCCACAATATTGTCTTTGGCAGCCTTCCATGCAGTCAGAATGATATTCCTTGAAGTGGGGCTCCACTGTTCAAAATCAGGCCTTTGTTCAGCTTGCTCTCTGAACCTCTTCTTAGATAATAGAGTCTCTTGTTCTTTGAGCAACAAAGCTTCTTGTTCTTTCAGTATAGCCTCTGGCACTGGCTGAACCACTTTCTCTATGATGACATTTTGCTTTCCCTCAGGTGGGCTATACATTGACTGTATATCTGCATGTATCATATCAAAGTCTGGTGAAGGGTATATTACTTGAGCCACTTCAGCTTGCTCCCCTCCAAGATATGCAGGATGAATCCCAGACTCTGCTACATTGTCATCATCACACAATGGAGGATATCCAAGGGTGGCTCTGATGGAATTTGAAATCCATTTTGCATGATCAGAGCCTGCTTTGACTAACACCCTCTCCCCCTTTATGACTTCTCTTTCAACATGATCCCTCAGATCATCTTTCTGAAATCTTATTTGTGCATCCAAATAGTTCACTCCATCCTTAAAGAAAGGTTTCAACCTTTGGAGTCTGTCATTTATACCCTTTTGAGAGTCTACTATAGTAGTTGTAACAGCATTTATTCTCTCTTGTAATGCTTTATCAAATGCTGCCTTAGCTGTAGCATTAGTTGTAGTCTAACCAGTAGCTATATTTTTCAATTCTGTGACTATTGCATTGTATGAAGCAGTTAAATTATCATTCATTCTTATCTGGTTCTCCAGTACATAGCCTTGCTTCACTGCAATATCATCTACTTGAGCTTTGATCTTCTCTTGATGTGTAGCCAAGTAGACCACTGCATTCCCTCCCTTGTGGAAGCAGTCAGTCATCTCCTTCTTATTCAGATTTATTTCAAATCTGATGGACTTAATATCTTGGGCCAGATCAAACTGTAGAGACTTATGCCCTTCATCCATATAAGATTGCAAAGCCTGTCTTTGCTCATCCATCTTTATCTGCATGGCAACCATCAGAGGACTAAAATCTGCAGATGGGGCTGGCTGTGGTGCAGGCTGTGGTGCAATTGTTTGTAAAGCCTTTTTGTAAGTTTGGCTCCTTCTCTTGAAAACTTGAAATTTTCTCTTCTTTGCTCTTACAGCCTCTTCATCTTCTGAAGCAGATGTGCTATCAATAGTCACTTTGTCTTTAGGACTTGGAGGTAACTCCTTCTCAGTCCTTTGGAGTCCTTCAGTATCTCTTGGCACCTCAGTCTCTTTGCCTGCAGTTTCTTGTATATTCTTTACTTGCTCCCCCTCAACATGAGCCTTCTCCCCTTCAGCAGCAGCACTTTCTTTCTCAACTTCAATGTCAGTTTGAAGAAGGTCTGGGAATAGCTCTTCCAAAGTAAATTCTTGTTGAGGATGGGGTGGAGAAACTCTAATCTCATCAACAACTTGATCAGATACTACTTGATCTGCAATAGATGTGTCCTCCATGACAACATCTTGGGGTTGACTATGTGTTTGTGTTTGCTGATTAACATTATTTAATGAATCAGACAAAACATCATTCTCAATATGGAAATCTAATGCATTAATCTCAGTGATTACCTCAAGTATAGTGTGGGTAGCTTGTTTGCTTTCTAGTGGAGTTGGCTCTTCCACTAGTAAGGGCTCCCCCTGGATGGAATCCTGGTATACTGGGCAAGCTTGAGGTAGCTCCCCCTGCCTTGGTGCTTCTTCTTGTCTCGCGGGAGATTGTCCAGCATTTCCAACTTCTTCCTCATCAGGAGTAAAGACAACTTGCTCCTCAGAGCTGCTAGAGGATTCTTGAGCCACTGGGGCTGACATCTTCTTCTTCTTTGGTGGTGTTACCTTCTCAGGAGTAGGCATTTCCTTAGTCAAGACTCTATCCCATCTAGAGAATATTCTCATGTCCATCTTCCTCATGTGATTGATCTTAGTTCCAGCAGCTTGACTCATGACCTCTGGTATACTACCAGCCAGGTACAGACTAAGAATCCTACCCAAATTGGGTTTCTTCAGGCTCTCCTTAATCTTCTCAAACACTACTACAGACCAATCAGTTTGTAGTGTGAAGATAATTCTTGTCATGAGGCTGAACATATAAGCCGAAATCCTGTCATGTCCTCCAGACTTGCACAGGATAACCTTGCCAACAATTTCAGACAAAAATTTGCCTTGGCTGTTCATTCCTTTTCTGTTGAACACAGAACCTATCTTCAGGTTGGAATCCAGTCCACACCAACTCAAAGCTTCTCTTGTCTTAGATGCAGAAACATCTTCTTCCTCCTTGGTTCTAGGTAGTTGTAGTACTTTCCTCAGACTTTTAGGAGAAACTTTCACCTTAGCCCCATGAACCCTTGACTTAATCTTTTGTCCTGATTCATCTAGGGTTGCGCCATTCAGAAATTCCAGGACCTCCTTCTTCCAGATTTTGATGGGTTCTGAAACAAGGAATTCTAATCCAGATTCTGCAACTAGGGTTACCACACCTTTGATCGCGGGTTCCGCCTCATCAAATGCGTGCCGCACCAGTTCATATCCTTCATTCACGTTCTCTTCGAGCTTGGGCGCCATTAGGGTTTGAAGAAATTTGAATTGAGAGAAGAGAGGTGTCGACACACAAGTTTGGTCTCGAAACTTTGGTGAGCGTGTCGACAGACAATGGTGAAATCCTATTTATACCTTTCTAGGATCGAAGATGAAAGGGCGCGTCAAAATACTTAAATTGTGTCGACACTGTTGATAAGTGTCGACACAGACTTATAATGTCTCGACAACCATGTGTCGACACAAGTATAGTCGACAGAATATATGTGTCGACACTTGTTTATGTGTCGACACCACTTAGCTCGACACTTAGTCGAGACTTTACTTCACTAATTCTGCATAAAGTCTAAGTGTTGACACCACCTTGGATGTGTCGACACCTACCCTGCATGTGTCGACACTAATTTTCTGAAGTGTCGACACCAACTTCCTAGATGTGTCGACACCTTTTCTCTGAAGTGTCGATATCACTTTTCTGTCTCGACACAGACAACTCTGTGTGTCGACACTATTTTACTTAGCCATTTCTGAAAACTTATTCTAAGTTTATCATACCTAATTCAATTTTGAATCTATTGAATTTGGTTTCTTCTAAAGGCTTAGTATACATGTCAGCTAGTTGATTATCTGTATTGACATATTCTAGTGAAATATCTTCTTTTTCCACATGTTCCCTTAGAAAATGATATTTTATTTCAATGTGTTTAGTTCTACTATGGGAAACAGGATTGTTTGCAATAGATATAGCACTAGTAGAATCACAAAATAGTGGTGTTCTACTTACTTGAATACCATAATCCTCAAGCTGATGTAGTATCCATAGAAGTTGAGCACAACAACTTCCTGCAGCAACATATTCTGATTCTGCTGTGGAGATAGCCACACTTGTTTGTTTCTTGCTACTCCATGATATCAGTCTTCCACCTAGGAATTGACAGGTACCAGTTGTACTTTTCCTATCTTCCTTGCAGCCTGCAAAATCTGCATCTGAATAACCTGTCAGTTCAAAGTCTCCATTCCTAGGGTACCAAAGGCCTTGATAAGGTGTGCCCTTTAGATATCTCAGTATCCTTTTGACTGCTGTCAAATGAGATTCTTTAGGGCAAGCTTGGTACCTAGCACAGACATATGTAGCATACATGATATCTGGTCTACTTGCAGTCAAATATAATAGGGATCCAACTATCCCTCTATACAAAGTCTCATCTACAGGTTTCCCTGCATCATCTTTGCTAAGAGACATACTTGACCCCATAGGAGTTTTCATGGTACTGGATGATTCCATACCATACTTCCTTATCAGTTCTAGGGTGAACTTAGACTGGCATATGGATAAACCATTCTCAGTCTGTCTAACTTGGAGACTCAAGAAGAACTTAAGTTCCCCCATACTGCTCATCTCAAATTGTCCTTGCATAAGGTTTGCAAACTTCTTGCAAAGACTACTTTCAGTAGACCCAAATATGATGTCATCTACATATATTTGGACTAGTATGATCTTGCCTCTGGATTCCCTAAGGAATAGAGTCTTGTCTATTTTCCCCCTTGTGAATTTATTCTCAATGAGGAAACTAGACAGGGTTTCATACCAAGCCCTAGGGGCTTGTTTTAACCCATACAAAGCCTTCCTAAGTCTATAGACATAATTAGGTTGAGTTGAATCAACAAAACCTGATGGTTGTTCTACATAGACTTCTTCTTTCAGATTGCCATTCAAAAAGGCTGACTTAACATCCATTTGGTATACTTTAAACCCTTGATAGGTTGCATAGGCCAGGAACATCCTTATGGCTTCCAGTCTGGCTACTGGAGCAAAGGTTTGATCAAAGTCAATACCTTCTTCCTGCCTATATCCCTTAGCAACCAGTCTTGCTTTATTCTTTATAATCACTTCATGTTCATCCATCTTGTTCCTGAAGATCCACTTAGTTCCAATTATGTTGTGGTCTTTTGGTTTAGGAACAAGCTCCCAGACTTTTCATCTCTTGAACTGATTCAGCTCCTCTTGCATTGCCTCAATCCAATGAGGGTCTAGGATGACTTCTTCAAATTTCTTTGGCTCAACTTGGGATAGAAAACTGGAGTAGAGTACTGCACTCAGATTTCTGCTCCTTGTTTGTACCCCTTGTCTTAGATCACCAACAATTTGATCTGCTGGATGATCTCTTAGATGCCTAGTAGCTGGAGGCAGCCTGGCTTCATGTTGAACTCCTTCAGCTTCTTCAACTTACTGCACTCCTAGGTCTTCTTCTGCATCAGGTGCATCTAGTACTCCCCCTGGACAGCAGCCACTATCATTTACATGCTGACTTGCAGTAGATCCTTCTTCAATAGTGAGCTTGTCCATCTTCTTAGTCACACCTGTGGAGCTGCAAATACTTCTAGATAATTCATGGTTAATGAGTCTAGCTTCATCAAATACTACATGTACTGATTCCTCTACAACTTGAGTAGTCAAGTTGTAGACCCTATAAGCCTTACTATTGTTGTTGTACCCAATAAAGATCCCCTCTTGGGATTTGGCAGCAAACTTGGTTAAGTAAGACTTAACATTGTTAAGTATATAGCATTTATAACCAAAGATCCTGAAATAGGATAGGTTTGGTTTTCTGCCTTTCACAATCTCATAGGGGGTCTTAGTGTGGCTCTTAGTAATGGTAGCCCTATTAATTACATGGCATGCAGTATTAACTGCCCCAGCCCAGAAATATTCTGGGAGAGATGTGTCACTTAATAGGGTTCTACCAGCCTCAATCAAGGTTCTATTTTTCCTCTCAGCAATGCCATTTTGCTGAGGTGTTCTTGGTGAAGAAAATTCCTAAAATATCCCAAATTCTTCACATAGTTTTGTCATACTATCAGACTGGAATTCAGTACCATGGTCACTTCTTATTTTGACCATTGTACTGTCTAACTCATTCTGAATTTGTTTGACAAAACTATAGAAGATACTAGGTGTTTCAGATTTCTGTCTAAGGAAGAACACCTAGGAAAAACTTGAGTAGTCATCTACAACCACAAATGTGAAGACCTTCCTACCTAGGCTGTGAACTGGCATAGGACCAAAGAGATCCATATGCAAGAGGTATAAGCACCTCACAGCATCTTTGTTCTCAATGCTATTAAAGGTGGATCTAGTCTGCTTGCCCTTTTGACAACCTAAACATATGCCATCTTTAATACACTTAACCTGAGGACCATTCCTCACTAACTATTTGCTAAAGAGTTGACCAATTGTCTTGTAGTTGAGATGGGCTAGCCTCTTGTGCCATTTGACACAATGAGAGACTTTCTCATCAGCTACAAGATACACTGGAGAAGCATTGTTCTCACTCATAATGTCTAGACAATAGACATTTCTTTTTCTGTAACCAGTCAAAATGATCTCTTGATCATTTGATCTCCTGATATGACAACCATCTTTGACAAATGAGATGTCATATTCTAAATCACTCAGTTGACTTATACTAATAAGGTTATGTTTCAAACCTTTAACATAAGCCACTTGAGTAATAGTTATAAGGTTGCTAGAAATGTTACCAAAACCTTTGATGATTCTTTTTCAGAACCACCAAAGGTGACTTTAGGACCATCCTTGATTGGTGTGAAGTCCTTTAGCAATCCTCTAGTTCCAGTCATGTGCTTGGAACATCCACTGTCCAAGTACCATATTGGGGCATGGCCACTTGGACTCACCTGCAAACAGATTAGTTGACCTTAGTACCCAAAGAATTCTTGGGTCCTTGGTGCTGGTTAGTTTGCCTCTTAACAAAGCTACCTGCAGATCTTCCAACAGGCAGTTTGCTACTCACTTTGGCACTTGAATTGTGCCAACAGTCCATGGCAAAGTGGCCTACCTTGCTACAGCACCAGCACTCAAATCTATTGTACCTTTGCTTAGGTACAACCCTAGCTGTTCTATCTACAGCAGGCTTGTTGAGTACTGGGGCTTTGCCCTTAGACTTGGACTTTACAGTCCTAGCAGGTTGTGTAAACCCTAATCCAGTTTTACCCTTGTGAGGTATAAACTCATCTATCAAAGGTAGAACTGATTTTGGTTTAGAGAACCTTGCTATTATATCTCTCTCCTTCTGAAGACTAATCTCCAGATTTCTGATTTGATCATTCTTAAATTTTATAGTCCCCATCTGAATAACAGTTATGTGCTTCAGTCTGGCTATTTCATTTAGCTTTTGATCAATCAACTTCTCAAAATCAGTTGCAGCCTCTTTGAGACTAGTAATCTCCTTTGCCTGACTCTTGGCCAAGGATTTGTTTTTCTTAAAAGCTTGCAACAGTACACTATATTCATCAATCAACTAATGAATATCCCCTTCAGATTCAGATCCACTGGCATCACTTGATGCTGATGTAACTGAATCTGAACTAGCACTAGAAATTGAACTTAAAAAACAATTTTGTACCTGACTAGGTCCAGTCTGCTCCTGGATTTTGTCACCTTCAGATAAGGCCATCAGTCCCTGGCACTGATTGTCCTCTTGCTCATATATTGAGTTCATTAACTGGATGAACTCCTCTTCTTCTTCTTCAGCAAACAGTCCAATGTAAGCTTCTGCTTCTGAATCAGTTTCTGAAGATGATATGTCTGACAGACTTTTGTCCTTCTTGGCAACAAAGGACCTTTACTTTTTGCCCTTGGTTTGAATCTTCTTCTTATCATTAGACTCTTTCCTTTTCTATGGACAGTCAGCAACAACATGTCCTTGTCTGTTACCGCAATAGCATACAATTTTTGATAAAGTTGGTTTGCTTGACTTGGGCTTTCTCCTGTCTTTATTTGATGACTTCTTGTTCTGATAATAGTCATCTTTTCCCTGTGAAGTGGATGGCTTTGACCTCCACTGTTTCTTCTTTAGAAACTTCTGAAAGTGTCTTGTGAAGGCTGCAAAATCCTCATCACTCGCACTGCTTTCAGAATCCTTGCATTCTGTCTCATCTGACTCAGTCCCAGCAACTTTTGGGGGTGGAGAAGGAGACTTACTTCTATATTTCTTAGTGGCTTCTATCTTGAATGCCACTGCTCTTTCTTTATGCTCACTTCTTGTAGTCTTCTCCTCTTCTTTCCTTACCATCAACTGCATCTCATAGGATAGCAGTTTTCCAAACAATGTTGGAGGAGGGATATCTGCTAACTTGGCCATTTCCCTTATGGCACAGATCTTGGTGTCCCAGTCCTTTGTTAGGGACCTCAAGAACTTATCATTCAGCTCATAATTGCTGAATTCCCTTCCATAGGACATCAACTCATTGACAATCCTATAGAATTTCTTGTAACATTCTGTTATACTATCAGACCTGTCTTGCCTGAAACTTTCATATTCCTGGTTTAACAAAGACTTTCTGTCCTGTCTAACTTCTTCTGAACCCTCCATGTACACTATCAGAGTATCCCACATCTCCTTTGATGTCTTACAGTGTATCAAGTTCTGAAATGTAGAATCATCTATTGCACTTACAATGATATTCTGAGCCCTCTTGTCCATTGTAGCTAGAATAATCTCATCTTTTGTCATTTCAGAAAAGTCTTTTGGTGTTCTCTGATTTGCATCTAACACAGATACCTTCATAGGCACATAAGGCCCTTCTTTAACTGTGATATAAATTCTAGGGTCTGAGGCTTCCATAAATAGTCTCACCCTTTCTTTCCAGATGCCAAAAATCTCCTTTCTGCATATTGGCAACTTCATGGATCCAAGTTCTTTATGATTCTCTGTTGAACCCATTTTCTTGATTTTCTTGATTATGCTGAATCTGTCCTTGCTTTCACTGAATCTGCCAACAGGATCTTTTACTCAGACAGTTAAGTCCTTTTTTGAGTAATCTCCCTCTGATACCACTTGAAAGAAATTGTACCTAATCACCTAGAGGGGGGGGGGTGAATAGGTGACTAAATCTTTTTAAACTTTAGGCAGATTATATCACAGATTTATAACTACTTCTTCATAGCAATCAATCAGCAATCACAGAATAAAGCATGCACACAATGAACACACAGATTTATAGTGGTTCCCCAAGGTTTGGGTACATCCACTTTCCCCCTTCGCCTATCTAGTAGTGTACTAGATTCGGCCAAACTCCTCCACTATTCCTCAGATCCTCAGATCTTACACTCAGAACCCCAAATGGTTCCTACAGCTCAGGCCCAAGGCCCTACAACTCAGTCTTCACAAAGACCTACACTCAGCCTTCAACAAGGCCTACACTCAGCCACAAGGCCTACACTCAGAGATATGGATCTCCTACACTCAGGCACACAGGACCTACCACTCAGCCTTTATAATTACAGGCTTACAACTCAGATCCCTAAGGATCCTACAAGAAATAAAAAAAACAAAGTGTAAAACCTCAACTCAGAATAAGAGAGAAGAGTTGACAGGTTTCTTGATGAGTTCTTGGAAGAACTCTGCTGAGATCAACCTCACTTGGTTTTCTTCAAAGCTTCTTGAATGTAGAACACAATAGGGTTGATACTCTCTGCAGATGATCTTCAATCACTGTAACTTAAGAATCAGACCTTGATCTGAAACCTTCTTCACAGCCTGGTTCCAACAGCTATCTTCTTGGAAGGAGCTCTCACTCTCTCCAACTTCTTAGATCTTCACTTGAATTGATTCTTCAATGAATAGCTTGATCTTGTGTGAATCATCTTCTTCTGTTGACAGAATAGGCCTATATATAGGCCTTCTTCATGGTGACCGGCTGATCCGATTTCTAACGACTTTCTGACAACTCTGACAGTTGCAGTAGACCGGCTGGAATGGCAGCTGTCATGTCATCCAGTCACTTCTTGAAATATCTGTAACTGTCTGAAAGTGTCGAGACAGTCTGTCTTTAAGTGTCGACACTTATTGACCAAGTGTCGACACAAGTAGACTAAGTGTCGACACTAGCCTTCAAGGTGTTGACACAACTCCTTGTGTTGTAGAAATTACTTCTCGACACAGCTTCTTCATCATGTGTCGACACTGATAAATATTTCTTATGAGACATAGAGATATACAGAAACAGTGAGTAAGACAAAAAAAAAATTTCAACACACAACAACAAGAAAAAGACAGACAGTGATTCAGACAATACAGAAAAAGGAATTCATTCTTGGCCCAGAGAGAAACTGATCAAGAAGAAGAAGAAGAAGAACACGACATCAATATCAAGAGTCTTCTTCATCTGCTTTTACTCAGGATAACTTCAAAGACAATACATTCATATCAGTCACAAGAAGTTCCTGGAGACTTTCTCTGGACCTGGAATTCTAGGTCTTTGAAGACCTATCACCCTGAAGCAGTGCTCCAGCATTCTTCCTGATTCATTCTACATCTCAGGGGGAGCAAAGCTGCTAAACAACAATCCACAAGTCTTCTCATTTGACTTGAGAAAGAGAAGATCTCATCACCCTCTCACTCCACCTCTGTACAGGGTTTTAATTCCCTTCAAAATTATTCTGGTTGCAAGTCTCCCTCCAAAAGACTTGAGGGTTTGGTTTTCGGGAACCTGATCAAAACCCCATTGGTGCCAGGACACCTGATCAACCCCTTCCTGTAGTGGATTCCTACCAGGGTGGTAGAAGAGTGGACTACCCAGATTTGTGGAACCACTATAAAAATTCTTGTGTCGTCTGGTTGCTTTCTTTTCCTTTTTGTTTTCTGGCCTTGCTCTGTGAATGTGCTGTGATTAGATAGTTGCTGCATCTTGGTTTATTGTATTTGCTTCCCTGCACACTCACCTAAAATACAACAACAGTTGTAAAAGTTTTAAAATCACCAACATACTCTATTCACCCCCCTCTAGAGTATATCTGATCTAACTAACACCTTCAGGTGGTATCAAGCATACCTCCTGAACTTTCACTTTTGAAGATCCAGAAACAGCTACTACTGCTAGAATGGCCAGGTTCCAGGAACTTCTAGGTCTTTCTCTGATTAACAAGGCCAAAGCTGAAGGAAAGGATCCCTCTGAATATAATACCATGTCAAAGTACAGGAAAGAGGAACTTAAGAGATTTGATAAATCTAATAAGATTTTCAATGTGGATGACTACATGAACTTGCACCCAGAAGCAGTTGTCCCCAGGGCTACATCTTTGAAAATTATAGGGGCTGCTAGATTGACCATGACCAGTGTGCAAGCTTCAGATCCTAACAGAGAAATAATATTTACAATGCCAGGAGACAAGGGAAAGGATGCAATGCCAAAGGAAAAGAAGCAGAAGAAGTGATTTTGAACTCTCTTTATCTTTCTGCATTATTTATAACTGCTTTATATTTTCTGAACAAAGCTCATGTATATATATATATCTCCTGCATATGTTATCTATCTCTGTTTGAACTCTCTTTATGCTTTTTTCTAAATTGACTCCACCCCAACATCAATCTCCACTGCTTGATCTTGCATATATCCCGACAGCTCCAGTTTCCCCCACTGACACACATATTCCCTCACCTCCTCAATCCCCTCTTCCCCCATACCTATCCACTATTCCATCCTACACAGTACCCACTGAACCATAAATTGTTATCCATCCATTATCCCCTCCACATATTCTTAATTCCTCCTCTGCTTCTATCGCCTCCACCACTCCTTCTCCACTTCTGGACTCCTCCACCATTCCCTCCATCATCTCTCTTCTGACTCCTCTCATTCAAGCACTCATCACAGAGGCCATTACACCTCTGCTAAATTCCATTAATTCTTTAACTGCACAAATCACAGCCCTTTCTGCTGCCCCCTCTTCATTCAGGGGCCTGGCTCCAGGTTCTCCTGAACCCAGGCAGGGGGAGATGCTCCATGATGAAGCTGGTGCAGCAGATGCAGAAGTTGATACAGTTGATACAGATACAGATACTGCAGATACAATTTTTGATACTGTAGACACAGTTGATACAATGCTTGATAATGCAGTTGCAGTTACAGATACAGCAGTTGATTTTATTCAATTTATGGACACTGACATTAGCCTTGATGAGTCAGTAGATACAATAACAACTGCTGGTGATTTCCTTATAAATCCCACAGTTAATTTATCTGAGATACTTCATATCTTTGATCCTGTATATATGAAGCTTCCTTCAGTAGAGGTTGCTAAGCCATACTTGGCTATTGTCCAGTATACCTCTCCAGCTAGTCCAGCAGTTGCCAAGCAACTTTGTGACACCTTTGCTGCTCCTACTGCTGTTCCAATTCCTGTGACTATTCCAGTAATCTGCTCTGTCCCAGATTTTGTCATGGTTGATTCTCCCATGCCGGATCTGGATGAGCTTATTCTGACAGACATTGAAGAAGAGAACAAGGCAGCAGCTGAAAGCTCTGTCTCAACTGCTATTGAACCCTCACCCTCTGAACCTTCTATCCCCCCTCAAGAAAAACCTCTTATCATTCCTGATGCCATTCTGAGGAAGTTGAATGCTCTGTATGACAATCCTCAGAGTTCAGATTCTGGTGATGATGATGATGATGAATTAGATGAGGAGGCTGCTAAAAAGAAAAAGAAGTTGCTCTCTAAGAAAAGGAAGGCTCCTCCTCCTCTTGCTCCCAAGCCTAATCCCACTGCAGACACTCCATACTATATTCTGCACAATGTTGCTCCTTACAAAGGGATGCCTACATGGATGTGGCTATCAAAGAACCAGCAAAAAGAGAGGAAGAGGAGTAGGAGATACTCTCCTCCCCCAGTTCATAGATACAGAAAGGATCCTCCTCCTCCTCCTCCTCCAGCAGCAGGTGCCTCTGGCTCTGGATCTTAGAGATCTTCCCATATTCAAACTTATCAGAGACAAACAGGGAGATCTTCTGGTGGTAGTCAGCCAAGGCCACCATCTTCAGGCAGTCAACACCCTCAACAACAACAGCAGCAGCAGCACCAGGAATCTATGGAACATGAAGCTGAAAGGCCCTATTCTCCTCCTGAAGATCCAGAAACAGCCAACACAGCCAGAATGGCAAGGTTCCAAGAGATCATTGGCTTATCTCTAATCAACAAAGCTAAAGCTGAAGGTAAGGACACAACAGGCTTAACTACTATATCTCAGTACAGGAGAGATGAGCTAAAGAGATTTGGGAAAGCAAACAAGCTACTCAATGTTGATGAGTACATGCATCTTCACCCAGAAGCAGTTGTCCCCAGAGCCACTTCACTGAACATCATAGGGGCAGCTGACATGACTATGACCAAGGCTCAAGCTTCAGATCCCAATAGGGAAATCATTTTCAAAAAGTCAGGAGATAAAGCACCAGAAGACAAGCTAAAACAGAAGAAGTCAGAGAAGTAATTTTGTGGTTATTTCATTTCTGCTTCTATTTCAGACTATTTCTTGCATTAAAACAAAGCCTGTATGTATATATATATCTGATGCATGTGTTGTAAATTCTCTGCCAGATATATCTCTTAATTTTGCTTTGTTTTTCTGTTTATTCTTTGCTTGGAGTCTCTGTTAGTGACCTCATCCAAATAGGGGGAGATTGTTGGATCCCTAGTTGATTTGGGCTAGGTCCACTGACTTAGGATGTGACCCATCTTGTATAGTCTGGGTCAAGTTTTTGTCTTAGAGTCCAGGACAGCCCTCTATCTCAACTTCAGATGGACCAGCCTTCTTTAAGACCATCAGGAACTCCAGATCTATCAGTTTTTCAGACTAAGTGAAATGAGTCCGACGTTCGTCGAACTCAGCTTGACGAAGGGAGTTCTGCGCTCGACGATCGTGAGACAATCCGTAGTGCTGAGCTCGACGAACTATGTTCTTTGCGCGACGAACACCGGGATTCTACCTCAAGCTTTTCAGGACTACTTCAGAATTTCTCTAAGTCCAGCTTCATGCTTCGGTCGACGAATTATATTCTGAGCTCGACAAACTTTGACCTCAAGTTCACAGCTTCTCAGGTCGATGAATGCTAATCTCTACTCGACGATTTTTGTACTCAGAGAATCTGTGTCGACACTTAGGGTTTGTGTCGACACCAGAGGATTTGTGTCGACACCAGATTTCAGTCGACACCAGCTTATGTCGACACCAGAGGATTTGTGTCGACACCAATATCAATCTGTCGACAACAATTTGTGTCGACACAGCATTTCAGCAGATGCAGAGTATTTTGTCCAAGTCCAGAACTTTTCTCAGCTTGATGAATTTAGTTCTCTGCTCAACGAATAATGTTTGTCTGATATTGAAGATTATCTGTTCAACGAATGAAGACTGTCAGCTCGACAAACTCAGCTCAGCTCGACGAACTCAGCTTAGCCCGACGAAATCAGGCTCAGCTCGACGAACTCAAAACTCAGCTCGACGAATTATGTTCTTCGGTCGACAATTCCAGACTAGGTCTTCTTCCGTTCCCGTCTCATTCCATGGCGCTGATTCCTAAACAGTTAATGGCAGTTCTTCCAGAATACTACCGTTAGAATGCGCAGTTAATCCTGGATTATTACATACCATTTTCCCATGGAAACAGTTGGGGAAATAATTAATTGCTGCTTCCTTTCCAGGCCGTCTGCCATTACTGCTCGATATTGAAAATTCGAATGTTTCTTATGAGACATAGAGATATACAGAAACAGTGAGTAAGACAAAAAAATCAACACACAACAACAAGAAAAAGACAGACAGTGATTCAGACAATACAGAAAAAGGAATTCATTCTTGGCCCAGAGAGAAACTGATCAAGAAGAAGAAGAAGAACACTACATCAATATCAAGTTTCTTCTTCATCTGCTTTTACTCAGGATAACTTCAAAGACAATACATTCATATCAGTCACAAGAAGTTCCTGGAGACTTTCTCTGGACCTGAAATTCTAGGTCTTTGAAGACCTATCACCCTGAAGCAGTGCTCCAGCATTCTTCTGATTCATTGTACATCTCAGGGGGAGCAAAGCTGCTAAACAACAATCCACAAGTCTTCTCATTTGACTTGAGAAAGAGAAGATCTCATCACCCTCTCACTCCACCTTTGTACAGGGTTTTAATTCCCTTCAAAATTATTCTGGTTACAAGTCTCCCTCCAAAAGACTTGAGGGTTTGGTTTTTGGGAACCTGATCAAAACCCCATTGGTGCCAGGACACCTGATCAACCCCTTCCTGCAGTGGATTCCTACCAGGGTGGTAGTAGAGTGGACTACCCAGATTTGGGGAACCACTATAAAAATTCTTGTGTTGTCTGGTTGCTTTCTTTTCCTTTTTGTTTTCTGGCCTTGCTCTGTGAATGTGTTGTGATTAGATAGTTGCTGCATCTTGGTTTATTGTATTTGCTTCCCTGCACACTCACCTAAAATACAACAACAGTTGTAAAAGTTTTAAAATCACCAACATACTCTATTCACCCCCCCTCTAGAGTATATCTGATCTAACTAACACCTTCAGGTGGTATCAAGCATACCTCCTGAACTTTCACTTTTGAAGATCCAGAAACAGCTACTACTGCTAGAATGGCCAGGTTCCAGGAACTTCTAGGTCTTTCTCTGATTAACAAGGCCAAAGCTGAAGGAAAGGATCTCTCTGAATATAATACCATTTCAAAGTACAGGAAAGAGGAACTTAAGAGATTTGATAAAGCTAACAAGATTTTCAATGTGGATGACTACATGAACTTGCACCCAGAAGCAATTGTCCCCAAGGCAACATCTTAGAAAATTATAGGGGCTGCTAGATTGACCATGACCAGTGTGCAAGCTTCAGATCCTAACAGAGAAATAATATTTACAATGCCAGGAGACAAGGGAAAGGATGCAATGCCAAAGGAAAAGAAGCAGAAGAAGTGATTTCGAACTCTCTTTATCTTTCTGCATTATTTATAACTGCTTTATATTTTCTGAACAAAGCTCATGTATATATATATATCTCCTGTATATATTATCTATCTCTGTTTGAACTCTCTTTATGCTTTTTTCTAAATTGACTCCACCCCAACATCAATCTCCACTGCTTGATCTTGCACATATCCCTACACCTCCAGTTTCCCCCACTGACACACATATTCCCTCACCTCCTCAATCCCCTCTTCCCCCACACCTATCCACTATTCCATCCTACACAATACCCACTGAACCACAAATTGCTATCCCTCCATTATCCCCTCCACATATTCTTAATTCCTCCTCTGCTTCTATCGCCTCCACCACTCCTTCTCCACTTCTGGACTCCTCCACCATTCCCTCCATCATCTCTCTTCTGACTCCTCTCATTCAAGCACTCATCACAGAGGCCATTACACCTCTGGTAAATTCCATTAATTCTTTAACTGCACAAATCACAGCCCTTTCTGCTGCCCCCTCTTCATTCAGGGGCTTGACTCCAGGTTCTCCTGAACCCAGACAGGGGGAGATGCTCCATGATGAAGTTGGTGCAGCAGATGCAGAAGTTGATACAAATACAGATACTGCAGATACAGTTTTTGATACTGCAGACACAGTTGATACAGTGCTTGATAATGCAGTTGCAGTTACAGATACAGCAATTGATTTTATTCAATTTATGGACACTGACATTAGCCTTGATGAGTCAGTAGATACAATAACAACTGCTGGTGATTTCCTTATAAATCCCACAGTTAATTTATCTGAGATACTTCATATCTTTGATCCTGTATATATGAAGCTTCCTTCAGTAGAGGTTGCTAAGCCATACTTGGCTATTGTCCAGTATACCTCTCCAGCTAGTCCAGCAGTTGCCAAGCAACTTTGTGACACCTTTGCTGCTCCTACTGCTGTTCCAATTCCTGTGACTATTCCAGTAATCTGCTCTGTCCCAGATTTTGTCATGGATGATTCTCCCATGCCGGATCTGGATGAGCTCATTCTGGCAGACATTGAAGAAGAGAACAAGGCAGCAGCTGAAAGCTCTGTCTCTACTGCTGTTGAACCCTCACCCTCTGAACCTTCTATCCCCCCTCAAGAAAAACCTCTTATCATTCCTGATGCCATTCTGAGGAAGTTGAATGCTCTGTATGACAATCCTCAGAGTTCAGATTCTGGTGATGATGATGATGATGAATCAGATGAGGAGGCTGCTAAAAAGAAAAAGAAGTTGCTCTCTAAGAAAAGGAAGGCTCCTCCTCCTCCTGCTCCCAAGCCTAATCCCACTGCAGACACTCCATACTATATTCTGCACAATGTTGCTCCTTACAAAGGGATGCCTGCATGGATGTGGCTATCAAAGAACCAGAAAAAAGAGAGGAAGAGGAGTAGAAGATACTCTCCTCCCCCAGTTCATAGATACAGAAAGGATCCTCCTCCTCCTCCTCCTCCTCCTCCAGAAGCAGGTGCCTCTGGCTCTGGCTCTCAGAGATCTGCCCATATTCAAACTTATCAGAGACAAACAGTGAGATCTTCTGGTGGTAGTCAGCCAAGGCCACCATCTTCAGGCAGTCAACACCCTCAACAACAACAACAGCAGCACCACCAGGGATCTAAGAAACATGAAGCTGAAAGGCCCTATTCTCCTCCTGAAGATCCAGAAATAGCCAACACAGCCAGAATGGCAAGGTTCCAAGAGATCATTGGCTTATCTCTAATCAACAAAGCTAAAGCTGAAGGCAAGGACACAAGCAGGCTTAACTACTATGTCTCAGTACAGGAGAGATGAGCTAAAGAGATTTGGGAAAGCAAACAAGCTACTCAATGTTGATGAGTACATGCATCTTCACCCAGAAGCAGTTGTCCCCAGAGCCACTTCACTGAACATCATAGGGGCAGCTGACATGACTATGACCAAGGCTCAAGCTTCAGATCCCAATAGGAGAAATCATTTTCAAAAAGCCAGGAGATAAAGCACCAGAAGACAAGCTAAAACAGAAGAAGACAGAGAAGTAATTTTGTGGTTATTTTATTTCTGCTTCTATTTCAGACTATTTCTTGCATTAAAACAAAGCATGTATGTATATATATATCTGATGCATGTGTTGTAAATTCTCTGCCAGATATATCTCTTAATTTTGCTTTGTTTTTCTGTTTATTCTTTGCTTGGAGTCTCTGTTAGTGACCTCACCCAAATAGGGGGAGATTGTTGGATTCCTAGTAGATTTGGGCTAGGTCCACTCACTTAGGATGTGACCCATCTTGTATAGTCTGGGTCAAGTATTTGTCTTAGAGTCCAGGACAATCCTCTATCTCAACTTCAAATGGACCAGCCTTCTTCAAGACCATCAGGAACTCCAGATATATCAGTTTTTCAGACTAAGTGAAATGAGTCCGACGTTCGTCGAACTCAGCTTGACGAAGGGAGTTCTGCGCTCGACGATCGTGAGACAATCCGTAGTGCTGAGCTCGACGAACTATGTTCTTTGCTCGACGAACACCGGGATTCTACCTCAAGCTTTTCAGGACTACTTCAGAATTTCTCTAAGTCCAGCTTCATGCTTCGGTCGACGAATTATATTCTGAGCTCGACGAACTTGGACCTCAAGTTCACAGCTTCTCAGGTCGATGAATGCTAATCTCTACTCGACGATTTTTGTACTCAGAGAATCTGTGTCGACACTTAGGGTTTGTGTCGACACCAGACGATTTGTGTCGACACCAGGATTTCAGTCAACACCAGCTTATGTCGACACCAGAGGATTTGTGTCGACACCAAGATCAATCTGTCGACAACAATTCTGTGTCGACACAGCATTTCAGCAGATGCAGAGTATTTTGTCCAAGTCCAGAACTTTTCTCAGCTCGATGAATTTAGTTCTCTGCTCAACGAATAATGTTTGTCTGATATTGAAGATTGTCTGTTCAACGAATGAAGACTATCATCTCGACAAACTCAGCTCAACTCGACGAACTCAGCTTAGCTCGACGAACTCAGGCTCAGCTCGACGAACTCAAAACTCAGCTCGACGAATTATGTTCTTCGGTCGACGATTCCAGACTAGGTCTTCTTCCGTTCCCGTCTCATTCCATGGCGCTGATTCCTGAACAGTTAATGGCAGTTCTTCACAGAATACTACCGTTAGAATGCGCAGTTAATCCTGGATTATTACATACCATTTTCCCATGGAAACAGTTGGGGAAATAATTAATTGCTGCTTCCTTTCCAGGCCGTCTGCCATTACTGCTCGATATTCAAAATTCGAATGTTTCTTATGAGACATAGAGATATACAGAAACAGTGAGTAAGACAAAAAAAATTCAACACACAACAACAAGAAAAAGACAGACAGTGATTCAGACAATACAGAAAAAGGAATTCATTCTTGGCCCAGAGAGAAACTGATCAAGAAGAAGAAAAAGAAGAACACTACATCAATATCAAGATTCTTCTTCATCTGCTTTTACTCAGGATAACTTCAAAGACAATACATTTATATCAGTCACAAGAAGTTCCTGGAGACTTTCTCTGGACCTGGAATTCTAGGTCTTTGAAGACCTATCACCCTGAAGCAGTGCTCCAGCATTCTTCCTGATTCATTCTACATCTCAGGGGGAGCAAAGCTGCTAAACAACAATCCACAAGTCTTCTCATTTGACTTGAGAAAGAGAAGATCTCATCACCCTCTCACTCCACCTCTGTACAGGGTTTTAATTCCCTTCAAAATTATTCTGGTTGCAAGTCTCCCTCCAAAAGACTTGAGGGTTTGGTTTTTGGGAACCTGATCAAAACCCCATTGGTGCCAGGACACCTGATCAACCCCTTCTTGCAGTGGATTTCTACCAGGGTGGTAGTAGAGTGGACTACCCAGATTTGGGGAACCACTATAAAAATTCTTGTGTTGTCTGGTTGCTTTCTTTTCCTTTTTGTTTTCTGGCCTTGCTCTGTGAATGTGTTGTGATTAGATAGTTGCTGCATCTTGGTTTATTGTATTTGCTTCCCTGCACACTCACCTAAAATACAACAACAGTTGTAAAAGTTTTAAAATCACCAACATACTCTATTCACCCCACCTCTAGAGTATATCTGATCTAACTAACACCTTCAGGTGGTATCAAGCATACCTCCTGAACTTTCACTTTTGAAGATCCAGAAACAGCTACTACTGCTAGAATGGCCAGGTTCCAGGAACTTCTAGGTCTTTCTCTGATTAACAAGGCCAAAGCTGAAGGAAAGGATCCCTCTGAATATAATACCATGTCAAAGTACAGGAAAGAGGAACTTAAGATATTTGATAAAGCTAACAAGATTTTCAATGTGGATGACTACATGAACTTGCACCCAAAAGCAGTTGTCCCCAGGGCTACATCTTTGAAAATTATAGGGGCTGCTAGATTGACCATGACTAGTGTGCAAGCTTCAGATCCTAACAGAGAAATAATATTTACAATGCCAGGAGACAAGGGAAAGGATGCAATGCCAAAGGAAAAGAAGCAGAAGAAGTGATTTTGAACTCTCTTTATCTTTCTGCATTATTTATAACTGCTTTATATTTTCTGAACAAAGCTCATGTATATATATATCTCCTGCATATGTTATCTATCTCTGTTTGAACTCTCTTTATGCTTTTTTCTAAATTGACTCCACCCCAACATCAATCTCCACTGCTTGATCTTGCACATATCCCTACACCTCCAGTTTCCCCCACTGACACACATATTCCCTCACCTCCTCAATCCCCTCTTCCCCCACACCTATCCACTATTTCATCCTACACAATACCCACTGAACCACAAATTGCTATCCCTCCATTATCTCCTCCACATATTCTTAATTCCTCCTCTGCTTCTATCGCCTCCACCACTCCTTCTCCACTTCTGGACTCCTCCACCATTCCCTCCATCATCTCTCTTCTGACTCCTCTCATTCAAGCACTCATCACAGAGGCCATTACACCTCTGGTAAATTCCATTAATTCTTTATCTGCACAAATCACAGCCCTTTCTGCTGCCCCCTCTTCATTCATGGGCCTGGCTCCAGGTTCTCCTGAACCCAGGCAGGGGGAGATGCTCCATGATGAAGCTGGTGCAGCAGATGCAGAAGTTGATATAGTTGATACAGATACAGATACTGCAGATACAGTTTTTGATACTGCAGACACAGTTGATACAGTGCTTGATAATGCAGTTGCAGTTACAGATACATCAATTGATTTTATTCAATTTATGGACACTGACATTAGCCTTGATGAGTCAGTAGATACAATAACAACTACTGGTGATTTCCTTATAAATCCCACAGTTAATTTATCTGAGATACTTCATATCTTTGATCCTATATATATGAAGCTTCCTTCAGTAGAGGTTGCTAAGCCATACTTGGCTATTGTCCAGTATACCTCTCCAGCTAGTCCAGCAGTTGCCAAGCAACTTTGTGACACCTTTGCTGCTCCTACTGCTGTTCCAATTCCTGTGACTATTCCAGTAATCTGCTCTGTCCCATATTTTGTCATGGATGATTCTCCCATGCCGGATCTGGATGAGCTCATTCTGGCAGACATTGAAGAAGAGAACAAGGCAGCAGTTGAAAGCTCTGTCTCTACTGCTGTTGAACCCTCACCCTCTGAACCTTCTATCCCCCCTCAAGAAAAACCTCTTATCATTCCTGATGCCATTCTGAGGAAGTTGAATGCTCTGTATGACAATCCTCAGAGTTCAGATTCTGGTGATGATGATGATGATGAATCAGATGAGGAGGCTGCTAAAAAGAAAAAGAAGTTGCTCTCTAAGAAATGGAAGGCTCCTCCTCCTCCTGCTCCCAAGCCTAATCCCACTGCAGACACACCATACTATATTCTGCACAATGTTGCTCCTTACAAAGGGATGCCTGCATGGAGGTGGCTATCAAAGAACCAGCAAAAAGAGAGGAAGAGGAGTAGAAGATACTCTCCTCCCCCAGTTCATAGATACAGAAAGGATCCTCCTCCTCCTCCTCCTCCAGCAGCAGGTGCCTCTGGCTCTGGCTCTCAGAGATCTGCCCATATTCAAACTTATCAGAGACAAACAGGGAGATCTTCTGGTGGTAGTCAGCCAAGGCCACCATCTTCAGGCAGTCAACACCCTCAACAACAACAGCAGCAGCAGCACCAGGGATCTAAGGAACATGAAGCTGAAAGGCCCTATTCTCCTCCTGAAGATCCAGAAACAGCCAACACAGCCAGAATGGCAAGGTTCCAAGAGATCATTGGCTTATCTCTAATCAACAAAGCTAAAGCTGAAGGCAAGGACACAACAGGCTTAACTACTATGTCTCAGTACAGGAGAGATGAGCTAAAGAGATTTGGGAAAGCAAACAAGCTACTCAATGTTGATGAGTACATGCATCTTCACCCAGAAGCAGTTGTCCCCAGAGCCACTTCACTGAACATCATAGGGGCAGCTGACATGACTATGACCAAGGCTCAAGCTTCAGATCCCAATAGGGAAATCATTTTCAAAAAGCCAGGAGATAAAGCACCAGAAGACAAGCTAAAACAGAAGAAGACAGAGAAGTAATTTTGTGGTTATTTCATTTCTGCTTCTATTTCAGACTATTTCTTGCATTAAAACAAAGCCTGTATGTATATATATATATCTGATGCATGTGTTGTAAATTCTCTGCCAGATATATCTCTTAATTTTGCTTTGTTTTTCTGTTTATTCTTTGCTTGGAGTCTCTGTTAGTGACCTCATCCAAATAGGGGGAGATTGTTGGATCCCTAGTTGATTTGGGCTAGGTCCACTGACTTAGGATGTGACCCATCTTGTATAGTCTGGGTCAAGTTTTTGTCTTAGAGTCCAGGACAGTCCTCTATCTCAACTTCAGATGGACCAGCCTTCTTCAAGACCATCAGGAACTCCAGATCTATCAGTTTTCAGACTAAGTGAAATGAGTCTGACGTTTGTCGAACTCAGCTTGACAAAGGGAGTTCTGCTCTCGACGATCGTGAGACAATCCGTAGTGCTGAGCTCGACGAACTATGTTCTTTGCTCGACGAACACCGGGATTCTACCTCAAGCTTTTCAGGACTACTTCAGAATTTCTCTAAGTCCAGCTTCATGCTTCGGTCGACGAATTATATTCTGAGCTCGACGAACTTGGACCTCAAGTTCACAGCTTCTCAGGTCGATGAATGCTAATCTCTACTCGACGATTTTTGTACTCAGAGAATCTGTGTCGACACTTAGGGTTTGTGTCGACACCAGACGATTTGTGTCGACACTAGGATTTCAGTCGACACCAGCTTATGTCGACACCAGAGGATTTGTGTCGACACCAAGATCAATCTGTCGACAACAATTTGTGTCGACACAGCATTTCAGCAGATGCAGAGTATTTTGTCCAAGTCCAGAACTTTTCTCAGCTCGATGAATTTAGTTCTCTGCTCAACGAATAATGTTTGTCTGATATTGAAGATTGTCTGTTCAACGAATGAAGACTGTCAGCTCGACAAACTCAGCTCAGCTCGACGAACTCAGCTTAGCTCGACGAACTCAGGCTCAGCTCGATGAACTCAAAACTCAGCTCGACGAATTATGTTCTTCGGTCGACGATTCCAGACTAGGTCTTCTTCCGTTCCCGTCTCATTCCATGGCGCTGATTCCTGAACAGTTAATGGCAGTTCTTCACAGAATACTACCGTTAGAATGCGCAGTTAATCCTGGATTATTACATACCATTTTCCCATGGAAACAGTTGGGGAAATAATTAATTGCTGCTTCCTTTCCAGGCCGTCTGCCATTACTGCTCGATATTCAAAATTCGAATGTTTCTTATGAGACATAGAGATATACAGAAACAGTGAGTAAGACAAAAAAAAATTCAACACACAACAACAAGAAAAAGACAGACAGTGATTCAGACAATACAAAAAAAGGAATTCATTCTTGGCCCAGAGAGAAACTGATCAAGAAGAAGAAGAAGAAGAACACTACATCAATATCAAGAGTCTTCTTCATCTGCTTTTACTCAGGATAACTTCAAAGACAATACATTCATATCAGTCACAAGAAGTTCCTGGAGACTTTCTCTGGACCTGGAATTCTAGGTCTTTGAAGACCTATCACCCTGAAGCAGTGCTCCAGCATTCTTCCTGATTCATTCTACATCTCAGGGGGAGCAAAGCTGCTAAACAACAATCCACAAGTCTTCTCATTTGACTTGAGAAAGAGAAGATCTCATCACCCTCTCACTCCACCTCTGTACAGGGTTTTAATTCCCTTCAAAATTATTCTGGTTGCAAGTCTCCCTCCAAAAGACTTGAGGGTTTGGTTTTTGGGAACCTGATCAAAACCCCATTGGTGCCAGGACACCTGATCAACCCCTTCCTGCAGTGGATTCCTACCAGGGTGGTAGAAGAGTGGACTACCCAGATTTGGGGAACCACTATAAAAATTCTTGTGTCGTCTGGTTGCTTTCTTTTCCTTTTTGTTTTTTGGCCTTGCTCTGTGAATGTGTTGTGATTAGATAGTTGCTTCATCTTGGTTTATTGTATTTGCTTCCCTGCACACTCACCTAAAATACAACAACAGTTGTAAAAGTTTTAAATTCACCAACATACTCTATTCACCCCCCTCTAGAGTATATCTGATCTAACTAACACCTTCAGGTGGTATCAAGCATACCTCCTGAACTTTCACTTTTGAAGATCCAGAAACAGCTACTACTGCTAGAATGGCCAGGTTCCAGGAACTTCTAGGTCTTTCTCTGATTAACAAGGCCAAAGCTGAAGGAAAGGATCCCTCTGAATATAATACCATGTTAAAGTACAGGAAAGAGGAACTTAAGAGATTTGATAAAGCTAACAAGATTTTCAATGTGGATGACTACATGAACTTGCACATAGAAGCAGTTGTCCCCAGGGCTACATCTTTGAAAATTATAGGGGCTGCTAGATTGACCATGACCAGTGTGCAAGCTTCAGATCCTAACAGAGAAATAATATTTACAATGCCAGGAGACAAGAGAAAGGATGCAATGCCAAAGGAAAAGAAGCAGAAGAAGTGATTTTGAACTCTCTTTATCTTTCTGCATTATTTATAACTGCTTTATATTTTCTGAACAAAGCTCATGTATATATATATATCTCCTGCATATGTTATCTATCTCTGTCTGATATATGCTTTTTTCTACTTTGTTTTTTTTCAGTTTAAGTGTGAGTCTGTGGTTAGTAACCTCACCCAAATAGGGGGAGATTGTTGGATCCCTAGTTTGATTTGGGCTAGGTTCACTAACTTAGGATCTTGTGACCCACAATGTATAGCCAGGGTCATAGTTGTGTCCTAGAGTCTAGGCAAAGTCCTTAGAGTCAACATCACATGGACCAGCTACGAACAAGACTACCAGAGACTCAAGACTTAGAAGATTTCAAGACTCTGTTAAGTGAGTTCGACGTTCGTCGAACTCAGGTCGACGATAGTCGTGCTCAGCTCGACGATTTCAGAGTAAAATCTCTGAGCTAAGCTCGACGAACTTGGTACTTAGGCCGACGAAAATTTGGACACTACAACAACACTTCAAGTTCAGAAAACATCAAGAAATTCTAAGTCCTTAGTATCAGACTTTGGTCGACAAACTTAGTTCTCAGCTCGACGAACTCTATTCTTTGGTCGACGAATCTTTGGACTACTACAACATTCTGTCAAGACTATGTTCTCTCGTCTCAGGTCGACGAACTCAGTTCTCGGCCCGACGAATTCTGGATTATCTACTTCAACAACTTAGAACTAGAAGACTTATGTCGACACTCAGAGTATATGTCGAAACCAACTGAGTCGACACTAGAAGAACTTGTGTCGACACCCAGATCATCAGTCGACACTTTGGAAAGGTTATGTCGACACCACACAGAATATTTGATAACTCCAGAAACTCAGCTCGACGAACTTCAGACACAGAATAGGCAAAAGAGACAGCAGTTCAGTTTCCAGCTCGACGATCATGGAACTCAGCTCGACGAACAGAAGTCGTCTGGTCGACGAACACAACATCTCAGCTTGACGAACTGTAGACTCAGTTCGACGATTTCTGTCATTTGTTCGACGATTCCAAACTAAGTCATTTTCAACCCTGTCCCCATTATTACTGCAATGATTCTTTGGTAATCAATGCTCTAACATTCTCTGAATATAACAGTTAGAGGAGCATTGATTGGGATATTCTCCAGGATTATTGCTTGCCATTTTTCCACGGGACAGTTGGGGAAATTATTCAATGCTGCTTATTCTCTAGGCCGTCAGCATTGAATAAAGAAGGAATTCAAAATTCGAAAGACTAATTTCCCCAGGAAAATATAAAAAGAGATTTTTTTCTCTTTTCTTTGATACATAGACAGATAGAAAGAAAGTGAAAAAATATCCCGAGAGAAGATTACTGAATTAGACGAGAAAAACTCAACCCGCCTGCTCTCAGTCTGACACAAGATTTCTGATACTGAAGAAGAAGAGCAATCATTCAAATATCAAGAGTCTTCATTCTTCAAACTCTCCGGACACTTCACAGGACAACAAATCTTCCATCTGTCAAAGAAGTTCTTGAAGATCTCTCTGATCAAGGCTGAAAGCTTGAAGGCCTATCACCCTGTGCAAAGTTCCAGTTCTCCTGAACACTTCTACATCTCAGGGGGAGCTTTGACAACATCACTGAATCCACATAGTCTTCTCATTATGATTGAGAAAAGAAGACTTTCATCACTCTCTCATCCCCACCTCTATAAAGGGTTGTCATCTCCCTTCAAAAGTGATTCCTGCTTACAAGTCACCTGATCAAAAGAATTGAGGATTTGGTTTTTGAGCACCTGATCAAAAGCTCATTACTATCAGGCACCTGATCAAAAACCTGAGTGGATTCCTACCAGGGTGGTAGAAGAGTGGATGTACCCAGGTTGGGGAACCATTATAAAATGTCTTGTGTCGTCTGGTTGCCCCTTTTCTTTTTGTTCTTGTTGTGCTTGTGTTTTTAGGACTGCTGTGTGCTTATTTATTTTGTTTTAATTCAGCACCTTTTAATTACAACAGAAGCTGTAATAGTTTTATAAGCACCTACAAATACTCTATTCACCCCCTTTAGAGTATATTAGATCTAACACATCACTTTCACAAGTAAAATTCATCGAGTGATCTAAGTGAATTCGTCGAATACTCTCAAGTGATCTAAGTGAATTAGTCGAATGGTCTTGAGTGATCTAAGTGAATTCGTCGAATGGTCTCGAGTGATCTAAGTGAATTCATTGTATGGTCTCATGTCATCTAAGTGATTTCGTCGAATGGACTTTAGTAATCTAAGTGAATTCGTCGAATGGTCTCGAGTAATTCATCGAATGGTCTCGAGTGATCTAAGTGAATTCATCGAATGGTCTCAAGTGATCCAAGTGAATTCGTAGAGTGATCAAGATGAATTCATCGAGTGGTCAAGATGAATTCGTCGAGTGGTCTCGATGATTAATCGAGTGGTCTGGACGATTCATCGAGTGTTCTGGATGAACACGTGTCTTCTGGCCCTTAGGTAGCTAAGTACGGTGGGACCTTACCATAAATTAAGAGTTAGTGTTGATCTTGGTCATCAATTATAATTAGGCTAGATCATATGGCTAGGGTTCCATCCCATCTAGGTTTTGAAGTAAGGATTAGAGACAGATTTGGACAATCTTTTCGCTGTTCTTGCTCTCCGCCCGAGACGAAGGTAGTAGTAGGAGCGAAAATCTGTAGAGCTTTTTTGGTGGGATCGAACCCACAAACGTAAGTGGAAGCTGTTGGGTTCATTAACCACAATGTCCTAAATTTGAAGAAGTCCCACAAGTCAATAATATACACAAACTCATATTTGATATATGTCTAAGTTAACATATGCAGGGTATTGGGAATTATGTGATTGGGCAGACTGTGAGTACCAGAAGTATGGCTGGAAAGAAGTCAGAATGGTCAAGGAAGACAAGAAATTGATTAAGTACAAATACATTGAGTGACTACACATCACTCAATGCCAAAGGCCAAAAAGAGTTGTTAGTTTAACTCTCACTCAAAGCATCACTGAGACGCACGGAAATCTGACTAAGTACAAAAGCGTTGAGTGAAGGACTTACACTCAACGCCTTCTCAATGTAATTTGTCTAAGTACAAAAGAGTCGAGTGAAGGACTTACACTCGACTCCATATTAGTAAAAGGTGTTAAAGGACAAATGTGTCGAGTGAAGAACCTTCACTCAACGTCTCAGCGTTAAGCAGAATTTGGCTAAGTATTAAAGCATTGAGTGAAGGTCATTCACTCAACGCTTCTGGAGTTAACTATCAAAGTTCTAGTTCATCAAGACATATGAGATCTCTCAGCGCCTGTAGAAATTTAGAAATTATTCTAAGTCCATTAGCGTTGTGTCAAGTTTACTGACGCCATCCTTAATTCAAATTAACGCAAATTATGTGCTAAAAGACAGAGACTGTCGTATTGATCGGACAACGATATCCTGGGATGAATCAACCATTAAAGCCGGTCATGCCACGTACTAAAGAGGGATTTAACTGTTGCTGATGTCGAGATATAAAAGGGAAGTGGGTGACATTTTTACGGAAATTTTTTTTCCCAAGATCTTTTGCCAATCTTTCAAACCCTAATTTCGCAAAAGTTGGCTAGCAGAGAAAATATAATTTCTTGATGTCTTCAAGCCTGCTATATAGAACTATTATCTTTCTCAAGCTTAAAGAAGAAGAAGAGCTTTGCAAGGATTCAACACAGTACATGATGAACCAAATATGAAGAACCATCTTCTTGTAGTTGTACTGAAGAAGGTTGTCTGTTGATTCAGCCAAAGAAGAAGATTTAGAAATTTTCTTTTGAGTCAGATTTCACAAAACTTTTCCTATCTTGTAGGGTGTCACTGAGATCTGAGTGTAGGCCTTTATTATAAAGGTTGAGTGTAGTACTGTGAGCAGTCTGAGTTATAGGAGTGTGAAGCACTCTGATTTGTAGGGTTCTAGGAAGGATCTGAGGTAAGGCCTGTGCTTGAGGTTGGATCTTTGTGAAGATCTGAGGTAGGACACCAGCTGGGTCTCTAAGTTATAAGAGTTGGAAGACTCTGAGTTGTAGGGCTATCAATCCTGAGGTAGGAGACTGGTGATTGTCTTTGAGGTAGGACTGTGAGCAGTCTGATCTGTAGGAGTGGAAAACACTATGAGTTGTAAGATTCAGGGAGGGATCTAAGGTGTAAGATCTATTTAATCTAAGTACTGGAGGAGTTTGCTGAATCTAGCTCACTGTTAAATAGGTGAAGGGAGAAAGTGGTTGTACCCTAGATAGGGGAACCACTATAAATCTTGTGTGTTGTATTTTTTTCTTGAAAGTTAACCATATAACATAAACACATAATAAGATAAATGTTTAAAAGAGAGAAAAGATTCAAAAGAAACATATTCACCCCCCCCTCCCGTCTAGGTGTTTAGATACCCTTAAAAATACTTTCAAGTGGTATCAGAGGGAGGTTGTTCAATAAATACCTAACAGTCTAAACAAGATCTCCAAGGGTAGAAGAAGTATATCATCATGACTTCTGGTGAGAATCATAAAGACCTCAGTTCCATGAATCTTTCATTATGTAGAAAAGAAAAGTTTGGAATATAGAAGGAAAAGGTGAGGCTATTCATGGAAGCCTCAGACCCTAGGATCTTCATTACAGTAGAAGAGGGACCTTTCATTCCTATGAAGGTCTCAACTATTGATGCCAACATAAAGACTCCAAAGAAATATTCAGAAATGACAAAAGATGAGGTGGTACTAGCCACTATGGACAAGAGGACCCAGAACATCATAGCGAGTGTCATTGATGAATCAACCTTTCAGAATCTTGTTCAGTACAAGACTACAAAGGAGATGTGAGACTCTCTGGTAGTCTACATGGAGGGGACTGAGGAAGTAAGGCATGACAGGAAATCCCTTCATAACCAGCAGTATGAGGCCTTTAAACAAGGCAAGAAAGATTCTATAGCAGAGTACTATGAGAAGTTCTTCAAGATTGTGAACAATCTGATAACTTATGTCATACAATTCTCTAATTATGAGGTAAATGATAATTTCCTGAGATCACTCAACAAAGTGTGGGACATCAAGATCAGTGTTGTAAAGGAGGTAGGCAACTTGGCCAGCACATTGCCACAGAATCTGTTTGGCAAGAAGTTGTCACATTAACTTCAGCTGAACTACAGAAAGGCTGAAGAGGATGTACTAAGTATCTCAACAAAGAAAAGGCTATGAATTTCAAAGCTGAAACATCCAGGAAGAGCAGGGAGAAGTCTCCTTTCCCCCCCAAGAAGGGCTATTGAGTCAGAAAGTTCAGATCCAGCACGTACATTAGGAGAAGAACTGCCTGGTGGAGAACTAACCTTGTTGTCCAAGCAGTTCAAAAAGATGCTGAGCAGAAGAAGGCAGTGGAATAATAAGGTCTCATCGAGTTCTAGCTCAAGTAATCCACAAGCCAACTTGGAAAAGTCCATAAAAGACCCCTCTGGGGACAGGTATGAATCTAAATAGAAAAAACAATTTAAAACAGATGTGATTTATTACTACTGCAACGGGTCAGGACATGTCATTGCTAACTATCCTGTTAAAAGGAAATAGAGCAGGTGGTCTGATGGTAAGAGATATCATTAATACAAAAAGATGGACAAGTGCTTCTTAGCTAAGAAAAGGTCATGCTTGTCAGAAAGTGATTATGAGAATTCAGAATCAAAAGATGAAGAGTCCTATATTATTCTAATCTCCATAGAAGAGGATGCTGATCATCCTACTGCCAAGGTGGTCATAAGGGCACCACTGTCCTCAATTGACAGTGACTGTGAAGATGAAGAAGATTACAGCCACATGGCCACTACTGAAAAAATCATGATAATTCTGACCTTGATCTGGTAATCTCTCACTCAATCTCTCCTACTTATTCTGATTATGAGATTGACCCAGATTCTTAGGCATCCTCTTCATCCAATGATGAGGATTGATTAGGACATGATGAGGATGTAAATCAATTGATTGACAGTTATGGTGCTCTCCTGGAAGCTCTAAAGAAGACCAAGAAGCTTGTCAACTGGCAAGCTGAAGAGATTGTTTCTCTACAACAAGCTAATCCATGCAATCTGAGTCAGCTTCACTGCTAGCTCAGATGAGCAAAGAAATTAGTCAGCTGAAAACAATCACTATTATGCAAGTGGGCACCATAAGACAGAAAAGCAAGATCATTAAGGATCTTGAAGAGAAGCTCCTCAAAGAGAGGATGTTAATGAAGAAATTTTCTAAGCCTAAGATAGTACTGCCACTTATAGACCTATTCTCCTCTCAAAATAATAAGAGGGGATTGGGTTTCAAGTGGAATGTTGGAGCTGCTCATTCCAAAAGGAAAAAAGCAAGGCTCCAGTAGTGCCTCAACCCACCTTTCAGAAGGTAGTTTTCCCTTTTAATAGGTATGACCACGATAGCTTGTATGGTCACTGGAAGAATGGAAAATCTTCTTGTAAGAACAATAGTGCACCTTATAATAGGAGCAGAAAGGGCATGGGATTGAGTGCCTTGAAGACTCCTCATGAAGAAATCCAAATAGCCCACCATAGACCATTTGTGTTTGGTGCCCCAACACCCACACTCAAGGATAAGGCAATGGCCTCCTCCCAAAATTTTTCAATAGTGAATGAGGTTGTGAGCAAGACTGCACTCAAGTCTCACTTAGCAATTTTTGATGTCATCAACACCTTATCAGCTGCAAAGCAGGTACATATTACTGTCAGACAGAATCAGCTAAGAGAGACAACTTGCAGGCCTATATTCATCCAGATTATAACTGAGAGAAATAGGAAGAAGGTTGTGGTTCTCCCTGCTGAACAAAAAAAATTTGATGGTTCACACACATCTAACGCTCTTCAAAAGAGGAGATACAATATACATGAGTGCTGGTGCCATGGCAAAGTGGGACATTTTGTCATTGACTGTTGGCATAACCCTAGTGTGTCAAGTGTAAAGAGAAGCCTTCCTGTCAAGGCTGCAGCTGGGAGAAAAATTCCTATTTATGCTAACAAGAACCAATGACCCAAATTCCTTTCGGTACCTAAGGTAAATTAATTATTTGATTGTAGGTTAGTCCAAGTACCCATCAAATGCCTATCTGGTACTTAGATAGTGGATGTTCTAGACACATGACTGGAACAAGGAACCATCTGAAGGATTTCACTCTAGTAAGGAATGGACCCAATGTCAAATTTGGCGGTTCAGACAGAGGAGTTACTAAATGCTATACAAATTAGAAAGACTCCTACTATATGCAATTGCACAAAAGGCTTGCTCACTTGAACTACAAGGCTATCAGCAAGCTCTTCAGTGAAGGGTTGGTCAGAAATAGACCCAACTTGAAATGCATTAAAGTGGGCATTTGTTCTCCATGCCAAAAGGGCAAGCATATAAAGGCTTCTTTTAAAAGCATTAGGTCCAAGGATTCAGATAGGTGTATCTACCTCCTGCATATGGATTTATTTGGTTCTATGCCAATTCATAATATAGCTTTGTGACATTGATCAAGCAGATTCAGAATGAAAATGGTTGCACTATAGCTAAAATCAGAAGTGACCATGGCAGAGAATTTCAGTCTGAAAGCATGACAAAATTCTACAAAGACCAATGTATCTTTCAAAAAATTTCTTCTCCAAAAACATCCAAGCAAAATGATATTGTTGAGAGGAAGAATAGAACTCTCATAGAGACTGGGAGGACTCTGCTAAGTGACACTTTTCTCCCAGAATATTTATGGGCAAAGACAGTGAATACAACCTATCATGTCCAAAGTAGGGCCTTTATCAATAAGTATCACAATAAGACTCCATATGAGCTTATGAAAGGCAGAAAACAAAATCTAGCCTATTTTATTATTTTTGGAAGCAAGTACTTTGTGCTGAATAATCAGAAGTCCTACTTGACATTGTTTGGTGAAAAATCCTATGAGGATATTTTTGTTTGGTATAGCACACACAACAAAGCCTATATGATCTACAACTTGAAAAATCAGGTTGTAGAAGAGCCTATTAATGTTGTTTTTGATGAAACTTCAATGATTCACAATGAGTTGCCAAACTCTTATAGTGCTGAAGGTGTAGAATTAAGAATGGACAAACAAAGTATTGATGTCACACTTCTAATTGAATAAGAAAAGGACGTGTGCTTATCCCAGAAGAAGGTCTAGGTGAAATGCAAAGAGCAGATGAACTTCAGGACACTGAAGATGAAGTTCAAGAAGCTAAAGTGAGGATGCTAGCCGCCATCAGACACTTAAGAGAATATCCCAAAGATTTGGTTTTTGGGGATACAGGCCAGGATATAACCACAAGGAGCAAAAATCACAACAGTGCTATGTATTCAATCTTTCTGTCTCAGATAGAACCCAAAAAGTTTGAAGAAACCAACATAGACCCATTCTGGATAATGGTTATATAATAAGAGTTGAACCATTTCAAAAGATATAATGTCTAAAAGTTGGTTCCCAGACCTGAAGGACATAACATCATAGGAACCAAATGGATATACAAAAATAAACTAGATGAGAATGGTGTTATAATCAAGAACAAAGCTAGACTGGTTACTAAAGGATACATGCAAGAGGAAGTTTTTGACTTTGATCAAACCTTTGTACCAGTAGCTAGACTTGAACACATAAGGTTATTCCTTGCATGTGCTGCTTACAAAGTATTTACGGTCTAATAAATGGATATAAAGTCAGTTTTCCTGAATGGTGACCTAAAAGAGGATGTCTATGTTGAGAAACCATCAGGTTTTATCAATCCTTCTATTCCTAACCATGTATTTCACTTAATAAAGACTTTATATGTGTTGAAAGAGGCCCCAAGGGCATGGTATGAAACCCTGTCTAGCTTTCTCATTGAGAACAAATTCTCAAGTATTTCTTGGGACTCCAAGTTAAACAGTCTGAGGATTGCTTATTCATCTCTCAGTCTAAGTTCACCAGGGAGTTAATCAAGAAATTTGGAATGGAGAGTGCCTCCACCATGAAAACTCCTATGGGGTCAAGGATGTCTATAGATTAGGATGAGAATGGGAAACCAATTGATGAAACCTTGTATAGAGGCATAATTGGCTCCATCCTTTATCTGACTGCTAGTGGGTCAGAAATTATATTTGCTACATGTGTTTATGCTAGGTACCAGGCTTGCCCTAAAGAATCTCACTATACTGCAGCAAAGAGGATTCTGAGATATCTCAAGGGCACACCTGATCTTGGTCTTTGGTACCCTAGGAATAATGACTTTGAACTAATAGGTTACTCAGATACAGATTTTGCAGGATGCAAAGAAAATAGGAAAAGTACTTCTAGTACCTGTTAATTTCTAGGGAGAAGGCTGGTGTTCTTGAGCAACAAAAAGTAAACTAGTGTAGTTATCTCCATAGCTGAATCTGAATATATTTCAGCAGGGAGTTGTTGTGCACAACTCTTGTAGATACAACATCAACTTCAGGACTACAACTTCCAACTAAGTAAAACACCAATGTTCTGTGATTACTCAAGTGCTATTTCAATAGCTAAAAATCTTGTATCACATAGTAGGAGCAAGCATATTAAAATTAGATGTCACTTCATAAGAGAGAATGTTGAGAAAGAAGATATTAGCCTTGAGTTTGTCCTTACTGACAAACAAGTGACTCACATCTTTACAAAGCCTCTTGATGAAGCCAAGTTCAACAGTTTCATGTTTGAATTAGGAATGTTGAACTTGAAGTAGTTTTTTCCTTGTAAAGCATTTCTATTATATATGTGTGCATTTGGAGGCTAACCTTTTGCACGAGAATATAAAGGAGAAAAAGATTAACCATGTGACACCCCCCATCCGTCATGTAAGATATAACAAAAGGTCCAATCGGGGCCCCACGCCATATTTTACGGACAGTTAGTGGAGTTACGTATAGAGACCATAATCCATTTACGCATCCAAACTCAGAGTGCATACTAGCGAAAGATATGTTAAAATTATAGCAAGAACCCAGCCATACGAATGTCCATTAAAGCCAGCTAGAATGATAAGATAAATACACAAATAGCTATGTTATTACAAAGTTTCCACAAATAGTAATGTTTTACATACTTCGGCACACAGGCCGACCACAAATGAAATAGTCAACAGTAAAGACAATTGCACTTTGGCCTTCAAGAGCCGGCATAGAAACCATGGGCTTCAACACTCTACTTTCGCTCGGCTTAGCTGCACCTGCACGAAAGCAATCCACCCCAATGGTGGAAAACATAGCAATGGTCAACATTAGCTGATCAAATTATAATGACCCCACCCCACACTCTAGGTGGCGGTGCTCCTTCCGTGCAAGCATTTAGTATAGATATATAAAGGTAATCAGAACGTGCAATTTAAGAACCATTCAACACAAATGTTGGCACGACCGACCATACGCCCCGTACACTCAGGGCACATTAACGGTGTGCTGAGATTCCAGCCTCACCTCCGTCTTCGAGACGGTATCTTTGAGCATTTCCCGTCTTTCCGGCCCATAGCCTGTGACTCAATTCCTCCCATGCTGCGACAAAGTCAAGGCACTCACTAGCTTTGGATCCATGCCACTTACTCACTCCAAGTCGATCTTCATAGGGTGGGTACAAGTTAGCCACATCCCATTGTTCAAACCGCCAGGCTCGCAAGCCACGACATGGGTCAGCCTCCCCTTTCCCAATCACACAATTCATAACCATGTTATGTCCAAGGCTGGCTCTCACGGCCGCCATAACAGAGGAATTTAAGCTCACGGCTCAACATACAGGCCCCCAGGTCTCCAAGAGACATGCCTCACAAAAATAGCGCTCACTGGGAGATACCACCAGCGGTAGCGCTACCACCGCATGGTAGGGGATAGAATATCGATTCTTCCCCTCCAAACAGGTGTTTTCCTGGAGTCCTATTACAATACTCTCTCTTCAGCAGACTACAGAACCCGCGACTATGAAATTTACACGAAACTATGGAGTCTTCTCCGACACACAAAAACAATCATCACTAATCCAGACCAGCCTGTCTGAATGGTCTTCATATAGCATGTCTATTCCGTACTTCGATTCCGAACTCTAAATGCAAAGAATACAGGGATACATAGATCAACCCATCGGGAGAATCACTTCCATGAGTTTGTGGAGCATCTTCCCTCACATGCCAAAACAAAGGACTTCACATGCCCAAGGAGGAAGATTGTTACCCTTGACGTTCGTTTCGGTGCCATGGGAGAGAATCTAGTCAGATGAAAATGACTGAAATGGATTTGCCTCCGCGGATATGAACTCGGTTTGAGATTCAGAGATCCTAAACTTCAACGGCCACGGGATCTCCTTCCTCTAACTCTCCTCCGCTCTTATCTCACGCTGCTGACTAGAAGGAGAAAGCGACGAGAGAAAGAAATGAATTGAAACGTAACTTCCCTGGCCTTAAACTGAGCCACCGCCACGCAATAACTATCTACCACCGTGCAGTACCTCAAACGTCAGCTTGTTTCGCAAGCCCATTTCCCAAATCCTCCAATCACAGTCTGACATGTGGCCACATCATACTTGTCCTACTACCTCCATGCGGTACCGCACTACCATATCGCAATAGGCGATGCATCACATCATAGTGATATTTCGACGAACAACCACTACCGCTTTGAGATACCATTACCGTCACGCGGTATCCCCCCAAGAGCTCCGCAAAGTGAAATGGCCACGCTACCGCCAGCGGTATTACTACTGCTGCGTGGTAGCTTCCCAAAAGCTCTTCCAGTAAACCTACCAGGTTATCGCGGCATGGTACCTCACTATCGCCATGCGGTAACTCGCAGAGAGCGATCCCGCAACCATACGCCACACTACTGTCGGTGATAAACATACTTTCAGGCGGTAGTTCACAAAGTCAAACTCTGGCTATGGAAAATTTGGGGCGCTGCAAATCTCCCCCACTTAAAGAAATTTTGTCCCGAAATTACGCCTTGCAAGAAATCATAGAAGTAACAATATTACAATGTCTACCTCAAAGAAATAGCTTGGGGAACTCCGCTCTTATGATTTACCCCCACTCCTATGATAGTTCCTCACGATCATAGTTGTCCTAACGGACCTTGACCATCCTGATCGACTTATTCTGCAGCTGCTTGACCTCCACGTCTTCGATTTGAATGGGCTTGACCTTCATTGTCAACGCACTATCCACAGGTACCTGATCCATAGCAACAACTTGCGTAGGCTCTTGCACCGCCTTCCACAATACTGATGTATGGAATATATCGTACAGACCACTTAGTTCCGTTGAAAGCTTCAATTGATATGGGGCTTCACTAATGTGCTCCAGTACCTCAAACGACCCAAGGTACCTCAGACTTAGCTTTTTCAAGAGTCGAATCCTTGATACGCACTTGAACGGTTTGATCTTCGGATAAATCTAATCGCCCATGGCGAACTCAACATTTTTTTGCTTGCCATTATAATACTTAGCATGCCTATCCCGAGTGATCAGCAATCGCTCCCGAATTATACGAATAGTCAAAGTAGCGTCCCCGACTTCCTTACGTTTAAACAACTTTGACTCGCCCGTCTCCAACCAAGCCAAGGGAGTACAACACTTTCTACCATAGAGGGCCTCGAAGGGCGTCATCTGAATACTTGCATGGTAGCTATTGTTGTGGGCAAACTCAATCATAAATAGGTGGTCCTCCCACTGCTTCCCGAAATCTAGGGCGCACATACAAAGAATATCCTCCATCGCCCTGTTTAACCTCTCGGTCTGACCATCCATCTGTGGATGAAAGGTCGTACTGAACGTCAGTTTGGTACCTAATAGCTGATGGATAATCCTCCAATCGTTAGACGCGAAACGCCCATCTCAGGCACTAACAATGCTACAGGGCACACTGTGCAATCGTACGATATTGTCAACATAAAGCTTTGCCAGCTTTTCCACTGAATCATCCTTCCTATTCGAAATGAAGTGTGACACCTTCGTTAATCGATCAACGATCACCCAGACGACATCGTTCCCCTTCTGATATCTCGGCAAGCCGTGCATGAAATCCATAGATATATCATCGAACTTCCACTCTAGTATAGACAATGACTTCAGAAATCCACCGAGATTCTGACATTCGGACTTTACTGGGGCACAGATCTGACACTTTGCCACACATAGAGCTATGTACTTTTTCAATCCTGGCCACCAGAATAACTTTTTCATGTCCTTGAACATCTTTGTGCTCCCCGGGTGGATTGAGTACTTCGTAAAATGTGCCTCGTATATCAACTCCTCCTGTGATTTGTCCACATTTGGGACGCGCAATCGACCGTTCTTCCGTAAAAGTCCATCACTTATAGTAAACTAAGCATTTGACCCATCCAAATACTCTGCCAAGTAGCACTTCATACTGTCATCCAGCTCCAGCGCTTGACAAATCCGATCTGCGACGTCATACTGCACCTTCATCCAGTTCAAACATGCTTCAGCACTAGACCTCCTATCCACACAAGAGATCTCTAAGGCCTCCAAATCACGAATAAGACGCTCGTCGTGCATCTGTATCCAGTTGGCCTGCACGGGAATCCTATGACTTAGCCCATCCGCAACAGCATTTCCCTTGCCAGGAACTTATTGTATATTTAAGGTGTAGTCCCCAAGGAACTCCATCCACCTCCACTGGCACATATTCAGGTCCTTCTGATCTTAAAGATATTTCAGGACCTTATGGTCTATAAAGATATCGACCTTTACGCCATAAAGGTAGTGCCTCCAAAGCTTCAGAATGAATATCACGGTCGCTAACTCCAAATCATGGACCAGATAATTCCTCTCATGCACCTTCAATTAACGCGAGCCATACGCTATCACCATCCCGTGTTGAAGTAAAATGTAGCCTAAGCCACTCCCTGAGGCGTCACTGTAGATTTCATAGCCCTCTGAAACACATGGCGAGCGCAAAAGAGGCGTTGTGGTCAGACGAATTTTAAATTCTTCAAAAGCTTGCATGCACACTGGCGACTAAATAAACTTCTGATCATTCCTTATCAAGGCAGTGAGGGGTAATGCTATCCGCTGGAAGTTCTCTTCGAACTGCCTGTAGTAGCCGAAAAGCCCTAGAAAACTCTGGTCTTTCGCCACAGTAGACAATACAGGCCACTCCCGTATCACAACAATCTTCATCAAATCTAACGCAACTCTCTCTTACTAACTATGCGACCAAGGAATGTTACTAAAGATAGCCAAAACTCACACTTAGAGAACTTGGCGTATATCTGACTCCTCCTTGGGGTCTCCAAAATAGTGTGTAAATGATCTGCATGCTCTTCCTTAGACTGAGAGTACACCAGGATATCGTCAATGAAGACTATAACAAACTGGTCAAGTACTCTCTGAACGTCCGGTTCATCAGGTCCATAAACATGGATGACGCATTCGTCATCCCAAATGGCATGACAGTGCACTCATAATGCCCATATAGTGTACTGAATGTCGTCTTAGGAATGTCAATTTCCCTGATTCTCAACTGATAATATCCAGATTTCAGATCCAGCTTCGAGTACACAGTCGATCCAACTAGCTGGTCGAACAGATCATCGATCCTTAGAATCGGGTACTTATTATTCTCTGTCAGCTTGTTCAACTCCCGATAATCGATGCACAACCGTAGACTTCCGTCCTTCTTCTTCACAAAAAGAACCGGTGCGCTCCAAGGTGACGAACTTGGATGCATATAACCTTGCTCTAGCAGTTCTTAGAGCTACACTTTCAATTCCGCCATCTCCATCAGTGCTAAGTGGCACGAATATTCCGACACAGGTTTGGCACTTGGCACCAGCTCGATGGTGAAATCGATCTTTCTTTGAGGTGGAGCTCAAGGGAGATCTTCGGGAAAAACGTCAGCAAACTCTTATACCACAGGAATACTAATCAAACCAGGCTTGGTCTTCTTAGCCTCTAATAGGGTGAAGAATTACTTCGCACTATCACGAACTGCTTTTAGTACTTGGAGAGCAGACATCAGCGTCTCGCTCGATCCCTTCATACCAGAGATAGTAGTTTCATGACCTGTATTCAGACCCAGTTTGACCATCTTGAGTCTGTAATCGATGTATTCACATTGCTATGAGAGCCAATCCATGCCAAAGATCACATCAAACTCTACTATCGATAGTAGTTACGCTTCCAAGTCAAACTCTTGACTACCTATCCACAGATACGAACTCAGCTTGCGATTCAGAGCTCTGAAACTCCAACGGTGATGGGATCTCCTTCCTCTAACTCCCCTCTGCTCTCCTCTCACGCTGCTGACCAGAAGGAGGAAGCCACGAGAGAAAAAATGAATGGAAACGTAACTTCCCTGGCCTTAAACCGAGCTACCGCCGCACGGTAACTAGCTACCGTCATGCGGTACCTCAAACATCGGCATGTTTCATAAGCCCACAGCCCAAATCCTCCATTGAAGGTCCAATACGTGGCCACGTTGTACCTGTCCAGCTACCGCCATGTAGTACCTCACTACTGTAGCGCATTATATGATGTGTCACATTAGTGTTCCATTTTGATGATCGGCCACCACCGCTCCACAGTACCATTACCTCCACGTGGTATCCCCATGAGAGCTCATCCAAGTGTAATGGCCACTCTACCTCAAGCGGTATTACTACCACTACGCGGTAGCTTACCAAAGGCTCTTCCACTAAATCTGTCAAGTTATTGTGGCGTGGTACCTCACTATCGCCGCGCGGTAACTCGCAGAGAGCGAGCTTGCAACCACACGCAACACTACCGCCGAAGATAACCATACCGTCGGGCCGTAGTTCACAGAGTCAAACTCTTGCTATGGGAAATTTGGGGCGTTACAAACTAACCATGCATTGAGTTCTTTGAGTCAACACCGGGCTTCGAGTGCGTCGAGTGCACTCGACACATACACTCTAACGGGCTGAACAACCTTCAAATCTATCTGATTAAATCACAGTCGTCCATTTAAAGTGTAAATCACTACAATGTACATGCCTCTCCACCTTCTTGAATAGGGTAGGTTATAAATAGAAATCGTGCCTAGAATTAACACTTTCATTTTATTGCCCTTCCAAATTACTCTATCTCGTACCCCAGATTTCATGCATCAACTTTTCCTCCTCGATCAATCTCTCAAGTTCAATGGCTCCCAAGTGTGCCGAATTTTTGTTTGAGGGCAGTGAAGTCATTCGAAATGGATTTCGTGATGCTCCTGAATAAATCTTATCCATCATCCACCTTCTAACAGTCGCAGAACTGGAATTTGTGTTGTCTGAGCCACGTGCCATCTGGAATAGAGAGGTAATGGAATTGTATGTTAATGCCAAGGTGAACTCTTCCTCCACGAAGGCTAACACTTCCATCAATGGAGAGAAAGTTAAAATAAATGTTCGAAAGATTTGCAAGACACTAAAGCTCACTAAGCACAATGATTTTGAGGAATAAGATGAGCTGTTCCAAGATGATGTAAAGTCTGCCTTGCAATGGTGTGCCCTGTCCAAACACACTAGTGGTTCTATCAACAGGAAATAGATGAACTTAAAAGAAAAATTCCTGGCAGACATCATAGGGAAGGCATTAATCTGAAAAACTGGATCACGTGACAAGATCTCGAGAAAAATGTTTGAATTAATGACAAGGGTAATACTTACCAAGATGACCAACTAGGATAGGGTCATTTTTGATAGAATAATTGAATGTATACTGATGGATAAAATTCACGCTATAACGCAATTCTAAATCAATGAGGCAAGTATACCTATCATTTTAGAGTATATGATCAAGTGTTGTATTTAAACTCAGGGTCTTTCAAGTACTTGTACTCACATGGAAGAGCTATTATTTTACCGAACAAAAGAGTGATTGATTTCCAAAACGATAAAAAGTGTGATTAAACTATGGAGAGAAATTTGATGAAATAAATATTAGAACTTGATTTAGAATCTCTTTGGATTAAAATAAACTTTCATAAAATAATAAAATGAAAGTTTCTAAATTTTTTACTTCGACCGTGGAAGTTCCCAAAATACAAAAGCGTCTCTCTCGATAATACGCTCTTGACTAACGTTAGGTTGATCGATTAAGACCCCTCGGCTAGTCAAAACCCCCAAGCTTGCTTTAGGCGGTGAACCCCACTATTGGATTTGACTCCAATCTGAAAGATTTATGTCGTTCTATCCCGAGGAGTGCATGCAACTTCTTTTATCTTTGAGTGATCTTCTCATATCCACAACCTCTCAGTAAAATCTATGATATGGATCTTAGATCGAAATAACATATTCGTGATATATGAAATCGAAGCAATTAAATTCAAAGATAAATCAAAGTGAACAAAGTAGAGCTTGACAATTTTGAGAAAAATAAAATAAGTATATTTCATTTCAAAGTTCATCATGATCAAGTGCTAAATGAAGCTTAGCTACTCATCATGGTGAGGGAATTAAACAAGAGGGTAGAGAGAGACATGTTTGAAATAAAAGAGTGCTTGAATTAAAAATTAACAAAGCTAAAGATTACACTATGAAATCGAAAATACAGAAAAGTAATGCAAGAATACTGAAAACAAACTCCAAAATCCAACTCCCAAACTTCTGGTCTTACTTGTAATTTATAGTGAAATTTGCTGGTGAGTCACAACCCTAGGTCACGCTCGTGACCTAGGGCGTATAATGCACGTAACCAATGTCTTGAAAGCCCGAGAATGTTTGGAGAAAAACTGCCAAAATCTATTAATTTGAGGGTCACACCCGTGGGTCACGCCCGTGACCTATGGCTTATCTTGACTGTTTCAGAAAATGGCGGGAAAATGGAATGGAAGGAGTTAATCTGGCGGTTGCAGAAGAGGTCACGCCCCCTGGTCACGCCCGTGACCAGGGCATGTAAGCTGGAAAGGCTTGCGGCAGACACTGGCTTCTTAATGGCTGAGTCACGCCCCTGAGCTGGTGCTCACACCCCAAGGTCACGCCCATGACCTAGGGCATGTAAATTTAATCTGATGTAGAATTCAATCTGGAGTATTGGCGGTGCGTCATGCCCGTGACTGGAGTCACACCCAATATCACGCACGTGACTAGGGCGTGTACTTTTAAATGACATGGAAATCGCCCCCAAAGAAGCTTGAAGCAGACATGGCCGTGACATAGGTCACGACCCTTGGTCACACTCGTGACCCTAGGGCGTGTGCTTGGGAGTTTTCCAGTTTTGCTCAAAAAGTTCTCCGGATCAATCCTGCAAGCTTCATAATGTTATTTGATCCCAGATTAACCTAAAATATAAAATAAATAAAATAAGGATAAAAATAGAGTTATCAAATACCCCATACTTACTTGTTTGCTCGTCCAGAACAAACAATTTTCCATAGGGAACAGAGAAAATTTAATGCTAGAAAAAAATTGAACCTAAGGAGTAAAATGTGAAGTCTTACGCCTATGCGCATAGTTATTTTAGCAGAAAAGCCTACTCAGCATACACATTAGCTTATATTTTTCGAGAATTCATTTCACCTTATTATTTATACTTTTAAATTGAAATTCCGGTAAATCCTAAAATTATATTTAGGGAGAAGGTAGCATGTGTACTAAGATTGACATTACACAAATCGAAGATCGAGATACCACCATAAAAATCCATCAATGTTGATGGCCATAGGCATGCCCTTTCACACTCTCACCACGACAATAGTCTAACTCTTAAGCACAAATCAATAGGACTTAAATAGGTTGGAACGTAAGCTTAGGTTTTTTGTGTGGATAATCAAAGATAAAAATGACAGCTAGTCACACCCAAACCTAAAGGGAGCTCGCATAAAATAAACAGTCATGGCTTTAAGAAAACAGCCAATTCCCAAACCTATTTTTTCATCATCATTTGTTTTATTAATTATTTCTCTTTCTTCCCTTTTAAAGATTTTTCTAATATTTTCAAAAGGAAGGAGAAATAAATCAGCTTTTTTCAGTAAAAATAGCCACCAAAATAAAATGCTTCAAATCACTCGCAAAGCTTTTTTTATATAACAATTATCGAGCTCGGACTTAGGTGTGTGATTAGGATGCTTTTTAGGCCTTGGTGAAGTATTTGGTGAAGCTAAAACAAAAGGTAGGGTAATATGCTCAAATTGGTTTTAGCAAAGATAAAATGTTAGGTACGGGTGCAAATGCTCAAACTGGCCAAAGGAGGTGCCTATATCCTATTCATGCTAATGATTTTAACTTATGCAAAGTCTTGAGAATCGCTAGAAGGCAAGTTCTATACATCGAGAAAGAATACCTTTTCTCTTGATTCGCGAAATATTTCTCTAGTAAACTTCTACGTACTAACCTAATTTTTTTTGGATTTTACTGATTTCAAAATGAAAGTAGAGAAAACTATTTCCACGCATTTAGAAAAATAAAAGCATAATTGTATGCAGAATATTTAGTTCTACATAAAATTCTACTAATACGTGCACTTGACTAGGAACACAACATGGCCAACAGTTCTACTCCAAACTTCAAAATTCAATTAAAGCATGAAAATCCTCAAAACACTATGTAAAAGTTAAATTATTAGGAATTTTGCATGTGAGTAAATATAGAAATAATAATTTCTCTAAAAAAATTAAACCTATTTTTTTTGTTATTTCTTAGACTTCCCAAGATATTCCCTGTGAAGGACTCTCACCGGTACTAGGAGGAAAGATGGGATGATATCTCAAACGTCCCTTTCTAAGAAATTAAGTTTTGATTTTCTAAATTTTTGTATGTTTGAATTTTTTGAAAAAAACATTCTAAAAATTTTATAAAAAGTTAATTTTTTATATTTTGCTTAAAAGAGGAGGTTAAACAAGTTAGAAATATCCCTCCATACTTAAATGAAACATTGTCCCCAATGTATGAAAATAAAAAGTAGAGGAAGATAAAACTTCCCTTGAGTGTCCAATTTTGCACCAAGTTTGACATGAAAGAAAATACTAAAGCAAAATATAAGATTTTTTGATATTTTTGATAATAATAATAATAAAGTGCATGAAAATAAAAGAAAAGATACAGATACAACAGACCCTCTACAAACTCGAGACAAAAGGAAAACTATTCCTCGTCATTATAGTCCCTATGCTGCTGATAGTATGTTCGTAGCTCCGCAAAGTCACGTGAAATATGTATCATGGAAGAAGCGTGACTTTGCTCTAGCGCAGTAAATCATCCATCAAAATGCGCAAAACGGTCATGAAAATGGGTTTGCATCTGGTCCAATCATGTGTGAATTGATCCAAATTGATGATCCCAATAGGCCAATAGACCTGGTGTCTGGGAAGAATGTTGCGGTGGTGATGGAATCTGCGGAGAGTGAGGAGTGCCATTGGGACCCGCCTCGAGATCAAGGTCAAAGTCTCCACCACCGACCGCTGGAGGGATATCCTTGAACTTTCCATCATGATGTCGTACTAAGACGAGGGCCTGGAGGGTCTGGAATTGAATGACAAGCGGTGTCGAACGCAATACAGCCACAGAAGAGCATCCCAAACCCCCAACAATTTGGCGAGATGATTGATGAAATTCCCTCCATGGACTGCTCCCAGCCTCAAATTTTCGGCCTAATGCCGAAAGAAAAGGACAAGCGTGTGGCCTAGGTTGAGTGGGACCTAGTAGAACATACTATATAAATATAGTATGTCCGCCCGAGTCACCACGCCTTGGCTGTCGCCGCAACCGGTGAGGGTAAATGTGAGGAGGTTATGGAGAATACGTAAGGAGGGGGAAATTAGGTGGCTACCTTTTGATTTCTTCAGAGTACAGGGGTCGATGTCGTTGCTGATTTCCAACCAAAAAGTACGAAGGTTGAAGTCCAAAGGGAAATAAGAACGAAGGGAGGAATAAACAGGAGAGAGAGAATGCCTCATCGCAAAATCCCATGGCAACGTTGAGTTTGCGGATTGTAAGTTGATGGGATATGCCGCCCATCCGAAAGATGATAAAGTCATCATTTGCACCCCAACGAAACTTGAAAGAAGATAAGAACTCCACGGTAAGCTTGAGAAAGGTGGGCTCCGAAATGGCAAAAAGAGAACTCCATCCAGGGGTAGATAAAACTCCTCTAACCAAATTCGATGTTGCAAGGATTCCTTAGTCAAGAATCCAGAAGACACCAAAGGGTTTCGCACGTAAGCGCTCACTCATGTGTTGCAGGGTTGAGTTGTCAAAAATTAGCATAGATTTCATCACGGCGGGATCCGTGGGGGGGCTTGGATGATCGTGCACTAGAGCAAGGATGGTGGCGAGATATGTTGAAAGGAAGAGGGAATTTTCGGGTTAGATAAGGAAAGGGGGAGGGGTGGGTTTTGTGTGGAGGAAGGAAAGGTGGAGAAGACTCTTACATAGTAAGAAAATGTGAGGTCACCCCCCCCCCCTATCATGCTCGTGGCTGGGCGACGTGTAACCTGCACGGGTGTGGATCGGAGATCTCCTCTCTAGAATCGGAAAAAATGAAGTTTGGCGGGTCACGCCCCTGAGTCACGCCCGTGACTCAGGGGCATGTAACATAAAATACTTAAAAAAGGGAATCCGAGACATAACCGAGTCAACGCCTCGGATTCTAACGATACGACCCAGGGTTACGTGCATGACCCTGGGGTGTGTAAACATAAAATTCAGATTTTTTGGGTTTTTGAAAAAAATTTTGCCTGGTAAGTCACGGGCATGACATAGGTTTTCACGGCCGTGGCATAGGTTCTCACAGGCATGACATAGGTTGTCTATGTCATGCCCGTGATCAATGAAGGTCACGCCCATGACTTGAAGGGAAGATAGAATGAAATTCTTCTCTCGAAACCACATCAGAATTCGTATTTTGGGAAGTACACGTCTGTCGGTCATGTTTGTGACCCTTAGATCACGCCCGTGACCGGGGAGTGTAAAAATAAAATTGATAGAATTTTTTTTATTTTTTTCAATTTACTGAGAAAAATAAAATGAAAAAAAATACCGACTTGAAGAGTTTAAATGAATCTTGATGTTCGCACCTGACTGACCGTCATCCATCGATAAACTCCCAAACCGGCGTAAACTAAACATAAAATTTATATAAAATAAAAAAGATAACCATGGGGTATCTCCCAAGAGGGCTTTGTTTACGGTCATTGAGCTCAACCAAATTGGTGCACTGGTTTAGTGGTGAGGGAAGATTATTTCATAGATGTGCTCATTAATATTATCAGCGTAGAAAAATAATTTCAACTGGTTCCCGTTCACTTTAAACTCGCCTTTTTTCATATGCGAGATAAGTACTATCCCGTAGGGCCACACCTCTTTTACGATAAAGGGGCTAGACCAGCGGGACTTAAGTTTACCCGAAAAAAGACATGAATGCAAGTTATAAAGGAGGACTTGGTCTCCCGGTTTGAACTCCTTCGGATGCTTAATTTTTCTATCATGATAAAATTTTGTGTGCTTCTTATATAGTTTATTACTTTCGCAGGCGAAGGAGTCTCACTAATCGAGCTCGTTAATTTGGAATTTGCGGAGCCCGGATGACAAATTTTCATCAAGATTTAAAAATTTATGCGGCTAAATGGCGCGGTGCTCAAGCTCAACCGGTAAGTGGCATGCTTACCCATAGACTAATCGATACGGCGTACAACCGATAGCGGTCTTGTACGTGGTCCGATAAGCCCATAGTGCATCATCAAGTTTAACCGACCAATCTTTTTTATTAGTAGAGACCATTTTTCTGATATTCATTTTAATTCACTATTTACTACTACTTGGCCACTAGTCTTTGGGATATAGGGTGTGGCCAACCTATGTGTAACGACGTATTTAGATAAAACTTTAGAAAATTGTGCGTTATAAAAATGAGTGCCCATATCACTCACTATCGCTCATGGTGCTCCAAATCACGAAAAGAACTTTTGAGAAATTGGGTCACGGCTCGGGCATCATTGGTGGGAAGGGCGTGCTTATGCTTTCGACCACCGTAACACGTAGTAGACAGCTACCAAAATATATTGATTTCGGAAGGACATCGATAGCGACCCGACAAAGTCGATCAACCATAAATCAAAAACCTCTATTTCTAAAAATAAATTTAATGGCATTTCATCAAGGTCAGAAATATTACCTGAGCGCTGGCATTGTTCACAACGACTTACATGAGTGTGAGCGTCTTTGAAGATACTCCTCCAATAAAAGCCCGCTTTAAGTACTTTATGCGACATTCGATTTGCTTTGTAGTGACCATCGGCGGGTCCCTCGTGGCAATGTTTTAAGATTTGTGTGCCCTACGCATGAGAAACACACCTTTGCACTACTTGGTCCGCACAAACTCGAAAAATAAATGGATTCAACAAAAATAATTTTTCAGATCTGAAAAGAATTTCTTCTTTTCATGATAAGAAAAATACTTTTGGAGAAATCTCGCAACAAGGTAGTTTGCGAAATCGGCGAACCAAGGAGTGGGGAGAGTTATTACCTTATATATAGTGAGGAGGCACTCCTCGGGAAAGGTATCATCAATATCCTCCTCGATCAGCTCTTCTGAATTGGGATTCTCCAACCGATAAAGGTGATCCGCCGCTAAATTCTTCACTCTCCTTTTGTCACAGATCTCCAAATAAAATTCTTGGAGAAGCAAAATCCATCTAATCAATCTAGGTTGTGCATTCGTTTTTGTTAGTAAATAACACGAAGCCGAATGATCGGTAAAACAATAATTTTGGACAAAGTGAGATAAGAGTGATGTAACAACCCAAAAATGGAAAACAGAACTTTTGGTTGCAATTACCGGGCGACAGTGGGTATCGCTGGCAATAGCGATAGCACTCGACGCACTCAACGCTTTCAAGCGTTAAGGAAACTCGATGAAGCATTGAGTCGATGTCGTGCGGCGGCAGTGATTATCGCGCGGCGATACCACTCGACAAAGCGTTGAGTACACTCAACGCACACAATGCTTTCAAGTGTTATGTAGACTCAAAGAACACGACGCTTTCACCAAAGTGTTGAGTGGGGCTATCGCGTGGCGACAGTGGGTATCGTTGGGCGATACTTCCACAAGTGGCTTGACACGTGTCAAACGGCCGGAAGGCGGTCGATGAGCGGTGGTTGACTAGGGTCAAAGCAGTTGCTGGCGTTATCGCCAGGAGATAGTCGATATCGCGTAGCTATATCATTTTGTTTGACTATTCAGCTGAAATCGTGTCCTTTGCTTCCTTTTTATAAAATGATCATGTGGCTGGGATTAATACCGAGACCACTTAAGCAGAGGAGGGGTAAAAGACAAGTCATTTCTCTTCTTCTTTCTCTCTCTCTCCTCCTTTCATCATCATCTTAAGAGAAAATAGCCATGGAAGAAGGCTGAGGCTGAGCTTGGAAAGCTTGGTGAAGGAGATCCAGTAGACGGAATCAAAATCCGAGGCTAGACCCGTGAAGGGGAAAGTGAGTTGCTCCTTTCCATCTGGATAGGAATCTCATTCATGGATCTGAAACGAACTCCAAGGGTAATGATCTTCCTTCTTGGACAAGTAAAGTCCTCCATTTGCATAGGCAAGGAATCCCCCACCAAAAGGTGGAAGAATCAAGGGAATTCTGATGGGTGATACATGATATCCCTGGGTATTTTTGCATATAGATCCGGAAATCGCAGTACGGAATAGGCATGCTGTATGAAGCCCATCCGGACAAGTTGGTTTGGATTGGTGATGTTTTATTTTGCATATCGTGGAAGAGTGCGAGTATAAACGGGGCGTTTATGGGGTCTGATGGGTTATGCCTGTGAAATGGGAGTAGCAGGAAGTATTGGAGACACTCTCTAGGAAAATACCCAGAAAATACCACAGTTTACATAACTGTTGGATATCGCCAAGCGAAAGCGATTATCGGCAGCCATAGCTCATGATGAGCTCTGATTGATGTGACAAACCAGTTTTCTGGCACTGCAGGATACTGCAGTGTTTTCTGGACAGATGTTCCAGTTGTTACTGTAACGCCCTGAAACTCAAAAGAGCGACGGGGGACGTTTTGGGCCAGTTTTGGGTTCTGGTAGTAGGCACACGACCTGGGACACGGGCGTGTCCCAGGGTGTGTCAGGCTGGATTCGACGTTTTGGTCGAGAGGTCGACGATTTTGGGGTCGACGATCGTCGAGCAGAGAACACGGCCTGCGACACGGGCGTGTCGCAGGGCGTGTCAAGGCCATGTCGACGATCGGCCCAGGGCGTCGACGAATTTCGCTCGACGAAGTGTCGAGACATGGCACACGGCCTGCGACACGGGCGTGTCGCAGGGCGTGTCGACCCGTGTCGACACTCGTCCCGAGGAGTCAACGAATTTTGCTCGACGATATGTCGAGTGAAGGCACACGGCCTAGGACACGGGCGTGTCCAAGGCCGTGTCGTCAGGTCGACGATCTTCGCTCGACGAAGTGTCGAGTGTCGAGACCGTGTACATGGCCTGGAGCCCAGGCGTGTTGAGGTAGACACAGGCAAGGACACGGGCGTGTCCTAGAACCCGTGCAGTTCTCGGGTTGTTTTCGGGTTAAATCGATGGGGGTACACGGCCGGCCACACGGCCGTGTCAGGTGGAACACGGGCGTGTCAGGTCGAACACGGGTGTGTTCAATGCCCGTGTGTTGTTCCAGGCGAGTCGATTTTTACGACAAATGAGGCACACGGCCCTGGACACGGGCGTGTGCCAGGCCGTGTGCGGTCCAGTTTGGACATTTCAGTCCCGAATCAAAGCCGTTCGTTTCTTTAATTGATGATCCAACGGCTGGGGGTTGTTCCTGATGGGATATACCCGGGATTGGGCCTTAGAAGCCCTCACTTTTCATGAGTGGTTATCTTTCTAAAGCTTAGAGAGAGAGAGAGGAGAGCCAAGGAAGGAAGAAGAAGCTAGATCCGGCCATTGGAGGAGCTTCGAAGCTCCAAATCGCGAGCCGACTCCGGATCCACGGAGGCAAAGCTAGTGCGGTGCTTTTCATCCGCTTACTTTTCCATGGCGCCAAAGAAGAACGCAAGGGTAATGATTCTCTTCTTGAGCATGAGTAGCTCTCCTTCTTTGCATAGGAAGCCCGCTCTCGCGAGTTTGCGGTGAGTTAGAGGCGTTCCTTCGGGTAGATATGTGAAGTCCCCGTTTTTAGAGTCCGTAAGCGAGAACGGACATAGGCATGTTGTGTGAAGCCTACCCGGACATGTTGGTCTGGGTCGGTGATGTTGTATTGCATAAATGTCGGAGAAGACTCCGTGCGATTGGTTGTTTTTTTCGGGTTTTCTACACGGTAGTTTGCAATAGGGAGCCTTGGGGACTAACCCTAAGGTGCACCCGGAAAACTAGGCGGATGCGTGATCTTGCCAACATGGAGGCCTGAGAGCCAACTTGAACATAACCGAGTTATGTGAAATTGTGTGACGAAAATGGGACTCGGGAGAAGTTTGACCTGCGCATATGGCTTAAATTATCGTTGCGACGTGAGCACGGGTTAGATGGAACCGTACCCACTTCTATGTCGTTCGGGTTAAAGAAACCTAAAGTTACGTGGCACTTGCCGTTGGCATAGATGAGGGTCTTCGGCGTTCTATGGCTTAAATTGTCGTGACCCATGCCGGGAAGACAAATTGCTCATTTGTTTGGCCATCAAAGTGGCGGTGGTGGGTCCGGAATGTCTATGGCTTTAACTGACGTGACATCGACCGGTTCACCGAGAATGTGCCCTGAGTGCACAGGGTGTGTGGCCGTGTGAGCCTATGCCTGTGATGAAATGAATATTATTATATTGCTCGCTTATGCTAATGAAATGCAGGGAAGGAGCATCGCCGCACCGAGTTGGGGGCGGGATCGTTATAATTTGGTCAGCATTGCTGACCGTTGCCTTGTTTTGCCACCGTGCGGTGGTTTGTTGCTTGCAGGTGCTGCTGGACTAAGCGGTCAATAGCGGGCTAAAGCCCAATTTGCGAAGCCGGCCCTTGAAGGCCTAATTTGAGTGTTTACTGTTTTTATTCATGTATGACCGACCTGCGTGCCGTGGTTTGTAAATCATGTAATATCAAGTGAACCATTTTGTAAGGCCTTAAGGCCTGTACTTGTGTATGTATAACATTCCTATTTGGTATTAGTGGACATTCATGCTTTAGTGCTGGGTTCTTTATTGCAACTTTTAATCTGCTTCCGCTAGAATGCTCTGTGTAGGACGTTATGATTGGTTGGATGGTTTCCATGAGTAACCACCCGGTCTGTCTGTGGTATACGACGTCGGGCCCCGGCCGGACCTACTACTATATGCTATGCGATGGATAGGGGGTGTTACAATTTGGTATCAGACTACTGCTTTTGGTCGGGCTTAAGATGAATTCGTGGGCGAATTCTTTTTAAGGGGTGGTGAGCACATTGTGTGCGTCATCGTTATAACAGTAAAAGAACCCTTGAAGGTCCACTTAGGAATGAAAATACACGTGTTTGAGGAACCTGCGTGTTCCTATAATTGCTGTTTGCAATTTTATTTGGTCGCTTAACGATGTTTTGTATCACTATAGGTGACCAGAAGCGGTGCTGGACCGCCAGAATGTCCGGTTTCTGAGGCGTTTAGTGCGCCCGTTGAGGTGTTTGAGACCCCTCCTTCGTATGAAACCGTTAGAAGGATCGTTGAAGCGGTGTTCGCTGTGACGGGTGCACAGCTTGGAGGAAATGTACAACCTGCGCCCTTATTGTGGCTTCAACGCCGGTTGGCGTGATGGAGCAGATGACCTTTGGTAGACCATCGGGGCAGCAGCTGAATATGCATTTAGTGCAGGGAGCGCACACAGTTGAGGAATATTTGCAAGCATTTCTTATGATAAGCCGCTACCCATGCTTCGAGTTGGATAATGAGCAAGCTACAGTCGATAGATTTTATAATGGCCTGCGCGCCGAGTTACGAGTTCTACTGCTAGGACCAAAGTTATTGGGATTCCGAGCCTTGGTGGAATCAGCTAGATCTTTGGAGGCAGATTTGAGGAAGACCCTCCCGATGCCAGCGACCATGGTATCGAACTATGCAAGCCCCATAAGAGTTGCATCCGTTGGAATGCTGGAGAAAGGGGCTATGACATCGACTAGCAAAGCTACTTACACATGTTTTACTTGTGGAAAGAAAGGGCACTTTGCCCGAGACTGTTGGAAAGGTGCTCAGAAGGCCAAGAAAGCTATGTCAGGAGCAGTCAAGGACTTTAGTGCAAAGGAGACGTCATTCAAAGTGCCGAACACCTCAAAGTCTGTATATCGAAAATGGTATAAGAAGCATAGGACTTCGGGTCCAGCTCCTTCTGGTGCTCCTGGGGCGACTACGGGTCGGATCCCGGGCACATGTTTCAACTGTGGGGAGCCGGGGCATTATGCCCGTGAGTGCCTAAAGCCCTGGAGGAAGCACGCCGTCGTAAGGGCAGGTATGGTTTAAATATAGTTTTGTCTTAAATACTTGTCGCCCTTGTGCATGTTAGCTTAGAACTACTTGTGCTAAGCTTTGTTACGACTTTACTTTATCTGCGAGAGCACCGTTCGTTTAGGGAGCTTCGCATTCCTTTATTAGGAATTTAATTGTGCGTTGGAGTACCTCCTTTGATGGTAAGAGACAAACTGGATGCGTTATAGTCCAATGGTGCTCATTGTGCGCGGGTAGAGTTAATTGCGCTTAGTTTTGGATTGGGAATCAGGAGTTCGATCTGCAAGCGTCGTTACTCCCGTTGGTGGAGTTCGACGTTAAATTTGGCATGGACTGGCTCTCGGAGCAGCAAGCCTATATAGATTGCGGTAGCAAGGAAGTCAAGCTGGGAGCAAGTCGTGAGACGACCTTTACGGGCTCGACGAGGTCGAGCAAGACGTTGGTGTCTGCTCTTCAGGTGGTGAAGGCGGTTCGTGCTGGTGCAGAGCTGTTCTGTACACTAGTGGAGGTTGCAAAGCCGATGCCCGCGTTGAATAGTATTTCAGTGGTATCGGAGTACCCTGATGTGTTCCCTAGAGATCTTCCTGGAGCCCCGCCTCAACGGGAGATAGATTTCATGATTGAGCTAGTACCAGGTGCAAAGCCTGTGTCATGCTCTCCATATCGGCTAGCGCCTAAGGAAATGGCGGAGCTGAAGGTGCAACTTCTAAAAGTTGTTGGAGCAAGGGTATGTGCGTCCAAGTCCTTCGCCTTGGAGCGCACCGACCCTCTTTATTAAGAAGAAGGATGGAGACTTGAGGCTATGTATTGATTATCGGGAGCTCAACAAGTTAACGGAAAAGAACAAGTACCCAATCCCAAGGATCAATGATCTTTGTGATCAGTTGGTCGGGTCAACGACGTACTCTAAATTAGTTAAGGGAGAGTGATATCCCTAAGATAACGTTCAATACAGGATACGGGCGTTACGAGTTTACGGTCATGCCGTTTGGGCTGACTAATGCGCCGTCAGTGTTCATGGATTTGATGAACAGGACCTTCCGGGAGTACTTATACCATTTTGTGATCGTCTTCATCGATGATACTTTGGTGTACTCGCAGAGTAAGGAGGATCACTTCAAGCATCTTCTTTTGGTTTTGGAGACGCTAAGGAGGAATCAGTTGTATGCCAATTTCTCGAAGTGCGAGTTTTGGTCATCCTCAGTGGCGTCCTCGGTCTTATAGTGAGTGAGGAAGGTATTGCAGTGGATCCGGCGAAGATTGTTGCGATGCGGGAGTGGCCTGAGCTTTCTACGGTAGCGGGAGTCCGGAGCTTTCTGGGGCTTGCCGGCTATTACAGGCGCTTCATAGAGAACTTCTCGCGGATAGCGTTACCCCTCACTACTTTGACGAGGAAGGAGCAGAAGTTCTTTTGGACGCCGGAGTGCGCGCGAGCTTTTGAGGAGTTGAAATGTCGGTTGACCACGGCGCCTGTGCTGACTTCGCCGAGTGGGACCGAAGGCTATGAGATTTAATAGCGATGCTTCGGGCAGTGGTTTGGGTTGCGTGCTACTGCAACACGGAAGTGTAATAGCTTATGGCGCGAGACAGGCAAAAGTGCACGAGAGGAACTATCCGGTCCATGACTTGTTGTTAGCGGCCGTGAGTTTTGCCTTGAAGCTGTGGAGGCATAATTTTGTACGGTGTGAAGATGGATATCTACACCGGTCCCAAGAGCGTGAAGTATCTGATTGATCAGAAGGATCTGAATTTGCGGCAGCATAGATGGATGGAGTTCTTGGGAGACTATACATTAAAGATCCACTACGTGCCTGGTAAAGGTAATGCGATTGCGGACGCGTTGAGTCGCCGGACCCCAGCTCAAGCCAATTGGCTGTCGACCTATGATGAGCGGTTGGTTCGGGAGTTGGAAATATTGGAGATTGTTTGTGTGGATAAGCAATCAAGTGTTGAAGCAGTTCATGGTAGAGGCTCTGGATGGGTCAAATTCCCAATTCGTCGTGGAGGACGGATTACTTTGGAAAGATGGTCGTCTGTGCGTCCCAAGTGTGGGTAATTTGCGGGTGGAATTATTGTACGAGGCACACCATACCAAGTACTCGATTCACCCGGGGAGCACGAAGATGTACCGCGATGTGAAGAAACTGTTTTGGTGGCCGGGTTTGAAGAAGGATGTGGCGCTCTACGTGGCGAAGTGCCAAACTTGCGCCTTGGTGAAGGCGGAATGTCAAAAGCCGAGAGGATTTCTTAAGTCCTTGCCTATTCCGGAGTGGAAATTCGACGACATCTCTATGGACTTTGTGCACAGTTTGCCAAGGTCGCAAAAGGGGAACGACGCCATTTGGGTGGTTGTTGATCGACTAACGAAGGTGTCGCATTTTATTCCGCATAGGATGGATGATCCGGTGGAGAAGTTGGCAAAACTTTATGTGGATAACATAGTACGGCTTCATGGTGTGCCCCGCAGCATCGTGAGTGACCGAGATGGGCGGTTCACGTCCAATGATTGGAGGCTAGTGCAACAAATGTTGGGGACAAAGTTGAAATTCAGCACAGCCTTCCATCCGTAAACGGATGGGCAGACCGAGAGGGTCAATAGAACTATGGAAGACATGCTCCGCATGTGTGTCTTGGATTTTGGGAAGCAATGGGAAGACCACCTTTATTTGGTGGAGTTCGCATACAACAACAGCTACCAAGCGAGTATTCAAATGGCGCCCTTCGAGGCCCTATATGGTAGAAAATGTCGCACGCCGTTGTCTTGGTTAGAAACGGGTGAGTAAAAGTTGTATAAGAGATTAGAAGTGGAGGATGCTACTTCGTTGGTGCGTACCATTCGGGAGAGGTTGCTTATCGCTCAGGACAGGCAAGCGAAGTACTATAATGCCAAGCACAGGAACGTGGAGTTTGCTGTGGGCGATTGGGTGTACTTAAAGATCAAGCCGTTCAAGGGTGTCTCGCGGGTGCGGCGATTGAAAAAGCTAAGCCCGAGGTACCTTGGGCCGTTTGAGGTTCTGGAGCGAGTTGGTGAAGCAGCCTATCGGTTGAAGCTATCAGTGGAGCTCGGTGGATTACATGATGTATTCCATATTTCGGTGCTTCGGAAGGCGGTGCAAGAGCCTTCGCAAGTGATCGCGGTTGATCAAGTGCCGGTGGATAGTGGGTTGACGACAAAAGTCAAGCCCGTGCGGATTGAGGACTCGGAGGTCAAGCGGCTATGCAATAAAGAGATCAGGATGGTCAAGGTCCGGTGGGACAATTGCGGTCGTGAGGAGCTCTCTTTGGAACGAGAGCAGACTATGCTTGACGAGTATCCGGAGTTGTTCCGCTCAGGTACAAATTTTGGTTTTGTACATGTCTTTCCTTTATATAATTTCGTAGACTAAATTCTTTTAATAGGGGGAGAGTTGTAACGCCCCGAAACTCAAAAGAGCAACGGGGGACGTTTTGGGCCAGTTTTGGGTTCTGGTAGTAGGCACACAGCCTGGGACACGGGCGTGTCCCAGGGCGTGTCAGGCTGGATTCGACGTTTTGGTCGAGAGGTCGATGATTTTGGGGTCGACGATCGTCGAGCAGAGAACACGGCCTGCGACACGGGCGTGTCGCGGGGCGTGTCAAGGACATGTCGACGATCGGCCCAGGGCGTCGACGAATTTCGCTCGACGAAGTGTCGAGACATGGCACACGGCCTACGACACGGGCGTGTCGCAGGGCGTGTCGACCCGTGTCGACACTCGTCCCAGGGAGTCGACGAATTTTGCTCGACGATGTGTCGAGTGAAGGCACACGGCCTAGGACACGGGCGTGTCCAAGGCCGTGTCGTCAGGTCGACGATCTTCGCTCGACGAAGTGTCGAGTGTCGAGACCGTGTACACGGCCTGGAGCCCAGGCATGTTGAGGTAGACATGGGCAAGGACACGGGCGTGTCCTAGAACCCGTGCAGTTCTCGGGTTGTTTTCGGGTTAAATCGATGGGGGTACACGGCCGGCCACACGGCCGTGTCAGGTGGAACACGGGCATGTCAGGTCGAACACGGGCGTGTTCGATGCCCGTGTGTTGTTCCAGGCGAGTCGATTTTGACGGCGAATGAGGCACACGGCCCTGGACACGGGCGTGTGCCAGGCTGTGTGCGGTCTAGTTTGGACATTTCAGTCCCGAATCAAAGCCGTTCGTTTCTTTAATTGATGATCCAACAGCTGGGGGTTGTTCCTGATGGGATATACCCGAGATTGGGCCTTAGAAACCCTCACTTTTCATGAGTGGTTATCTTTCTAAAGCTTAGAGAGTGAGGAGAGCCAAGGAAGGAAGAAGAAGCTAGATCCGGCCATTGGAGGAGCTTCGAAGCTCCAAATCGCGAGCCGACTCCCGATCCACGGAGGCAAAGCTAGTGCGGTGCTTTTGATCCGCTTACTTTTCCATGACGCCAAAGAAGAACGCAAGGGTAACGATTCTCTTCTTGAGCATGAGTAGCTCTCCTTCTTTTCATAGGAAGCCCGCTCTCGCGAGTTTGCGGTGAGTTGGAGGCGTTCCTTCGGGTAGATATGTGAAGTCCCCGTTGTTAGAGTCCGTAAGCGAGAACGGACATAGGCATGTTGTGTGAAGCCTACCCGGACATGTTGGTCTGGATCGGTGATGTTGCATTGCATAAATGCCGGAGAAGACTCCGTGCGATTGGTTGTTTTTTTCTGGTTTTCTACACGGTAGTTTGCAACAGGGAGCCTTGGGGACTAACCCTAAGGTGCACCCGGAAAACTGGGCGGATGCGTGATCTTGCCAACATGGAGGCCTGAGAGCCAACTTGAACATAACTGAGTTATGTGAAATTATGTGACGAAAATAGGACTCGGGAGAAGTTTGACCTGCGCATATGGCTTAAATTGTCATTGCAACGTGAGCACGGGTTAGATGGAACCGTACCCACTTCTATGTCGTTCGGGTTAAAGAGACCTAAAGTTACGTGGCACTTGCCGTCGGCATAGATGAGGGTCTTCGGCGGTCTATGGCTTAAATTATCGTGACCCATGCTGGGAGGACAAATTGCTCATTTGTTTGGCCGTCAAAGTTGCGGTGGTGGGTCCGGAATGTCTATGGCTTTAACTGACGTGACATCGACCGGCTCACTGAGAATGTGCCCTGAGTGCACGGGGTGTGTGGCCGTGTGAGCCTACGCCTATGATGAAATGAATATTATTATATTGCTCGCTTATGCTAATGAAATGCAGGGAAGGAGCATCGCCGCCCCGAGTTGGGGGCGGGATCGTTATAATTTGGTCAGCATTGCTGACCGTTGCCTTGTTTTGCCACCGTGCGGTGGTTTGTTGCTTGCAGGTGCTGCTGGACCAAGCGGTCAATAGCGGGCTAAAGCCCAATTTGCGAAGCCGGCCCTCGAAGGCCTAATTGGAGTGTTTACTGTTTTTATTCATGTATGACCGGCCTGCGTGCCGTGGTTTGTAAATCATGTAATATCAAGTGAACCATTTTGTAAGGCCTTAAGGCCTGTACTTGTGTATGTATAACATTCCTATTTGGTATTAGTGGACATTCATGCTTTAGTGCTGGGTTCTTTATTGCAACTTTTAATCTGCTTCTGCTAGAATGCTCTGTGTAGGACGTTATGATTGGTTGGATGGTTTCCATGAGTAACCACCCGGTCTGTCTATGGTATACGGCGTCGGGCCCCGGCCGGACCTACTGCTATATGCTATGCGACGGATAGGGGGTGTTACAGTTACTGAGTCTGGGTATAGAAAGAGAAATTCTGTTGATAACACCAGACGGTAGTGGCTATCACTGGCGAGAGCTCCCAGAAAGTATTTTGATTGCAAAGCCTGTCTCTCTGAGACTGTGTGGCTAGTATTGTGAGTTTTGAGCACTTGGTGCCCAGCTTTGGCGGTCGTGAGTGTAACGCCCCTAGCTGATCCAATGTGACAATGTCACGGCTCCGCTCTAGGCGGCGTTACCGGGCTACAGCCCAAGCACCCCGACTCCTCTCCATCCACAGGTGGGTTGTTGGTGGCCACAACCTCCCTTTAATGAGGCAAACTCGAAAGTCAAGCATGCATCACGAGGACTTTCCAGGAGGTCAAACGTCCCAGTACTATACCAGCCCGAGCATGCTTAAGTATGAAATTTTTCAGCTTCTCATCACCAATGGAGGCTATAGCATTCCTATAGCATCACACATCCCAGTGCATCTATTTTGTTAGTAAATAACACGAAGCCGAAAGATCGCTAAAAACAATAATTTTGGATAATGTGAGATAAGTGTGATCTAACACCCCAAAAATGGAAAACAGATCTTTTGGTAGCTATTACCGGGCGATAGTAGGTATCGCTGGCGATAGTCATAGCACTCGACCCACTCAACACTTTCAAGCATTGAGGAAACACGACATAGCGTTGAGTCAATGTCGCGCGGCGATAGTGAGGATCGCGCTGCGATACCACTCGACAAAGCGTTGAGTACACTCAACACACTCAACGCTTTCAAGTGTTGAGTAGACTCAACGAACACGATGCTTTCACCAAAGCGTTGAGTGGGGCTATCGCGTGGCTGAAAGTACTTATTTCAAGATTAGCTGGTCACCTAGAGTGGGTGAATAGGTGTTTAAATCTTTTTGAGTCTTTTTACTATCTTGTTGTTTTCTTTTAGATTTCAGATTAGGGTGATCTAGAGGTTGTCCTTAACACCTGCAATTAATAAAAGAAAACAAACACACAAACAAGCAAACAAAGATTTATAGTGGTTCCCCAAATTATGTGTACATCCACTGTCCCTCCCACCTTTTTAACTCTTGTTAGATAAGGACAACCTCCTACAAATATGCTCCTCAGATCTTACACCTCAGGCCCTTGGCCTTACACTCAGAACTTCAGCAAGTTTCTACACTCAGTATCCTTTTCAGGACACCTACCTCAGAATCAACAGGTTCCTACCTCAGAGATCTGTAGTGCTCCTACACTAAGTGACCCTCAAGCCACCTAACTCAGCCAAACACAAAGGCCTACAGCTCAGGCTTCTAAGCCCTATAGAGTCAGGCACACAACCCTACTCTCAGAGTACTGCACCACTCCAACAGCTCAGTACCCAGCAGGTACCAACCTCAGTGCCCTTCCAGGCACCTACAGCTCAGATCTAGTTGGATCCTACAACTCAGAGAGCTTCACTCTCCTACAATACAGACAATATTGCCCTACCTCAGGCTCAGATAGCCCTACAACTCAGATCCACAAAGGATCCTACAGTTCAATGATTCACCACACACCTACCTCAGAACACCACGTGTTCCTACTGCTCAGATCTAAACAGATCTAACACTTAGCCTAATTACTTAGGTCTACACTTAGATTCAGTACACACTGAATCCTACAGGGTAATTTAAATGAAATGATTAAGTAACTGACTCAGAGATTAATCTCTGAATCTACCTTGCTGGACTGAGCAGATTTCAGTTCAGACCACTTGCTATTGAAGAAAAGAGTCCTCTTCAGCAGCTAACTTCTTTGCTGATCAGATTTACTCAGCTACCTGCTGTTGAAGGAACGAGTCCTCTTCAATAGTGTAATGCCCCGAAACTTCAAAAGAGGGACGGGCAGTGTTTAGAGCTAAGTTTGGGGCCTGGTAAGGGTCACATGGCCTAGGACACGGGGTTGTCCAGGGTCGTGTCATGCTCGGGTTCGACGAACAGCGAACACGGCCTGAGACACGGGCATGTCCAGGGTCGTGTCCTGCTCAAGATGTTAGTCGGGCTGTGTCAGGTGAGGAACACGGGCTGCTGCACAGGCGTGTTTTGGTTGACATGGGTGTGTCAAATGTGACACGGGCATGTCGAGAAGCCATGTCCTTCTCTGTGTGTTTAGTCGGCTGTGTCGGCTGTTGAGCACGGCCTAGGATACAGCCGTGTGCATGGCCGTGTCTGGCACACAGCATGTAACACCGGTGTGTCCAGGTGCCGTGTCCTGTTCAGGATGCGACGGTTTCAGGGTCAATTGAGGCGCACGGCCTTGGACACGGGCGTGTCACAAGCCTTGTTCGGCCCAGGAAATTGTTTTTAAGTGCGAATCGTGGCCGTCCATTTCCTTATTTTGGGATCCAAGGGCCCAGGGTTGTTCTTGCTGAGTTAAGTCCGGGAATAGGGTTTGAAACCCTCATTCCACTTGGAGCTTTCTCTTTCTAAAGCTTTAGAGAGAAGGGAGAACAAGGAATAAGGAGAAGGAGAGATCCGGCTGCCGGTGGAGCTTCGGAGCCCCAAATCGTAAGCCGAGTCTAGATCTAAGGAGGCGAGGTCATTGTGTTGCTTTTCATCCATCTAGATCTTTATGGCGCCAAAGAGAAACCCAAGGGTAACGATTCTCTTCTTGGACATGTGAAGTCCTCTTTCTTTCTGCATAGGAAACTCCCTCCCGCGAGTGAGCGGTAAGAGCGAGGTTTTCCTTCTGGTAGACATGAATAGTGCCCGTTATTTTGCATGTAGAGTCCGGAATTTAAATACAGACATAGACATGGTGTGTGAAGCCTACCCGGACAAGTTGGTATGGATCGGTGATGTTTCATTGCATGAATAGTCGGAGAAGACTCCGTGCCGATGGTTATTTTCGGGTTTTCTACGTGGTAGATTGCAACAGGGAACCTTGGGGACTAACTCCAAGGTGCACCCAGAAAACTGGGCAGAAGCGTGATCCTGCCATCTTGGTGGCCTGGGAGCCAACTTGCACATAACTGGGTTATGTAAAGTGTGTGATCGATTTGGGACTCGGGGAAGTTTGACCCGCGCCTATGGCTTAAACTGACAGGGCGGTGTGAGCAACAGGTTAGGCGGAACCATACCCGCTCTATGTCGTCTGGTTAAAGTGACTTAAAGTACGTGGTACTTGTCGTTGGCATAGATGGAGGGTCTTAGGCTTAGGCCGAAAAGACTATAATGCTCATGAGATTTGCCGTCCAAGGGGCGGTGGTGAGACCGCGGATTTTGACCGGGTTCATCGAGAATGTTTCCTGAGAGCATGGGGTGTGTGGCCGTGCGTTCCTACGGCTGTGTTGAAGTGTAATTTCACTATACTGTTTGGTTATACTAAAAAAGTGCAGGGAAGGAGCATCGCCACCCCGAGTTAAGGGGCTGGGTAATTATAATTTGGTTAGCTGTAGCTGACCGTTGCTTTTGTTTGCCACCGCTGCGGTGGATTGTTCCTTGCAGGTGCTGCAGAGCCTATTGGCAAATAGTGGGCTGAAGCCCTGGTTGTTGAGCCGGCCCTCGAAGGCCGATGCAAATGTTTACTTGTTATACTCATGTGTGACCGGCCTGCGTGCCGATGTTTGGAAGATAATGTTTATTTAGGTAAACTCTTGTAAGGCCATAAGGCCAAGTATTTTGTGTATTTTGTACGCTCATTCCTAATTTGGGTATTTAGTGGACATTCATGCTGTTGGCTTGGGTTCTTTTCTTTGCAACTCTTAAAATGCTTCCACTAGAATGTACTCTATGTAGGACGTGTGTTATTGGAAGGATGGTTTCATTTAGTAACCCTTCTGTCTGTCTGTAGTATATGGCTTCAGGCTCCAAACGGACCTACTGTTATATGCTATATGACGGATAGGGGTTTTACAATTTGGTATCAGACTATCGGTTTCGGTCATGCTTAAATTAATTCGTGGACGAAATCTTTTAAGGGGTGGTGAGCACATGTCTGTGCTTCATCATTATAACATAAAAAGAACCCATGAATGTCCACTTAGGAATGAAAATACACATATTTGAGGAACCTGCGTGTTCCTATAATTGCTTTTTGCAATATTGTTCGGTCACTTAATGGTGTTTTGTACGACTATAGGTGACCAGGAGTGGTGCAGGGCCGTTAGAACGCCTGGTTTCTGAGGCAAGTAGCGCACCAAATGATGTGCCTGCAACACCTCCCTTGGCAGAAACAATAATATTGGTGGCTGAAGTGGTGTTCGTTATTGTAAATGCCCAGCCTGCAAGACAAATGTAGCAGCCTGCCCCTACAGTGGAGCAGGTACCGCTTCAACCGCGGAGCCGAGAAGGGTGGAGCAAGTGGTGGTGGAGCCATTGATACCTAGAAGTGCGACCGAAAAGCAGCTCAAGCATCTTATGGGCTTCAATCCTCTGGTGTTCTCGGGGACTGGAACCCCATCCCAAGCTGAGGATTGGCTCTCCCGAGTAAAGAGAGTCTTGACAGCTACGGAAATGGAGGAGTGGCAGAAGACCACCATAGCTACTTTCCTGTTGGACGGAGATGCATGACTGTGGTGGGAAGGTTTAGAGCTGCATCACCTGAGGGGAAGGCAACTCACGGACGTCTTGATGGAAGACTTTTCGAGACTATTCTTGGCAAGGTACCTTCCCTCGACTCGATGGATCTTCTCCTTCTGCTACAGCTTTTCTTATCTGAGAGAGACCAATTAGTTCTTGAAGCCTGGCCATCCTAAAGTTAGGATCAACTTCCTGTTCAATAGGTGTCTAATCATCTTGAGGAGACAACATTGAAACTGCTTTGAACTGAGTGGATTGAGCCTGAAAGTTTGTTGTGCTATGCTGTTTATCACTTTGAGAATAGATAGATCTTGGAGGAGCAACCACACTATACTTTCCTTTGGGCTTATGAGATTCATCATGTCTTCTGGACTGATAAGCAGTTGTCTTTTGAACCTTGGGAAGAACTTGTTGTTGAGGAGGAGAGAAGGATGGTTTTTGATAGATAACTTCCTTTATTTGCTCTGTAGAACTTTGATTTCTATGCTGCTGACTGCTTCATTGGGAATGAGATCTGGAAGATCTATCCTGCCTTTGATATGTTCTAGAGAATGAGGAAGGCTTGGAAGATGCATTAGAAGCTTGAGGAACAGCTCCTGAAGCACCAGCAGGAGGAGGAGGACCTCTTCTGAACTTCTGAGGAGGAGGTGAGTATCTCCTGCTCTTCTTCCTGGCTTTCTGTTCATTTTTTGATAACCACATCCAGCTTTCCATGCCAGGGTATGGAGTAATCCCTTTCAAGATATAGTAAGGGGTATCATTAGTATTGCCTGGCTTGGGAGCAGCCTTGGGAGCAGCTTTTCTTTTCTTTGACACTTTCTTTTTCTTGGAATTTTCATCCTCTGAATCATCATCCTCATCATCATCAGATGAATCAGGAGGATTGTCATATAGGTCATTTATTTCTGTTGGGTATTTCATCCACATGAACCCAGATTTGATGAAGTCACCCTGGAACTAAGATGAATTAAGTTGTATTTGATGCTTGGTTTAAGCTATATGTTTGCAGGAGTTTCACTGGGAAGTGTAGGCCAATGTCAGCCCACAGTGGGTCACCAAACACAGGAATTGTGCAATGTAATCCCTCATTGCATATTCCAAGGTGTTGACTCATGTGTGGTCTCTCTATTGGGATACACTTCATATTCAAGCTATTGGACTATGGGAAAGGCATTGGAAGTTGGCTACTCTAGAAGAATCAGTTTTTCCAACATCAGAAAACTTCTAAGTGTTTTACTCGAGTAGAGCTTTCACCTACTCGAGTAGTCTGGGTATAAGTTACTCGAGTAAAGGAATCTTGTACTCGAGTAGACATAGTCATATACTCGAGTAGCTAAGTCACCTACTCGAGTAGACCAAGTCATATACTCGAGTAGCATGCTTATATACTCGAGTAGATTACTCGTTATACCCGAGTACCATAAGGTTTTTCTCATCTAAATTTCTCTAAGTCATATACTCGAGTAAGTATACTCACATACTTGAGTAGATAGAAACATACTCGAGTAGTTCATTTTACCTACTCGAGTAGTTCATGTGTCACCCGTGTACCTTGATATTTCCCTACTCCAGAATTTTTCTAAGTCTTTTACTCGAGTAGAACCTTCACCTACTCGAGTAGATTACTTCCTCTCGAGTAGTTTAGTTCAACTACTCGAGTAGTTGCCAGCAGTCCTCTTCAGAATTTTTCTAAGTATTCCACTCGAGTAGTACTTCATGTACTCGAGTAGTTCATGTAATATACTCGAGTAGCTCCTCCAGTACTCGAGTAGATCCTCTATATACTCGAGTAGGTCCCTTCACATACTCGAGTAGTTCTGTCTGCCTACTCGAGTAGTTGATCTCTATATACTCGAGTAGTCTTTTTATACATACCCGAGTATGTTTCCCATCTTATACTCGAGTAGTTATTCAACTACTCGAGTGGTTATTGACTTACTCGTGTAGTTGGCCAAATCTTTCCGAAATTTTTCTAAGTCATTTTTCTGACGAGATTTTTCAAATCACGCGACATGATTGGTCCACGTGTACATCATTATGACCTATTATGACCGTTAGTCTCTCCTATATAAGGTCTTATCAGAAAATGACAAACCCTAAGTATTCTCAAAGCTTTCTTGTAAATTCTTTTTCGAGAAATATTCTTCAGCCGCCTCCTCTCTGACTTTCGCGAAACGGAAGCCGCCGCCGCCGCCTTCTTCTCCGGCCAAAGATTCTACTTTTGGAGGATTATTCTGAAGAAAAGTTACAGATCAAGATCGACTTCATTGATCATATTCTCTCTCGATTTCTGTAAAAGCGAGTAGATCCAGATCGAGGCCGAGAACTTCTTCACCGATTTCTGAAAGTGCTACAAAGTTGAAAAGAAGAAGATCCTGGCCGTTTGCTTCAGATCTGAGTGATTTACTGTTTGTATTCTTGTAAACTCTTTATTAATCTTGTAGGAGAGATCTTCTCCGAGTGTAGGAGTTTTTCACTCCGAGTTTGTAGGAAGTGCTATCTTCCGAGGTGTAGATCCGTTTTGTTTGGATCGAGTTTGTAGGAACTTTGTTCCGAGGGTAGGATCGGTTTTTGATCCGAGATAGTGGAGTAGCCGAGTCTAGTTGATTGCTAGATCGGTGAGGGAAAGTGGATGTACCCAAGGTTGGGGAACCACTATACATCTTGTGTCGTCTGTGATATTGGTAGATATTTCTGTGATGTGCTCTAATTATTTTTTATTCCGCAAAAGACGCACAAACCACCTATTCACCCCCCTCTAGGTGATTTAGGTCGACAACAGTTTTCTTTCAATTGGTATCAGAGGGAGGTTGATCGTTAAAAGGTTAACGCCTTGATCATATCCAGATCTGTTGTCTGAAAGATTCTACCATAAAATGGATAAGGGCAAAGATTTCGCCAAGCTTCCACTGTGCAACAAAAACAACTTTCCCATGTGGAAAGAAAGGATAAAATTTTTCATGGAAGCTGTGGATCCAAGGATCTTCATGATCGTTGAAGAAGGTCCTTACGTTCCCATGACTATGTCCACTATCGACCCTACCAAGAAAGTTCCCAAAAAGCTAATGGATCTCGACAAAGACGAGATTGCACTTGTCTCTCTCGACAAGAAAGCTAAAAACATAATAGCAAGTGCAGTCGATGACTCGATGCTGCAGAATTTGATTCACTGTCAATCAGCTAAGGAGATGTGGCACTCCTTAGTCACTTTGATGGAAGGGACTGAAGAAGTAAGGGATGATCGGAGATCCCTTCTCAATCAAAAATATGAAGCGTTCCGACAAGGGAACAAGGAAACAATTGCCGACACCTTTGAGAATTTCTTCAAGATTGTGAATGGCCTAAGGGTGTATGGCCGTGTCTTCACCAACGGAGAACTGAATGACAAATTCTTGAGATCCCTAACCAAGGAATGGGATAACAAGGTATGTGCCATCAGGGAGTTCGGGAAGCTAGCTGAAACGGACCCGCAAAATCTCTTTGGAAAGCTTATGTCCTATGAACTCCAAATCAATACAAGAAAAGCTGAAGAAGAGAAGGGCAGGTCTGCTCTAAAGGAGAAATCTGTCGCTCTGAAGGCAGACACCTCCAGAAAGACTAAGGCTGCCTCCCCCGCTCCAGCTCCAGAAGTTGATGAAGAAGAAGAAACATCAGAGCCCAGCACCTCAGGCTCTGAACTATCTGAAGGAGAGTTCTCCTTGCTCTCAAAGCAATTCAAGAAGTTTCTTAATAAAAAGAAACAATGGAAAGGCAAGGATGCCTCACACAGAAGATCGCGGCGCGATGACGATCGACAAAGAAAAGGCTCAAGCAAACACGACAGGTATAACACTAAACAGAACAAATACGTTTCAACTGACATCATTTGCTACTGTTGCAATAAGCCAGGTCACGTCATTGCTGACTGCCCTCACAAGAAGAAGGAGGGTGGCAGAAGGGAAGACAAGAAATCCTCACACAACAGGAAAAGGAAAGAGAAGAGCCTCATAGCCAAAAGGAGCAAGACTCTTAGCGACTCCGACTCTTTTGAGTCAAGCGAAGAAGAAGAAGCTTACTTTGGGCTAATGGCTCAAACAGAAGATGAACAAGAGCCCCAGTTCACTGGGAAGGTAAACTCTCATACCACTCTCTCAGAGTCTGAAGTATCTTAACGTGATTGCGAGAGTAGCTCCTCTGATGATGAGTCAGAAATGATGGCCCAGTATAAGGAGTTAATCATGGCTTACGACAAATGTCGTCGAGTCGTGAAGACTCAGGCTAAAGAGATCAAATCTCTAAAAGCCGAAGAGAGCAACTTGACAGAGAAAGTCGCAAAGACTGACTCCCTCATGGAAAACTTCAATAATACTATTGAAGAATATAACAAGGCTCTTGAGCACCTTGACCTGAAGGAAAAGATCATCAAAGGGTTGGAAGCCGAACTTGCGACTGAAAGGAAACTTGTTGAGAGTTTCTCTAAGCCCAAAAAAGTTCTTCCATTCGTTGCTGAATTCTCAGCAAAGGCCAAGGGAGCTGGACTAGACCATGAAGAAGCTCCTAGTAAATCCTCTAGGAGAAACAAGAATCAACGGAAAAATAAGGTCGCCAAAAAGGCCTCAGCCGAAGAAAAGGGAAAAGCCCCTCAAAATCAAACCACATTCAGAAAGGTCATCTTTCCAACAAATGAGTTTGATTTTGACTCATCATACGGGCACTTTGCTAGGCCTACTTATGTAGAGCCAAAGTCCCGCTATCAAGGATGGGCTCGACCACGAAACTTTGGCGAAAGTGTCTTTAAGGCACCTTATGAAGAAGTTGTTCTTCAGAGCTATGGCCCTTTCAATCATGGGCATAACTTCAAGAACGCACCAAAGACAAAGCCTGTTGTAGAGAAGCCCATAAAGGAGAAGAAGCCATGTGATTGTCATCATCATGAGGCATCTTCCTCCAAGAATGCTACCCCTGCTATACCAAAGTTCTTAAAGGTCAAGCAGGAGATCTTGAGGCAAAGCTACAACAGATTTGACTGTTGGTGCTGTGGCAAGGTTGGTCACTTCGCCATAGATTGCTGGTTCAATTCCAGAAACGCTGCAACCCCTCATGTCAGCAATATGAGAAAGACCGCTCATAATGCCAACACTCGTAGGGGGAGCACTCTAACCCGAGACCAAGGACCCAAACATGTTTGGGTTCCTAAGGCGAATTGATTGTGATTGCAGGGATGTCCAATGGCCAACAAAATTCCTATCTGGTACTTGGACAGCGGATGCTCTCGGCATATGACCAGGACGAGAAGCCTCATTCAGAACTTTACTCCAGTCGTGAATGGACCAAAGGTCATCTTTGGAGGTTCAGACCGTGGAATTACTAGAGGCTATGGTATGATTACTAACGGCAATGTATCCTTCTCGGATGTGGCCTATGTTGAAGGATTGGAACACAATCTCATTAGCATAAGCCAACTCTGCGACAAAGGATACATAGTTGAGTTCCATGTTGATAAGTGCTGGATAAAATCCGTTGACAATATGGAAACGATTCTATCCGGCACTCGAAGCAGGAATATTTTCTGTTTAAATTTCATCTGTATAGATTCCTCCACACCAGTGTGTCTTTTGGCAAAAGATAGTGCGTCTCTTGGTGAAAAATGTCACAAGAGACTAGCACATATTAATTTCAAAACAATTAATAAACTATTTTCAATGAACTTAGTACGTGATGCCCCAAATGTCAAATGCGTCAAAGACAGACCTTGTCATGCATGCGTAAAAGGCAAGCACACAAGGGCTACCTTTAAAAGCACTGTTGGCAAAGACTCTAACAGATGTCTCCATCTATTGCACATGGACTTGTTTGGTCCACTGAAGATTAGAAGTTTGGGAGGCAAGGAATATACATTGGTAATTGTTGATGACTACTCGCGCTTTGCGTGGGTGTTCTTTCTGAAACACAAGTCAGATACCTTCGATATCTTTACCAATTTTGTCAGGCAAGTCCAGAATGAATACAACTGCTCCATAGTCAAAATCAGAAGTGACAACGGAACAGAGTTCAAATCTGGGGCCATGACAGAATTCTGTGAAAGCTTAGGTATCTTTCATGAGTTTTCCTCTCCTCATACTCCACAACAAAATGGAGTGGCTGAGAGAAGCAACAGAACACTCATAGAGGCCTACAGGACCATGTTGAGTGATGCTTCACTACCGGAGTACTTCTGGGCTGAGGCCGTCAACACTGCATGCCACGTGCAAAATCGAACACTCATAAACAAAGACCACAATAAGACTACTTACGAACTTCTGAAAGGCAGAAAACCAACAGTCTCTTACTTTAGAATCTTTGGCTGCAAATGCTTCGTACTTAACAATGGCAAGTATCATACCACCAAGTTCAGCGAAAAGAGATTTGAAGGTATTTTGTAGGATATAGTAGCCATAGTAAGGCATACAGGATTTTCAATAGAAAAACCCTGGTGGTGGAAGAATCGATACATGTTGTATTTGATGAGACGAGCTTGCTGCAAAGCAATCCGTCTTGTGTGCTCATTGAAGATGCAGGTGAAAAGCTGAAAGAAACTAGCTTGGATGATCCGTCCGAAGAAGAAGGCGAGAAGTTCATTAAGATCACCACTCCCACTCCTATTGGAGAGGCTGATGATCAAAATGAAGAAGTCATCCAGGATGAAGAAATCACTCCGGTGCTTGAAGATAATCCAGATGCAAGGACTCTAGAGCTCAGACATCTGAAAGATCACCCCATGGACCAGATCATTGGAGATCCCCGGGATGGTGTCAGAACTCGGAGAGGTACAACTAATGAGAATCTTCATTTGAGTTTTCTCTCACAGGTTGAACCAAAGAAATTTGAGGAAGCAAACTCAGACGCATCATGGATAATGGCAATGGAAGAAGAGTGTTGGGTATTGTATCCACAACGTACATGATTTGAAGAAGCCCCTGAACAAGCTAAGGTAAATAGACAATGTATTTGATAAAATATTTCAAGTTGTGCTTGCAGTTATTCCACGCTAAGTGCACACCAATGTCAGGGTGCAGTAGGTCAATATACACGGGTCTGCACGACGTAATCCCTCGTTGAGCAGATCAGTGTGTTGGCCTACGTTTACTCTCTCTATTGGAGTGTACTTACTTTCAAGTATAGGGCTGTGATTATGCAAGAGCAGACAAGGAGCAAGGATGGGTCAAAGAGCAGCTCATGGGCGGAAAGACGAAAAATCGTCTAAGTGTTAATCGCCGAGAATCACCAAGTGATTCTCGCCGATTCGGGGAGAATCACTAGTGATTCTCGCCGAATCGTCGAGAATCACTGGCTGATTCTCGTCGTCTCTATCCGGCTAACACAGTGCGTGCAAACAAGTCAACTTCGACGAGAACCACCTTTGATTCTCGCCGAATCGTCGAGAATCACCTATTGATTCTCGACGATTCGATGAGAATCACCTTCGATTCTCACCGATTTTGCCTTGGGCGAATTCTGGAACCCACTGGACTGGACTCAGCCGCTGGCGCTGTTTTGAATCGGGCTTAGGGTTTCTTCAGGTGGGACCCATAACGGTCATAATGGAGTATTCTACCGTATAAATACACGCGTATTTTGAACAGTAATCACACACAGAAAAAGACGAAGCCGAGCCGCCGACCTTGACCTAAATCGCGATACCTGCTCCGCCGCCGTCGCCGCTCGTGCTAGTCGATCGCCGGCCGTTTGATCGTGATTCTTCTAGATCTTCCGGCGACAGAAGCTTAGCCAAGCGTAGCGTCTCACGCATCTAACCAGAGATCCTTTGTCTCTTGATTCGTTGATCGGGAAAACCTTCCCCTTCCGAATCAATCGAGACGATCGATCCTAGTGTGACCGTTGGTAGACCTTGCTAGCTTTGCTACGAAGATTGAATCTCCAAAGTACAGCAGCCACACACCGTTGTCGCCGCCGATTCCGAGAACCGAGCTGCCGCCCTTCTTGCCGCCGCTGATTTCGGGGAGATTCTCTCCAAGAGAGATCTAGGGTTGTGGACTCTTCGTTGACTTCAAGAACACGTCATCGAACGAAGAGGGACACCTTAGTCTCCAAAAGTTGTTTGTATTTCTTATACATTCTAGTTTCATTTTTGTTGTAAAGGAACGTTGGTTCCTAGTTGTAAGGGTTGGGTGCAACCCGTGTTGTGGGAGTGTTGCCTCCTACGTGTGGAAGGGTTCCTTCCGATAGTGCAAGGATTGAATTTCAATCCTGTTGGTGAAGTGACCGAGTCGTCCCTTGTTGGGAGATAGGTCGAAGGGGGAAAGTGGATGTACCCAAATCGGGGAACCACTATAAATTGCTTGTGTATTTTCTTTGCTGTGCTGTTTTATTTTCGTGTGCAGGTACAATTTTAATTCCGCAAAAACGCTGCACGTCACCTATTCCCCCCCCCCCCCTAGGTGAAGGTAGTTGACACTAGATGGACTTTCAAGTGGTATCAGAGACAGGTTGCTCATCAAAAAGGTTCACACCTTGATTAAAATCCTGCCTCTAGTGTCAAGAAGAAGGCAAACATCTACTATGGACGGGCTCAAGTACACAGGCAAGATCCCAGTGTGCACCAGGCTCAACTTTCCTATCTGGAAGGAAAGGATCAGGTTCTACATGGAAGCAGTTGATCCTCGACTCTTCATGATCGTGGAGGAGGGACCTTATGTCCCCACTAAGTTCTCCACCATTGATCCTACCAAGAAAGTGCCAAAGAAAATTTTTGAAATGGACAAGGATGAGATGGTGCTGGTGGGACTTGACAAGAAGGCGCAGAACATTCTGGTCAGCGCGGTCGATGACTCAATGATTCAGAACTTCTGCAACTGCAGGACAACAAAGGAGATCTGACACTGCCTGATTATCCTAATGGAGGGCACTGATGAAGTGAGGGATGATCGGAGATCCCTTCTGAACCAGAAATATGAGGCCTTCAGACAAGGCCCTAAGGAAGAGATCGGAGTCACCTTCGAGAACTTCCTCAAGATTGTCAATGCCCTCTAAGGATATGGAAGAGTCTTCACTGATGGTGAACTTAATGATAAATTCCTTAGGTCCCTTGCTAAGGAATGGGACACAAAGATCTGCGCCATCCGAGAGTTTGGCAGACTTGCTGAAACAGACCCGCAAATTCTGTTTGGGAATCTGATGTCATATGAGCTTCAACTGAACACCAGGAAAGCAGAAGAAGAAGCAGAGAAGGCTGCAGCCAAGGAAAAGACTGTGGCCCTAAAAGCCATTCACTCCAGAAAGGGCAAGGGTGCGGTTTCATACCGTGCCAGGAAAAAGGATGAGGAGGAGGACTCCGAGCCATGCTCCTCTAGTTCAGAGCTGTCTGAGGAGGATTTCTCCCTCATCACCCGAGAATTCAAGAAGTTCCTCAAGATGAGGAATCAAAGAAAGAGAGACGGCTCCTCCTCCAGGCATCAGAAGAAAAATTATTCTTCTGACAGGTATGCTTCTAAACCGAACAAACATCGCTCCTCTGACATTATTTGTTTTGGATGCAATAAGCCAGGACAGGTCGTGGCCGACTGCTACCAAAGCAAGAGAGAAAAAGGGAAAGGAGAGGAGCACAAATCCTCTAGAGATAAGAACAAAGAGCGGAGCTACATCGCCAAAAGTCCAAAGACACTGAGTGAGTCTGATTCCTCAGACTCCAGTGATGATGAGGAAGCCTACTTCGGGCTTGTGGGTCGCTCCGACTCAGAAGGAGAATGCCCTCCATTTACTGGGAAGGTAAAGGCTCACACCCCTCTCTCCGACTCTGAATCTGATCCTGAGTCTCAGGATGATGACCCTGAGGATAGCCTTTCGGCCAGTGAAGCGGAGCTCCTCGAGAAGTATGAGCTTCTGCTCAACACTTTCGAGGAGTGCCGTAAGAGATTGAAGGCTGAGAAAAAGGAAGTGAAATTCCTTAAGGGTGAGAGTGTCTCCCTAAGGGAAGAGATCACCAGTTTGATCTCTCTACGACAGGAGCACCTAGACCTGACTTCAAAGCATTCAGAGTCTCTTAAGCTCCTTGATCTTAAGCAGGAGGAAGTCGACAAGTTGGAAGAACAACTTGCGGCAGAAAGGAAGATCGTCAAGAGCTTCTCTATGCCAAAAACTGTTCTTCTAGTGGTTGATACCTTCTCTACTCAGGTCAAAGGAGCTGGCTTGGGGCATGTAGGGGTATCTGGTTCCTCATCTAGGAGAAACAGGAACCAGAGGAAGAATAAGGCCGCCAAGAAGGCCTCTGCTGCTGAAAAGGGAAAGGCTCCGCTCAGTCCTGTTGCGTTCAGAAAGCCTAGCTTTCCTTGCAACCAACATGACTTTGAATCAACCTTTGGTCATCATTTCCGGCCCTCGGTTGCAAAGCCAAAGAGCTGATATGATGGTTGGACTTTTCCCCGGAACTTCGGTGAGAGTGCCTTCAAGGCACCTTATGAGGAAATCCACATGAGAAATTATGGTCAATTCTCTAACAGCCATAATGGAAAGCAGGCACCAAGAACCAAGCCTGTTATACTAAAGAAACGGAAGGTGAAGAAGTCATGTAACTGCAATCACTATGAGGCCTCCACCTCCAGATCCAATGCCCCGGCTGTACCCACCATTCCCAGGGTAATGCAGGAGCCTAGGAAGAGGTACAACAGATTTGACTGTTGGTGTTGTGGCAAAGTCGGTCACTTTGCCATGGATTGTTGGTTTAATCCGAGGTATAACAAGACTCCCTATGTTAGCAATGCGAGGCCGATCACTCGTAGGGTTAACCAACCGAGGGGGAGTATGCTAACCAAGAATCTAGGACCCAAGTTCGATTGGGTTCCTAAGGGAAATTGATTTTTTTTTGCAGGAATGTCCACAGGCCACCAAAACGCCAATATGGTACTTGGACAGTGGATGCTCCCGGCATATGACTGGGACAAGAAGCCTGCTGCGTGATTACACTCCAGTCGAGAATGGACCCAAAGTTAACTTTGGAGGGTCAGATCGAGGAGTCACCAGAGGTTACGGTATGATTTCCAACGGTATAATCTCTATCACCGACGTGGCTTATGTTGAAGGGTTAAACCATAACCTGATCAGTGTAAGTCAGTTATGTGACAAAGGTTATGACGTTAAGTTCTGCAAGGATAAATGTCTGATAATATCATGTGCCTCTTCTGAGACGGTATTAACAGGCATTAGGAGCAGAAATATCTTCTGCTTAAATTTTCTCAGTTTAGATTCATCTACCCCCGTATGCCTTGTGGCAACAGGCAGTGCATCTCTTTGTGAACAATAGCACAAGAGATTGGCACATATTAATTTCAAAATAATTAGTATGCTGTTTTCTAAAAACTTAGTAAGGATGCTCCCGTTATCAAGTGCATCAAAGATAGCCCCTGTCCTGCATGCCAGATGGGCAAACAGACTCGGGCTACCTTTAAGAGCATTGTAGACAAAGACTCTTCCCGATGTCTTTACCTTCTACATATGGACTTGTTTGGTCAAATGCAAGTTCATAGCTTGGGAGGCAAGTCCTATACGCTAGTGATAGTTGATGATCATTCTCGGTTTATATGAGTGTTCTTCTTAAAACGAAAGTCGGATACGTTTGACATCTTCACTAGTTTTGTCAAGCAGGTTCAGAACGAATTTAACTGCCCAGTGGTCAAAATCAGAAGTGACCATGGAACAGAATTCAAATCTGGTGCTATGACAGAGTTTTGTGAAGAACAAGGTATCTTTCATGAGTTTTCCTCCCCGCGCACTCCTCAGCAAAATGGAGTTGCGGAGAGGATAAATAGAACTCTCATTGAAGCCTGCACGACAATGTTGAAAGACGCTTCTCTCCTAGAATACTTCTGGGTAGAGGCGGTTAATACAGCTTGTCATGTACAAAACCGAGCATTGATCAACAAGCATCATCGTAAGATTCCTTATGAGCTACTGAGAGGCAGGAAACCAACCATGTACTACTTGAGGATCTTTGGTTGCAGATGCTATGTACTGAATAATGTGAAGTACCCGCGTACTAAATTTGGTGAAAAATGTTTCGATGGCATATTCATGGGCTATAGTTCCCACAGTCGGGCATATCGGGTCTTCAATAAGAAAACCCTAGTGGTAGAAGAATCAATTAATATTGTATTTGATGAAGGAACTTTGCTTAACAACAATTCTTCCAGCGGTATTCTTGAAGATGCAGGTGCACGACTTGAACAGCTGAGTCTCGATGAGACCGCTAAAGATGAAACTCCTAAGTACGTCAAAGTTTCCACCTCAACGTCAACTGGGAATGTTGAAGATCAAAATGGAACAAATCTCTTAGAAGAAGGAGAAGCCCAAGAAGTAGTCGAAGCTCCAGACGCCAGACTTCTAGAGCTCCGGCACGTGAGGGATCATCCTAGAGATCAGATCATCGGAGATCCTCGTGACGGTGTCAGAACTCGAAGAGGTACTATTAACGAGATTTTGCATCTTAGCTTCTTGTCACAGGTTGAGCCAAAGAAGTTCGACGAGGCGAACAAAGATGCGACATGGATTTTGGCCATGCAAGATGAACTACATCAATTCGAACGATACAACGTTTGGACGCTGGTTCCCAGACCACACAAGCAGAATGTGATTGGCACCAAGTGGACCTTCAGAAACAAACTGGATGAACATGGTGTCATCATAAAGAACAAGGCCAGGCTGGTGGCTCAAGGTTACAGACAGGAGGAGGGGATTGACTTCGACCAGACCTTTGCACCAGTGGCAAGGCTCGAGGCAATCAGATTGTTCCTGGCGTATGCTTCGCACAAAGGATTCACAGTCTATCAAATGGATGTGAAATCAGCATTCTTGAACGGAGACCTGAAAGAGGAAGTATACGTCGCTCAACCCCCAGGTTTTGTCAATCCTACTTATCACAATCATGTATATTTTCTTAATAAAGCTCTATATGGTTTAAAACAAGCTCCACGAGCTTGGTATGAGACTTTATCTAGTTTTCTTCTTGAGAACAAGTTCTCTAGAGGTAAAATAGATAAGACATTGTTTCTCAGGGAAGTCAAAGGCAAGATTTTGCTGGTGCAAATCTATGTCGATGACATTATATTCGGCTCAACGGATAACAATCTTTGCAAAAAGTTTTCTAAACTTATGCAAGGAAAGTTTGAAATGAGCAGTATGGGAGAGTTAAAGTATTTCTTGGGACTTCAAGTGAAACAGTCTGAGGATGGAATCTTCATCTCTCAGATGAAGTTCACAAATGAACTCCTCAAGAAATTCGGTATGGAGAATGCAACCTCTATAAGGACTCCAATGGGATCCACTATGTCTCTGGATAAGGATGAGAAAGGTAAACCTTTCAATGAAACCAAATACAGAAGCATCATTGGATCCCTGCTCTACCTTACTGCCAGTACACCGGATATCATGTTCTTCACATGTGTCTGTGCCATATATCAGGTGAACACTAAGGAATCTCATTATGTCGCTGCAAAGCGAATTCTAAGATACCTTAAAGGTACTCCCAATCTTGGCTTGTGGTACCCGAGAAACAATGATGTCGAGCTAATAGGTTTTTCAGATGCTGATTTTGCAGGGAGTAGGGATGACCGGAAAAGCACTTATGGGACGTGTCAATTCCTCGGAAGAAGGCTTATCTCATGGAACAGCAAGAAGCAGAATTGTGTAGCTACCTCCACAGCAGAGTCTGAGTATATCTCGGCAGGCAGCTGTTGCGCACAACTCCTATGGATCAGAAACCAGTTAGCCGACTACGACTTCAGTTCAAGGAAGTACCAATGTACTGCGACTCCTCCAGTGTAATTGCAATTGCCAACAATCCGGTATCGCATAGCAGAACGAAGCATATTGAAGTGCGCTACCACTTCATTCGGGAGCACGTGGAGAACAAGGACATCTCTCTCTGTTATGTCCCCACGGACAAGCAGATTGCAAATATTTTCACAAAGCCCTTAGACGAAGCCAAGTTCAGTCTTTTCAAAACTGAATTGGGGATGCTAAAATATGAGGAATGAAGACTACAGAATCTCCAGGCTCATGCATCTAGGGGGAGCCTCTGCCAGGAACTCAAGTGTGAGCACAGGTGCAAGAACTGAGGGGGAGCAAGGGGTCAAATGCAACAGACCCAGATTTGCAGAAGCCGAAAAGGGGGAGATTACCCTCTCGGCTAAGGCTAAGGTGGCTCCAAGTTTGCTCTCAAGAAATTGGTATTGGTAATGAATATCTCTCTCAACTCAATTTCAAGTTTATGATTTTCATTCCCATACGCTCTATTCACCTTAGCTTGTAGGGTTTAGGCTTCTTCAAATAGGGGGAGATTGTTGGGTATTGTATCCACAACGTACCTGATTTCAAGAAGCCCCTGAACAAGCTAAGGTAAATAGATAATGTATTTGATAAAATATTTCAAGTTGCACTTGCAGTTATTCCACGCTAAGTTCACACCAATGTCAGGGTGCAGTAGGTCAATATACACGGGTCTGCACGACGTAATCCCTCGTTGAGCAGATCAGTGTGTTGGCCTACGTGTACTCTCTCTATTGGAGTGTACTTACTTTCAAGTACAGGGCTGTGATTATGCAAGAGCAGACAAGGAGCAAGGATAGGTCAAAGAGCAGCTCAAGGGCGGAAAGACGAAAAATCGTCTAAGTGTTAATCGCCGAGAATCACCAAGTGATTCTCGCCGAATCGGTGAGAATCACTAGTGATTCTCGCCGAATCGTCGAGAATCACTGGCTGATTCTCGCCGTCTCTATCCGGCTAACACAGTGCATGCAAACAAGTCAACTTCAACGAGAATCACCTTTGATTCTCGCCGAATCGTCGAGAATCACCTATTGATTCTCGACGATTCGACGAGAATCACCTTCGATTCTCACCGATTTTGCCTTGGGCGAATTCTGGAACCCGCTGGACCGGACTCAGCCGCTGGCGCTGTTTTGAACCGGGCTTAGGGTTTCTTCAGGTGGGACCCATAACGGTCATAATGGAGTATTTTACCGTATAAGTACACGCGTATTTTGAACAGTAATCACACACAGAAAAAGACGAAGACGAGCCGCCGACCTTGACCTAAATCGCGATACCTGCTCCGCCGCCGTCGCCGCTCGTGCTAGTCGATCGCCGGCCGTTTGATCGTGATTCTTCTAGATCTTCCGGCGACAGAAGCTTAGCCAAGCGTAGCGTCTCACGCGTCTAACCAGAGATCCTTTGTCTCTTGATTCGTTGATCGGGAAAACCTTCCCCTTCCGAATCGATCGAGACGATCGATCCTAGTGTGACCGTTGGTAGACCTTGCTAGCTTTGCTACGAAGATTGAATCTCCAAAGTACAGCAGCCACACACCGTTGTCGCCACCGATTCCGAGAACCGAGCGGCCGCCCTTCTTGCCGCCGCCGATTTCGGGGAGATTCTCTCCAAGCGATATCTAGGGTTGTGGACTCTTCGTTGACTTCAAGAACACGTCATCGAACGAAGAGGGACACCTTAGTCTCTAAAAGTTGTTTGTATTTCTTATACATTCTAGTTTCATTTTTGTTCTAAAGGAACGTTGGTTCCTAGTTGTAAGGGTTGGGTGCAACCAGTGTTGTGGGAGTGTTGCCTCCTACGTGTGGAAGGGTTCATTCCGATAGTGCAAGGATTGGATTTCAATCCTGTTGGTGAAGTGACTGAGTCGTCCCTTGTTGGGAGATAGGTCGAAGGGGGAAAGTGGATGTACCCAAATCGGGGAACCACTATAAATTGCTTATGTATTTTCTTTGCTGTGCTGTTTTGTTTTCGTGTGCAGGTACAATTTTAATTCCGCAAAAAACGCTGCACGTCACCTATTCCCCCCCCCCCCCTAGGTGAAGGTAGTTGACACTAGGTGGACTTTCAAAGAGCTAAATCAGTTCAAGCACTACAATGTGTGGATGATGGTTCCAAGACCCAAGGGAAAGAACATCATTGGAACAAAATGGGTCTTCAGGAACAAGATGGATGAAGACGGGACTATCATAAAGAACAAGGCCAGACTCGTCGCTAAAGGCTATCGTCAAGAAGAAGGAATCGACTTCGACCAGACATATGCTCTAGTGGCCAGACTGGAGGCAATAAGGTTGTTCCTAGCATATGCTTCCTTCAAAGGCTTCACCGTCTATCAGATGGACGTGAAGTCGGCCTTCCTGAATGGTAACTTAAAGGAGGAAGTGTATGTGGAACAACCTCCAGGTTTCATTGATCCTAACTTTCCCGATCATGTCTATTTTCTGCACAAGGCCCTATATGGTCTGAAACAAGCTCCTCGAGCTTGGTATGAAACGATGTCTACCTTTCTACTTGAGAACAAGTTCACAAGGGGAAGGATAGACAAAACATTATTTTTTAGGGAAATAAAAGGCAAGATTTTGCTAGTGCAAATCTATGTCGACGACATTATCTTTGGCTCTACAGATAACAACCTCTGCAAAAAGTTCTCAAAACTTATGCAAGGGAAGTTTGAAATGAGCAGTATGGGCGAGCTGAAGTATTTCTTAGGGCTTCAAGTGAAACAATCTGAAGATGGAATTTTCATCTCACAGACCAAATTCACCAAAGAGCTAATTAAGAAATTCGGAATGGAGAACGCAACCTCTATGAGGACTCCAATGGGCTCTACTATGTCTCTGGACAAGGATGAAAAAGGGAAACCTTTTGATGAAACCAAGTACAGAAGCATAATTGGATCCTTGCTCTACCTTACTGCCAGCAGGCCTGACATAATGTTCTCAACATGTGTCTGTGCTAGATTTCAGATGAACTCTAAGGAATCTCATTACGCTGCTGTAAAGCGAATCCTGAGATACCTTAAAGGCACACCAAATCTTGGCTTATGGTACCCAAGAAGTAATGACAGCGAACTAATTGGATTTTCAGATGCAGATTTTGCAGGTAGCAAAGACGACCGGAAAAGCACCTCAGGGACTTGCCAATTCTTCGGAAGAAGGCTAATTTCCTGGAGTAGCAAGAAGCAGAACTGTGTCGCAATCTCAACGGTCGAGTCAGAGTATATCTCTGCAGGCAGTTGTTGCGCCCAGTTGCTATGGATAAAGAATCAGTTCGAGGACTACAACCTGCAGTTCAAGGATATACCCTTGTACTGTGACTCCTCCAGCACAATTGCAATAGCCAACAATCCAGTCTCTCACAGCCGGACAAAGCACATTGAGCTAAGGTACCACTTCATCCGGGAACATGTGGAGCATGGAGACATAGATCTCCAATATGTGCCTACAGATAGGCAAGTTGCAGATATCTTCACAAAGCCGCTGGACGAGACCAAGTTCTCGTTCTTCAAGACAGAGCTTGGGATGCTCAACAAAGAGGACTAAAGAAGGCTAAATGACTAAGAAGCAAGTAATTGCAAAGGGTTAGTTAAAATCTACTCTTTCTCAACTTTTTCAAATTCAACTCGAGAAGCATGAGACATACTCGAGTATCTAAAGACCTACTCGAGTATATGAATGAACCTACTCGAGTATGTGTACTGACCTACTCGAGTATCTAAAGACCTACTCGAGTAAGTTTCTCACCTACTCGAGTAAGTCAATACCTACTCGAGTAAGTCTCTCACCTACTTGAGTAAGTCCATATCTACTCGAGTAGTTTTTCTCCACATACTCGAGTAACTCCAGTCGACCTACTCGAGTAGCTCCTTTACCTACTCGAGTAGCCTTTCTCTCTCTCGTGTCCTGATTCCCAGCTTTCAAAATTGTTCTATTCGCCACCCAAGGCTATATGCCGCCTCTTTCTTTAACTTAATTAGCGGAAATTTAAGAGTTATATATATATGAAATTTCGAAACATCAAACCTACTCGACATCATTTCTATCTCTCGAGTACCCCCCCCCCCCCCGTCTCTTCGCCTACCCTGTCGACTCGCCTCCACCGCTGTTGCAGAGCCGTCTCTCTCAACTCCTCCAGTCCTTCGCATCCATGGAGACTTCTCACAGATCGGCGTCGGCTCCGAACTCGTCACCGACGGTATTGCAGAGCTTTCCGACGATTTCCACAACCTCCTCATTCTTCTCGACACTGCCGGCCTCTCCTTCATCCTCCAAGAACCCTGTCGTGTTCTCTTCCCCGAAGTTGCAGAATTCTTCACAAATCTCAAGGTTTGACGGAATGGCAAAGTCCTCAAATCTACAGTAAAGGGATTGAAACTAAAGTTCACCAAGACCTCTGTCTCTCAACTTCTTCGCTTACTGATTGTTGATGAAGAAGACCACCTAGTTGCTGAGGATTCCGATAGGACAACCCTTTTCTGTGGTTTTTCCACTGATGCTCAATACTTCAAAAGGTCAGATATGAATGCAGAAGGTAAATTCTTGGTTGATGTTATTGGAAAAATTTTACTGTGCAAGACTCACTCCATCCGAGACATTCCCTCATACTTCTTCGATATAATGCAAGTCATTGTCTGCCGCAAGAAATACCAATTTGGTATGCTGATTTTGGACAAGATAAAGGACAGCATGAAATCCCCCAACTACACGCGAATTATATCTCTGCTCCTTCATGAAACAAATCCTGAAGTCTTCAATCTCTCCAAAGGGACTCCACTTCACCATATGAAGAAGGTATCCATCTCTTCAATTCAGAGATGGGATCTCAAGCTAAAGAATTCTGCCCAAGCTGCAAAGGTTTCAGAAATTCCAGAAGTTCCAGCTGCAGAGGACAGGACTCCATCTCCCTCTCCTCATCATGTGGCCAGCTCCTCTGGTGCACCAAGTGAGGGGGAGCCTGCTCCATCTAGCCCAGTCAGGCAACCCTCTCCTCAGCCAGAGATTCCATCCCTACCTTATACTCCAAAGAGTCCAGCCACTTCCTCAGATCAAGTACCTCAAGACACTCTTCTGTCTACAGCTGCTGCCATATATGCCATGATTGCAGAGCTTACTGAAGATGTGCTTCCCCCTCCTCCTCTATCTCCTCCAGCTCCAACCACTGAACATCACAAGGACTTGTCTCCAGCACAGTCTCCTGCCCATTCTCCAGCCAGAACTCCAACATCTTCTCCAACTCCTCCAGCAGATAAGCCAGACACCATTTTTATTTCTGATGAGCCTTCTCCTGAGCCAGCTGAGGCCCCTCTCAAAAACCTCGATTTCTCCATCCCCCATGATACAGAAGAATTGGATGCTGTCATTCCTACCACCAGATCTCTCAGCTCAGTCATAATTGCAGAAATAGCTCCTTGGGTAACTCCTCCTATCCCTACTGCTGCTCCCTCTACTGCTGCTGCTGCTACAGTTTCCTCCTCCTCAGATCTGCTGCCAAGTATTGTCATTCTTCTTCAAGAACAAAGACATCATTTTGACACCTCTCTAAAGGTGGTCACTGACAAGGTCACTGCTCTTGAGACTGAGATGAGCAGAGGTTTTGCTGAAATTCAGCATAACACTGACAAGCTAAAGTACCTGTTCCAACTTGGTGGCAAAGCTCTTGACCATACTATCACTAGTGTGGGCAATGTTATGGAACAAGGTATCACCTTGGCAAACAATCAGATAGAACTAGACAAGAGGACTGAAGCCAACAACATGAAGATATGTGAAGAAGTTGGCACTTTCAAAGATGACACCATAGAGACAGTATCTGTTGAAATCAGAAAGGGGGAGGGTTTGATAAAAGAACTCAAAGAACAGGTAGAAAAATCTACTGCTCAGAAGACAGTTGAATGGGAAGCTCATGTAAAGACCATTCATGATGATGTGCTTGCCCAGATACAGAGTGTCAAATTTCACACATATGACACTTCTGTCTGGATGCACAATCAGATCTTGCCAGATCTTGCAGTTGACCCAAACATCATTCCCCATCATCTCAATCCTCTAGCCACAGATGTCGCTGCCCCAGCTGTTCCTCCTCAACCAACCTTCTCTCCCAGGCCTGGAGACTCAGTTGCTCCTCCAGACACTTATGTTCCAGGCTGGGAAGAAGAAGATCCTGCTGATATATTCCTTTAAGCCCCTCCAGAGATCAGAATCCACAAGAAGAAAAGGAAATATGGTGAAGGTCCCTCTGCTAGCAGGACAGCTCCTTCTAAGGCCCCTGAACATGCTGAAGCCTGGTATCCAACTTCAAAGTCTCTCATCTTGGACACACTCAGGCTGGTCATGGATCACAATGAGAACAGGAACATGCACTACAGTTCCCAAGAATGGGAGTTATATGAGAAGTCTATGCTGAAAAGAAAGATCCATGATAGAGAATTTGGGAGAAATAACCCTGCTGCTCCTCCAAGGCCTCCTAAGTACTTTCCTAAGCCTTTCAGCTACCTAAGGAGACAACAAGAGAAGATGGATAAGCAGCAATCCCAAGCCTAAACCTAAAAGATGATGAGAAATGAAATGACAAATTGTAGACTTGATATTTTTGGAAACTTACATATATATACAATTCTTCATTACTGTCTAATTATCTTTTTCATTATCCTTGCTTACCTGCTCATATTTTCTTTCTTAGTTTCTTTTATGTCCATAATTCACCTTAGTGTAAAGGGTTCTGACTTCAACAAATAGGGGGAGATTGTTGGGTATTTCATCCACATGAACCCAGATTTGATGAAGTCACCCTGGAACTAAGATGAATTAAGTTGTATTTGATGCTTGGTTTAAGCTATATGTTTGCAGGAGTTTCACTTGGAAGTGTAGGCCAATGTCAGCCCACAGTGGGTCACCAAACACAGGAACTGTGTAATGTAATCCCTCATTGCATATTCGAAGGTGTTGACTCATGTGTGGTCTCTCTATTGGGATACACTTCATATTCAAGCTATTGGACTATGGGAAAGGCATTGGAAGTTGGCTACTCTAGAAGAATCAGTTTTTCCAACATCAGAAAATTTCTAAGTGTTTTACTCGAGTAGAGCTTTCACCTACTCGAGTAGTCTGGGTATAAGTTACTCGAGTAAAGGAATCTTGTACTCGAGTAGACATAGTCATATACTCGAGTAGCTAAGTCACCTACTCGAGTAGCATGCTTATATACTCGAGTAGATTACTCGTTATACCCGAGTACCATAAGGTTTTTCTCATCTAAATTTCTCTAAGTCATATACTCGAGTAAGTATACTCACATACTCGAGTAGATAGAAACATACTCGAGTAGTTCATTTTACCTACTCGAGTAGTTCATGTGTCACCCGTGTACCTTGATATTTCCCTACTCCAGAATTTTTCTAAGTCTTTTACTCGAGTAGAACCTTCACCTACTCGAGTCGATTACTTCCTCTCGAGTAGTTTAGTTCAACTACTCGAGTAGTTGCCAGCAGTAGTCTTCAGAATTTTTCTAAGTATTCCACTCGAGTAGTACTTCATGTACTCGAGTAGTTCATGTAATATACTCGAGTAGCTCCTCCAGTACTCGAGTAGATCCTCTATATACTCGAGTAGGTCCCTTCACATACTCGAGTAGTTCTGTCTGCCTACTCGAGTAGTTGATCTCTATATACTCGAGTAGTCTTTTTATACATACCCGAGTATGTTTCCCATCTTATACTCGAGTAGTTATTCAACTACTCGAGTGGTTATTGACTTACTCGTGTAGTTGGCCAAATCTTTCCGAAATTTTTCTAAGTCATTTTTCTGACGTGATTTTTCAAATCACACGACATGATTGGTCCACGTGTACATCATTATGACCGATTATGACCGTTAGTCTCTCCTATATAAGGTCTTATCAGAAAATGACAAACCCTAAGTATTCTCAAAGCTTTCTTGTAAATTCTTTTTCGAGAAATATTCTTCAGCCGCCTCCTCTCTGACTTTCACGAAACGGAAGCCGCCGCCGCCGCCTTCTTCTCCGGCCAAAGCTTCTACTTTTGGAGGATTATTCTGAAGAAAAGTTACAGATCGAGATCGACTTCACTGATCATATTCTCTCTCGATTTCTATAAAAGCGAGTAGATCCAGATCGAGGCCGAGAACTTATTCACCGATTTCTGAAAGTGCTACAAAGTTGAAAAGAAGAAGATCCTAGCCGTTTGCTTCAGATCTGAGTGATTTACTGTTTGTATTCTTGTAAACTCTTTATTAATCTTGTAGGAGAGATCTTCTCCGAGTGTAGGAGTTTTTCACTCCGAGTTTGTAGGAAGTGCTATCTTCCGAGGTGTAGATCCGTTTTGTTTGGATCGAGTTTGTAGGAACTTTGTTCCGAGGGTAGGATCGGTTTTTGATCCGAGATAGTGGAGTAGCCGAGTCTAGTTGATTGCTAGATCGGTGAGGGAAAGTGGATGTACCCAAGGTTGGGGAACCACTATACATCATGTGTCGTCTGTGATATTGGTAGATATTTCTGTGTTGTGCTCTAATTATTTTTTATTCCGCAAAAGACGCACAAACCACCTATTCACCCCCCTCTAGGTGATTTAGGTCGACAACAGTTTTCTTTCAATTTCCTTCAGCTGTTTATCATAAGTCTTTTTAGCAGCTTTTTCTTTAGCTTCTTCTTGAATGTCAAGAGCAATAAGATCATCCAGAGAGGGAAGAGGACTATCATCTATGGAATAGGAAGGTCCAAGGCGACTTGGGACTACATCAATATCCATAGAATATACTTCAGCAAGAGGAGCACAAGGCTCTCAGAGATTTATTAAAAAAGTCTCTAGGGCTAAGGCCAGATTTCCTGAAGCCACTAGATCAAGCAGTGCATCAACATTTAAGAGAGCATCAAGCTCATCCTTATCTTCTGTAATAGGCATAGGCTCAACAGCCATAGGGGATGGCATATCTGTACAAACTGTAACTGACTGAATAACTGTACAAATTGGAGTAATTGGATCTGACTGAATCTGCAAGAGTTGTTTCACAACTAAAGGACTCATGGGTCTGGTATAACAGACCATGGCCTTGGAAGAGTTTATCTCAACTGAAGTCCGGACTGATCTAAACACTGAGAAAGAATGCAAAAGAAATTGTAAATCAATGGAGGGATTTATAAAGCAGTAACCACTAGAAATGCCAGGGATTGACACATTAGTGTCCTCATCTGACATAAGAAAATCTGAATAAGGAACTATATCTGCACAAAATTCCTGAAACACTTCTTCTTCCTATACTACTGGAGGAGACTGAGCTGGAAGTTCTGCTGAGGCTGAACTTGCTGTATCTTCATGGGACATATCCCCCTGCCTGGTTTCAGAAAGAACTGGAATCAGGCCCCTAGATGAAGAAGGGACAGAGGAAGTAGAAAGGGAGCAGAAAGAGAGATAGAAAGAGAGGAGATAGATTGAGCAAGAGGTGAAATAGCCTCTGCTATCAAGGAATTTAGAGTTGGAGTGAGGAGTTCCAGAAGATGAGAGAGAAAAGAGGGATCAACATGAAGAAACTCAGTTGGAGTCTGAGTTGAGACAGAATGATGAGAGGGATAAGGAATGAAATCAGTCATGATGTCATCCTGAATAGGGGAGTCTCTCGAAGAATTTTGTGGAGATTGTGGTGTGGAGGATTCAATGTTGATGGGTGAATCATGTGGACAATAAGGAGATGAGTGAGGTGAGAGTAGGTCAAAATTAGGAAAGGATATGGTGTGGAGGTTTTGAGGTTCAACAGGGTGAAGGGTAAATGGTGACTGAGAAGGTGGAGAAGGAGGGATAACTGAGGATGAGGGAGGAGTTTGAACACTGGGAATGACGAAGGATGCTGGAGGTGGAGGAGGAGGAACTTCTTCATTAGGGTGAGGAGTGGCTGTCACAGCCCTTGTGTCCTCAGATATATTGGAGGAAGTTCCAGCCTTGGAGGGCCTTTGAATTGTCCTCTCCCACTTCCCAAACAGAGAGGAGTCCAACCTCTTGCTTGTATTGATAACTATGGTTGTGGAAACCAGTAGCTCTGGAGCTTTCTTCTGAAGGAAGATTCCCAGAATCCTTCCTAAGTAGACTTCCTTCGTATTGTTCTTTCTCTTAATCAAATCAAAGAACAAACTAGCCCAATCTAAGGATTTCTTATTAACTAGAGCGTACATAATGGCAAACTGTTTCCTATTGATGTTGTCATGGGCCGAATGCCTACCCAGCAGTACCTTGCCCATTATATCAGCAAGGAACTTAAAACCAACAGATAAATTCTTCTTTAAGAGCTTAGATGGATGCCCTCAGCATGACCCATCTCCATTAACATCCTGCTATACTCAGAACTATCTTGTTCCATCTCGTCTGTTCCATTTTTCAACTCAAAAATTTCTGTAAGAATTGCAGGGTTTAGAATCACCTGTTATCTTGAAATAAAACCAAATATAATATCATCGACCTAAGTTTGACGACATGTAGCAAGGACAACTCTTTATATATCTCAAAATCCTTTTTATGAAAATAAGATGGGATTCTTTAGGGTTCACTTAGAACCTAGCACATAGACATGTAGCAAACATGATATCTGGTCTTCTTGCTATTAGATATAGTAGGGATCCAATAATGGCCCTATACCTGGTCTGATCAACAGGTTTTCCATGTTCATCAGTATCTAAAATAGCATTGGCAGCCATGGGAGTCTTCATAGAAGATGCATCAGCCATCCCAAACTTCTTAATAAGCTCATTAGCATATTTAGATTGGGAGATGAAAATACCATCGGGAGATTGTTTCACTTGGAGACCAAGGAAATAGGATAACTCTCCCATGCTGCTCATCTCAAATTTGGAATGCATTAGATTAGAAAATCTCTTGCACAATTTGGGATCAGTAGAACCAAATATAATATCATCTAGATATATTTGTACTAATAAAATTTTATCATGATGCAATTTTGTAAAAAGGGTTTTATCTACCATGCCTCTAGAAAAACCATGCCCTAAAAGGAAGCTGGCTAAGGTCTCATACCAAGCTCTTGGAGCTTGCTTTAAACCATAGAGAGCCTTATGCGGTTTGAAAACAAAAGGGGGATGAGTTGGAGAAACAAAACCTGGAGGTTGTTCAACATAGACTTCTTCTTTAAGTTCTCCATTTAAGAATGCACTTTTGACATCCATCTGATACACTGTGAACTTTTTGAATACAGCATAGGCCAGAAAAATCCTTATAGCTTCTAGCCTGGCAACTGGAGCAAAGGTCTGATCATAGTCAATTCCTTCCTCTTGCCTATATCCTTGAGCAACAAGCCTAGCCTTGTTCCTCACAATCACACCTTGGGCATCAAGCTTATTCCTGAAAACCCACTTAGTTCCAATTACTGGATAGCCTTTAGGCCTTAGAACTAAGTCTCAAACTCTATATCTTTCAAATTGATTTAGTTCCTCTTGCATTGCAATGATCCAATGGGGATCTTGCTCAGCATCAGTTATGGATTGAGGCTCAATTTGAGAGAGAAAACAGGCATGCATCACATCATGGTTGAGTTGATGCCTTGTCTGTACACCTGCTGACATGTCTCCAATTACTTGGGATCTAGGGTGATCCCTAAGTGTGACAAAATCAGATGGTGGAGTTAGTTCAGCAACAGCAATTGGAGTGAATTCCTCTAGTGGAATTACTTCTGTTGTTGGAGGAAGTTCAGTTTCTTCCATAGTGTCTTCTTCACTGTCTTCATTTTCTTGTGGTGAAGGATGAGATATCACCTTCTGGGTGAGATATAAGTCATCCAGCTTTTTACATAGACTTTGTACCTGCAAATGATCACTGGTAGAAGCTTCCTTCTCCTTAAAAAACATATTTGCTTCATCAAATGTAACATGTATAGACTCTTCAATTTTTAAGGATGATTTATTGAGAACCCTATATGCCTTGCTAACTTGGGAATATCCTAAAAAGATACCCATTGTAGCTTTGGCTTCAAACTTTCCAAGATAATCTTCGTTGTTATTATGTATATAACTGATACAACCAAAAATTCTAAAGTAGTCTATTTTAGGTTTCTTCCCTTCGAGTAATTCATAGGGGGTCTTACCTTTAAGTTTGTGTATCAAACTTCTATTCAGGATATAATTTGTTGTGCTTACAGCTTCTGCCCAGTAGGATAGAGGCATGTGAGCATCAGCAAGCAATGTGCCTACAGTTTCAATGAGTATTTGTTTTTTTCTTTCAACTACCCCATTTTGTTGAGGAGTTTTGGGAGCAGAGAAGCAGTGCTTGATACCTTCCTTCTCACAGAATTCTTGTATAGGAAGAGATTCAAACTCAGTGCCATGATCACTTCTGATCAATGCAACTAGAGTAGAGTACTCAATCTTTATGCATTTTAGAAAGTCTGTAATAACTTTGAAATTATCAAACTTGTTTCTCAAGAAGAAAACCCAAGAGAACCTAGAGAAGTCATCTACAATAACTAAAGTATAGAACTTCCCTCCTAGGCTTTGTACAGCAATTGGTCTAAAAAGGTCCAAATGAAGCAGATACAAAATCCTAGGTGAATCACTCTTATTAACTGATTTAAAACTATTTTTAGTTTGCTTGCCTTCTTGACAAGCCTTGCAAAAGCTTTCCTTCTTGTAGGGGAAAGAGGGCAACCCTCTAACAAGGTTGTCCCTAGATAACCTAGCAAGGTTTCTAAGAATTACATGTCCTAGCCTTTTATGCCACAATGTATTATTATTGCTAACCTGGTTAAACAAACAAATTTCTGAACAAGCAGAATTGAAATCAACTAAATAGATATTGCCTAACCTAATACCTGACAACACAGTATTGTTGTTTAAAGAAATATTGCATTTAGATTCAATAAAACATACCTCATAACCTGCATCACATAGCTGACCTATGGATATCAAGTTATGTTTCAGCCCACTTACATATGCCACTTTCCTGAATGTGACAACTCCAAGTGTAAATTATCCATAGCCCTCTGTCTGACCAAAGCTTGAGTCTCCAAATATAACCTTTGGACCTAGCTTTGCCTTATAGTTACTTAGATTTGCCTTGTTTCCTGTCATGTGCTTGGAACACCCACTATCCAAATACCACTTATCCTGTATGGTAGGATAGGTCTTTATCTGCAAGGAAAAATAACTTATATATTCTAGACCCAGGTAACCTTGGGTCCTGGCTTCTTTTCACACTTAAAACTTGAAATATAAGAGTATTCAGGTTGACTTTTATAACCTAAGGGATGAAATCCCCTAGGTGGGATTATCCAGTTAGTTAAGGGATTGAAAGGTTTAGAGTTAGAATTCTTATTGAAATTTCTGTTGAAATTATAGTTTTGATGAAACTGTTTTGAGTTCGATGATTTTAGTTGAGATCGTCGATCTGCGTTCGACGACCAGCATTGATATCGTCGATCTTGGTTCTCAAAATAATAGTGGCTATTATCTTGGTTCCACGATCGTCGATCTCTGTTCGATGATACATAATGATATCGTCGATCCCCGTTTGTAGAGTGTTTAGGCTCAAGCTCTGGGTTTTGAGATCGTCGATCGTCGTTCGACGCATAATGCTAAGATCGTCGATCTTGGTTCGACGATTTTTGTTCAGACTTAGCTTTTTGTTTTTCTTTATTTATCTGAACTTGTTTTAAAACTTTGTTAACTGTTTTAATTTATTCTGTATTCTTCTTACCTTTATCTGAAATAAACGTTATAGGTTGTGAAAGGTGGTTTTTCTGAATAATTGGTGGTTCACTGGATGATGCACCTAATCCTAACTTACTTCTATTAAGTCTAGCATTAAGTGTGCTAGTAATTTCTATTAGCTGTTTTCTTCTTCCATTCAGTGATTCCTCTAGCTGTTTTGCTTTACTTAATTCAACTTTTAGAAAAGTGATTTGTTCACTATACATGTCTATTTCATTTTTCAATTTAATGTTTTCTGATACTAAGCTATCATAATTAAATTGTTTATCTCTGAGAAGTTTGATTTCCTTCTTAGATCTAATCAGATCACTACACATAGATTTAAAGTCATTTTTAAAATCTTTAGAGGTAAAGTCAAAGTCTTCCAATACCTGATCACAATCTGAACATTCTTCAGATTCTTCTTCTTCTGAGATATGCCCTGAAGCATTGATGGCCATTAAGCACATTTCTTTGGCCTTTGCTTCTTCTTCATCTTCACTAGAGCTGGAGGAAGATGATTCTTCAGTATCACTCCATGTTTCTGCAACAAACCCTCTCTCCTTCTTCTTGTGCTTGTAGGAGGATGGTTTGCTGGAGTGCTTCTTGGAGTCTTTCTCCTTTCTCCTTTCCTTATGCTTGTTTTCTGGACATTCTGGAAGAATATGTCCAGGATTCCTGCAACCAAAACAGATAATCTCTTTAGAAGGAGTTTTGTCATACCTTGGTTTATCATCACTCCTTGATGATTTCCTTCTGAATTCTTTTCTCTCCATCTTGAAGAATCTCTTTGCAAAGAGACACATCAACTCTTCATTTGATGGAGAAGTTTCTGATTCTTCTGAAGCTTTAAAGGCTATATTCTGCTCCTTCCTAGTTGGTGTGGCAATCTTTTGTTGCTCATCTTCTCTTGTCTTCAGCAGCTGTTCATAGGATTTCAGCTTTCCTAAGACTGATTATGTAGTCATCTCATGTGTGTTTCTGGTCTCTCTGATAGGCCAGATTCTAGAGTCCCATGAGCTGGGGAAGCACATGAGAATCTTGTCATTTATTTTTGTGACTGAGATGCCTTTGTCAAGAGTTTTCAGCTCATTAACAATGATACTGAGTCTATTGTACATCTCAGAAACTTGCTCAATTTCTTCCTTTTTAAAATTTTCATACTGGGAGATGAGATAAGCTTTCCTGTCCTTCCTTTCATCTGCTGATCCTGCAACTATCTGGTTTAAGTAATCCCAGATGGCCTTAGCTGATTCACATTCAGCTACTTTCTGAAATATATCATCAGACATAGTTTGTGCCAGTATATTCATGGCTTTTGCATCAACAATCTTTGCTTTCTTGTATGCATCATTGTAGTCTGGAGGAGGTACTGTAGTCATGTTTATGGAAGTACTTGTAGGGGCAGCTGGTGGTGGAGGTACTCTTGTTAAGATAGAAGCAAAAATTTCTTCATCCATAGAATTCATATAAAGCCTGATTCTTGCCTTCCAGATTCCAAACTTTTGCAAGTTGCAAACTGGAGGTCTGGTGCTTGTAAAATCCTTGTACTGTGCCATGGTATAACAAGAAAAAACAGTATAGTAAACAGATATCTATCAGACATCTTAGGTTCAGGTGTTAGCTTGTACAACCTTAAAAACACACCCTCTGATACCAGTTGAAAATGAGGGATAGATAGAATTTACTCTAGAGGGGGGGGGAATAGAGTATTAAAAAAATTGTTTAGATTTATTGCGTAATTACAAAATTGATACTTATATGAAAGAGGGAAAAGCACAAGAAACTATCACAGCATAATACAAAAAGAAAACACAAAGCAACCAGACGACGCAAGAAATTTTATAGTGGTTCCCCAAATCTGGGTACATCCACTCTTCTACCACCCTGGTAGGAATCCACTTAGGTTTTTGATCAGGTGCCCTATCACCACAAGATCTGCTTTAGGTAGATCTAGAAACCCTTCAGGCTTTTGATCAGGTGCCTAAAAACCAATAGGTTTTTGATCAGGTGCCCTATCACCAAGGAGTTTACTTTTGAAGGGAGTAATAACCCTGTACAAGAGAGGTTAAAGAAAAGTAGATGATAGTCTTCTCTTTCTCAAACACAATGAGAAGACTATTTGGATTTTTGATGATGTCAAAGCTCCCCCTGAGATATTGAGTAGATTCAGGAAGATGGAAGCTTTGTCCAGGGTGTAGGTCTTCAGATTGATGTTGATTTGAGCTCTCTGTAGATTTTTGAAGCCTGAAGAAAGAAGAATACTAGATAGAATTGGGTGTTGAACAAGTTCTTCTTCTTCCTTTTTTCAGCAAAAGCAAGAGACCTTGAGAGCAAAAAGATTGTTTTCTGACTATCTGTCTCAGTGATTCTTGTTGTCTCTTTCTTTTTGAGTTCTCTGTTTTAATCAGAATGACCAACGGCCTGAAACTAAATTCCCTAGACAGTACTTAATTCTCTGCAAGAATTTAGGAGCCCAAACGGCTATAATGGCTGGCAATCATAAATGCACTTCCATAACTGTCTTTACAGAATATTCTGTGAATACCATAATTAATGCTTCATGAAATACGGCTATCAGCCTTGAGAATGTCAGCATTAATTATCAGAATATATTTGCCTTAAAATAATTTATCATAACCAAAATACTTCTGACCGATCTGAGAGAACTGATAACTGGAGGCAGCATAAAATCATAGAGCTTAGTTCAGAGATCGTAGACCTGAGAACAACTATCGTAGATCTGAGATAACTGCTAAGCAGCACAAGATCGTCGACCTGAGCTCATAGATTGTCGAGCTCAGTTCAGAGTAGAGAACTCTGAGATCGTCGATGGGAGATCGACGATCGTCGAGCTGAGTTCGACTATAGTCGAACTGATGTAGATAATCCATAAAATCTTTTTGAATCTAAGTCTGAGTCCACTGCAATGCTGGTCTGCACAATCCTGACCTAAAAGGATCTAACTAAGACTAGACAAGGACCCAGGCTATACATGGGGTTCAAAACATTCTAAGAGTGAACCTAGCACAAATCCAAACAAGGGTTCTAACAGCGGGGATGATAGTTGGCTTAGTCTTTTGACTAACGATCGCTAGACCATTATTTTTCAGGGGCTCCGGATGGGAGACAGACAGCAGTCAGAGAGACAACACCAGCAGGGCATGGTGCACATCGAGGTGGTACAGTCTAGCACGGTAGCACCCGCTTCTGACTCCATGAATGTTTAGTTTTGTTAGCTTCCGCAAGTGACCTTGTAGTGAGGATTCTGATGTACTGGGCATAAGCCCATTTACTTTTTTGTTTGTGATTTTCGATACTCTTTTACTCTGGGACTGCTGTGATTCATGCTTTTACTTATATGTGATATGTTTTGTGGACTTGACATTTTTTGTCTTCTTTCAGCTTCCGCATCTTTGGTGAATCTGTGTGTCGGCAGGGTTGGTGTTTCGTAGGGACCACATTCTGGGCAAAGATGTCACCGTGAAATGGCGATTCTGGGGGTAAGACCCGGTAGTGTAGAAAAAAAGGGATCTTACAAACTGGTATCAAAGCGAGGTTACCTCGATCTGAAGAAAATGAAGTCCACAAACCCTGGGCCACCCCATACGAGTTTAGTTTGGGGACAAACTAGAAGCAGAAGCAATGGTGTGCCCATAAAGGGAAATCACATGCAAAAGTCTCATCTCTTTCCTTACTTTCCCTTAACGTCTAACATTTGGTATTCTCCTTTGTAGCATGGGACGAACCCTACTCCCAGCACGGGGCATTTAAGGCTCAGAACGTGATTCCACCCCCGCCAGCTCCGACTCTGTTCCAGCAAACAGAGATGGGCCAGACTTTGACTGCTATTTTGGAGGCCTTCAGGGCTCAGCAGGCTCCGGCTCCTCAGCCAAATCCCCGAGCAAACTGGCTGAGCGTCTTCCGGAGGCTTTCTTCCCCATCCTATCTCGGGACAGAAACTGCAGTTCGTACGGAGGAGTGGCTGGACATCATTTACGAGATGCTGGCTGGTATTAGATGTCCCTCAGAGGAGGTTGTGACTTTGGCAGTGTCATGTCTGGAGTCGCATGCGAAGAGGTGGTGGAAGTCATTGTTGGACACCACCTTTGCTGGAATGGATGTTGCGGACTTTTCCTGGGAGGAGTTCAGGGTAGCCCTACTGGAGCATTTTGTGCCTCAGTCCGCGAGAGATGAGTTGGAGGACAGGTTCCTGCGGTTGAGGTAGGGAAGCAGGACAGTTTTGGAGTACTATCGGGAGTTTACTCATTTAGCCCGCTTTGCGAATTCATACCAGCTGGATGATGCGGGCTACGCGAAGAGGTTTTACAAGGGATTTCATGACGACATGAGGCAGACCATCCTCTTCGTCTCTGATGGGAGTTTGGCCAGGATCTTGTAGATGGCCAAGAAACTGGAGGCAGACCATCTTGTTGTTCGGGGCCGGAGAGATCGGCCAATGACGCTGTGATCAGCGGTAGGAGAGACTCGCCGAGAGGACGAGTTATTGGAGAAAAGAGGAACGGGGATCAGCCTCGTCAGGAGGGAAGGCAGGGGCAGAGGACACCAGTGGTGTTGGCTCCTCAGCCACTACAGATGAGGGAGATGCCGAGGACAGTGGAGGAGCCACCGACATGTTATCGGTGTAACCAGCTGGGGCACATTCGGATGAACTGCCCTATGAGAGGGGCACCATTACCAGCACTGCATGAGGTCCCACCTGCTCGGCAATTTGGTGGGTAGGGATGTGCCCGGGGCCGTGGATTTTAGGGGAGAGAGCATAGGCAAGACATGGTGCAGGTTTATGCCTTGGATCTCGCACAGCCCCGGGACCCGGAGAGGGTAATAGCAGGTACATCAAATTCTTCTTTTTTAAAGTTCTTTTCTTTCTAATATGAGATTGTGTAGATTTGAAATAGTTTAAATGTTAAGTAAGAATCTTGAATTAGATAACTAAGAGTACTCTAATGAACTTAGGAGTAGTGTTGGTGTGTGGCAAGCTCGCCTACACTCTCTTCGACACGGGGGCATCACACAATTTCATCTCAGAGGATTTCGTCGAGAAGCTGGAGGGTTTTAGATTTTATGAGGGAGTTACCAGGAGGGTGCGTCTCCCTAATGGGATGGTGGTCCGATCTACTACAAGTTGTATCCTGAGGGTGACCATAGATGGGTTGACCCTCAAAGCCCTCGATAATGACCCTGAGCTTGCCGGACTTCAATCTCATTCTAGGTATGACATGGCTCGCCCAGAACCACGCTCAGATTAACTGCCTAGCGAGGAGGGTTGTACTCAGATGTGGCGACGTATATGCGACGATTGAAGGTACTACACCTGTTTCAATGCCTCTTTCTCTCTTCTATTCAGGCCGTTCAAGGCCCACATGCGGGGAGACGAGGTTTACCAGGTGTTGTTCGAGATGGTTGAGGTCAAGGGCTCCGTTGCTGATATTCCGGTGGTTCAAGACTTTGCTAACGTATTCCCAGAGAATTTGTCAGGGTTACCACCGCATCAGGAGCAGGACTTCCAAATTTTGCTCGTGTTGGGGGCCAAGCCGGTATCGAGAGCACTCTAATGTATGGCCCCAAAGGAGCTGGTAGAGTTTCGTAGCCAGTTACAAGAGCTAGTAGAAGCAGGTTTTGTCAGGCAGAGCTCCTCTCCTTGGGGAGCTCCAGTTTTATTCGTGAAGAAGAAGGACGGCATGCTCTGCTTATGCATTGATTACAGAGCCCTGAACAGGGTCACGGTCCGAAACACATACCCCTACCCAGGACTGATGAGCTTTTTGACCAGTTGGAGGGATCTCATTGGTTTTTGAAGTTGGATCTGCGATCAGGATATTACCAGCTGTGTATACAAGAGGAGGACATTCCGAAGACAGCCTTTGGCAGCAGATCTGAAGAAGACCATGTTTTGGCTGGGCATGAAGAAGGACATCATATATTTTGTGACGTATTGCGAGGCTTTCCAGCTAGTAAAGGCATGAAAGTGTTTAGCTGTCAACCTAAATCACCTAGAGGGGGTGAATAGGTGAGATGTACATCTTTTTGCGGAATACAAATTTAAGATCTAATCATAGAACTATCTACCAATCAATCACAGACGACAAAAGATTTATAGTGGTTCCCCAACCTTGGGTACATCCACTTTCCCTCACCGATCTAGTAATACACTAGACTCGGCTACTCCTCTATATCAGATTGAAAACCAATCCTACGCCTCGGAACAAAGTTCCTATAATCTTGATCCAGAAAACAGATCTACACTCAGAAGGTAAAATTTTCTACAATCTAGGAGATAAAGGCTCCTACATTCGGAGAGAATTCTCCTACAAGAATGAAATAGAAAGTATATAGAAATAAAAACAGTAACACTACTTCCAGATTCGGCAAATAATTGGCCTGGATCTTCCTTTTTTAAACTTTGCGGCTTTATCAGAGAGGTTGAAGAAGATTCTCGGCAAAGGAACGATCTGAACTTTCTTGGCTTCACACGATCGGATAGATGATGAAGAATTGAACGACAATCTCGATCTGTGAATCTTCTTGATCTGAATCCTCTGAAATCGAAAACCCTAGCCGGATGTGAGCGATGAAGGTCGGCGGCGGCGGCTTTCATTTTTAGAGGGAGAAAGGGATTAAGAGAGAACTTAGAATAATCTTGACTGCAAAAACTTCTTTTGGTTTGTCGGTTTGACAAGACCTTATATAGGATCTTTACTAACAGTCATAATTATTCTTAATGAGATACACGTGGACCAATCACGTCAAGGGTGATTAAGAAATCTGTCAATGCTGGACTTAACGAATTTCTGAAAAAGTGACACTGATATACTCTAGTGAAGATAAAGCTACTTGAGTACTATATAGGATTACTCGAGTGAATTAGAAGAAAACTTACTCGAGTAAAGACTTGGAGACAATATGAAATGAAGAGCAGCTACTCGAGTACAAAGAGACTTACTCGAGTGCTTAAAACAATTACATGAGAAGTGGAGTTGGACTACTCGAGTACAATAAGTACTACTCGAGAGAAAAGAAATTGACTACTCGAGAGGTAGAGGAACAACTCGAGTCAAGGACTTGGAATATTTTATGGAGTAGAATTCTGGGCTACTCAAATAGTGAAACTAAACTACTCGAGAGAATAAGAACTACTCGAGTATATAGAATTAGCAACTCGAGTAATGGACTAAGAAAAATTCTGAGGGAAGAGAATCTTGTTACTCGAGTATTAACTCTGGACTACTCGAGTGATGGATGAACTACTCGAGTACATAAATTGACTACTCGAGTGAGGAAAAATTGCATGATATCCAGACTTATGTAACTCGAGATAGAAGACTAAACTACTCGAGTACTTTTATGACTACTCGAGTAATTTACTTAGAAAATTTCTGGAGAAGAAATTTTGTTAACTCGAGAATGAGAAGGAATCCACTCGAGTAGTTAACTTAGCTACTCGAGAGCTATAACTTGACTACTCGAGATCTAACTTACTTACTCGAGTACAAAGATTCTCACTCGAGTATAAACTAAGTATTTCACTCGAGTATATAGGGATCTACTCGAGTAAAGTACTTAGTAAAATTCTTTAAATAGAATTCTCTTCTTCTTTGGCGAATTCAGCAAAAAGCCTTTTCTCCAATTAGTCCTAGTGCTTGAATATGAAGTATATTCCAATAGTGGCTACACATGAGTCAACACCATGGATCACACAATGAGGGATTACATTATATGGTCCTGTATTTGGTGACCCATTGTAGACTTACATTGGTCTACACTTGGCATTAGAGTTCTGCACATACATAACTTTAAAAAAGCATAAAATACAACTTAATTCATCTTAGTTCAAGGGTGAATTCATCAAATATGGGTTAATGTGGATACAATACCCAACAATTTCCCCCTATTTGTAGAAGTCAGAACCCTTTACACTAAGGTGAATTATAGAGACATAAAAAAGAACTATATACACAAATAGATAAAGTAGTGTAATCAGGCATAAGAATATAATCAAGATTATATGATCAAAGTTTAGAATTATATAAATATGATTTTCCAAAATATCATTTCTACAAAAATCATTCCCACACTCTTATAATCCTTGTAGCTTAGACTTGGTGCTGCACCTGTCTTGCTTCTCTTGTTGTCTCCTTTGGTAGTTGAATGGCTTGGTATAGTACTTTGGAGGTCTTGGAGGAGCAGCAGGGTTGTTCCTTCCAAATTTTCTGTCATACAGTTTCCTCTTAGTCATAGACTTTTCATATAATTCCCATTCCTGGGACCTGTAATGAATATTCCTACTTTCATGGAAGTCCATAACAAGATTGAGAGTATCCAAAATGAGAGACTCAGAAGTAGGAGACTAGATATCTGCAAACTCTGGAGCTTTTCTCTTTTCTGAATTAAGAACTAGGATTGACATGCTAGTAGAGGCACTATCACCATATTTTCTCTTCTTCTTTGAAGTCTGGATTTTTGGAGGGGCCTGGAGAAGGATATCTGCTGGGTTATCCTCCCAAAGTTGAGCATATGAATCAGGAGGAGGACCTTCATGGCCTTCAGGTTTAGGAGAGAAGGAAGGTTGTTGAGCTTGAATAGGAGCAGCAGCAGCTAAGGGGTTTAGGTGGTGAGGAATGATATTTGGATCAACAGCAAACTCAGGAAGGATTTGATTATGCATCCAGACAGCAGTGTCATATGTAAGGAATTTGACACTCTGAATTTATCCTAAAACATCATCATGGATCTCTTTCATTTTTGCTTCCCAAAACACTTACTTGAGTACATCTGATTTCTCAAGGTATTCTTTCACTAAACTCTCCCACTTTCTGACTTCTACAGTCAATTTATTGATGGCATCATCTTTGAAGATTCCAACTTCTTCACAAATCTTCATCTTTGTAGCTTCAGCTCTCTTATCCAATTCTATCTGATTATTAGCAAGAGTCACACCTTGCTCCATGACTTGACCAACACTAGTAATAGTGTGATCTAGAACCTTTCCACCAATTTGGAAGTGGTGTCTGAACTGATCAGTATTGTGCTGGATTTCTGCAAATCCCCTGCTCATTTCAGTCTCTAGAGTGGTGACTTTGTCAGTAACATCCTTGAGTGAAGCATTAAAGTATGTTCTTTGTTCTTGAAGCAGAAGGACAACTTGATTCATCAGATCACTAGAAGGAGCAGCCATAGGAGGGGCAACAGAAGAAGGAACTAGAGGAGGAGGAGCAACCCATGGAGCTATCTCTTTAATTACTACAGAGCTCTCATCTCTGGTAATATGAATCAGGGCATCCCCTTCATCAGTGAGCATGGGGATGGTGAATTCCAAATTTCTTAATGGAGCTTCAGCTAGTTTAGGAGTTTTCTCTTTCTCATCTGAAATGAAAATGATGTCATCCTACTCTTGATTTATAGCAGGAGACTGTGGAGTGGGGGATGGAAATTGTGATGGAGATTGTACTGGAGTGGGTTGCTTGGGAATTTCATCAGTTGGTACTTTTGGAAGAGAGGGAAGGGGTTCATCTAAAGTTAACTCATCAATCATCTCACTGATTGCAACCTCAGTTGACAGTAGGGCTTCTTGAAGTTGTGCTTCAGATGGAGTCTCTTCTGGAGTCAGAGGTGGAGGAGGAGTAACTGCTAGAGGTGTAGGTATCCTTGCTGGAACAGAAGGAAAAGGTTCCCCCTCAATAGATACACCAGAGGAGCTGGCAATATGATTTGGGGAGGGAGATGGGGACCTGTCCTCTGTGGCTGGAATCTCTTGAACCTTGGCAGCCTGAGTTGGATTCTGCAGTTTCAACTCCCATCTTTGAATGGAAGATATAGAAACTTTCTTCATGTGGTGAAGAACAGTCCCTTTTGAAAAGTTGAAGACTTTAGGGTTGATTTCATGGAGGAGAAGAGAAATTATCCTAGCATAATTTGGAGCTTTAATAATGTCTTTAATCTTGTCCAAGATCATCGTCCCAAATTGAAATTTCTTCCTGCAGACTATTGCTTGCATTATATCGAAGAAAGAGAGAGAGAGATGTCTCTTATCGAGCTAGTTTTGCAAAGAAGAATTTTTCCAATTATATCTACTAACAACTTCCCTTCAGGATTCATGTCAGACCTTTTGATGTATTGTGCATCTGGTGAAACTCCACAGAATATATATGTCTTGCCAGATTCATCAGGCCCTAGGTCATCCTCTTCATCAACAATAGGCAGTCGAAGAAGTCAAGAAATAGAGGTTTTGGTAAGTTTAATTTTGATTCCTTTAACCTTGGATTTCAGTACAGTTCCATGTCTCTTGACCTTGGCATTTTTGAAGAACTCTGCAACATCTGAAAACAGAATTTTACATGGCTCTTGGAGAATGAAGGTAAGGCCGGTGGTGTTGAGAAGTATTAGAAGATTCCTGAAGTAATCTGAAATTTCGGCTATACCGGCGACAATTAGTTCAAAACTGATGCCAATCTTTGAGGAAGAGACCATGTGTAGGATCTTGTGGCGCCCTTAGAGGGGGGGTGAATAAGGGCTCTTTAATATTTTTTTAACTTTTTATAAAATATAAGACTAGCTACTATGATTGAGACAAATCAATGAAATGAAAAACAAGATTATACTTCTCCAAAATGTATATGTAAAATGATTCCAATAAAGCTTGAAATCAAGGCTTACAATGATAATAGTTTTTAGTTTTTTTCACCGATTCTTCTCCCAAGAACCGGTAGGCTATAGTCAATATCTCCCTAGATATGCCTACTAGCCTCCCCCTAAATCAAACCTATGATCTAGACGCTGCACAACACGCTGTGATTTACTCCTAAGCCTCACACGGACATAGACACCACACACAAGGTGGTGATTTGCCCCTAAGCCACACACGGACTTAGACACCACACACAAGGTGGTGATTTTCCTTTCCCAATTACAAAGATAAAGAATGAAAATGAAAGTACAATAGTAAAACTTAAAAACTCCCTCAAAATCACGAGCTCTGAAGATGATGGTGGACCAACGAGAAGATCTCCAATCTTGAACACACGGTCGTATCTCCTTCGCTCTTGAGATTTCAACGGATCAAGGGAGTTCGTCTGGAAACGGAGATGAAGGCTCTGAAAAATTCTCTGGGAAAACAAATCTCTGTACTGTCCAACTCTTCCCTGAAATTTTTGGCCGTATATATCATTTCACGCTATCGCCGGCGGTAGGGTTAACGCCCCGCGATAGTGATAACTCTCCGTTGCTTGACACGTGGCACACGTCGCGCTGATTTTCAGATCTGAGCGGAGAACGTGATGATCGTGTGATATCGCGCGGCGACATCGGTATCGCCCCGCGATATCGCTGATCGTGACTGACTTCGTGCGCGGCAACGTGCGGATTAAGACTGACGTCAGCAGGAACTGATTAGGCTATCGCCCGCGGTAGCGTTATCGCCGGTGATAGCGCGTTTTTCCTTTTCATCAATGTCATGCTCAGCCTTTCTTTTGTACATAAAAATGCTGTTATCCCTGCACATTTAAAACACATACCAAGATCAAATACATCCGGGATTTGTTATTCTCAAACTAAGAAGCGCGGAACGCATGCTCCAACACCATGATCCAGAAAGTCTTGGAAAAACTGCGGCGGAGAGGAAGATGACGCGGCTCTGCAACTTCTTGGCGGAAGACGAAACAACTGTCGGCTTACTCGAGAGAGAAAATGATTTTGTGTAGAGAATGATTTTGGAATTTCCGATTTATATAACCCTAGGTTTATGTCTAATTAAGAGATAAATGATGGAATCATACCTTAGAAGAGGCGGCATAAGCCTCGGGTTGTGAATAAGAAAATTAGAATCAAGGAGAAAAAGTTGGCTGGCAGATACTCGAGAGACTTGATATTACTCGAGTAAAGATATTGAGATACTTGAGTAGATATGGCTGGAAGTACTCGAGTAGATGTCTGGTAGTACTCGAGTAGATAGGTTAAAGTACTCGAGTAGTTATGTTGAAGTACTCGAGAGACTTTTTATTACTCGAGTAAGGGATTCTGCTACTCGAGTAAGTCATTCTGCTACTCGAGTAGGTTACTCGAGTGGCTTATAGGTTACTCGAAGGTCATTTTCTTACATGTGTACTTTACTTCTTACTTAAGTCAAAAAGTTAGAAATTTGTATAATTCCAACTTTTGACTGATTCTTGATCTCTGGGCCTTCTTGTGAGTCCATCTTCTCTAATCTTCTTTGTTGAGCATTCCAAGTTCTATTTTGAGGAACGAGAACTTGGTCTCGTCAAGCACCTTCGTGAAAATGTCTGCAATCTGCCTGTCTGTAGAGACATATTGTAGATCTATGTCCCCATGCTCCACATACTCCCGAATGAAGTGATGCCTCAGCTCTATGTGCTTTGTCCGGCTGTGCGAGACTGGGTTGTTGGGTATTGCAATTGCGCTAGAAGAGTCGCAAAACAACGGAATGTTCTGGAACTTCATGTTGTAATCTTCAAACTTATTCTTTATCCATAGTCGTTGTGCACAACAACTTCCTGCAGAGATATACTCTAACTCAGTTGTTGATATTGCTACACAGTTCTGCTTCTTGATACTCCAGGAGATGAGCCCTCTTCCAAAGAATTGGCAAGTCCCGGAAGTGCTTTTCCTGTCATCTTTGCTTCCTGCAAAATCTGCATCTTAAAATCCTATTAGTTCGCTATCATTACTTCTTGGGTACCATAAGCCAAGATTTGGCGTACCTTTAAGGTATATCAAAATCCGCTTTGCAATAGCGTAGTGAAATTCCTTAGAGTTCACCTGAAATCTAGTACATACACATGTTGAAAACATTATGTCAGGTCTACTGGCAGTAAGATAGAACAAGGATCCAATTATGCTTCTGTACTTGGTTTCATCAAAAGGTTTCTCTTTTTTATCCTTGTCCAGAGACATAGTTGAAACCATTGGAGTCCTCATCGAGGTTGCGTTCTTCATTCCAAATTTCTTAATTAGCTCTTTGGTGAACTTGGTCTGCGAGATGAAAATTCCATCTTTAGATTGTTTCACATGAAGTCCTAAGAAATACTTCAGTTTGCCCATACTGCTCATTTCAAACTTCCCTTGCATAAGTTTTGAAAACTTCTTGCAAAGTTTGTCGTTAGTAGAGCCAAAAATAATGTCGTCGACATAGATTTGTACTAGCAAAATCTTGCCTTTTATTTCCCTAAGAAATAATGTCTTATCTATCTTTCCCCTTGTGAACTTGTTCTCAAGTAGAAATCTAGACATCGTCTCATACCAAGCTCGAGTAGCTTGTTTCAAACCATATAAGGCTTTATGCAATAAGTAAACGTAATCAGGAAAGTTAGAATTAATGAAACCTGGAGGTTGTTCCGCATACACCTCTTCCTTTATGTCACCATTAAGGAAGGAAGACTTCATGTCCATCTGATAGACGGTGAAGCCTTTGAGTGCAGCATATGCTAGGAATAACTTGATGGCCTCCAGCCTTGCCCCTAGAGCATACGTCTGGTCGAAGTCGATTCCTTCTTCTTGACGATATCCTTTGGCGTCGAGTCTGGCCTTATTCTTTATAATTGTTCCATCCTCATCCATCTTGTTCCTGTAGACCCATTTTGTCTAGATGATGTTCTTACCTTTGGGTCTTGGAACAAGTTTCTATACTTGGCAGCGCTTGAAATAATTTAGTTCTTCTTCCATCGCCATAATCCAAGATGCGTTTGATTTCGCTTCCTCAAACTTCTTTGGTTCAACCTGTGAGAGAAAATTTAAATATAAATTCTCGCTAGTTGTACCTCTACGAGTTCTGACACCATCCCAGGGATCTCCTATGATCTGGTCCATAGGATGATCCTTCATATGTTTGAGCTCTAGGTTCCTTGCATCTGAATTATCTTCAATCACCGGAGTGACTTCATCAACTTGGACAACTTCTTCATCTTGATCATCATCCTCTCCAATATGGGTTGGAGTGGTGATCTTGATGAACTTTTCACCTCTATCTTCAGACGGTTCATCCAAGCTAATTTCTTTCAACTTTGTACCTGCATCTTCAATGAGCACACTAGAAGAGTTGCCTTGCAGCAAGATCGTCTCATCAAATACAACATGTATTGATTCTTCTATGACCAGAGTTTTTCTATTGAATATTATGTATGCCTTACTATGGCTACTATATCCTACAGAAATACCTTCAAAACTCTTTTAGCTAAACTTGGTAGTATGATACTTGTCATTGTTGAGCACGAAGCATTTACAATCAAAAATTCTAAAATATGAGACAGTTGGTTTCCTGTCCTTTAGAAGTTCGTAAGGTGTCTTATCGTGGTTTTTGTTGATAAGTGCTCGATTTTGCACAAGACATGAAGTGTTGACAACTTCAGCCCAAAAGTATTCTGGAAGTGAAGCATCACTCAACATGGTCCTGCATGCCTCTATGAGTGTTCTATTTCTTCTCTTAGCAACTCCATTCTGTTGTGGAGTATGAGGAGAGGAAAACTCATGAAAAATACCTAAGCTTTCACAGAATTCTGTCATGGCCCCAGACATGAACTCGGTTCCATTGTCACTTCTGATTTTGACTATGGAGCAGTTGTATTCATTTTGGACTTACCTGACAAAATTAGTAAAGATGTTGAAGGTATCTGACTTGTGTTTTAGAAAGAACACTCACGCAAACCGCGAGTAATCATCAACAATTACTAACGTATAGTCCTTACCTCCCAAACTTTTAACTTGTAGTGGACCAAACAAGTCCATATGAAGTAGATGGAGACATATATTAGAATCTTTGCCAATAATGCTTTTAAAGGTAGCCCTTGTTTGCTTGTCTTTTACGCATGCATGACAAGGTCTATCTTTGACGTACTTGACATTTGGGGCATCACTTACTAAATTCAGTGGAAATAATTTATTAATAGTTTTGAAATTAATATGTGCTAATATCTTGTGCAATTGGTCACTAAGAGACACACTATCTTTTGCTAAAAAGCACACTGGTGTAGAAGAGTCTATACAAATGAAATTTAAACAAACTATGTTTCTGTTTCGAGTGCCGAATAGAATCGTTTCCATATTGTCAACGGATTTTATCAAGCACTTATCAGCGTGAAACTCAACTATGTATCCTTTATCGCAGAGTTGGCTTATGCTTATAAGATTGTGTTCCAATCTTTCAACATAAGCTACATCTGAGAAGGATACACTACCATTAGTGATCATACCATGGCCTTTAGTGATTCCTCAGTCTGAACCTCCAAATATGACCTTTCTTTCATTCAAGACTGGAGAGTAGTTCTGAAGTAGGCTTCTTGTCCCGGTCATATGCTGAGAGCATCCACTGTCCAAATACCAGATTGGCGTTTTGGTAGCCTTTGTACATGCCTACAATCATAATCAGTTTGCCTTAGGAACTCAAACACGTTTGGGTCCTTGGTCTCGTGTTAGAATACTCCCCCTACGAGTATTATCATTATGAGCGGTCTTTCTCATATTGCCAACATGAGGAGTTGTAGCATTTTTGGGATTAAACCAGCAATCGATGGCAAAGTGACCAATTCTGCCACAGCACCAACAATCAAACCTGTTGTATCTTTGCCTTATGTTCTCCTGCTTGACCTTTTGCAATTGTTGTAACACCCCTATCCGTCGCATAACATATAGCAGTAGGTCCGGCCGAGGCCCGACGCCATATACCACAGACAGACCGGGTGGTTACTCAATGAAAACCATCCAACCAATCCAACATCCTACACAGAGTCATTCTAGCGGACACAATTAAAAGTTGCATTAATAAAGAACCCAACATTAGTATGAATATCCACTAACAAGCCATGAAATGAACGTACAAATACACAAGTACAATGGCCTTAAGGCCTAACAATTGTTTACTCAAATAGAAGTGTTTTCCAAATCTCGGCACGCAGGCCGATCATACATGAATAAAAGAAAACACTAAGCATTAGGCCTTCGAGGGCCAGCACAGCAACTTGGGCTTTAGCCCGCAATTTACCGCTCAGCTTCGTGGCACCTGCAAGCACAATCCACCGCAACGGTGGCAAACCAAAGCAACAGTCAACAATGTTGACCAAATTATATTGATCCTGCCCCCAATTCGGGGTGGCGATGCTCCTTCCTTGCACTTTATTAGCATAAAACAAACAGTATATATATACATTACATCACAGGCATCGGCACGCACGGCCACATTCTCGGTGAACCGGTCAATGTCACGTCAATTTATGCCATAGACACCCCGACCTCACCACCGCCACTTTGATGGCCAAACTATGAGCATTTTGTCTTCCCGACATGGGTCAAGTCAATTTAAGCCATCGACCGCCGAAGACCCTCATCTATGCCAACGGCTCACACCGAATAACATAGAATGGGTACGGTTCCGTCTAACCCGTGCTCACATCGCAACGACAATTTAAGCCATATGCGCGGGTCAAACTTCTCCCGAGTCCCGTTTCCGTCACACACTTCACATAACCCGATTATGTTCAATTTGGCTCCTAGGACACCAAGTTGGCAGAATCACGCATCTGCCCAGTTTTTCGGGTGCACCTTGGAGTTAGTCCCCAAGGCTCCCTATTACAATCTACCCCGTAGAAAACCCGAAAAACAAACGTTCGCACGGAGTCATCTCCGGCCATTTATGCAATGCAACATCACCGATCCAGACCAACTTGTCCGGGTAGGCTTCACACATCATGCCTATATCTGTTCTCGATTACGGACTCTACATGTACACAACAGAGACTATTCATGTCTACCCAAAGGAACGTCTCAGACTCACCACAACCTCGAGAGAGCGGGCTTCCCTATGCAAAAGACGTAGAGCTTCACATGCTCAAGTAGAGAATCGTTACCCTAGCGTTCTTCCTTGGCTCCATGGAAAAGTATGCGGATGAAAAGCACCTCCCTCTCCTTGCCTCCGTAGATCATAAGTCGGTTCGCAATTTGGAGATCCGAAGCTCCGCCGGTGACTGGATCTAGACTTCTTCTTCCTCGTTGCTCTCCCCTCTCTCTAGAACTTAGATAGAGAACCAGAGAACAGAAGATGAGGGTATTGAAACCCTACACTCGGGTATATCCCAATAGGATTAACCTCCAGCTGTTGGATCCCAACATAAAGAAATGTACGGCTAAGATCCGAGTCTGACATGGAATAACTCGGTCGAACACCGCACGGTTCACAAACCGGAGCTGGACACGTCCGCGACAAACTCAAACTGTGTCGGGACATTTAGTCGATACCCTACCAAGACCCCTGTGTCGACACTCTATGTCGATACTCTGTGTCGAGACAGCAGGCCCGGTGTCGATACAGCAGGCCCTGTGTCGACACAGCAAGGCCTGTGTCGACACAGCAGGGGCTGTGTGGACATAGCAGGCCCTGTGTCAACACAGCAGGCCCCGTGTCGACACAGCAGGTCCCGTGTCAACACAGCAGATCCTGTGTTGACACAGCAGGCTCTGTATCAAACACGCCACAACCCACCAAGTACACGGCCTATGACACGCCCATGTCCCAGTCCATGTGACCCCTGCCAAATTCCAAACTTGGCTCAAAACGCCTCCGGTCGCTCTTTTGAGTTTCGAGGCGTTACAACTCTCCTCCTCTTAAAAGAATTTCGCCCCCGAAATTACATAAAGGAAAGATAAGCATAAAACTTAAACGGTACCTGAGCAAAACAACTTCGGGTACTCCTCAAGCATAGTCTGCTCTCGCTCCCAAGAGAGCTCCTCCCGACCGCAATTGTCCCAATGGATCGTGACCATCCTGATCTCTTTATTGCATAGCCGCTTGACTTGCGAGTCCTCAATACGTACGGGCTTGACCTTCGTCATCAATCCACTATCGACCGGCACTTGATCGACCGCGATCACTTGCATAGGCTCTTGCACTGCCTTTCGTAGCACCGATATATGGAATACATCATGTAGACCACTAAGCTCCATTGACATCTTCAACTGCTACGCTGCTTCACCAATCCGCTCCAGAACCTCAAATTGTCCAAGGTACCTCGGGCTTAGCTTCTTCAAGTGCCGCACTCGCAAGACACCCTTGAACGGCTTCATCTTCAAGTATACCCAATCGCCAACAGCGAACTCCACGTTCCTGTGCTTGGCATTATAGTACTTAGCCTGACAGTCCTGAGCGATTAGTAACCTCTCCCGAACAGTTCTCACCAAAGAAGTAGCATCCTCCACCTCTTGTCGCTTGTACAATTTTGACTCGCCCTTTTCTAACCAAGACAATGGCGTGCGACATCTTCTACCATAAAGGGCCTCGAAGGGCGCCATTTGTATGCTTGCATAGCAGCTATTATTGTACGCGAACTCCACCAAGTATAAGTGGTCTTCCCACTACTTCCCAAAGTCCAGGACACACATGCAAAGCATGTCTTCCATTGTCCTATTGACCCTCTCGGTCTGCCCATCCGTCTGCGGATGGAAGGTTGTGCTAAAACTCAGCTTTGTTCCTAACATCTGCTGCACCAGCCTCCAATCATTGGACGTGAACCGCCCATCTCGGTCACTCACGATGTTGCGGGGCACACCATGAAGCCGCACAATATTATCCACATACAGCTTTGTCAATTTCTCAACCGGATCATCCTTACTATGCGGAATGAAGTGCGACACCTTCGTTAGACGATCTACGACCACCCAAATAGCGTCGTTCCCCTTTTGCGACCTTGGAAACCCATGCACAAAGTCCATAGTAATGTCGTCGAACTTCCACTCCGGAATAGGCAAGGATTTCAAGAATCCTCTCGGCTTTTGGCACTCTGCTTTCACCAAGGCGCAAGTTTGACACTTCGCCACGTAGAGCGCCACATCTTTTTTCAGTCCTGGCCACCAGAACATTTTCTTAACATCGTGGTACATCTTCGTGCTCCCCTGGTGAATTGAGTACTTGGTATGATGTGCCTCATATAACAATTCCACCTGCAGTTTGCCCACGTTTGGGACACACAGACGACCGTTCTTCCAAAGCAATCCATCCTCAACGACGAATTGGGAATTTGACCCATCTAGAGCTTTAACCATGATCTGCTTCATGTGGCCATCCATATCCAAAGCTTGCCGAATCCGATCAGCCAGGTCATATTGGACTTCAGTCCAATTCAATAATGCTTCAGCACTTGATTGCTTGTCTACATAAGAGATCTCCAACGCCTCTAACTCCCGAACCAACCGCTCGTCATGGATCGACAGCCAATTAGCTTGAGCTGGGGCCCGGCGTCTCAATGTATCCGCAACCGCATTGCCTTTACCAGGAACGTAGTGGATCTTGACTGTATAGTCCCACAGGAACTTCATCCACCTACGCTGCCTCATGTTCAGATCTTTCTGATCCAGCAAATATTTCAGGCTCTTGTGATCGGTGTAGATATCAATCTTCACACCGTACAAATAATGTCTCCACAACTTCAAGGCAAAAATCAAGGCCGCTAACTCCAAGTCATGGACCGGATAATTCTTCTCGTGTACTTTCAGCTGTCTCGAACCACACGCTATAACGCTTCCATTCTGCAGTAGCACGCAACCCAAACCACTGCCCGAAGCATCACTATAAATCTGAAAACCTTCGGTCCCACACTACGAACTAAGAACTGGCATTGTGGTCAACCGACACTTCAACTCCTCAAAAGCTCGCGCGCACTCCGGCGTCCAAACGAACTTCTGCTCTTTTCTCGTCAAAGAAGTGAGAGGTAACACTATCCGCGAGAAGTTCTCCACGAAGCGCATATAATAGCCGGCAAGCCCCAGAAAGCTCCAGACTTCCGCTACCATAGAAAGCTCAGGCCACTCTCGTATCGCAACAATCTTTGCCAGATCCACTGCAATACCCTCCCCACTCACTATATGACCGAGGAATGCCACTGAGGACAACAAAAACTCACATTTTGAGAACTTGGCGTACAATTGATTCCTCCTTAGCGTCTCCAAAACAAAATGAAGATGCCTGAAGTGTTCTTCCTCACTCTACGAGTACACCAAAATATCGTCGATGAAGACGATCACAAAATGGTCCAAGTACTCCCTGAAAGTCCTGTTCATCAAATCCATGAACACCGACAGCGCATTAGTCAGCCCAAACGGCATGACCGTAAATTCATAATGCCCGTATCTCGTACTGAACGCTGTCTTAGGGATATCACTCTCCCTTTTTCTCAGCTGATAGTAACCGAACTTAAGATCCAACTTAGAGTACACCGTCGACCAGACCAACAGATCAAATAGATCCTCAATCCTTGGGATCGGGTACTTGTTCTTTTTCGTTAGCTTGTTTAACTCCCGATAATCAATACAAAGTCTCAAGCTCCCGTCCTTCTTCTTTACAAAGAGGACCGGTGCGCTCCAAGGCGACAAACTTGGACGAACAAACCCTTGCTCCAACAACTTTTGAAGTTGCACCTTCAGCTCCGCCATTTCCTTAGGCGCTAGTCAATACGGAGATCGTGACACAGGCTTCGCACCTGGCACTAGCTCAATCGTGAAATCTATCTCCCGTTGAGGCGGGGCTCCAGGAAGATCGGCAGGGAACACATCAGGGTACTCAGCTACCACTGAAATACTATCAAACGTAGGCTTCAGCTTTGCAACCTTCACTAGTGTAAAGAATAGCTCTGTACCAGCACAAATTGCCTTCACCACCTGAAGATCAGACATCAACATCTTGCTCGACCCTTTCAAGCCCGTAAAAGTCGTCTCACGACCTGCTCCCAACTTGACTTCCTTGCGACCGCAATCAATATAGGCTTGCTTCTCTGAGAGCAACTACATGCCAAATATAACGTCGAACTCCACCAGCGGTAGTAACGATGCTTGCAGCTCGAACTCTTGATTCCCAATGCAAATCTTAACACCGCAAATTTTATCCGCCCGCATCGAACACCCATTCGGTAACAACACATCCAACTTGTCCTTCACCATCGAAGAAGGAGTGTGAAGCTCCCGTATCAAAGAGTGCTCTTGCTGGATTCTCACAAATCAAAAAAAATCCTAAACAAGCAGTGGTAAGGTAATACACGCATAACAAGTATTTAAAACAATTTGACTTGCTATAAATTTAAACCATACCTGTCACCACATCCGCTTGTTTAATGGCCTCCTGTTGGCCAAGATTATAAACCCTTGGTTGAGCCTGAGCATAATGGGACGCAGTTGACTCCACCGCCTTGCTGTTCTCTTTATAAGTTGCTCCCGGCATCCTTTCGGACTTGGGACGTCCGCTCCAGCAGTCAGGTGCAAAGTGCCCCGGCTTCCCACAAGTAAAACATGCACCCGGGGTCCGACCCGTAGTCGCCCTAGAAGCACCGGAATAAGGAGCTGGACCCGAAGTCCTAGCCTTCTTAAAGAACTTACGGTACCCAGACTTTGAGGTAGTCGGCACCTTGAACTCAGACTTCTTATCACCCAAGCTTTTCTTCGCTTGAACATTCTTCATGTCCTTCTCCAAGGACCGGTCCATGTTGATCAGGGTCAAGAAGCCCTGCGTCATAGGCCCCGAGAGTAGTAGCCTCAAGTCATCTCTCAAACCTTCATAGAAACGGTTCGTCTTGTGCTCCTCATCCGCGATGGTGGAGCTAGCGTGCCGACCCAAATGAGTAAAATCGTGGAGATACTCATCCACGCTACTCTCTCTTTGTACAAACCTCTGGAACTCATTCTCCAAAGCTATCCTCTGAGTCGAAGGGAGGTACCTAGCCAAGAATAGTCTCGAGAACTCCTCCATCGAGACGTTTGTAAGTTGCCTTCCTCTCAATAGATGCAACTCCAAACCCTTCCACCACATCCTAGCGTCTCCATCCAACAGGAACATAGCTATAGTGGTCATCTGCCACTCCTCCGTCTCAATTACTGTCAGGACTCCATTCAAGCGGGAGAGCCAATCTTCAGCTTGCGATGGGTTCCAAACCCCGAGAACACAGGAGGATTAAAGCTCATAACATGTTTGAGTTGTCTCTCGGTTACCCTCCTCGGCACCAACGGCTCCACTACTACCTGCTCCACTCTTCTCGGCTCAACCTCTGGAAGAGGTACCTGCTCCATCGCAGGAGCGGGCTGCTGCATTTGCCTTGCAAGTTGCGTATTGATCATGGCAAACACTGCTTCGGCAACCAATCGTATGGTTTCAGCCGATGGAGGTGTTGCAGGAGAATCGTTTGGTGCACTACTAGCCTCAGAAACTCGGCGTTCTGACGGCCCAGCACCGCTTCTAGTCAACTATAGTTGTACAAAACACCATTAAGCGACCAAACAAAATTACAAAACGCAATTATAGGAACGTGCAGGTTCCTAAAACATGTGTATTTTCATTCCAAAGTGGACATTCGTGGGTTTTTTTGCTGTTATAACGATGACGCACACACATGTGCTCACACCCCTTAAAAGAATTCGCCCACAAATTCATTTAAGCCTGACCGAAACCAGTAGTCTGATACCAAATTGTAACACCCCCTATCCGTCGCATAGCATATAGCAGTAGGTCAGGCCGGGGCCCGATGCCATATACCACAGACAGACCGAGTGGTTACTCAATGGAAACCATCCAACCAATCCAACGTCCTACACAGAGTCATTCTAGCGGAAGCAATTAAAAGTTGCATTAATAAAGAACCCAACACTAGCATGAATGTCCACTAACAAGCCACGGAATGAACCTACAAATACACAAGTACAATGGCCTTTAGGCCTTACAATTGTTTACTCAAATAGAAGTGTTTTCCAAACCTCGACACGCAGGCTGACCATACATGAATAAAAGAAAACACTAAGCATTAGGCCTTCGAGTGCCAGCACAGCAACTTGGGCTTTAGCCCGCTATTTACCGCTCGGCTCCGCAGCACCTGCAAGCACAATCCACCGCAACGGTGGCAAACCAAAGCAACGGTCAGCAATGCTGACCAAATTATAACGATCTCGCCCCCAATTCGGGGCGGCGATGCTCCTTCCCTGCACTTTATTAGCATAAACCAAGCAGTATATATATGCATTGCATCACAGGCGTTGGCACACACGACCACACCCCCCGTGCACTCATGGCACATTCTCGGTGAACCGGTCAATGTCACGTCAATTTAAGCCATAGACACCACAGCCTCACCACCGCCACTTTGACGGCCAAACTATGAGCATTTTGTCTTCCCGGCATGGGTCACGTCAATTTAATCCATAGACCGTCGAAGACCCTCATCTATGCCAATGGCTCACACCGAACGACATAAAATGGGTACGGTTCTGTCTAACCCGTGCTCACATCGCAACGACAATTTAAGCCATATGCGCGGGTCAAATTTCTCCCGAGTCCCGTTTACGTCACACACTTCACATAACCCGGTTATGTTCAAGTTGGCTCCCAGTCCACCAAGTTGGCAGAATCACACATCTGCCTAGTTTTTCGGGTGCACCTTGGAGTTAATCCCCAAGGCTCCTTGTTGCAATCTACCCCGTAGAAAACACGAAAAACAAACGTTCGCATAGAGTCATCTCCGGCCATTTATGCAATGCAACATCACCGATCCAGACCAACTTGCCTGGGTAGGCTTCACACATCATGCCTATATCCGTTCTCGATTACGGACTATACATGTACACAACAGGGACTATTCATGTCTACCCGAAGGAACGCCTCAAACTCACTGCAACCTCGCGAGAGCGAGCTTCCCTATGCAAAATAAGTAGAGCGTCACATGCTCAAGTAGAGAATCATTACCCTAGCATTCTTCCTTGGCGTCATGCAAAAGTATGCGGATGAAAAGCACCGCCCGCTCCTTGCCTCCGTAGATCCGAAGTCGATTCGCGATTTGGAGCTCTGAAGCTCCGCGGGTGATCGGATCTAGACTTCTTCTTCCTCGTTGCTCTCCCCTCTCTCTAGAACTTAGACAGAGAACCAGCAAATAGAAGATGAGGGTTTTGAAACCCTACACTCGGGTATATCTCAATAGGATTAACCTCCAGCCATCGGATCCCAACATAAAGAAATGTATGGCTACGATCCGGGTCTGACATGGGAAACTGGGCCAAACATTGTACAGTTCACAAACCGGAGCAGGACACGTCCGCGACAAACTCAAACTGTGTCGGGACATTTAGTCGAGACCCTGCCAAGACCGCTGTGTCGACACTCTGTGTTGACACTCTGTGTCGATACTCTGTGTCGACACAACAAGCCCTATGTCGACACAGCAGGCCTTGTGTCGACACAGCTGGGGCTGTGTCGACACAGCAGGCCCTGTGTCGACACAGCAGGCCCTGTGTCGACACAGCAGGCCCTGTGTCGACACAGTCAGGCCCTGTGTCGACACAAGCAGGCCCTGTGTCGACACAGCAGGCCCTGTGTCGACACAGCAGGCCCTGTGTCGACACAGCAGGCCCTGTGTCGACACAGCAGGCCCTGTGTCGACACAGCAGGCCCTGTGTCGACACAGCAGGCCCTGTGTCAACACAGCAAGCCCTGTATTGATACAGCAGTCTCTGTATCAAACACACCACAACCCGCCAAGGACACGACCTATGACACTCTCGTGTCCCAGGCCGTGTGACCCCTGCCAAATTCCAAACTTGGCTCAAAATGCCTCTCGTCCCTCTTTTAAGTTTCGGGGCGTTACAATTGTGGTCTAGCAGGGGCAGAATTCTTAGAGGAAGAAGCTTCATGATGATGTCAATCACATGATTTCTTCTCCTTCTATGGCCTTTCCACAATGAGCTTTACCTTTGGTGCTTTCTTGAAGTTATGACCATGATTGAAGGGGTCATAGCTCTGAAGATTGACTTCCTCATAAGGTGCCTTAAAGACACTCTCACAAAGTTTCTGGGGCAAGTCCATCCTTGATAACGGGACTTTGGCTCTACATAAGTAGGCCTGGTCAAGTGACCATAGGATGAGTCAAGATCAAATTCATTAGTTGGAAATATGACTTTCTTGAACGAAGTCTGATCTTGAGGGGCTTTCCCCTTCTCTTTGGCCAAGGCCTTCTTGGTGGACTTATTCTTTCTTTGAGCCTTGTTCCTTCGAGAAGATTTACTAGGAGCTTCTTCATGTCCTAATCCAGCACCCTTGGCCTTAGCTAAGAATTCAACAACAAATGGAAGAACAGTCTTAGGCTTCGAGAAACTTTCAACAAGTTTCTTTTCAGCAGCGAGTTGTTCTTCCAAATCTTTGATGATTTTCTCTTTTAGGTCAAGGTGCTTAAGAGCCTTGTTGTATTCTTCAATAGCATTATTGAAGTTCTCTTTGAGTGAGTCAGTCTTAGAGATTTCCTCTCTCAAGATGCTCTCTTCAGCTTTTAGAGACTTTATCTCTTTAGCCAGAGTTTTCACGACTCGGAGACATTTGTCGTAAGCCATGATCAACTCCTTGTACTGGGCTATGAGTTCAGACTCATCGTCAGAAGAGCTTTCCTCATTATCATACTCAGAAACTTCAGATTCTTAAAGAGGAGTGTGAGAGTTTACCTTCTAAAAGAATTGGTTTCAAGATATCCTAACACACCTAGAGGGGGGGTAAATAGGTTCGATTCTTTTTTCTTAAGGCAGACAGTATATTTACTGATTAGATAACTTATTCAGCAATTAACACAGCACAGTTCACAACCCAGATTTTAATAAAATAGCAACACAGAAGACACACAAATTTATAGTGGTTCCCCAAGTGATGGGTAAATCCACTTTCACCCTCGCCTATCTAACAGTATATTAGATTCGACATAACTTCCTTCTTTATTCCTCAGATCCTCAGATCTTACAACTCAGAACCTTGAAAGGTCCCTACAGCTCAGACTTCAGTAAGTCCTACAACTCAGATTCTCCCAGATAGCCCTACCTCAGAGTGAGTCCACACTCCTACAGCTCAGGCAATTAAGCCCTACCTCAGCGTCTTCAATAGGCATACAACTCAGCCAATCAAGCCCTACCTCAGCCTCTTCCACAAGGCCTACAACTCAGAGAGAAAACTCTCCTACCTCAGGCACTCAGCCCTACCTCAGCCTTTATAGTTTTAGGCTTACAACTCAGAGGGATAACCCTCCTACACTCAGATCTGTAAAAGATCTTACAGAAAAATTGATAGTAAAAAGAGTAATTCCTTCACCCAAGTAGAGAGAGAATGGGTAGAAGGTTTCTTGGTCACTTCTTGATAGATCTGACAACTTTAGAATCAACCTGTCTTAGCTTCTTTAAAGCTTCTTGAATATGAACAAAGTAAGGTTGATCTTCTTGAAGTTGGAGATGATCCTCAATCCAGCTTCCTTCTTCTATTCAGAATTTAATCTGAATTCTTCTTGCAGACTTTTTCAGGATCTGCCCTTGTTGATTTCTGGATGAAGACTTCTCTTCTTCTTCTTAGTTCTTCATTACTCTTATTTGATGAGAGAACATTTCTTTATATAGGCTCCATCCGAGGTTACCGGCTGATCCGGTTCCTAACGGCCTTCTGACAGCTCTGACAGATACAACAACATTGTCAGTTATGATAGCTGTCAAGTCTCCAGTAACTTCATTATACTTTGACTCAGCAGTAAAGTGTCGAGATAATACTTCAAATGTGTCGACACAAATAGACTATATGTCGACATAACTCTTGATGATGTCGACACAGCTTGCACAATGTCGACACAGCTTCTCTTTAACTTCTTGACACAGCTTCAGTGGAATTTGTCGACACAAGTCCTATGTGTCGACACAATAACTCCTAATCTCGACAAATTTGGTGTCGACAGAATTCTGGTGTGTGTCGACACAAGTTCTGTGTGTCGACACAGTTATTGTCGACAGAATTCTAGAATGTGTCGACACAAGTCCTGTGTGTCGACACAATCTGTCTCCTGGTGTCGACACAGTTGTTGTCGACAGATTTTTTGTGTGTCGACACAAGTCCTGTATGTCGCCACAAGTCCTGTGTGTTGCCACAATCTGTCCCCTGGTGTCGACACGGCCTTTCCCAAGTGTCGACATAATTCTTCTCAAGTGTCGACACAGCCTTTCCCAAGTGTCGACACATGTACTTAGAAAAACAATTTCTGCTTTTATTTAACTTGCACAATGAAACTCAACACAACATCAAATACACCTTGATGAATATCATTGAGTTACGTGAGGCTTCTCCAAATCTAGTACACATTTTCCAATATACCCAACAATCTCCCCCTATTTGGAGAAGTCATAACCCTTAGTTAATGATATACATCACTTATAATAAAATCAAGATTATGATGTAAGCATTTATTTCAAGGACAAGAGTAACTAAAAACAATCATTGCATGTAACAATATTATCACAGAATATGTTATAACACAATGAACATGCATCATAAGATTCTAAGTATTCAATATCAAGTTAAGACTAAATCAAGGAATTTTATTAATATATGTTCAGAATAACAATGATTTAGTCCAAAAAATTTTACATTAACCAAAACCTAGACCATCTAATTCTAAGATTGATCATGTTCCTTGATAACTATTCCTTTTCCAGACTGAACTTTAGCTTGTACACTAGCTTCATTATCGTCAGCTGGCTTCTTCTTTCTTCTTGAGCTCTTCAGCCTTGACCTTTTTCCTCTATCATGCATGTTGTCTTTGACAACTTGTCAGGCAACTCCATCTTTCAAAATCAGGCTTCAATCAGCCTGCTCTCTAAACCTGAGCTTCAGACATCTCAACCTTCTTAATAACCACATTCTGAACCTCCTGTGGAGGACTGTACATTTGTTGTACTGCAGTTATCATATTGAAAATCAGTATTTATCATCATCATACAGGGGTGGATAACCAAGAGTTGCTCTGATAGCATTAGTTATCCATTTAGCATGTTTAGAGTCTACATTGACTAACACACTCTCCCCCTTTATGACTTCTCTTTCAATATGGTCTCTGAGATCATCTTTTTGAAATCTAATTTGATTAGCTAGGTAATTAGTGCCTTCCTTATAGAATGATCTGAATAATTCTCTCCCCCTTTATGGCTTTCATCTACATAATTCTCAAGAGCTGCTCTTTGTTCATCCAACTTTACTTGCAGTTGCACCAGAAGTGAACTGAAGTCTACTGCTGGAGCTAGAGTTTGTGAGACAGTCTGTAAGGCTTTCTTATAGCCAGAGCTTCTCTTTCTTAGCTCCATAAGCTTTCTCTTCTTTGCCCTAGAGGCTTCTTTATCTTCTGAGGACTCAGATGAGCTTTCTATGTCCACTGTATCTTTTGGACTAGATGCTATAATAGGCATCTCCTTCTCAGTCCTTAGCAGCCCCCTCAGTTCTTGCATCTAATAAATTAGGAAAAAGTTCTTCTAAAGTAACTTCTTGTTCCATTTGTACTGGAGGTATAACTGTCTTTTTAGCAGAAGGTTCTCCTTCAAATTCCAAAGTTTCTTCCCTGGTAATAATATCCTCAGGGACATTGTCTTGGTTAATCTCAAGTATAGATTACGCAGCTGCTTCACTGTCCAGTGCAGCTGTGTGGATAGGTGGTTGTTGCTCATTAGCTCCCCCTGAGAGTAATGCTTCTTGTTGAGCTGAAACTGGAGAAATCTCATTGGCTTCCCCTTGATTAAGCTCTTCCTGGACTTGTGTCATTTGGATGTTGCTTGCTGGAGCCTGCTCCCCCTGCATTTGTCCTTCAGTTATAGTCTCTTAGAGCAGGTGAGATTCTAGTCCTTTCTGCTCCTTTATTTGAGATGAAAACAACCATTTCTTCTGAATCACTAGATGATTCAGTGGTCTTTGAGGGTGTTTTCTTCTTGTGCTGAATCTGCTTTGATTGTTTCTGAGGGGTAGAAATAAACCTATTGTGTCGATACAGTTGGGATTGTGTCGACACAGACTACTAAAGTCTCGACAGAGAATTACTATTCTATGTGTCGACACCAATTGTGATGTGTTGACACAAATAATCTTAGAGCTTACACTAATCTCTGTGTGTCGGCACAGATGACTGTATGTGTCGACACCAACATTTAAGTGTCAGGATAGCTATGTGTCGACACCAAATTCTGAGTGTCGACACAATTTTCTGGATGTGTCGACAGAATCTTTCTTATGTGTCGGACATCATCTACTAAGTGTCAACACCTTTGTCTTTAAGTGTCGACACACATTTACTTAGTTAAATTTGTCATTCTTATTCTAAGTTCAGCATGCCTAATTCAATTTTAAAATAATTGAATTTAGTTTCATCCAGTGGTTTGGTGAACATGTCAGCAATTTGAAAATTAGTATTGACAAATTCTAAACTTATGTTTTCCTTTTAAACATGATCTCTAAGGAAATGAAATCTTATTTCTATATGCTTAGTTCGGCTATGTGAAAGAGGATTTCTAGCAATAGAAATGACACTAGTAGAATCACAAAATGATGGAGTTCTACTTACTTGGATTCCATAATCTTCAAGTTGATGTTGAATCCATAATAGTTGAGCACAACATCTGCTTGAAGTAACATATTCTGACTCAGCAATGGAAATAGCCACACTTGTCTGCTTTTTACTACTCCATGACACCAATCTTCCTCCTAAAAACTGACGTGTGCCAGTTGTACTTTTCCTGTCTTCTTTACATCCTGCAAAGTCTGTATATGAATACCCAGTTTGTAGAAAATCTCTATTCTTAGGGTACCAAAGGCCAAGATTTGGTGTTCCCTTAAGATATCTCAAAATTGTTTTGACTGCAGTATAATGAGATTCTTTAGGGCAGGCTTGATACCTAGCACAGACACATGTAGCATACATGATGTCTGGTCTACTAGTAGTTATGTATAAAAGGGAGCCAATTATCCCTCTATACAAAGACTCATCTACAGGTTTCCCTGCATCATCTTTGCCTATAGGCATACTTGACCCCATTAGAGTTCTCATGGTGGAGGCTGACTCCATACCATATTTCTTAATCAACTCCTTGGTGAACATAGACTGAGATATGGACAAGCCATCATCAGTCTGTTTAACTTAGAGTCCCAAAAAGAATTTCAGCTCACCCATACTGCTCATCTCAAACTTTCCTTGCATAAGTTTGGCAAACTTTCTACAAAGGTTATTTTCTGTTGATCCAAAGATAATATCATCAACATATATCTAGACTAGGATCATCTTGCCTTTTGATTCCCTAAGGAATAGAGTTTTGTCTATTTTCCCCCTTGAGAATTTGTTCTCAATGAGGAATGTAGACAGGGTTTCATACCAAGCCCTAGGGGCTTGTTTTAAACCATATAGTGCTTTTTTAAGCCTATAAACATAATTAGGATAGAGAGAATCTACAAAACCTAAGGGTTGTTCAACATAGACTTTCTCTTTTATGTCACTATTTAAAAATGCTGACTTGATATCCATCTGGAATACCTTGAACCATTGGTATGTTGCATAGGCAAGGAATAGCCTTATTGCTTCCAACCTTGCAACTGGAGCAAATGTTTGATCAAAGTCTATTCCCTCTTCCTGCCTGTAGCTTTTTACTACCAGTCTTGCTTTGTTTTTTACTATGATGTCATTTTCATCTAGCGTGTTCCTGTAGATCCACTTTGTCCCTATGACATTATGATTCTTTAGTTTAGGAACCAGCTTCCAGACTTTGCATCTTCTGAATTGATTCAACTCTTCCTGCATGACATCAATCCAATTTGGGTCTTGTATGGCTTCTTCAAATTTCTTGGGTTCCATCTGGGACAGGAAACCTGAGCAAAGAACTGTGTTCAAGTTCTTACTCCTTGTCTGAACACCATGACTTGGATCACCAATAATTTGGTGTGCTAGATGATCCTTTAGGTGTCTTATTGCTAGAAGCAATCTATCTACACCTTGATTTCCTTCAGTTTCATCTTCATGCTATACTTCATTTTCTTCATCATTAGCTTGTGGGTCTTGTACTCCTCCTGGACAGCATCCATCATTTTATTCATCCTGCCTTGCAGGTTGGTCTTCATTAATGGTTAGCTTGTCCATCTTATCCCTCAAACCTGTAGAGCTATAAGTACACTAGACTGCTCACAATTGATTAGTTCAGTTTCATCAAAGACTACATGAACAGATTCTTCTACAACTTGAGTAGTCAAGTTATAGCCCCTGTAAGCTCTACTGTTGTTGTTGTACCCAACAAACATCCCTTCTTGGGATTTGGCAGCAAACTTAGTTAAATAAGACTTGTCATTATTAAGTACATAACACTTGCTATCAAAGATCCTAAAATAGGATATGTTTGGTTTTCTGCCTTTCATAATCTCATAGGGGGTCTTTTTGTGACTTTTAGTGAGGATGCTCTATTGAGAACATGACATGCAGTGTTTATTGCCTCAGCCCAGAAATATTCTGGGAGATAAGTGTCACTTAGTAGTGTTCTACCAGCCTCAATAAGAGTCCTATTACTTCTTTTAGCAATACCATTTCGCTGAGGAGTTCTAGGTGAGGAGAACTCTTGACAAATCCCTCGTTCTTCATAAAATCTTGTCATGCATTCAGACTGAAATTCAGTCCATGGTCACTTCTGATTTTGACCACTGAACTGTTAAGTTCATTCTGAATTTGCCTCACAAAATTGTGGAAGACAGTAGGGGTTTCAGATTTCTGCCTCAGGAAGAAAACCTAAGTAAATCTAGAATAGTCATCGACAACCACAAGTGTATAGACTTTCTTACCTAGACTATGAACTGGAATAGGACCAAATAGATCCATATGCAGGAGGTACAAACACCTCACAGAATCTTTGGTATCATGTCCATTAAAGGAGGTCTTGGTCTGTTTGCCCTTTTGGCAAGCTGAACATACACCCTCATTTATGCACTTGAACTGAGGACCATTCCTCACTAACTTCATGCTATAGAGTTGGCATATAGTCTTATAGTTAAGGTGATCCAGCCTCTTGTGCCATTTGACACAATGAGTTGCTTTCTCATCTACAACTAAACATATAGGAGAGTTCTTATTCTCACAATCAAAACTGAGACAATAAACATTTCCTTTTCTATAACCTAACAAGATGACCTCTTGATCACTTCTCCTTCTAATCTGACACCCATTCTTAATAAAAGAAGTGTCATAACCAAGATCACTCAGTTGGCTTATGCTTATTAGGTTGTGTTTCAAACCTTTCATATATGCCACTTGGGTGACAGTAATTGAGCCATTGGAAATGTTACCAAACCCTTTGATGATCCCCTTTTTCAGATCCACCAAAGATCACTTTTGGTCCATTCTCTATGGGAGAGTAGTCCTTCAGCATCCTTCTTGTTCCAGTCATGTGCCTGGAACAACCACTATCCAAGTACCATATTGGGGTATGGCCACTTGGAGTCACCTGCATCAAATATAATTACATAACCTTAGAACCCCAATAAGTATTGGGTTCTAGGTTCAGGTTAGTCTGAAACTTGACTGATTTCCCTGCAGTCTTTCTAACATGTAAGTTGACATTTTTCCTAACACTGGTGTTGTGCCAACAATCTATGGCATAATGCCCAACCTTGCCACAACACCAGCACTCATATCTATTGTATCTTATTTTAGATACAGTCTTAACGGCCTTGCTATCAGCTGTCCTTTTGTTTAGTGCTGGGGCTGGTGCATCAAATACCAATGATTCCTGAAGAACATGGTGTGTTGGTACATGGGCTGCCCTATTGACATTTGCACCCTTGTCATTCAGAATACCAGCCTTACAGTGACCATGTGTAATGTCATGGTCATACCTGTTAGTAGGCTGCACCACTTTTCTGAAAGAAATAGGGGGTTTGGAGATTAGTGGCTAAACTGGGACTTTGCCTTTTCTTTTAGAATTTGCTGCCCTAGTTCTTCTCTTAAAACCTAGACCAGTCTTACCCTTTTGTGCAATGAAGTTATCAATCAAAGGTAAGACAGACTTTGGCTTTAAGAATTTAGCCACAAGTTCCTTTTCTCTTTGTAGTCTGACTTCCAGACCCTTGACCTGATCATTTTTGAATGTAATTGTTCCCAACTGAATAATAGTTATGTTTTTCCGCTTGGCAACCTCATTCATCTTCTGATCCGGCAATTTTTCTGAATCAGATGCAGCCAATTTAAGAGCAGCAATTTCCTTAGCCTGGTTTTTGACAAGGTTTCTGCTTCTCTTAAGTGCATGCAACAGATCACCATACTCATCATTAAGTTGATGTACATCTCCTTCAGATTCAGATCCATTCACATCTCTTGATGCAGATGCTTCTGATTCTAATCCAGTATAATAATCAGAAACTGATGAAAAGTTGTTTCCCTTACTGGGACAAGGCTGATCCTGGCAATGATCTTCCTCAATCAAAGCCATCAGCCCTCTACAGTGATGATCTTCAGTCACATTAATAGAGTCCAGCATTTGCAAGAACTCAGATTCTACTGAATCCTCTTCAGTAGTGAACAATCCTATGTAGGCTTCAACATCTGTCTCTTTCCTGAATCTGATGATGAGGAATTCAGTCCAGCTTTTTTGCTTCTTTGCAACCAAGGATCTCTCCTTCTTGCCCTTATTTTGCTGCTTATTTTTATCTCTAGATTCCTTTCTTTTATCAGGACAATCAGTTATGACATGCACTGGCCTGTTGCAGCAATAACAAACAATTTTAGAAGAAATTTGTTTACTGGAATTTTAGCCATACCTGTCATCCTTGGATGCTTTCTTCTTCTTGTAATAGTCATCCTTGGAGTAGAATGAAGATGGCTTTATTCTCCATTTCTTCTTCTTCATGAACCTTTGAAACTGCCTTGTGAAGGCAGCAAAATCTTCATCAGAATTATGACTGTCTGAAGTGTTGATGTCAGTATATTCTGATTCAACTTCAGTCTTTCTCTTGGGAGGAGATGGTGACTTTCTCCTGCCCTTTCTTATAGCTTCAGCCTTAAAGCCAACTGACTTTTCTCTGTATTCAGACTTGTTGCTTTTCTCCTCTTCCTTTCTGGCAGTAAGCTGCATCTCATAGGATAGCAGTTTTTCAAATAAGGTTTGTGGAGGTGTATCTACAAGCCTGGCCACCTCTCTGATGGCACATATTTTAGTATCCCAATCCTTGGTTAGGGATCTGAGAAACTTGTCATTTAATTCATAAGTGCTAAAGACTCTTCCATAGATCATTAGCTCATTAACAATTCTGAAGAATTTCTTATAGCATTTAGCTATGCTATCTGTCTTAGCTTGTCTAAAGCTTTCATATTCTTGATTTAGCATGGACTTTCTATCCTCTCTCACTTCTTCTGTTCCCTCCATGTAGATAATCAAAGTGTCCCACATCTCCTTAGAGGTTTTGCAATGAACCAGATTCTGGAATGTAGAGTCATCTATGGCACTCATAATTATATTTTGTGCCCTCTTGTCTAAGGTTGCTAGGATGATCTCTTCCTTAGTCATTTCTGAATAACTTTTAGTGGTCTTGAGATTAGCATCAAGAACTGATATATTCATAGGAATAAATGGCCCTTCTAGCACTGTGATATAAATTCTTGGATCAAATGCTTTCATAAACAATCTGACCCTCTCTTTCTAAATGCCAAAGTTTTCTTTCCTACAGATAGGAAGCTTCATGGATCCAAGTTCCTTATGATTCTCACTTGAACTCATTCTGTCTAACTTATAACTGCCTTTTAGATCCACTGAGCCTGTTAAGTCCATTCCTGAGTAACCTCCCTCTGATACCACTTGAAATAATTGGTTTCAAGATATCCTAACACACCTAGAGGGGGGTGAATAGGTTCAATTCTTTTTCCTTAAGGCAGACAGTATATTTACTGATTAGACAACTTATTCAGCAATTACCACGACACAGTTCACAACCCAGATTTAAATAAAATGGCAACACAGAAGACACACAAATTTATAGTGGTTCCCCAAGTGATGGGTACATCTACTTTCCCCCTTCGCCTATCTATCAGTATACTAGATTCGGCCTAACTTCCTTCTTTCTTCCTCAGATCCTCAGATCTTACAACTCAAAACCTTGAAAGGTCCCTATAGCTCAGACTTCAGCAAGTCCTATAACTCAGATTCTCCTAGAGAACCCTACCTCAAAGTGAGTCCACACTCCTACATCTCAGGCAATTAAGCCCTACCTCAGCCTTTTCAACAGGCCTACAACTCAGGCAATCAAGCCCTACTTCAGCCTCTTCCATAAGGCCTACAACTCAGAGAGAAAACTCTCCTACCTCTGGAACTCAGCCCTACCTCAGCCTTTATAGATTTAGGCTTACAACTCAGAGGGATAACCCTCCTACACTCAGATCTGTAAAAGGTCCTACAAAAAATTGATAGTAAAAAGAGTAATTCCTTCACCCAAGTAGAGAGAGAATGGGTAGAAGGTTTCTTGGTCAGTCCTTGATAGATCTGACAACTTTAGAATCAACCTGTCTTAGCTTCTTTAGAACTTCTTGAATCTGAACAAAGTAAGGTTGATCTTCTTGAAGTTGGAGATGATCCTCAATCCAGCTTCCTTCTTCTATTCAGAATTTAATCTGAATTCTTCTTGTAGACTTGTTTAGGATCTTCCCTTGTTGATTTTTGGATGAAGACTTCTCTTCTTCTTCTTAGTTCTTCATTACTCTTATTTGATGAGACAACATGTCTTTATATAGGCTCCATCCGAGGTTATCGGCTGATCCGGTTCCTAACGGCCTTCTAACAGCTCTGACAGATACAAAAGCATTGTCAGTAATGACAGCTGTCAAGTCTCCAGTAACTTCATTGTACTTTGACTCAGCAGCAAAGTGTCGAGACAATACTTCAAATGTGTCTACACAACTTTTGATGATGTTGACACAGCTTGCATAATGTCTACACAGCTTCTCTTTAACTTCTTGAAACAGCTTCAGTGGAATGTGTCGACACAAGTCCTGTGTGTCGACACAATAACTCCTAGTCTCGACAAAGTTGGTGTCGACAGAATTCTAGTGTGTGTCGACACAAGTACTTTGTGTTGACATAGTTATTGTCGACAGAATTCTAGTGTCTAGTGTGTGTCGACACAATCTGGCTCCTGGTGTCGAAACAGTTATTGTCGACAGATTTTTCTGTGTGTCGACACATGTCCTGTGTGTCGACACAATCTGGCCCCACGTATTGACACAGCCTTTTCCAAGTGTCGACACAATTCTTCTCAAGTGTCGACATAGCCTTTCCCAAGTGTCGACACTTATACTTAGAAACTTTTTTCTGCATTTCCTTAACCTGCACAATGAAACGCAACACAACATCAAATACACCTTGATGAATATCATTGAGTTAGGTAAGGCTTCTCCAAATTTGGTACACATTTTCTAATGTACCCAACACCTTCCCAGTGAACTATGGTTCTTGTTCATCATCTGTCTGAACCATAAGCCCAAAGTAGGCATATTCTTCACACGACTAAGATGAGTTAGAGTCACTAAGAGTTTTGCCCTTTTTGACTATTAGGCTCTTCTCTGTCCTCTTCTAATTATATGAGGACTTCTTTTTTCCTCTCTTCTTCCACCCTACTTCCTCTTATGGGGATAGTCAGCAATGACGTGACCTAGCTTATTACAGCAGTAACAAATAATGTTAGTAGAAATATGTTTGTTCTGTTTAGGAGTATACCTGTCGTGGCTGCTTGAGCCTTTTCTTTGACGATCACCACCATGTCATGATCTTCTATAAGAGGCATCCTTGCCTTTCCACTGCTTCTTTTTGTTCAAGAATTTCTTGAACTGACGTGAGAGTAGTGAGAACTCTCCTTCAGATAGCCTAGAGCCTGAGGTACTTGGCTCCGAAGTTTCTTCTTCACTTACTTCTTGTGCTGGGGTAGGAGAGGCAGCCTTTGACTTCCTCGAGGTGTCTGCCTTAAGAGCAACAGACCTCTCTTTGGATGCAGACCTGCTCTTCTCTTCTTCAGCCTTTCTGGTGTTGAGTTGAAGCTCATATGACATAAGCTTCCCGAAGAGATTTTGCGGGTCTGTCTCGGCTAGCTTTCCAAATTCCCGGATGGCACAGAACTTATTATCCCATTCCTTGGTTAGGGGTCTCAAGAACTTATCATTTAATTCTTCGTTTGTGAAGACCCGGTCATACACCCTTAGGCCATTGACTATCTTGAAAAAATTCTCAAAGGTGTCAGCAATAGTGTCCTTGTTTCCTTGTCGGAAGGCTTCATACTTTTGATTCAGAAGGGATCTTCTATCATCCCTGACTACTTTTGTACCTTCCATCAAAGTGACAAGGGACTGCCACATCTCCTTTGCAGACTGGCAGTGGATCAAATTTTGCTGCATGGAGTCATCGACTGCACTTGCTATTATGTTCTTGGCATTCTTATCTAAGGGTACAAGTGCAATCTCGTTTTTGTCTAAATCCATTAATTTCTTTGGAACTTTCTTTGTTGGATCTATTGTGGAGATTGTCATGGGAATGTAAGGACCTTCTTCAACTATCATGAAGATCCTTGGATCCACAGCTTCCATAAAGAATTTGATTCTTTCTTTCCACATTGGAAAGTTATTCTTGGTGCACAAAGGAAGCTTGGCAAAATCTTTAGCCTTGTCCATGTTTGATAGATCTCAAAAGACAACTAGAGTACGATCTGATCAAGGTGTTAACCTTTTAACGATCAACCAGGCTCTGATACCAATTGAAAGTGTTCAGTTTTCTACCTAAATCACCTAGAGGGGGTGAATAGGTGAGATGTACGTTTTTTTGCGGAATAAAAATTTAAGATCTAAGCACAGAACTATCTACCAATCAATCACAGACGACAAAAGATTTATAGTGGTTCCCCAACCTTGGGTACATCCACTTTCCCTCACCAATCTAGCAATACACTAAACTTGGCTACTCCACTATCTCGGATTGAAAACCAATCCAACGCCTCGGAACAAAGTTCCTACAATCTTGATCCACAAAATGGATCTACACTCGGAAGGTAAAACTTCCTACAATCTAGGAGACAAAGGCTGCTACACTCGGAGAGAATTCTCCTACAAGAATGAAATAGAAAGTATGTAGAAATACAAACAGTAACACTATTTCAGATCTGCAAACAATCGGCCTGGATCTTCCTCTTTTAAACTTTGCGGCTTTATCAGAGAGGTTGAAGAAGATTCTCGGCAAAGGCACGATCTGAACTTTCTTGGCTTCACACGATAAGATAGATGATGAAGAATTGAACGACGATCTCGATTTGTGAATCTTCTTGATCTGAATCCTCTGAAATCAAAAACCCTAGCCAGATGTGAGCGATGAAGGTCGGCGACGGCTTTCGTTTTTAGAGAGAGAAAGAGATTCAGAGAGAACTTAGAATAATCTTGACTGCAAAAACTTCTTAGGGTTTGTCGGTTTGACAAGACCTTATATTGGATCTTTACTAACAGTCATAATTATTCTTAATGAGATATATGTGGACCAATCACGTCAAGGGTGATTAAGAAATCTGTCAATGCTGGACTTAACGAATTTCTGAAAAAGTGACACTGATATACTCGAGTGAAGATAAAGCTACTCGAGTACTATATAGGATTACTCGAGTGAATCAGAAGAAAACTTACTCGAGTAAAGTCTTGGAGAAAATATGAAATGAAGAGCAACTACTCGAGTATAAAGAGACTTACTCGAGTGCTTAAAATAGTTACACGAGAAGTGGAGTTGGACTACTCGAGTACAATAAGTACTACTCGAGAGAAAAGAAATTGACTACCCGAGAGGTAGAGGAACTACTCGAGTCAGGGACTTGGAATATTTTATGGAGTAGAATTCTGGGCTACTCGAGTAGTGAAATTGAACTGCTCGAGAGAATAAGAACTACTCGAGTATATAGAATTAGCTACTCGAGTAATGGACTAAGAAAAATTCTGAGGGAAGAGAATCTTGTTACTCGAGTATTAACTCTGGACTACTCGAGTGATGGATGAACTACTCGAGTACACAAATTCACTACTCGAGTGAGGAAACATTACACGATATCCAGACTTCTGTAACTCGAGACAGAAGACTAAACCACTCGAGTACTTTTATGACTACTCGAGTAATTTACTTAGAAAATTTCTGGAGAAGAAATTTTGTTAACTCGAGAATAAGAAGGAATCCACTCGAGTAGTTGACTTAGCTACTCGAGAGCTATAATTTGACTACTCGAGATCTAACTTCCTTACTCGAGTACAAAGATTCTCACTCGAGTATAGACTAAGTATTTCACTCGAGTATGTAGGGATCTACTCGAGTAAAGTACTTAGTAAAATTCTTTAAATAGAATTCTCTTCTTCTTTGGAAAATTCAGCAACAAGTCTTTTCTCCAATTAGTCATAGTGCTTGAATATGAAGTGTATCCCAATAGAGAGGCTACACATGAGTCAATACCATGGATCATACAATGAGGGATTATATTATATAGTCCTGTGTTTGGTGACCCATTGTAGACTGATATTGGTCTACACTTGGCATTAGAGTCCTACACATACATAACTTAAACAAAGCATCAAATACAACTTAATTCATCTTAGTTCAAGGGTGACTTCATCAAATCTGGGTTAATGTGGATACAATACCCAACAAGGCAGAGTACAGGAGTCTGGCTGGGTTAATGCAGCCACTCTCAGTGCCGGAGTGGAAGGTTGAGGATATATCCATGGACTTCATACATGGACTACCTTGGTCGCATGCAGGGAACGATTCGATTTGGGACATCATCGATAGGCTGACAAAGGTGGCCAGGTTTATCACAGTCAGGAAGGACGCTCCAGTAGTTGATCTGGTGCGGAAGTTTGCGGAGCAGGTTGTACGTTATCATGGAGTGCCCAAGACGATTGTGTCGGATTGGGATGGTTGTTTCACGTCCAAGGAATGGAGGTCAGTTTAAGCTTACCTGGGCTCTCGGTTGATGTTTAACACATCCTTCCACCCTCAGACTGATGGACAGACAGAGCGCACCAACCAGACTTTGGAGGATCTTATGCGATTATGCATTCTGGATCGCGGGGAGCCATGGGAGAGACTGTTGCCACTGATCGAGTTCTCCTACAACAATAGTCATCAAGCCAGTATTCTCATGGCCCCTTATGAGGCTCTATATGGACGAAGGTGTCGGACCCCTCTATCTTGGGTCCAGGACGAGGACCCCAAGGCTCTAGGCTCAGAGTTTATGAAGTACACTGATACTCAGGTGAGGCTGATACGAAATAGGATGTTGGAGGCTCAGAGTAGGCAAGCCAAGTACTATGATGCGTGGTATTGGTAGGTGGAATTCTTGGTAGGATACCGGGTGTTCCTGAAGATTCGGCTGATGCATGGAGTTTCTCGGGTTCGAAGGCGGAAGAAGCTCAGTGTAACACCCCAAATCCCAAAATTGGGTTCAGGTTGGGCAACACGGCCTGGAACACGGGCGTGTCCCAAGCCGTATCCTGCTCTGTATAGCTGAGCAGCATGTCGAGTGCTCGGTGAAATACACTTGATGAGAGAAGGAACACGCCCGGTGACACTGGCATATCCGAGGGCGTGTCCTCCTCTGGTTCGTCGACCTCCACTCGAGTAAATGTGCTCGACGATCCTCGAGTGGGGAACACGGCCTATGACACGGGCATGTCAAATGTGATACGGGGATGTCACATGGCCATGTCCTTCTCTGGATTTGGCCAAGGCATGGAGGCCTTGAGAACACGGGCAGGACACGGGTATGTCTCTGGGCACATGGCCCGTGACACGGGCATGCACATGGTCGTGTCCTGTTCGGGTTGAATCGGGTGTGTGACGCTTGAGGTACATGGTCGTAGACACGGGCGTGTCTGAAGGCATGTCATGGCACACGAACTGTGACACGGGCATGTCACATTATCGTGTCCTTCTTTGGGTAAGTCGGTTGTGTGCCGCTTAAGGTACACGGCCTGTGATACGGGTGTGTCACAGGCCGTGTCAGCCCAAAAATAGACATGTGTAGGTGATTTGTGGTCGTTCATTTCCTTCATATGGGATCTAATGGCCCAGGCTTCTCCCTGTTGGTTAATATCCAGGAATGAGAGAGAGATACTCATTCAGTTTGGGTTATTATCTTTCTAAAAGAGTAGAGAGAAGGGAGAGCAAGGAGGAGGAGGAGATAGGGATCCGGACACCGGTGGAGCATCCGAGTTCCGAATCGAGATCCGAGGCCAGATTTGTGGAGGCAAGGCCGCTGCGGTGCTTTCCAACCGGCTAGAATTCCATGGCTCCAAAAGAGGTCGTTAAGGGTAACGATCTTCCTTCTTAGACATGTGAAGTCCTTCTTTTTGGCATGTGCATGGATTTACCCCACCAGAGGGTGGATTGCGGAGGGATTTCCCTTGGGTTGATTCTTGGAATCCCCAATAGTCTTGCATATAGATTCAGAAATGTATAGTATAGAATAGGCATGTTGTGTGAAGCCCATCTGGACAGTTTGGTCTGGATTGGTGATGTTTCATTTGCACATCGGAGAAGACTCTGTGGTTAAACATGTAGATTGTGGAGACGATGGGTTGGACCTGTGAAGGGCAGTAGAAGGAAGTACTAGAGTGGTAGTCCAGGAAAATACCCTTGTGATGCTTGTGTTGTATACTATGGCAAGATCAGTTTTCTGGCACTGCAGGATGCTGCAGGGTTTGGGCAGAGTTGGGTGCAGAAAGTGAGTTCTGTGAAACCCGCTAAGCGATCGTGAAGGACGTTGGCATGAACTCCCCTTGTTGTTTGTGAAGCCAGTCCTTGGTGGACATTGTGGCTCTTATGCAGCCAGTCCTTGATGGATAGTGAGGCTATTGTGAAGCCAGTTCTTGGTGGACAGTATGGCTATTGTGAACTTGATGAGCTCTTGAAAAGGCCTCGTGCCGAACAGGAAAGGTGAAACTTACCCGCGCCTTAGATTTGGCCTCGAGTACGTTGGTATTTGGTGATGGCAAGGCGACTTGAGCAACGGGGGTGGCTGATCCGTACCTGCGTTATGTCCGTCCGACTTGGAGACCTGAAAGTGCGGTCAGTTGGAGCGCATAATGAGAGTCTTAGGCAAGCATGTCGTAAAGACTAAATGCTCAATTTTACCATCTGGTTTCGGACCTGGAACGGTGGTGGGACCCTGGTTCGCCGGTACACCAAGAATGTGCCCTGAGTGCACGGATCGTCAGGACGCGTGGCTGACGGTTGTGATGGATTGTTTGTGCATGAGAGCACAATGTGTGATATATATATATATATATATATATATGTCTATGAATTTATATGCCTGCAGGGAAGGAATATCACTGCCCCGGGAAAGGGGTAGGGTCGTTATAAATTGGTCAGCTGAATGCTGATCATTGCCTTGTTTGTCACCGCTTGGTGGGCTGTCCTTGTGCAGGTGCTGGAGAGCTGAGCGAGACATATAAGGGCTGAAGTCCCTACTGTTGTTGCTACTGCTAGCCCTTGAAGGCTACGCAAAGAATCCTGTGTTTTGTTCATGTGTGGTCGGCCTGCGCGCCGATGTTTGAAATCCACTCTTGTAAAGAGTAACTGTAAGGCCATAAGGCCAAACAATGTTGTATTTACTGTACACTCCTTCGAGAGTGTATATATAGAGGTGGTTAGTGGACATTCATGGTTGGAGTTCAATATTGTTGTTAAAAATCTTCCGCTAGAATGCCTTGAGTTAGGGTGTGATTGTGTTTTGGTATTAACCTGTAACCTCGCTGCCTGTTTTATGGCATATGGTGTGGGGCCCCGGCCAGACCTTTTATTATATGATATATGAACGGATGGAGTCGTTACATTTTGGTATCATCCTGTCTCGGTCCTTCCCTTTAAAATTCATGGTCGAATTCTTTTGTGGGGTGGCGAGCATGTGTAAGTGTAAACCGCGTTACCACTAACGAACTCTTGAATGTCCACTTAGGAATGCAAATACACTTGTTTGAGGAACCTGTGCGTTCCTATATTGTTGTTATTGCTTGTGCGAGGTCTCTAATGTATGTCTTATTCACCTATTGGTGACTCGTAGTGGTGTTGGGCAGTCGGAGCCCCAGCGTTCTGATGAGAGTACGACACCAGCTGATGTGCCTACACCTCCCCCTTCCACGGAAACCGTCTGCTTAGTTAATGAGGTGCTGTTTGTAATGTTTCAAGCACAGCCTGGTGGGCAAGCGCAGCAAGCAGTGGTGTTAGAACAGGTTGGTGGAAATCCAGAACCTGTTGCGGTTGTTGATGCATGAGCAGCTGAACGGCAGTTGAAGCAGTTCATGAGCTTCAATCCTCCTACGTTTACGGGTGTGGGATCCCCAACGCATGTGGAGGATTGGTTGTCGCCCGTCAAGCATATATTGACAGCGATCAGGACAGAGGAAGATCAGAAGGTCACCTTTGCCACCTTCTTATTGGAAGGAGAGGCTCGGCTCTGGTGGGACGAGATTGAGTTACACCACTTAGCGTGCAGACAGTTAACACAAGTCTCGATTAAGGAGTTCTCGCGACTATTCCTGGCAAAGCATCTACTAGCGGCACAACACATTGCCATGGAAAATGAGTTCCAACGGCTAATGCAAGGAGAAAGTAGTGTTGAGACTTACCTGCATGAGTTCACAAGGTTGGGACGTTATGTGGGTTCTATCTTCGCCGACGAGCAGCGGAAAACCAATTGGTTCTACGAAGGATTGCGGGATGAGCTATGATTCCTTCTCTCGAGTTCGGTGAACCAAGAGTTTCAGGCGTTGGTCGACACAGCATGTGCGCTGGAGAAAGATATGAAGCGGGTGCAAGGAAAAAGGGCCTTGGTTGTGACAAAGCCAGAGTTCAAAGCGCCCCGACCTGGAAACTCGTACTATCAAAAGAAATGGGGCAAGAGGTCCAACCCTTCTGGGCAAGCTCCTTCCGCAGTTCTGTAGGGGGCCACTTTGAGGCTAGAGACTCGTACCTGCTTTACATGTGGAAGAGTGGGGCATATAGCCCGTGACTGTCGGGTTGGTCCACCAAAGGGTGACAAGAAGACGGGAGCGTCTTATGCTGAGAAGGGAAAGGTAGTGGTAGAGTCCTCTACATCCCAGGCGCAGCCCCGATTCTATAACCTTGGCCAGCAAGAGGCCATAAAGCAAACTGACGTCATCACAGGTACGAGTTAAGTTATTGATTGCTTTTCTTATTGCATGTTTTGTATGTGGCTTGTGTGTTATGTGGTTGTCACAGGCTTTGTTATGATTCGGAACACGCTGGCGAGAGCACTATTTGATACGGGTGCTTCACATTCATTTCTGTCTAAGGACTTTGCAGCTCGAATTGGAGAACCTAGTCCTGTGAAGACAGAGAGCGTAAAGGTGTTATTACCAAATGGTTGTTTGATTCTTGCAGATAGGGCTTGCGATATGGCGGTTCAAATTGGAAGTCGGGATTTCTGTTTGAATGCATCTGTGCTACCGATATCGGAATTTTATGTGATTTTTGGTATGGACTGGCTCTCCGAGCAGCGTGACTTTATTGATTGCAAGTCAAAAGAGATCACACTGGCCAAAATAGCAAGATTGAGACTAAGTTCACTGGTATGCGATGAGTGAGCGGGACCTTGATGTCTACACTCCAAGTTGTCAATGTTGTTCGGAAGGGCGCGGAGTTATTCTTCACGCTAATTCAGGTTGTTGAGCCAAGGTCCAATGTGAGTGTTGTTTCAATTGTATTGGAGTTTGCAGATGTGTTTCCTCAGAATCTTCCTGGGCTACCACCCCAGCGGGAGATCGAATTTACAATTGTATTGGTGATAGGTGCGAAACTGGTGGCCCGCTCATCATATCGCGTCGCGCCAAAAGAAATGGTTGAATTGAATGTCCAATTGCAAGAGTTGCTGGAGCAGGAATATATACGCCCAAGTATGTCACCTTGGAGCGCACCTGTTCTGTTTGTGAAAAAGAAGGACAGTGGTTTGCGGTTATGTATTGATTATCGTGAATTGAATAAGCTGATAGAGAAGAACAAGTATCTGATTCCACGGATGGATGAATTGTTCGATCAACTAGTGGGATCAACCGTCTATTCCAAATTGGATTTGAAATCTGGATATTACCAATTGAGGATTCGGGAAGGTGACATTCCCAAGACCGCATTTAGAACACGATATGGTCATTATGAGTTCACTGTTATGTCATTTGGGCTATGTAATGCGCCATCGGTGTTCATGGACCTAGTGCACCGAACGTTCTGAGAGTACTTGGACCTATTTGTTATCGTATTCATTGATGTTATCTTGGTGTACTCTCAATTGGAAGATGATCATGCAAACTACTTGCGGTTGGTGTTGCATACCTTGCGGAGGAATAAACTCTATGCCAAGTTCTCAAAGTGTGAGTTTTGACTGTCGTCAGTGGCTTTTCTTGGCCATGTGGTAAGTGGAGAGGGCATAGCAGTGGATCCGTCAAAGATAAGAGCCATTCAGGAGTGGCCGGTGTTGTCTTCGGTGACCGAAGTCAGGAGTTTCCTTGGATTGGCAGGCTACTACAGTCGTTTTGTAGAAACTTTCTCTCGGATCGCTTTGCCTCTGACCACACTGATGAGGAGGTATCAGAAGTTCATTTGGACGCCAGAGTGCGCACGGGCTTTCGAAGAACTAAAGAGTCGTTTGACCACGACGCCTGTGTTAACGTCGCCATGTGGGACAGACGGCTATGAGATCTATAGTGATACGTCAGGGAGCGGCTTAGGTTGCGTTCTTCTGCAGTTCAGAAAGGTGATTGGTTATGGCTCACTCCAATTGAAAGTGCATGAGCGAAATTATCCCGTCCATGACTTAGAGTGGGCGGCGGTGATCTTTGCACTTATGTTATGGCGTCATTATCTTTATGGCGTAAAATTGGATATCTTTACGGACCATAAGAGCCTAAAGTACTTGTTGGATCAGAAGGATCTGAATATGCGACAATGAAGGTGGATGGAGTTCCTTGGGTACTACACCTTTGATATTCATTATACTTCAGGGAAGGGAAACGTGGTCGCTGATATCTGGAGTCGTAGGACTCCGTCAAGGGCATTTTGGTTGCAGATGCATGATGAGCGTCTGATCCAGTAGTTGGAAGCGTTAGAGATTTCTTGTTTTGACAAGAATTCCACAGCCGATGCATGCTTAAACTGGACGGAGATACAATATGACCTTGCGGACAGGATTCGACGAGCAACGGAGATGGATGAAAGTCACCAACTCTATGCAAAGGATGGGCTAGATGGCCAATTCTCCTGGGATGACGGCCTTTTGCGGAAAGAGGGACGTTTGTGTGTCCCATGTATGGGTAAGATGAGAGAAGAATTGATGTATGAAGCTCACTTCAGAGAATACTCAATTTACCCTAGGAGCACAAAGATGTTCAAGGATATGAAAAGGTTATTCTGGTGGCCAGGACTAAAGAAAGACGTAGCTCATTATGTGGCCTAATGTCACACTTGTGCTTTGGTGAAAGCGGAATGCCAGAAGCCCGGAGGTTTCTTGAAGTCGTTACCGATTTCAGAATGGAAGTTTGATGATATTTCAATGGATTTTGTGCATGGGTTGCCGAGATCTCAACGCGGGAATGATTCAATCTGGCTGATTGTAGACCGGTTGACGAAAGTGGCTCACTTCCTTTCGAAATAATGGGATGATTCAGCGGAAAGTTTGGCGAAACTCTATGTGGAGCAGATCGTATGGTTGCACGGTGTTCCTCGTAGCATCGTGAGTGACAGTGATGGACGATTCACATCGAATGATTGGAGGTTAATCCATCAATTGTTGGGGACAAAGTTGACGTTCAGTACGACCTTTCATCCCCAAACGGATGGCCAGACTGAGAGGACCAACCGAACAATGGAGGATATGCTCTGAATGTGCGCCCTAGATTTTGGTAAGAGATGGGAAGATCATCACTATATGGTGGAGTTTGCCTGCAATAATAGCTACCAAGCGAGCATCGGTATGGCACTATTTGAAGCTTTGTATGTGTAACGCCCCCACCTGTCACATGACATATAACGGTGGGTCCGGCCGGGGCCCCACGCCATATCTCACAGACAAAGCGAAGGAATCACGTGTGGAAATCAAACTCTACTCGTATCCTTAACTCATTCCATTCTAGCGCAGCATCTTTTATGTTAGCATGAACTCAAACAAGAATGTCCACCATGCATAAAAATCACATTTATATATACCAACATCAGGAATGTATACAACTCACACACCCTGGCCTTATGGCCTTACAAATTCCTCTTTCACAACAACAATTTCGTACATCGGCACGCAGGCCGGCCACACATGAAATCCAAACAACACTCTCCGCATGGCCTTCAAGGGCCTCATCAAGCTGCCATTTCACTTATGCTTTCCAAACCGCAGCACCTGCAATTCATCATCCAAACCAACACAGAAAACAAAGTAACGGTCAGCATTGCTGACCCATTATAACGACCCTACCCCCTACCCGGGGTAGTGGTTCCTTCCCTGCATACAGTGCTTCCTTTCTCATCAAGCAACAACAAACATCACCAAATCACATCATAAGTAGATCATTCTCTTTATGACACTTAACTAACAAACACATCACATCACAAACGCTGGAGTCCACCAACGCTCCGTGCACGCAGGGCACCTTCTTGGCGTACCGGAATCCACCGTCGTACACCGCTGTCTCTCGAGGTGTTAACTTGTTGGTTGACCGACCCTAGTCCACCAGCTCGCAGGCTGGCGACATCCCGCCCAAGCCACTCAGAGGTCCATCCTCACAGCATCACAAACAGAGCAGACCGACCCACACTCCGTGGTGTAGCAAGCCGGGTTTATCTAAGCTCCCCAGGCATTGTCTACCCATCGATCCCCCTCCTAATCCGATCGACCCACAACATGTGGTGCAGCAACCCGGGTTTAACTCGGCTCCCCTAGCATTGCCGCCCATCGATCCTACCTTTAACTAGATCAACCCACCCTAGTGGTGTAACAGGCCGGGTTTACCACGCGCTCCCCAGGCGTGCTACCAATTGATCATCTCACAACCAGGAGCTTCACCAAAGCCTCCTCACAATCATCACATCCATACATTCATCACAACAGAAATCCGTTTTGCACATCATCAAAGCCACGGAGTCTCCTCCGGTTTACCCATGAACATCACCAATCCAGACTATCGGTCCAAATGGGCTTCACACAGCATGCCTACGCCGTACTCCATATTTCCGGCTCTAAATGCAGACTTACAAAGGAATCTCTTCCGCGATCCACCTCTTGGTGGAGGATTCCAAGCACATGTATAGAGAAAGGACTTCGATGTCCAAGAAGGAGATCGTTACCCTTGAAGATCGCTTCGGCGCCATGAAGTAGCCGGATGGAAATCACCGCCTCGGCTCTGGCTTCACGAATCCGCTCTCGGATCTTCGATCCGCACTCCGCAGCTCCTACAGCAGCTGGAAGACTCCTCCCTTCTCTCTCCCTTGGCCTTCTTCTCTCTCCCTTGGAATGAAAATGAAGAAGAAGAAGAAGAAGATAATAAGAGAATATATCTTCTAAATCTCGGCCTTCCCAACACCTGGACAAAGCCCAGCCATTGGATCCAGGAAGAGGGAAACAAACGGCTCAGATCTGGCCAGAAAACCCTGAACACGCCCTGACACGCCCTGTGACACGCCCGTGTCACAGGCCGTGTCCCCCTAAGCGGCAGACAACCGACTCAATCCAACCAGTACACGCCCGTGTGACACGCCCGTGTCACGGCCGTGTACCCGACACGCCCTCAGACACGCCCGTGTCTGAGGCCGTGTACCTCAACAGAAATAATCCCAAATCAACCCGAGACTTCACACGGCCTGGCACACGGCTTGGCACACGCCCGTGTTCATGGCCGTGTGCACCAGGACACGCCCGTGTCCCGCAAACACGCCCCAACCCGAGACATCGAGCTGAGTTCGACGCCCACTGACACGCCCTGTGACACGCCTGTGTCACAGGCCGTGTCCACACGGGAACCCGATACTCGACGATCGTCGCGTAACACTCGTCGAGCATTCGACACGGCATCCGACACGGCCGTGTCCTGGGCCGTGTGCCCCATTCTCGACGATGTCGAGCGAAAATCATCGACACCAAGTCCAATCGTCGAAACAACCTCGACACGCCCTGCGACACGCCCGTGTCGCAGGCCGTGTCACCTGACACGCCCTGGGACACGCCCGTGTCCCAGGCCGTGTCACCCAGGCCTGAACCCGATTTTGCTCAAAATGATCCTCTTGACTTCAGGGTGTTACAATCCTCCCCCCCCCCCATCAAATAATTTCGTCCTCGAAATTTGACGCCAAACAGCCAATCAAAATTATACACCCCAAGCCGTCGCACTCACTAACAAACAGACAACACAACAAACATCCCTAGCTTCCACTTGTGCACATTCCACCACATAAAACCTCAAAACAAAACAACATGATGGATTGATTTCGTCACAATCACAAGTGCACCAAGCGATTACAGAAATCACCAACTAGAGATATAAACATCATTTACATCAGCCATCTAGTTCGGATTCAGTTCAAATCAAAACATAGTTTACATACACAACTGTCAGAGCATCGACATGCTTCACATCACAGTTCACCTCCGCTCAGCCTCCCGATTTTGAAATTCGCGACTCAAAGATAAATGAACCGCTCGAGGCTGAATTTCACCAACTGAACTTTGCGGCTCTTGCACTTCCATCGCATGCAATCGCGGTTGCGTCCGGGGTGCAGATGATTCGGCCACGGCTTTCCCTTTTTCTTCATATGACGCACCTGTCTTTTTCTCACTTCCTGGAGGAGCATTCCAACAAAATTTTGCGATGTGTCCTTGCTGTCCACATTTATAGCAGATACGTGTATCCACACGTCCTGGCCCATACGTCGCCCCCGAAGAAACAGTCGACGGAGCTACGTCCACCGGCCTATATCTTTTCTTCTCTTGTCGTCGAAACTCCGATTGATCCAATTGCGACTTTTCCCTTCGCTTATTTCCTTGTACTCGCTTCATATCTTTCTCCAATGAACGAGCTGTATCGACCAACGCCTGAAAGCCTTGGCTCACCGAACTCGAAAGTGCCAACCTCAAGTCATCCCGTAAGCCTTCATAAAAACGATTTGTCTTTCGCGCTTCCTCTGCAAAGGTAGATCCCGCATATCGCCCCAATCTTGTAAATTCATGCAGGTAAGTATCAATATCTCGCTCACCCTGCACCAAGCGGAGAAACTCATTTTCCATCGCAATCCTCTGCGACACTGGCACATACTTGGCTAAAAATAGTTGGGAGAATTCCTCCATCGAAATCTCCGTTAAACCTCGACCGGCCAAGTGGTGCACTTCAATTTCATCCCACCACAATCTCGCATCTCCGTCCAACAGAAAAGTGGCCAACATCACTTTCTGTTCTTCGACCGTCCTAATTGCGGTTAGGATCCTTTTTACTCTTGCCAACCAATCTTCTGCCTGCGTTGGTGAAAGCGCTCCACCAAACGTCGGTGGGTGAAAGTGCATAAACCGTGATAATGCGTCGTCACTTGCTTGCCCTTCCACCATCTCGGCAGCATGTTCTTGCCTTGCACCAGGTCTTGCCTGTCCAGTTGGGTGTGCTTGTAACACTGCAAGCACTGTCTCCGCCACCACCCGTATGGCCTCTGCCGAGGGAGGCATCGGCACTTCCACGGGTGCTGCACTTTCATCCGACCGCTGAGGCTCAGACGGCCCAGCTCCATCCCTCGCCACCTATCAATGTACAGAACACCATTAAATTCGTCCAAATCATAACGGTACTGGTACATTGACTACACACTCACGCACATCATGTGCATGACATACATTCCTAGTGGACATTCATGAGTTCAATTATGTTCTCTCCTCCCAAACAATCTAAACCTGGCTTTGATACCACTTTGTAACGCCCCCACCTGTCACATGACATATAACGGTGGGTCCGGCCGGGGCCCCACGCCATATCTCACAGACAAAGCGAAGGAATCACGTGTGGAAATCAAACTCTACTCGTATCATGCATAAAAATCACATTTATATATACCAACATCAGGAATGTATACAACTCACACACCCTGGCCTTATGGCCTTACAAATTCCTCTTTCACAACAACAATTTCGTACATCGGCACGCAGGCCGGCCACACATGAAATCCAAACAACACTCTCCGCATGGCCTTCAAGGGCCTCATCAAGCTGCCATTTCACTTATGCTTTCCAAACCGCAGCACCTGCAATTCATCATCCAAACCAACACAGAAAACAAAGTAACGGTCAGCATTGCTGACCCATTATAACGACCCTACCCCTACCCGGGGTAGTGGTTCTTTCCCTGCATACAGTGCTTCCTTTCTCATCAAGCAACAACAAACATCACCAAATCACATCATAAGTAGATCATTCTCTTTATGCCACTTAACTAACAAACACATCACATCACAAACGCTGGAGTCCACCAACGCTCCGTGCACGCAGGGCACCTTCTTGGCGTACCGGAATCCACCGTCGTACACCGCTGTCTCTCGAGGTGTTAACTTGTTGGTTGACCGGCCCTAGTCCACCAGCTCGCAGGCTGGCGACATCCCGCCCAAGCCACTCAGAGGTCCATCCTCACAGCATCACAAACAGAGCAGACCGACCCACACTCCGTGGTGTAGCAAGCCGGGTTTATCTAAGCTCCCCAGGCATTGTCTACCCATCGATCCCCCTCCTAATCCGATCGACCCACAACATGTGGTGCAGCAACCCGGGTTTAACTCGGCTCCCCTAGCATTGCCGCCCATCGATCCTACCTTTAACTAGATCAACCCACCCTAGTGGTGTAACAGGCCGGGTTTACCACGCGCTCCCCAGGCGTGCTACCAATTGATCATCTCACAACCAGGAGCTTCACCAAAGCCTCCTCACAATCATCACATCCATACATTCATCACAACAGAAATCCGTTTTGCACATCATCAAAGCCACGGAGTCTCCTCCGGTTTACCCATGAACATCACCAATCCAGACTATCGGTCCAGATGGGCTTCACACAGCATGCCTACGCCGTACTCCATATTTCCGGCTCTAAATGCAGACTTACAAAGGAATCTCTTCCGCGATCCACCTCTTGGTGGAGGATTCCAAGCACATGTATAGAGAAAGGACTTCGATGTCCAAGAAGGAGATCGTTACCCTTGAAGATCGCTTCGGCGCCATGAAGTAGCCGGATGGAAATCACCGCCTCGGCTCTGGCTTCACGAATCCGCTCTCGGATCTTCGATCCGCACTCCGCAGCTCCTACAGTAGCTGGAAGACTCCTCCCTTCTCTCTCCCTTGGCCTTCTTCTCTCTCCCTTGGAATGAAAATGAAGAAGAAGAAGAAGAAGATAATAAGAGAATATATCTTCTAAATCTCGGCCTTCCCAACACCTGGACAAAGCCCAGCCATTGGATCCAGGAAGAGGGAAACAAACGGCTCAGATCTGGCCAGAAAACCCTGAACACGCCCTGACACGCCCTGTGACACGCCCGTGTCACAGGCCGTGTCCCCCTAAGCGGCAGACAACCGACTCAATCCAACCAGTACACGCCCGTGTGACACGCCCGTGTCACGGCCGTGTACCCGACACGCCCTCAGACACGCCCGTGTCTGAGGCCGTGTACCTCAACAGAAATAATCCCAAATCAACCCGAGACTTCACACGGCCTGGCACACGGCTTGGCACACGCCCGTGTTCATGGCCGTGTGCACCAGGACATGCCCGTGTCCCGCAAACACGCCCCAACCCGAGACATCGAGCTGAGTTCGACGCCCACTGACACGCCCTGTGACACGCCCGTGTCACAGGCCGTGTCCACACGGGAACCCGATACTCGACGATCGTCGTGTAACACTCGTCGAGCATTCGACACGGCATCCGACACGGCCGTGTCCTGGGCCGTGTGCCCCATTCTCGACGATGTCGAGCGAAAATCATCGACACCAAGTCCAATCATCGAAACAACCTCGACACGCCCTGCGACACGCCCGTGTCGCAGGCCGTGTCACCTGACACGCCCTGGGACACGCCCGTGTCCCAGGCCGTGTCACCCAGGCCTGAACCCGATTTTGCTCAAAATGATCCTCTTGACTTCAGGGTGTTACAGTATGGTCGTAAATGCCGTACAACGTTAGCTTGGGCAGAAGCAGGCGAATCCAAACTATATAAGCGTAAAGAAGTCGATGAAGCTAACTCGACGATATGCTTTATTCGGGAGAGGCTACTGATAGCCCAGGATCGACAAGCAAAATACTACAACACCAAGCACCGGAACGTAGAGTTAGCGGTGGGCGATTGGGTATATTTGAAGATAAACCCTTCAAAGGCGTGTCCAGGATTCGTCGTCTGAAAACGTTGAGTCTGAGATATCTTGGACCGTTTGAAGTGGTGGAGCGAGTTGGGGAAGCTGCCTATCGGCTAGCTCTTTCGGCAGAATTGAGTGGATTGCATGATGTGTTTCACATATCTGTGCTTCGGAAAGCCGTCAAAGATCCAGCTCAAGTGATTGAGAACGATCGTGTGCCGGTTGAGTATGGGCTAACGACGAAAGGTAGGCCCATTCGGATCGAGGATAGAGCCGATAAACAGTTGCGGAACAAGACAATCGGGATGGTCAAAGTCCGGTGGGATAACTGCGGCCGTGAGGAACTAACATGAGAGCAAGAGCAGACCATGCGAGCTGAATTTCCCGAGCTATTTGTGTAACACTATTGTGCAGTGCGTGTCAAGGTGTATCAAACTTTTGTTGAGTTATAACATCTTGCTTTTTGTTTCCTTACTGTATGCAAATTTCGGGACGAAATTTATTGTAAGGAGGGGAGGGTTGTAACACCCCAAATCCCAAAATTGGGTTCAGGTTGGGCAACACGGCCTGGGACACGGGCGTGTCCCAAGACGTGTCCTGCTCTGTATAGCTGAGCAGCCTATCAAGTGCTCGACGAAATGCACTCGACGAGAGAGGGAACACGCCTTGCGACACGGGCGTGTCCGAGGGTGTGTCCTCCTCTGGTTTGTCGACCTCCACTCGAGTAAATGTGCTCGACGATCCTCGAGTGGGGAACACGGCCTGTGACACGGGCGGGTCAAATGTGACACGGGCATGTCACATGGTTGTGTCCTTCTCTGGATTTGGCCAAGGCGTGGAGGCCTTGTGAACACGGGCAGAACACGGGTGTGTCTCTGGGCACACGGCCTGTGACACGGGCGTGCACATGGTCGTGTCCTGTTCGGGTTGAATCGGGTGTGTGCCGCCTGAGGTACACAGCCGCAGACACGGGCGTGTCTGAAGGTGCGTCACGGCACATGTCCTGTGACACGGGCATGTCACATTGTCGTGTCCTGCTTTGGGTAAGTTGGTTGTGTGCCACTTAATGTATATGGCCTGTGACACGGGCATGTCACAGGCCGTGTCAGCCCAAAAATAGACATGTGTGGGCGATTTATGGCCGTTCATTTCCCTCATCCAGGATCTAATAGCCCAGGCTTCTCCCTGCTGGTTAATATCTAGGAATGAGAAAGAGATTCTCATTGAGTTTGGGTTATTCTCTTTCTAAAAGAGTAGAGAGAAAGGAGGGCGAGGAGGAGGAGATAGGGATCCGACCACCGGTGGAGCTTCCGAGTTCCGAATCGAGATCCGAGGCCAGATTTGTGGGGGCAAGGCCGCTGCGGTGCTTTCCAACCAGCTAGAATTCCATGGCTCTGAAAGAGGTCGTCAAGGGTAATGATCTTCCTTCTTGGACATGTGAAGTCCTTCTTTTTGGCATGTGCATGGATTTCCCCCACCAGAGGGTGGATTGCAGAGGGATTTCCCTTGGGTTGATTCTTAGAATCCCCAATAGTCTTGCATATAGATCCGGAAATGTGTAGTACGGAATAGGAATGTTGTGTGAAGCCCATCTGGACAGGTTGGTCTGGATTTGTGATGTTTCATTTGCACAACAAAGAAGACTTCGTGGTTAAACGTGTAGTTTGTGGAGTCGATGAGTTGGATCTGTGAAGGGCAGTAGCAGGAAGCACTGGAGTGGTAGTCCAGGAAAATATCCTTGTGATGCTTTTGCTGTGTACTATGGCAAGACCGGTTTTCTGGCACTACAGGATGATGCAGGGTTTGGTCGGAGTTGGGTGCAGAAAGTGAGTTCTGCGGAACCCGCTAAGCGATCGTGAAGGACGCTAACATGAACTCCCCTTATTGGTTGTGAAGCCAGTCCTTGGTGGACATTGTGGCTCTTGTGCAGCCAGTCCTTGATGGACAGTTTGGCTATTGTGAAGCTAGTCCTTGGTGGACAGTGTGGCTATTGTGAAGCTAGTCCTTGGTAGACAGTATGGCTATTGCGAGTTTGATGAGCTCTTGAAAAGGCCTCGTGCCGAACAGGAAAGGTGAAACGACCCACGCCTTAGATTTGGCCTCGAGTACATTGGTATTCGGTGATGGCAAGGTGACTTGAGCAACGAGGGGTGGCTGATCCGTACCTGCATTATGTCCGTCCGACATGGAGACCTGAAAGTGCGGTCAGTTGGAGCGCATAATGAGAGTCTTAGGCCTGCGCGCCGTAAAGACTAAATGCTCAATTTTACCGTCGGGTTTCGGACCTGGAACGGTGGTGGCTGACGGTTGTGATGGATTGTTTGTGCGTGAGAGCACAATGTGTGATATATATATACATATATATATACATATATATATATATACATACATATATATATATACATACATATATATACATACATATATATATACATGTATATACATACATATATATATACATACATATATATATATATATATACATACATATATATATACATATATATATATCTGCCTATGAATTGCTATGCCTGCAGGAAAGGAATACCACTGCCCCGGGAAAGGGATAGGGTCGTTATAAATTAGTCAGCTGAATGCTGACCATTGCCTTGTTTGCCACCGCTTGGTGGGCTGTCCTTGTGCAGGTGCTGGAGAGCCGAGCGAGACCTATAAGGGCTGAAGTCCCTGTTGTTGTTGTTGCTGCTACTAGCCCTTGAAGGCTACGCAAAGAATGTTATGTTTTGTTCATGTGTGGCCGGCCTACGCTCCAATGTTTGGAATCCACGCTTGTAAAGAGTAACTATAAGGCCATAAGGCCAAACGATGTTGTATTTGTTGTACACTCCTTCGAGAGTTTATATATAGAGGTGGTTAGTGGACATTCATGGTTGGAGTTCAATATTGTTGTTAAAAATCTTCCGCTAGAATGCTCTGAGTTAGGGCGCGATTGTGTTTTGGTATTAACCTGTAACCTCGCCGGCTGTTTTGTGGTATATGGTGTGGGGCCCCGGCCGGACCTTCTATTATATGATATATAAACGGATGGAGTCGTTACACTCAGTCCTAGATACATAGGGCCCTATAGGATCCTAGAGCGGGTCAGCTCCTTGGCCTACTTGCTGGAGCTTTCGCCAGAGTTAGCATGGAGCCGGTCAGGATTGACGATACAGCGGTACGGACCCTATGGAACAAAAGGGTTCCGCTGGTCAAGGTCTTATGGAAAAACCATGGACAAGAGGAGCACACATGGGAGCCACAGGACTTGATGCAGCAAAGGTACCCTGAGCTTTTCACGTCAGGTAATCCCATTAAACTCTCGGGATGTTACATTTTATTCCTCATACTTGAAACCCCGAAGGCCTAACTTGAATTTCGAGGAAGAAATTTTTATTTTTATGTATTGGGATTTGTAACATCCCTCAGACTTCTAGACCCCTAGGATGGTTTTCTCATGACTGATTCATGACAAAACCCTGGGAAGCGCTTAATGATCTAGTGACACCCAATGTAACACTCCAAAAGTATGGGCTAATCGTCAAGCGGAGCTCGAAGGAATCGTCGAGCGGAGCTCGACAAAATTGTCTAGCGGAGCTATACGGAATCGTCGAGCGGACCGAAGGCGGAATATTCAAGCGGACCGGAGGTAGGATCGTCGAGCGGATCGGAGGCAGAATCGTCGAGCGGACCGGAGGCGGAATTGTCGAGTGGACCGGAGGCGGAATCATCGAGCGGACCGGAGGCGGAATCGTCGAGCAGACCGGAGGCGGAATCGTCGAGCGGACCGCAGGCGGAATCGTCGAGCGGACCGGAGGCGGAATCGTCGAGCGGACCAGAGGCGGAATCGTCGAGAGGACTGGAGGCGGAATCGTCGAGCGGACCGGAGGCGGAATCGTCGAGCGGACCGGAGGCGGAATCGACGAGCGGACCGGAGGAGGAATCGTCGAGCAGACCGAAGGCGGAATCATCGAGCGGACCGGAGGCAGAATCGTCAAGCGGACCGGAGGCGGAATCGTCGAGCGGACCGGAGGCGGAATCGTCGAGCGGACCGGAGCCGGAATCGTTGAGCGGATCGGAGGTAGAATCGTCGAGCGGACCGGAGTCAGAATCGTCGAGCGGACCGGAGGCGGAATCGTCGAGCGGACCGGAGGTAGAATCGTCGAGCATATTGGAGGCGGAATCGTAGAGAGGACCGAAGGCGGAATCATCGAGCGGACCGGATGGGGAATCATCGAGCAGACCGGAGGCGGAATCATCGAGCGGACCGAAGGCAGAATCGTCGAGCGGACCGGAGGCGGAATCGTCGAGCGGACCGGAGGCGGAATCGTCGAGCGGACCGGAGGCGGAATCGTCGAGCAGACCGGAGGCGTAATCGTCGAGCGGACTCGAGGCGGAATCATCGAGCGGACCGGAGGCGGAATCATCGAGCGGATTGGAGGCGGAATCGTCGAGCGGACCGAAGGCGGAATCGTCGAGCGGACCGGAGGCGGAATCGTCGAGCGGACCGAAGGCGGAATCGTCGAGCGGACCGGAGGCGGAATCATCGAGCGGAATTGAGGCATTTCGGTAGGATAGCATTCATGGCCCGGGGAGATCAAGGGCCTCTCTCTCTCCTTTTTCCAAAGCATTGTTCTTTTCCCATTCAGTATAAAAGACTGGGAGACATTTTTGGTGGCTGTTCAGTGACCGGAATAGTGAATTCACCCTTCGCCGAAATATTCCATTAGTGGCCATTAATGGTGCCATGAAGAAAGACCCCTCCCCTCCCCTTTCTATTTCCTTTAAAAGCTTCACTGGACACCAAGAAGTCGTTTCCACCCTTTTCCTGGTGTTTCAAGCTACTTGGTTGTGCTATTGGAGAATCCTGATTTCCTCCACCATCGGCAATGGAACACCAACACCAAATCCGTCGGCAAGCGAGATTGAAGGTCGATTTCTTCCCCTCTCCCTCGGTGCTAGGATCCTAGATCAAATAGGAGAGATATAGGGCTCAATTGAGCCCGATCCTGGGATTTTTTTCCCTGGGTTTTCGGGTTTTTCCTCACCTCTTGGGTTCGTCAGAAAAAACCTCTCCGGCGGCCGTGCCGCCGCCTGGTGATATCCACCACCTCAACGGAGGTGGTGGTGGCGGTGGCCAGCCGGGGAGATGGCCGGGTGGCCGGCAGTAGCTGATGGAAGTGGCTCCAGGTCGGAGGTCGGGTCGATCCAGGTCATTGGCTGGAGGAGGTAGAAGGCCAGCAGCCGCCTGATCTGCTTCAAGATTTGTGTAGATCCAAATTTTATTAATTGTATTATAACGTATTCTGTCACAAAATATCAGTTACTTTAGGATTTAAATTAAAAATACATAGATGTGTTTCCTAGAAAAGTGTCTAACATGAAAGTTGTATCCCTATGAGTCTAGTTTAATTTAAAATTAGTTTGAACCAATTTGGATTTCAGGTCAGAACACAACACTCATTATGGTGTAGTCTATACTTAGGACTAGTCAGAGATTAAAATGAGTGCCCCCACTTAATCACATGTCCAAATGACCTGAAATTTGGGCAAGGAGTCAATCTTTTCTACACCCAGGATATATCCAAAATGAGAATTTTTGGAGAAACCTTTTCTATAGTTTTGGTAAAAATTTAATAATCCTAGTATAGTTTAATTATGTGTCATAATGATATCACCAACCACCAAACTTTTGGTGGATGGTCTTAGGGCCAACATGAGTCTCTGGTTAAAATCTCAACCCATTTGAGTATGATTTGACTGGGTTTTGATGTGACTAAAGTTTGGGCCCTTAAGGTGAGATTAGGGTTTAGGATTCTTGGGACATGGAGGGGCCAATCCTCACCCAAATGGGTTGGGGTTCTGGCCAGAGTCCCAAGGTCAGTAGGGTCACCCTCTATTAGAGTTTGGAATGAGTTAGGGTGGTTGAGACCTAGTGCCCTAGTTCAAGCCTTAGATTGAGCCTGTTAGGGTTTATGAAGGACCTAGGGTGTTTAGGCTTTGTTTGGGCTTGGAGTTTACCCCATGGTTTTCTAGGGTGTATTAAAGCCCTAGGAAGGAATTTGGTAGTATTTGGACACATGCACTCCACTTAAATCACTTGAAAATTATTTAGGTCTATACACCTTAGGGAATAAATATTGGGTCTTATGACCTTGGATCCTTGTGAAATTTTGTTAGAAGTATTTTTATAGTACTATTGACCTCTGTGATTTATTATAGGATGTTTAGAAAACAGTAGCTCATACTTGTAGGTATAATCTCCACCTTGCCCTTTTTGATGATTTTGAAGTAACCATGGTCAAATCAACTTGGAATGATATGAAACTCTGGCAAGGTTTGTCAAATACCATTTGTAACCACTGATTTTTGATTTGGATTATTTGGTTGTTTCTTCTTATTACTTCATGTGTTAAGTGAATTAGTGCACCTTACTTTGATAAATGGCTAATAAATATTATATCTTGCTGAAAAATTGTGTTACTTGGCTAGAGAACGTTTTAGGTCATAATAAAGTCTAGAACATTATTACATGTTTTTTGGATGAATTTATGATAATGTTGCTTCACAAAGTGCACTTTAAGGGATTTTCTTGAAGTATTTTTATACATGACTTACTGACCTTGGAATTGCATGAACCTTAGTCCGTAGTGTTTTATAATCATTATAAGGCTCTGGTAATTTTTATATAAGTTTTGGACTAATATGTATGGTACTCACTTCATTAACCTTATTTACTTGAATTGTCTTGAATTAATTATTTAGAGGATAGTACATTTATGAAAATTTGTGAAATTTTGTATCCACTGATATTTTACTATAATGTAGTGTTCACAATTTTTGGGTGGTCAGAAATTAAGGAAATCTAGTACTCCATGTTCAAAATTACCCATGGCCTAGATTTTGAGAAAAATTAAATAAATGCCAAATTAATTAGGAAAATATAAACGTTTCTAGATTTAGACTAAGTATGTCATGATATACCCCCATTAAATATCTTAGGGCATTTGGATGAAAGTTTGGAGTACCTATTATCATGTACATCATATAGCTTCGGTTGTTCTGCATTTAGTAAAACTGCGAAATTGTGATAACATGAGGAATGAACATAGGGAGTTATGGATAATAGTCACTGATTTGCGGTGAAGAGAAAATGAGTTAGTCTATAGGAGTCATGATGTGGAAGTATTGGGTTGACTAGTGTTAAGTGGTGTTCGGGATCGAAGAAAGGTCGTCTTTCATGTTGGGAGAAAGAAAGTCAAAATACAGTAGGATTAGATCCAGTATAATATTAAAAGGGATCGATAATTGGGTATTAACCAATAATAAATAAGTATCTTGCAAAAGAGAGCTTTGGGCTCCAACCCATCTTAATTCCTAGTGCCCTCGAGAGCCCTTCACGGGGAATGCCTTAGGCAGTCCAAGGTTAACGTAAGCTGTAGAAATAAATGGAATGGAAGAGTAATTAGAAATACTCTATGGTTACACTTACACTCACACTCTCCGGTGTTGTGGGAGTCAGGTTAGGTCTACCGAGCGGTAGGCTTGGTGGTTTTACTGATGGGCTGGTTAGTCCGGCGAGCCGATGACTTGGTAGGTGGTTTGACGGACGGGTTAGTCCGGGGAGCCTATGGCTCGGAAATTTTGGTTTGCATGTGCATAACATAAGGTGGTGGGTATTTATTACTTGATGGTCGTTCACGCCGACGTCGGTATGATGACTCGGCGAGTGTGGTTCACACATAGCCAAGGAAAGACTGGTGGATTTGCCAGCATGGTATGTAAAGGCTCTGTGGTGTGTTCTTCACGTTGAGGCCTACAAGGGTCTAGGTTGGGTGGCGTGAATGCCTGCCTAATAGTGGGGTGGCCCTACCCACTGCCTCTGTTTTCCATAGCGCGAGGTACCTGAGAGTTTAGTTAGCTCTAAAATGGAGGAACTAAAGGTCTGTGTGCATAGAGTCGTGTGCGTGAGTTGCACTTGTGTGAACATAGCATTTCATCCATAACAAAGCACTACACTTATATTTGCATATAAACCTGACACCCCATCGTATAAAATGGTGTGGGACTTTTTATACGATGGGAGCCCTGCAAAAGACCCCTTAACTTATGAGTTTGTATGAACATTCATATAAGTTAATGTTATTTTTCATTTTACTCTGCTCACTTACTTTCTTTCTCTACTGCCTTACTTTTGATATTATCATATTACTGCCTTACATTTGATATTATCATATTGTTGATGTACACCTTTATAGTTATGATATATCACTACTAGCTTAGGTCCGCCGACATCTGCTTTTACACTTCTCCACCTCAATATCTTCCCTATCCTCCTTCACGCACGGTGCTTAGGAGTTAGAGGGGGAGGCGGGGATGATAGTTGGCTTAGTCTTTTGACTAACGGTCGGTGGACCATTATTTTTTAGGGGCTCCAGATGGAAGATAGACAGCGGTCAGAGAGACAGCACCAGCAGGGCATGGTGCACGGAGGTGGGCCAGTTTAGCACGGGAGTACCCTCTTCTGACTCTGTGAGTGTTTAGTTTTGTTAGCTTCCGCGAGTGACCTTGTAGTGAGGATTCTGATGTATTGGGCATAAGCCTGTTTACCTTTCTGTTCGTGATTTTCGATACTCTTTTACTCTGGTACATGCTGTGAATCATGCTTTTACTTATATGTGATATGTTTTGTGGACTTGATATTTTTTGTCTTCTTTCAGCTTCCGCATCTTTCGTGAATCTGTGTGCCGGTAATGTTGGCATTTCGTAGTGATGACCTTCCGGGCGAAGATGTCACCGCGAAACGGCGATTCTGGGCATAAGACCCGGTAGCATAGCAAAAAAGGGGTCTTACAGATAGTATCGCTAATGTTGGGAGGCATCGAATAACAACGTAAAACTCCCTATCATAATTAGAATAATTCAACTTCGAACCTACGAGTTTCTCACTAAAATACCCAATCAGATGACCCTCCTGACTTAGTACACCACCTATGCCTACCCCAGACACATTACAAGACAACTCAAAATCATTATTAAAATCCGACAACCTTAAAAATGGAGCTTCCTATAACACCCCAAATCTCACGATTGGCTTCATGCTGGGCAACACGGCCTGGGACACGGGCGTGTCCCAGGCCGTGTCCTGCTCTTTGCACTCGAGTGGGTCTCGAGTGTGTCTCGAGTGAGACACACGGCATGGAACACGGGCGTGTCTGAGGCCCTGTCCTCCTCTAGGTCGACGAACTCCACTCGATGAAATACACTCGACGATTCTCGAGAGGCAAGTTGAGTTGGGCACACGGCCTATGATGTAACATCTCATTCCGAATTAGACCCCTCTACTTAGTGTGGATTAGGACTTGTGGTGGGGGCATGAGTTTAGGCTAGGTTTGAATTATGGAGTTAGGGTGTAGCCACATGGGACCCACTATAGGGCCCAAGTTAACCCAAGTCAAACTGCCCCAAACTGGGGTCTTAGCCACACATTGGTCCCACCACTGCACCTCTAACCCTAATGACAACCTAAGGGAGCCATAAGACACATCTTTGGGTCACCTATTGACCCATGTTGACCCAAGTCAACTCTAAACCCTAATTTGGTCAAACCCGCACTTAAAGGCCCAATTAACCCAAATAGGGCATCACCTTGGCCCAACCCAAGTTGGGTGGTGTCATACGGTGCATGACCCTCCAAGTGAGGTCAGCCCACTCACCATGTTGACCGGGTCAACCTAAAAGTCAACAAGTCAACAAACTGGCCTAAAAGAGAAAAGAAGGAACCAAGCCCACCCTTCATGGGCTAAGCCCATGAGTCAAGGCCCATGACCAGCCCAAGAGGCTAATGTCAGCCTCTAACTCCCAAAATCAGGAGAGAGAAGGCATGCATGGGGTAATTTAGACATTTTGGAGAGAAGGAGGAGAGAGAAGAGAGGGAGAGAGGAGTTGGAGGCCATGTTGCCCTCCTTCCCTCTGCCCAAGCTATTGGCTGAGCTTCCAAGGATTATTTTAGCAAGGTGGAGGGGCTGGTGGACACCTAGTGGCCAGGAGGAGATTCCAAAGCCATGGCCGACCACCCCCTTAATTCAAACTTCTCCCACAGCCACTCCCAGACAAATATAAGCCCACCATCAGCTTCAAGAGGTGGAAATGATTGGAGTTCGACTGCTGGAGCAAGGCTTTTGCAGGAGAAACGGAGAATTGGGCTAGTTCGCCGGAGCAAGCTTCGGCCATGGAGCACCGCCACCGCACACGCCGCCAAGCCCGGCTGTAGGTCCGTTTCGCCTCACCTCACCCCGTGCTAGATTTCTAGCTCAATTAGGCGAGACATCGCGCTCAATAGAGCCCGATACCATGTGAGCTAGAGGGAATTTTCCCAAGCTTTTCTTCCAACTCGGGATCGCCGGAGGAGGCAGCCTCACCGCCGGGAAACGCTAGCCACCACCTCAACGGAGGTGGTGGCAATAATCACCGGCGGTGGCGCCGGCCCAGGTGGCCGGAAAAAGGTCAGCAAACTTGCCTAGGACGGTTCAATCTCAACCGTTGGCTGTTGGGGACAATGAACGGATACCGTCCATTTAATTCCAGATTGATTCATTAAATTGATTGATATGAACAGTGTTGATTCTGTCAGACATTTATAGTGACATTGCATATTAAATATAGGTCCCTTAAAGGCAATTTCAGAACTAGTCACCAACATAACATTTGTAGATCTATGTCTTAACTTTGTTTTGACACCCTAAATATGAAGTCTGGAGCAGCAGGGCTCCATGTATGTCCAATCTACCAAGACTGGTCCTATGCTAGGGAAAATTTTAAATTAAAAGCCTAAGCCAAACCATAAGTCACCATGGCTTGAAATTTTGGTCAGTCTTATGTTAAGTGTAAAACTAGTGTCTAACCAAAAATGAGATTTTTTTTGTCAGAATTTTTCTATAGTATTTGATGAAATACTAAAAATTAAATTAAGTGTATTTTTGGAGACATATGACTCCAAATGCCCCCAAATTTGGGATGTTCAGTAGGTCAATACAAATCCATGATAGAGATTTCAGGTCATTTTGACTTTTGCATGATTGGGACATCCTACATGCATGAGATTGGCATATTCAAATTTGGGGTGTCAATAGTAAAAATAGAAAAATGTGAATTTAGCCCAATTGGTTCATTTCAAGTCCATGAAACTCTGGACAGAGGCTCATATGAATGGAATATACCTCCCACGGGAAATTTGGGATTTTTTGGACCAAAAATCCCATTATTTGGAATTATTGGAAAATATGCTTAGTTAGGAAATAAATTTGGAAATTAGGGCAAATGAGTTCATTAAATTCTGAAAATTTGTCTCATGTACTAGTAGGGCATTGTTCATCTCAGTAAAATTTATGGGATAGTTAAATGATGTTTACTTGGATATTAAGTAGATTTTACCATTTTTGCCCCTTATGGAAATTAATTAAACATAAAGGAAATTAGTGTTTTAAAATTATGAAAAAATTTACAGTAGTTTATTATTGTGTTTTGATTCCTGATAAATTATTTGAGAATTATTGGATTTTTGTATATGTTAAAAATCTTAATAATGGCATTTTGGTAATATTGTTTAAATGGATATAAGCATGGTCCGATCATTGTTTAAGATTGAGAAATTTTGCACTTAGCCTTATTATAATATCATGAACACCCACTAATTTTCTCAGAATTTTTGATTGAGTAGTTGAGGAACTTTATTTGGAAAGTGATTGAATTGGAATTTTAATTTTAAATGGGAAATAAATAGAAATTTGCATGGAAATATTATGAAATCTCATAGGCAGCAATATTTAATCTTATGGAACACCTAGTAAATTCCTTAGGTAGGTGGAACCATTATATGTAGTACTTCATGTTCAAGGTGACTCGGTCGCACAATTAAAAGAATTAATTTAGGCTTCTTAATCCCTTGGAAAAATAATGAAACCTAGTTCAATCATTATCATACATCATAACAACCATGATAAATAATTAGGGGCATCTGACCCAAGAGTTTGGATGACACGTCATACGAGTCAACTTAGGTCATGGGTGCGCTTAGCAAAATATAGCACATGTTACTAGGACCCACAGGGGATACGATAGAAGGTTGAGTTGGTAACTATATTGGGAAGACAAACCCTGATTGGTGTCCAGTAGGTCACTCCATAGTATCGAGCGATAGAGTGCAAGATCTCAAGGACAGTAGCTAGAACGGAGTCTGGCGGAAGACCGTCGATCCCCAATAATAACTTAATTCATTAGGTTCGTTCTAGAGTAACAACGAGAGCTGGGTATGGATCATGGGTAGATATTAATAAAAATAAATATCCTTGCAAAAGGGATCTTTGGGATTCAACTCATCGTAGCTCCTAGTGCCCTCGAGAGCCCTTCATCGGGCATGCCCTGGGCAGTCCCGGAATTAACCCTAAACTGTTAGGTATAACAAATACTAGACAAGAGTGATGGCGCGGCCCCTCCAACACTTCCTGATGATGACCCGGTTGCCGCGGCGCAACAATTTAAAGATTTGCGATGTCATGACAATGCCACGGACGCTAACGGAAAGCTGCGATACAACCTCCGTCCGCGGCGCGCAAAGCTTGCTTAAAAGTTTTACTTAGTTTTATTTTAATTGCTTTTAAAAATATGGCCTGTATTAATGTTTATTTTCATGTTGGTGTGCTACTAAACATTTGGTGTGTATTTAACCGCCCGGATGGATGAGATTTCATCTCCATCATGGACGGTTGGATCTCTTTTGTAACTCCTATTTAAAGGAGGATATTATGAGGAGTTAAAGGATTGGAAAAAGAAAACCTAAACCCCCTTGAGAATTTCGGCCACCATGGAGAGAATCCAATAGCCGCCCACCCCTTGGTGTGAAGCCAAACCTTGCCTCCTCCATCCCCGTTCGGTGCGACTCCGGCGTGGCTTCTATCGGTGCGACTCCGTGGAAGAAGGAAGCAGCCCCATTCGGTGTGAAACCGATGGAACCGTGGAGAGAGTGATTCTCCCACAAATCTTGTGTGATCATCTTCTTGGTTGGGTAATCTCCTTCCTTTCTTTGTGTTTCTTGCTGCGAGATTTTGTGGAGGTTATACAACCGTCTTTTCTGCGATTTTAAAGTGTTTTCCGCTTGCAAAAATCTGAATTGAAACGTTGCTATTGACCCTCTTGTTATCCGGATTGGGAAGATCCGTTGGAGAACAAACTAGGCCTAGCCTTGACTTGTTCTCCAAGTTTGGGCACACTTTGTGCTAACAAGGGAGTTAATCTCAACTTGTTCTTGATCGCTCTTTATCGTTTACCGCCGCTCCTAAATATATTATTGCTGCGATTGACGGCTTATAGTGAAAAGAATAGATGCTTGTGTAGGTGCGGTGAGGTGTGTGCTTGTTGGAGAGTTAGGTCCTAAGGACGTGGTATCGAGTCCCGTATTTTTGAGAGCCAACCGACCCCTTTACGTTCGCTTTTGGTCGGAGCACTCTCTTTATTTTTTTATGTTCTGTGATGGGTAAGCGTCCGTTAGCGTAAGCACGTCCGTGTCACGTACACCCCCTACACCAATTTGGTATCAAAGCGAGGTTGTTTCAACTTCTACGTTGCAAACATCCTCGTTGCGTTCCTTGTCGGTCCATCTAATCTTAGAAAAAAAAATCAAAAAAAAATTTTTTGTGGTCTGCCAATAGCGGGCTAAAAACAGTAATTTTCTGCGAAATCTGAAAAACAAAATTTTTTAATGATCTACGCCTTACTCCCACCGGGAATATCTAAAAATATTCCATTTCCAGTATAGCTTCAACCCTAGGAAAATTCATCTTGCCCGGGGTCTCCCAAACCTAAATGCGCACTAGGCTAGGAACGGAGTACACAACCCCGTCTACGTCTAGGATGGCTGCGAATGAGCATGGTGATCCCAACACCGAGGCTATAGCGGGTCTTCGTGCCGAAATGGCTGAGCTTAGGAACGTCTTAGCCCAGATCCTACAAAATCAGGAAAGGCCACCCCCACCTCCCGTTAATGTTGGGCAGCCCAACCGGCACCAACCGAACTTTGACTCGGATTCTGAGGGAAACTCTCCCCATGTGCCCCCTCGAGAACCCCGCCCCGAGCGAGGATTTGATATCACGAGGGCCATCAAGATAAATGCCCCCACCTATGATGGCATGGGAGATCCCCAGATCTTCCTCCATTGGGCTATAGACATGGAGTGCTATTTCGAATGGCACAACCTCACGGACCCCCAAAAGGTTCAAGTTGCCCGGATGAAATTAACGGGACGTGCCAAAACCTATTGGCTGAATGAAGAACGTAGGTTAGGAGCTGGGCACGGGGTCCCACTCATTGGATGGGCTGTGATGAAGAACATGCTGACCGATCAGTACGTTCTCGCGTACCATCGGACGCAGATGTTCGACGAGCTTGCCACTCTTCGGCAAGGCTCAATGTCTGTTGCAGACTATATGGGAGAACTTAAGGACCGTATGGTACGATGTGACCTTCGAGAGCTCCCCGAAGTCACTTTATCTAGATTTCGAAAGGGACTTCACCCCGACATTCAACGGAAACTCTTGCGTTACGGTCATACGGACTTGAATACAACTTTCAATGCCGCCTTGGACATTGAAAAGCACCTAGCATCTAAGGCTCACTCCCGTTATTCTAATACGAAGAATAAGTCCACCGCTGGGGCATCTTCTTCCACATTTCCTGATAAGGGCAAATTTAGATCCTCTGAGTCGAAATCCGTAGTGATCACCGCTAGAAATACCAAGAACCCCGCTAGTGAGCGTATCCCCGTTGGAAAGGTTAGCAAGGCTAACACCACTTGTTACTCATGCGGCGTTCAAGGCCACTATGCCTACGAATGCCCCACCAAGACGAAGGCCATAGCCTTGTTAGAGTCCGCTACCGACCCTGACGATTATGTCTATGAGGCCGAAGAGGAGAGCGACCCCGAAGGAGTCCCTAGTGACTTGGAGGACGATCACCGCCTTATGGTGATGCGTTGCATTATGACCACTCCTCGTCCCGTAGACGACTGGAAGAGGACGAGCATATTTTCCCTGATCTTTAAGAGTGGAGAAAAACTTTGCAAATTAGTTATCGATGGTGGTAGTTGCGTAAACGCCGTTTCTGAGAACGCTGTTAAGCGTATGTCCTTGACTGTCGAGCCGCACCCGACCCCCTACCAGGTCGCTTGGATTAGTAAGGTTACTATTAAGGTTACCCAACGATGCCTAGTCCCCCTGTCTTTCAAATCCTACACGGATGAGGTTTGGTGCGACGTCCTACCGATGGACGTTTGTCATGTGTTATTAGGCCGCCCTTGGCTATACGACCGTGATGTGACGCACTATGGTCGTGCAAACACTTATGAGTTCAAATTCAATGGCAAGATCGTCACCTTGAGACCGACTGTGCCAAAAGAGCCGGTAGTGTTGGCTAAGGATACCACCGTCCCAGTAGAGAGGAAAGCCTTGAGTTTAGTTGGTAGGAAGGAATTTGTGAAGGATCCCTTCATTGGGGGTATAATGTACGCTCTCGTTCTCCTGAGTGCAAAGACTGATAGTGGCGTGTTGGAAGATTTACCCCGAGAGCTACGGGTATTGTTGGATGAGTTTAGGGATGTATACCCGGAAGAGTTGCCTTCGTCCTTACCACCGCTTAGAGATATACAACACGCAATAGACCTTATCCCCGGATCGTCCTTACCCAATCAACCACACTATAGGCTTAATCCTACTGCCCACAAAGAGTTACAAACCCAGATAAAGGATTTGCTAAATAAGGGATTTATTAGGACGAGTATGAGCCCATGTGCTGTCCACGCTCCTCTTTCCCCTAAGAAGGATGGCACCTGGCGCATGTGTGTTGATAGCCGAGCTCTCAACAAAATTACTATAAAATATAGGTTTCCAATTCCGCGACTAGATGATCTCTTGGATGTTCTATCGGGTGCCACTATCTTCTCAAAATTGGACTTACGGAGTGGTTACCACCAGATTAGGATCCGAGAGGGGGATGAGTGGAAGACGGCGTTCAAGTCTAAGGACGGGTTGTATGAATGGCTTGTGATGCCCTTTGGGTTATCCAATGCCCCCAGCACCTTCTCCCGGATGATGACGCACATCTTTAGGCCATATATGGGGAAGTTTGTTGTAGTATATTTCGACGACATCCTAGTCTTTAGTAACTCCCCCGCAGAACACCTCTCCCACATCAAAGTAGTCCTCTCCACCTTAAGGACTGAAACCTTATATCTAAATCTTAAGAAATGCACGTTTTATGTTTCAGAGGTTGAATTCTTAGGTTACATAGTTGGCTCTGAAGGAATTCGTGTTGACCCAGGAAAGGTTCAAGTGAGTAGAGACTGGCCCGAGCCCACTAGCCTTCGTGAGGTGCGTAGTTTCCACGGGTTAGCTACCTTTTATCGTCGTTTCATACGCGATTTTAGTAGCATTATGGCACCCATTATGGACTGCATGAAGAAAGGCGAATTCACATGGTCCAAATCCGCCACGTTTGCATTCCATCATATTAAGGAGCTTATGACCGAAGCACCGGTGTTACGTCTCCCAGACTTCACCAAGGTCTTCGAGCTTACTTGTGATGCATCTGGCATAGGGATTGGAGGTGTCTTGAGTCAAGAGGGTCACCCGGTTAGTTATTTTAGTGAGAAGTTAGCGGGTGCTAAATTAAATTATTCCAATTACGATAGGGAGTTTTACGCGGTCATTAGATGTTTGCATCATTGGAGGCACTATCTCCTTCATAAGGAGTTCGTGATCCTCTCTGATCATGAAGCGTTACGATTCATCAATGGTCAGCACAAAATCAGCCCGCGCCACGCTAAATGGGTATCCTTCTTGAAAGAATACACATTTACTCTCAAGCACCTTAAGGGGTCCGACAATCGAGTTGCCGATGCACTCAGTTGCCTCACCCTCTTACTTTCCTCCATGCAAGTCCACGTGGTAGGGTTCGAGCGCATAAAGGATGAATGCGCCACATGCCCTGATTTTCAGGAGCCATACTTATCTGCCCAGGATAGTTCTCCCGCGACCATCACAGCCTTTTCACTTAGAGACGGATATTTATTCAAACACGGAAAATTGTGTATCCCTCACTCCTCTTTGCGACTCCACATCATTTGGGAGTTACATAGTGGTGGCTTGAGTGGTCACTTTGGAAGAGACAAAACGATTACGCTCGTAGAGGAGAAATTCTTTTGGCCTAAACTAAAGGCGATGGTTGGGAAAGTAGTGAGCAGTTGCCGTACGTGTCAAGTTTCAAAGGGTACAAAGTACAATGTAGGTTTATACACCCCTCTACCAATTCCGTCCGTTCCGTGGGAAGACGTGAGCATGGACTTCGTATTAGGCCTTCCCCCCACCCTTCGACGTCATGATTCTATACTCATTGTTGTGGATCGGTTCTCCAAGATGGCGTACTTCCTCCCATGTAGTAAGACCAACGACGCTTCTCACATTGCGAAACTGTATTTTAAGGACGTCGTTAGTCACCGTGGAGTTCCGAAGTCTATTGTCTCGGATAGGGACGTCAAGTTCACTAGCTACTTTTGGAAAACCTTGTGGGTTCTTATGGGAACAAAATTATTATTCTCCGCGGCTTATCATCCACAAACTGATGGCCAGACGGAAGTAGTCAATCGGAGCCTAGGAAATCTTCTTAGATGTCTAGTGAGCGATCATAAAGGCACTTGGGATTTACTTCTTCCACATGCACAACTGGCTTACAATAATTCTAAAAATCGGTCCACGGGTATGTCTCCGAATGAAATTGTTCACTAGTATAAGGCCCCTGTGCCACTTGACTTGGTCCCCTTACCTCCCACATACAAAACAAGTCAGTTTGCACAATCCTTCGCCCAACATATTCACGACTTACATGCACGTATACGAGCTACCTTGACCGCTCAATATGAGTCTTATCAAGCGCACGCTAATCTACATAGGAAGGTGTCACACTTTAAGGTCGGCGATCTGGTTTTAGTACGGTTAGTTCCCGAATGAATGCCAACTGGCACCGTTAAAAAGTTAGCTCCAAAGCGCGCCGGTCCTTTTCGGATTATAAAGAAGCTAGGTGACAACGCTTTCGTATTGGATTTGCCTGCTGAATGGGGTATCTCCCCTATTTTTAATGTCTCGGATTTGACGCTGTTTGTTGCGCCTCCACAAGAGTTGGTTTCTTTGTCGTCTTCTCCCTCCACTAAAATTTCTAATGGGTTGGGGAGTGGTAGTTCGGATGATCTCTCTCCTTCAGTCCCCGCAGGTATAACATCGGATGGTACGTTGCCTTCTTTTATTCCTACTGCTGACATGTTTCCCAGGTTTCCCAAGACGTTTCTCCATCCAGATATGATACTAGCTGCTGAGCCACTTGCTACTCCAGATGGTGCTACCTACCGCTTCCTCATCCGTTGGCGTGACCGCCCACCTTCGGACGACTCATGGGTACTCGCGACAGTGCTTCAACGTTTGGATGCCGAGCTTCTCCACCGCTTTCTCTCGGACCACGCCTCGGAGATGCGAGATTTTGAGTGGGGGAGGATTGATGGCGCGGCCCCTCCAACACTTCCTGATGATGACCCGGTTGCCGCGGCGCAATAATTTAAAGAGTTGCGACGTCATGACAACGCCACGGACGCTAACGGAAAGCTGTGATACAACCTCCGTCCGCGGCGCGCAAAGCTTGCTTAAAAGTTTTACTTAGTTTTATTTTAATTGCTTTTAAAAATATGGCCTGTATTAATGTTTATTTTCATGTTGGTGTGCTACTAAACATTTGGTGTGTATTTAACCGCCCGGATGGATGAGATTTCATCTCCATCATGGACGGTTGGATCTCTTTTGTAACTCCTATTTAAAGGAGGCTATTATGAGGAGTTAAAGGATTGGAAAAAGAAAACCTAAACCCCCTTGAGAATTTCGGCCACCATGGAGAGAATCCAATAGCCGCCCACCCCTTGGTGTGAAGCCAAACCTTGCCTCCTCCATCCCCGTGCGGTGCGACTTCGGCGTAGCTTCTATCGGTGCGACTCCGTGGAAGAAGGAAGCAGCCCCATTCGGTGTGAAACCGGTGGAACCGTGGAGAGAGTGATTCTCCCACAAATCTTGTGTGATCATCTTCTTGGTTGGGTAATCTCCTTCCTTTCTTTGTGTTTCTTGCTGCGAGATTTTGTGGAGGTTATACAACCGTCTTTTCTGTGATTTTAAAGTGTTTTCCGCTTGCAAAATCTGAATCGAAACGTTGCTATTGACCCTCTTGTTATCCGGATTGGGAAGATCCGTTGGAGAATAAACTAGGCCTAGCCTTGACTTGTTCTCCAAGTTTGGGCACACTTTGTGCTAACAAGGGAGTTAATCTCAACTTGTTCTTGATCGCTCTTTATCGTTTATCGCCGCTCCTAAATATATTATTGCTGCGATTGACGGCTTATAGTGAAAAGAATAGATGCTTGTGTAGGTGCGGTGAGATGTGTGCTTGTTGGAGAGTTAGGTCCTAAGGACGTGGTATCGAGTCCCGTATTTTTGAGAGCCAACCGACCCCTTTACGTTCGCTTTTGGTCGGAGCACTCTCTTTATTTTTTTATGTTCTGTGATGGGCAAGCGTCCGTTAGCGTAAGCACATCCGTGTCACGTACACCCCTACACCAAAGAGTAGTCTAATAGGCTAAGATATTGATGTTCATTATCACCCGTGATGGGTTGGACGGATTCAGAATAAACGCACTAATGTGCAATCTCACCCGTGATGGGTTGGAGCGATTCAGAATAAAGGCACTAATGTGAAATCTCACCGGTGATGGGTTGGAGGGATTCAGTGCGAGTTGGTATTGCGAGCTGAAGGCTCGGGATGGAATATCTTGCATGTAAATAAACCTATGGAGGGTCATGCGGTACTGGGCCAATCGTCACACCGATGGCAGTACGGTGACTCTAGCGAGATGTGAGGGTTTGAGGGTCCAGTGGGTTGTTTTACACTGCGGTCTGTAGGACGATCCCCAAAAACGCGCACTCGACCAAAAAGATTGGTGGGTAGCCAGTAAAAAGTACGCAAAGACTCTAAAGTGCACCTAGGACGTGTACAGAGGCCTATGGGAGGTCTAGGCCCGGTAGTTTGTATACCCTCCTAGGAGTGGAGACGCCCGCTCCACTGCTGTCGTAGCCCAACGGTGGTACCAGAGAGTGATTCTAGCTCCAAAAAGTGGGAACTAAAGGTCTGTGATCACATAGTCGTGTGTGTGAGTTGCACTTGCATGAATCATAAAACACATGCATATCATACATTCATAACTAGGTCATACGCACCATAGATCCTTATCATATAAATTAGTGTGGGCTCTTTTATATGATAAGTTATATTTCTGGAAACCATAACTTATAAGTTTGTATGGGCATTGATATAAGTTAAGGTACTTCTGTGATGGTAGTTTCGTAGTGGCTTATTTTACTTGTTGTCTTACTCTGCTACTTTCGGTACTTGCTTACTTACAACACTTTACTTGTTTCTGTTCAGTTCTTCTTACCTTTCATATACCATATATATAGAACTGCTAAAGTAGAAATAATTGACATATATACACTTGTTAGTATAGCTCCACTGTCACCTGTTTTCTTTGCTATACCCCTTGTAGTCCTCCGCTTCGTCCTCCCGCCCGGTGCCTAGGATTTGCGGGGGTCAGGTGTGGAGGAAACGACTTGGTCTTTGTGACTAACGGTCGGTGTGACCAATCATTTTAGGAGATCGAGGAGATGGAGTACCAGCAGGACGAGGTGGCAGGACATGAGGAGATGATACCACCACTACCTACTACTACTACAGCCCGTCGTCAGGTGGGATGAGTTTTCGGATGATAGTATAGCTTCCGCTTGGGTGACATTTGTGTGAGAGAGAATTGATATTATGTACAGTGCATAAGCCATTTTTCTCTTTTGACGTACTCATTCTGGACTCGTGTACTTTCACTGTTATTTGATTTTGCCCTGACATGTGGACTAGCTGCTATTATATACTGCTTGTTTTTACTTCTATCTCTCAATTGGCCGAACAGGATTTATGATCGTACTAGCCGGCAGGATCGGCGTGTTGCGGTGTCGACTAACCCGTGAGTTAGTGCCACCGTAAGACGGCGGTTCTGGGCATAAGACCGAGAGCCTCCTTGCTAAGGGGGAGGCGTCTTATAACTGGTATCACTTGAACAAAATGATCATAAGAGAAGAAGTCCACAGCACTGGGCCACCCCGCTCGAGCATTAGTTTGCGGACAAACTATGCAGCGGAAGCAATGGTGTGCCCATGTGTAAAAAGTCACATAAAACAGTCCATCTAAGCAATGAGTCAGGCCAATTCTAATATAAACCTTACCTTTATGCAGCCTCCACAGGTTGCCGTACCGCAGAATGTGGTCCCTCCCCCTCCGGATGCCACTCCTTTTCTACAGACAGAGTTGGGCCAGACCATAATGACCATTCTTGAGGCCTTCAGAGCCCAATAGGTTCAGGCACAGCTGCCAAATCTGGGATCAAACTGGCTGAGTGCATTCAAGAGTTTGTCCCCACCTATGTACCACGTGACAGAGAATGCGGTAAAGTCCGAGGAATGGCTCGAGGCTATACAGGAGATGCTAGCAGGCATCAGCTGCCCTGTCAGCTAGGCAGTTCATTTGGCAACTTCTGCACTGGATGCCCATGCAAAGAGGTGGTGGAATTCCATGATGGACTCCACCTATGCAGATAGAGCTCTATCAGATATATCTTGGGAGGAGTTCGGCGAGGAATTCTTGGAGCATTTCGTGTCCACCACGGACCGGGATGAGCTAGAGGAGAGGTTTTTGAACCTCAAATAGGGGACCAGGTCAGTGATCGAGTACTAGAGGGAGTTTTCCCATCTGGCCAGGTTTGCGGGGATACATGATTCGGACGACAGGAGGTACGCAAAGAGATTCTACCGGGGCCTTAGAGACGATCTGAGACAGGCCCTACTGTTCATCTCTCATGGTACTTTAGCTCAAATCATAGAGATGGCCAAGAAGCTGGAGGCAGATCAGTTAATGCTGCAGAGCAGGGGAAAGAGACCGCTGGATGGGTCGTTCTTCGGGAAGAATAGTCGGGGCTCACAGTGAGGCAGAGTTATAAGGCACAAGAGAGGTGGGGGATGATATCGTCCCAACTACAGGCAGGAGCAGAGACCCCCTGTAGCACCAACTCCTCCACCACTATAGACACATGGCCAGATGAGGCAGGATGATCGTAGCCAGCAACCGGTAGTTTGTTTCAGGTGCCATCAGCCGGGCCACATTAGATCTGAGTGCCCGCATCAGTTTTGTCCACTTACTCCTCCACCTCCTCCACCTCCAATGGCCCCTCCAGTACAGTAGGGCCGAGTTCAAGGACGACGTCAGGGTCGAGGCCGAGGCCGGGGACCTTTTGGCCGAGGCAGAGGACAAGAGCAGATGTACACATTAGACCTCGCTGAGACGAGGAACCCTGAGGACGTCATCACAGGTACATAAATTGTATTATGAAATTAAGACATTTTTTTATATAGTACTTGACCTTGAAGTATAACTACCCATTTGAAACTCAAATCAACCTCAGGCATAGTCTTTATCAGCGGCAAACCCGCTCATACGCTGTTCGATACGGGTGCTTCGCACTCATTGGTATCGTAAGCCTTTGTGGAAGGACTGGATGGCGTGGAATGATTCACGGGCTCGACAATGAGGGTGAGGCTACCTGATGGATCGGTATTATTATCATCTGCAAAGTGCAACATGGAGGCAGAAATCGGCAGAAAGATATTTGAAGCGCCTGCAACGATCCTAAGTATGACAGATTTCGACCTGATCCTGGGCATGACTTGGTTGCATTGGAACCATGCCCAGATCGATTGCCCGTCGAGGAGGATCACATTGAGGTACGGGGACTCCTACGTCATCGTCGAAGGTATTAAACTTGTCTCCCAACTTTTATTATCATCTGTACAGGCTATCAAAGCACACACGCAAGGAGAGGAAGTATACCTTATCTTCTTCGAGATGGCGGGAGCAGAGACTTCTATTGTGGTCATCCTGGTGGTTCGGGATTTCTCCGACGTATTTTTGGAGAAATTGCCCGGATTGCCGCCGTCCAGGGATACGGACTTCCGCATTCAGTTAGTGTCAGGAGCGAGGCTCGTATCTCGGGCACCGTATAGGACGGCCCCAAAGGAGCTAGCATAGTTCAGGACACAGCTACAGGAGTTGGTAGAGTCAGCATTTGTCCGACCAAGCTCATCACCATGGGGATCACAGGTGTTATTTGTCAAGAAGAAGGATGGCTCATTGCGTCTCTGCATCAACTACCGGGAGTTGAACTAGTTGACGGTCCGGAACACATACCCGCTGCCCCGGATCGACGAGCTTTTTGATCAGCTTCAGGGAGCCTTCTGGTTCTCCAAGTTGGATTTGAGATCTGGGTACTATCAGCTGCGAATCCAAGAGGAGGACATTCCGAAGACGGCCTTCAGTTCCCGCTATGGATTGTATGAGTTCACGGTGATGACTTTTGGGCTCACGAATGCGCCTTTTGCATTCATGAGCTTGATGAACCGCATCTTCGAGCCCTACCTGTACAGATTTGTTATAGTCTTCATAGATGATATACTAATCTACTCCCGGACGCAGGAGGACCATACTCAGCATTTGGCGTTGGTTTTGGGGAAGCTGAGAGAGCACTAATTGTATGCTAAGTTCTCCAAGTGCCAGTTCTTGCTACAAGAGGTAGCATTCCTGGGGCTTGCTATCAGTGGGGCAGGGTTGGCCGTGGACCTAGCCAAGGTGCAGGCAGTTAGAGATTGGTCGTTGCCAAAGTTAGCATCAGACATACGCAGTTTTCTGGGACTCGCAGGATATTATCGCAAGTTTGTGGAGGGGTTCTCGAGGATAGCAGTCCCCCTCACGTCCTTGACGAAGAAGGAGGCAACTTTTACTTGGACGGAGAAGTGCAAGGCGGCGTTTCAGGAGCTAAAGGATAGGCTCACCTCTTCCCCCATCCTTGCACTTCCATCTGGGAAGGAAGGATTTCACATTTATACTAACGCCTCATATCAGGGGATGGGTGCGGCCCTGATGCAGCATGGATATGTCATCACTTATGCTTCGAGGCAGTTGAAGAAGCATAAACAAAATTACCCCATACATGATTTAGAGCTCGGGGTGGTGGTATTTGCATTAAAGATCTGGAGACATTACCTATATGGGGTTCATTGTGATATCTTCTCGGATCACAAGAACCTCAAGTATATTGACACGCAGAAAGACCTGAACCTGCGAGAGAGAAGATGGCTTGAATTCTTGTGCGACTATGATTACACCATGCATTATCATCCGGGGAAGGCAAACACTGTAGCAGATGTATTGAGTAGGAGAGCCAGCACCTTAGTACCAGAGCCTTGAGTGATGTCTATGGAGCTGCTGCAGATGCTAGAGGATATGCACATTTCTGTCGTTTCCGAGTCTAAGCCGGAGATTTATCGGGAGTACTTGAACTCTCTGGTCCTTGAGTGTGATATACGAGAGCGCATCCGGGTACAACAGAGGTTAGATGCAGCTTTGGAGCCGGTATTCAGGGCCCTGAAAGGGGGCAGGACAGGGGATTATTCTTTGCTTGATGACCTCGTTCATTTCCGTGGTCATGTTTATATACCCATAGGAGGTGGTATCCGGGAGGATATACTCAGGGAGGCATACTGTTCTCGGTACTCAGTGCACCCCAGTATCACCAAGATGACAGCGGATCTGCGGAGGAGCATGTATTGGTCGGGAATGAAGAGGGAGATCATCTTCTATGTGACACACTGCGAGACATGCCAGCGACTAAAGGTAGAGTGCAAGAGCCCAAGAGGGTTACTACAATCACTGCCGGTCCCTGAGTGGAAGTTTGAGGATATTGCTATGGACTTAATGCACAGATTGCCTCGCTCCCACTCGGGGCACGATTCTGTTTGGGTCATTGTCGATAGACTGGCCAAGGTGGCCCGATTTATACCTATTAGGAAGGACAGCTCAGTTGCTGCTTTGGTGAGGTTGTTTGTGGAACAGTTCGTCAGGTACCACGGGGTCCCCAGGATGATTGTCTCGGATCGTGACGGTCGATTCACTTCTAGGGAGTGGAGAGCGATGCAGGCGTACTTGGGTTCTCAGCTTGCTTTTAGCACTACTTTCCATCCACATACCGACGGTCAGACAGAGCGGACCATCAGGATAATGGAGGATCTGCCACGATTGTGTATACTGGATACAGGGAGGCCCTGGGAGAGGCTGTTTCCACTGGTTGAGTTCTCCTACAACAACAGTCACTAGACGAGCATTGGGATGGCACCTTATGAGGCTTTTTACGGGAGGAAGTGTCGGACACCGCTATCTTGGGTTCAGGATGAGGACCCCAGGGCACTTGGAGCGGAGTACATTGAGGATACGAATGCTCAGATACGACTGATCAGGGACCGGATGCTGGAGGCTCAAAGTAGGCAGGCTAAGTACTACGATGCGCGGTATTGGAAGGTGGAGTTCCAGGTGGGGGACAGAGTGTTCTTGAAGATATGTCTGGCGCATGGTGTTTCTCGGGTGCGGAGGCAAAAGAAGCTCAGACCTCGATATATGGGGCCATATTTGATCCTGGAGCGGATCGGCCCCTTGGCCTACAGGCTGGAGCTTCCGCCAGAGTTAGGGACCTTGCACGACATCTTCCACCTCTCTTCGCTACGGAGAGCTCTCCTTCGACCGGAGCAGCATATCACCATTATAGCAAGCCCGTTAGCATCTGACAGATCAGTTTGTTTAGAGCCGCTCTGAATCAATGATACGGCGGTCCGAGTGCTGCGGAAGAAGAAGGTTCCACTGGTGAAGGTGTTGTGGTCCAACCATGGACGGGAGGAGCACACCTGGGAGCCGAGGGATCTGATGCTAGAACGGCACCCGGAGCTCTTTACCTCAGGTAATACTTTAATTTTTTTTGTCTAAAGTACTTAAATGTTTCTTTTATGTTTAGAAACACGGTAGACCCGAACTTAAATTTTGGTGACGAAATTACTTTTTTGTTTTTTGGGGTTTGTAACATCTCATTCCCAATTAGACCCCTCTACTTAGTTTGGGTTAGGACATGTGGTGGGGGCATGGGTTTAGGCTAGGTCTGAACCATGGAGTTAGGGTGTAGCCACATGGGACCCACTATAGGGCCCAAGTTAACCAAAGTCAAACTAGCCCAAATTGGGATCTTAGCCACACATTGGTCCCACCATTGCACCTCTAACCCTAATGACAACCTAAGGGGACCATAAGCCACATCTTTGGGTCACCTATTGACCCATGTTGACCCAAGTCAACCCTAAGCCCTAATTTGGTCAAACCCACACTTAAAGGCCCAATTAGCCCAAGTATGGCATCACCTTGGCCCAACCCAAGTTGGGTGATGCCATAGGGTCCATGACCCTCCAAGTGAGGTCAGCCCACTCACCATGTTGACTAGGTCAACCTAAAAGCCAACAAGTCAACAAAGTGGCCTAAAAGAGAAAATAAGGAACCAAGCCCACCCCTCATGGGCTAAGCCCGTGAGTCAAGGCCCATGACCATCCCAAGAGGTTAATGTCAGCATATAACCCCCAAAATCAGGAGAGAGAAGGCATGCATGGGGGTAATTTAAACATTTTGGAGAGGAGGAGAGAGAAGAGAGGGAGAGAGGAGATGGAGGCCATGTGGCCCTCCTTCCCTCTGCCTAAGATGTTGGCTGAGCTTCCAAGAATTATTCCAGCATGGTGGAGGGGTTGGTGGACACCTGGTGGCCAGGAGGAGATTCCAAAGCCATGGACGACCACCCCTTAATTCAAACTTCTCCCGCAGCCACTCCCAGCCAAATCTAAGCACACCATCAGCTTCAGGAGGTGGAAATGAGTGGAGTTCGACTGCTGGAGCAAGGCTTTTGCTGAAAAAATGGAGAATCGGGCTAGTTCGCCGGAGCAAGCTGCGTGCATGGAGCACCGCCACCGCACACGCCACCATGCCCGGCTGCAGGTCCGTTTCGCCTCACCTCACCCCGTGCTAGCTTTCTAGCTCAATTAGGAGAGACATCGGGCTCAATCGAGCACGATACCATGTGATCCAGAGGGAATTTTTCGAAGCTTTTCTTCCAGCTCGGGATCGTCGGAGGAGCCGCCTCCAGCAGCCTCACCGCCGGGAAACGCTAGCCACCACCTCAACGGAGGTGGTGGCAATAATCGTCGGCGGTGGTGCCGGCCCAAGTGGCTGGAAAAAGGCCAGCAAACTTGCCCAGGACAGTTCAATCTCAATTGTTGGCTGTTGGGGATGATGAACGGATACCGTCCATTTAATTCCACATTGATTCATTAAATTGATTAATATGAACAGTGTTGGTTCTATCACACATTTACAGTGACTTTGCATGCTAAATATAGGTCACTTAAATGCAATTTCAGAACTAGTCACCAACATAACATTTGTAGATCTATGTCTCAACTTTGTTTTGACACCCTAAACATGAAGTTTGGAGCAGTAGGCCTCCCTGTAGGTCCAATCTACCAAACCTGGTCCTAGGCTAGGGCAAATTTTAAATTAAAAGCCTAAGCCAAACAATAAGTGACCATGCCCTAAAATTTTGGCCAGTCTTACATTAGGTGTAAAACTAGTGTCTGACCAAAAACGAGAATTTTTGGTTAGAATTTTTCTGTAGTATTTGATGAAATACTAAAACTTAAATTAAGTGTATTTTTGGAGACATAGGACTCCAAATGCCCCTAAATTTGGGTGAGATGTTCATTAGGTCAATACAAATCCATGATAGAGATTTAAATTCATTTTGACCTCTGCATTATTGGGAAATCCAACATGCATGAGATTGGCATATTCAAATTTGGGGTGTCAATAGTAAAAATAGAAAAATAAGAATTTAGCCCAATTGGGTCATTGCTAGTCCATGAAACTCTCGACAGAGGCTCATAGGAATGGAATATACCTCCCATCGAAAATTTGGGATTTTTGGGATCAAAAATCTCATTATTTGGAATTATTGGAAAATATGCTTAGTTAAGAAATAAATTTGGAAATTAGGGCAAATGTGTTCATTAAATTCTGAAATTTTGTCTCAAGTACTAGTAGGGCATTGTTCATCTTTGTAAAGTTTATGGGATAGTTAAATGATGTTTACTTGGATATTAAGTAGATTTTACCATTTTTGCCCCATATGAAAATTAATTAAAAATAAAGGAATTTAGTGTTTTAAAATTATGAAAAAATTTACAGTGGTTTATTATTGTGTTTTCATTCCTAATAAATTATTTGAGAATTATTGGATGTTTGTATATGTTAAAAACCCTAATAATGGCATTTTGATAATATTGTTTAAATGGATATAAGCTAGGTCAGATCATTGTTTAAGATTGGGAAATTCTGCACTTAGCCTTACTATAACATCATGAACACCCACTAAGTTTCTCAGAATTTTTGATTGAGTTGTTGAGCTACTTTATTTGGAAAGTGGTTGAATTGGAATTTTAATATTAAATGGGAAATAAATAGAAATTTGCATGGAAGTATTATGAAATCTCATAGGCAGCAATATTTAACCTTATGGAACACCTAGTAAATTCCTTAGGTAGGTTGAACCATTATATGTAGTACTTCATGTTCAAGGTGACCCGGTCGCACAATTAAAAGAATTAATTTAGGCCCCTTAATCCCTTGGAAAAATAATGAAACCTAGTTCAATCATTATCATACATCATAACAACCATGATAAATAATTAGGGGCATCTGACCCAAGAGTTTGGATGACACGTCATACGAGTCAACTTAGGTCATGGGTGCGCTTAGCAAAATATAGCACATGTTACAGGGAACCACAGGGGATACGATAGAAGGTTGAGTTGGTAACTATATTGGGAAGACAAACCCTGATTGGTGTCCAGTAGGTCACTCCATAGTATTGAGCGATAGAGTGCAAGACCCCAAGGACAGTAGCTAGAACGGAGTCCGACGGAAGACCGTCGATTCCCCAATAATAACTTAATTCATTAGGTTCGTTCCAGAGTAACAACAAGAGTTAGGTATGGATCATGGGTAGATATTAATAAAAATAAATATCCTTGCGAAAGGGAGCTTTGGGATTCAACCTATCGTAGCTCCTAGTGCCCTCGAGAGCCCTTCACCGGGCATGCCCTAGGCAGTCCTGGGATTAACCCTAAACTGTTAGGTATAACAAACACTAGACAAGAGTAGTCTAATAGGCTCATATATTGATGTTCATTATCACCCGTGATGGGTTGGAGGGATTTAGAATAAACGCACTAATATGCAATCTCACCCGTGGTGGGTTGGAGGGATTCAGAATAAAGGCACTAATGTGCAATCTCACCCGTGATGGGTTGGAGGGATTCAGGGCGGGTTGGTCCTACGAGCTGGAGGATCGGGATGGAATATCTTACATGTACGTAAACCTGTGGCGAGTCATGCGGTACTAGGCTAATCGTCACACCGATGTACATAAACCTGTGGCGGGTCATGCGGTTACTCTGTCGAGATGTGAGGGTTTGAGGGTCCAGTGGGTTATTTTACACTACGGTCTGGAGGATGATCCCCAAGAACGCACACTCGACCAAAACAAATGGTGGGTAGCCAGCAATTAGTACGCAAAGACTCTAGAGTGCACCTAGGATGTGTATAGAGGCGTATGGGAGGTCTAGGCTCGGTAGTGTGTATACCCGCCTAGGACTGGAGACGCCCGCTCCACTACTATCGTAGCCACAATGGTGGTACCAGAGAGTGATGCTAGCTCCAAAAAGTGGTAACTAAAGGTCTGTGATCACAGAGTTGTGTGTGTGAGTTGAACTTGCATGAATCATAAAACGCATGCATATCACACATTAATAACTAGGCCATACGCACCATAGATCCTTATCATATAAATTAGTGTGGACTCTTTTATATGATAAGTTATATTTCTGGAAACCTTAACTTATAAGTTTGTATGGACATTCATATAAGTTAAGGTACTTTTGTGATGGTAGTTTAGTAGTGGCTTATTTTACTTGCTGTCTTACTCTACTACTTTCAGTACTTGCTTACTTACAACACTTTACTTGTTTCTGTTCAGTTCTTCTTACCTTTCATATACCATATATATATAACTGCTAAAGTAGAAATAATTGACATATATACACTTGTTAGTATAGCTCCACTGTCACCTGGTTTCTTTGTTATACCCCTTGTTGTCCTCTACTTTGTCCTCCCGCCCAATGCCTAGGAGTTGCGGGGTGAGGTGTGGAGGAAACGACTTAGTCTTTGTGACTAACGGTCGGTGTGACCAATCATTTTAGGAGCTCGAGGAGATGGAGTTCCAACAGGACGAGGTGGCAGGACATGAGGAGCTGATACCACCACTACCTACTACTACAGCCCGTCGTTAGGTGGGATGAGTTTTCTGATGATAGTATAGCATCCGCTTGGGTGAAATTTGTGAGAGAGAGATTTGATATTATGTACAGGGCATAAGCCCTTTTTCTCTTTTGATGTACTCATTCTGCACTCGTGTACTTTCACTGTTATTTGATTGTGCCGTGACATGTAGACTAGCTGCTATTATATACTGCTTGTTTTTACTTCTATCTCTCAATTGGCCCAAACAGGATTTATGATTGTACTAGCCAGCAGGATCAGCGTGTTGCGGTGTCGACTAACCCGTGAGTTAGTGCCACCGTAAGATGGCAGTTTTGGGCATAAGACTGGGAGCCTCCTTGGTAAGGGGGAGGGGTCTTACATATGACACGGGCGTGTCAGAGGCCGTGTCCTTCTCTGTTTGTGGCCAGGGATGTGAATACGGGATGGATACGGGCATGTACAAAGCCGTGTCAGGGCACACGGCCTGTGACACGGGCGTGTCACATGGCCATGTCCTGGTCGGGTTGAGTTGGTTCCTTTGTCGCTTAAGGAACACGGCATGTGACACGGGCGTGTCACAAGCCATGTCAGCCCAAGAAAAGGCTTTTCTGGGCAAATCGTGGTCGTTCATTTCCTTCAACGTGGATGTAGTGGTCCAGGCCTTTCCCTGTTGTTATGAAGCTGAGAATGGAAGGATAAATATTCATTCATCTTTGGATTTTCTCTTTCTAAAGAGATAGGGAGAGATGAGGGCATGGAAGGAAGAAGGAGAAGGAATCTGAGTGCCGGAGGAGCTTCAGCATGTCGAATCGAGGGCTGAGTTCAGATTCGTGGAGGCAAGGCCGTGGCGGTGATTTCCATCGGGCTATATTTTCATGGCTCCAAAGCGATCGTCGAGGGTAACGATCTCCTTCTTGGATAAGTAAAGTCCTCATTTATGCATGAGCATGGAATCCTCCACCAAGCGGTGGAAAGCGTAAGTGATTCCAGTGGGTTGACAGTTGATATCCCCGGTTGAGTCTGCATCGAGAGCCGGAAATATGTAGTACGGCATAGGCATGCTATGTGAAGCCCATCCGGACGGTTAGGCTGGATTGGTGATGGGTATGTTGTGATCCGGAGAAGACTCCGTGTATTGTGTGGATGTCTGTGAATTGTGAATACTTTCAAAAGCTCTGTATGAGCCCTTAGATTGTGTGTGCTGAACTGGAAAGCGGCTCTGCGAGAGCTATGTGCTGATCAGGAAAGGGAAAGCCGACCCACGTCAAGATCTGCGCTATTGACGAATTGAGCAACGTGAAAGGGCTGACATGTACCTTTATTGTGAGAGGTCGATTGGTGGCAATGCAAATGGGGGGTTGCGGGCCAGACCTGGGTTATAGCACCACAATGGTGGGTCGATCTGAAATGCTCAATGGTTGCCGGGAGGTTAGCATCTCTGAGTGGGATGGGCGAGGATGTCTCCAGCATGTGTGTTGTGGTAGACTAAGGCCCATAGCAAACAAGTTAAAAACCTCTGATCGGTGGTGGTGCCAAAGATGATTCGGTACACCGTAAGCATGCCCTGAGTGCACGGAGCGTCTGGCAATAAGGCCGGCGTTTGTGATGATGTTGTGGGTCAGAGCACTTGTTGTGATATAGATATACATTATGATTGTGATGCATACAGGGAAGGAACCACTGCCCCGGGTAAGGGATAGGGTCGTTATAATTGGTCAGCTAATTTTGACCGTTGCTTTGTTTACCATCATTGGGGTGGCTTTCCAACTACAGGTGCTGACGGGCTGAATTGGATTGGGCGGGTTGAAGCCCTTGCTGCTTAAAGGCCCTTGAAGGTCGTGCGAAGTCTTATATTTCATGTGTGGCCGGCCTGCGTGCCAATGTATGAAGCCATATTTGTAAATAGAAACTTGTAAGGCCTTAAGGCCATGAGCGTTTGTGTATTTGTATACATTCCTGGTGATATATATAAATGTGTGGTTTATATATTTAGTGGACATTCATTGTGATGAGTTCTTGCAACTTAAAACTCTTTCGCTAGAATGCTCTGAACTAAGATGTGAGTAGAACGTGATTTTGATATTCATACGTGATTCCGCCGTTCGTTTGTGAAATATGGCGTGGGGCCCCGACCGGACCCAGCGTTATATTTCATATGACGAATGGAGGTGTTACACTTCCAACATCCGTGATTTGATCATTTTTAACGCTTTGGTTGTCACAACTCGCATTTTCACCCCCATATAATAAATTATCAGGGTAAGGGAAAATGTGTGTCATGATTCCATGTCAGCAGGGGATAACTGCGGACGCTCAGGAAAACACCTACTTAATCATGAAGAAAGATTCTTTAAGTTATTTTAAGGTAAAGTCAGTTTGAGTGCAGTAGTTAGCCGTATCTCTCGGCTTAGTGGCCCATCTAGTCCTCGAATCAAAATATAATTATACGCTGCGAAAAATACTTGCTAAGATTGACTCTAACATCCTACATGAGAATAAACATCCCCAAAGGACAACTCATGCTATGCAAGACCCTAAATTTATAATAGTAGTAAAGATAGCTTTTTCGATAGCTAAATATAACAAGTTAGAGTTTTAAATTATGCAATGCATGAAATAATAGTAGTAGATTTTATACTTGAAAATACCTAACATGCATTCCTAGCATAAATCCTCGTAGAGAGCAAGTAAAGCACATCCATATATAGAAAACTAAGCAGCTAGCAAGTATCTAAAAATAACAATTCTATGGGCATCGACAAACTGACACGAACCCACGTACAGCAAAGTATGTCTGAAGAAGTAAAACAAAATAAGCAACAAACTACCTCGCTAAGACGAGGCAACAACCACAGCCAACACTGCCGCCCAAAAACTCTGAAACCAGCTCTGCTAACTGCTACTGCTCTGAACCTGAGGCATTCCAAAGACAGAACACCTCAGCAAGAAGGTACAAATGGTGACAGAAAAAAAAATAAGCCAAAATAAATAAAGATCAAAAGGGGTATCAACCCAAGATCAAAAGCACTGAAGTAAAGTACAAAAAGAAAATAGGGCATCAATAGGAAAAGAACTCTTACATGATTCATCACGTTCAACAAGAGTACACCAGACGCATGAGGATATAAGGTGACAGCAAGAATAAATCATAAGGTAAAAGTACAAAACCTTTATTAGGCACTTGTGGTCGACTCTACTCAAAAATACGGGCGAGATGGTCACTCAACTGGACACACCCTCACGAATATAATATCCGTCTAACTGCGAGGGAGTCTCATACTCTCCACCATACACCACAGACACCCAAAAACCTGGTAGACTTCCACAAGGTACTAATAAAGGAATCAAACATTGCGGACGTGGTTTCGCCCACTAACTCCCGCAATCAAGAAAACCACAAATAGAACCACCACATATATCTCGAAATTTGGCTCGTCAGATCCTACTTGACATTTCTAGATTCAAGACGTGGTTGATCAACCTTTAGGAACAATTTACCATTCTAGATAAACTCTAATACGTTCAATAACGATAGATAAGGCATTTAAAGACATCAATAAGACACTTCAAGAACGATTAAACATATCCTGACAAAATCGAGTTCACCAAGACAAAATCTCAAAACATCAAGTGGTCATCAAGAAGGTTAATCATGGCAATAAATTGGAAGACAAAGTGCAAAATATTTTAAAGAACATAAAAACTTAGCCGTTACCATCAAATCGGATAAGGAAAAACGAGGGGAAACCACCACTTGCCTTGGTTTTACCAGAAAAGTTCTCCAATTCACTCCACGTCGCAGATCGGGGCGAAAGAAGATGGGGGAAGTTGAAATCTGGACAAAAATGGCCGAAATAGAGGTTATGGTCGAAAAACCCTAACGAGAAAACTCAAGAAACTGGAGAAGTTTTACTACGATGGCGTAGCTCTCGACGAGAGCTTTCCAGATCTATACTCGGTTGAAGATTTCGAGAACCGGAGCATCGTCGGCGGCCACCGAAAGATTCACGAACGACTTCCTCTCTCTCGCCTACGTCTCTCTGGTTCGGTTCAGAATTTTAGAGAAGATGAAGTTTTTTCTCTAATTACCCTAAGTTATAAGAGTATATATATATATATATATAAAATTATAAAAAGTTTTGTCTAAATATATAAAAAAACGTATTGTTTATGAGCTGATACGGGAAAACTGAAAATAGAGGTCTAAGATGGCTTCAAATCAAAACGTGTCTACCATGAAAGTTGTAGATCTCGTCGAGACGAACAAATTTCATGTTAACCGTTTTTTCATACGACATCGTTTTACCCTCAAAACAGCGCCCGAACATAAATAACAGAGCACTACTCGAGATGAACAAGGTTACTCGAGAATGAGTGTAGAGTACTCGAGAAGAACGTAAAATACTCGAGAAAAATTACTAGTACTCGAGAGAAATCAATAGTACTCGAGAAAATCAATTATACTCGAGTAAAATCAATGGTACTCGAGTAAAATCAATAGTACTCGAGTAGAAATCAACAGTACGGCTTATATACGAGCAGTTTTACGGAAATCGAAAATAGAGGCTTAGGATTACTTCAAATCAAAAAGTTCCCAACATGAAAGTTGTAGAACTCGTCGAGACGAACAAATTTATTGTTAACCACGTTTCCATATGACACCGTGTTGACTTTCAAAACGGCGCTCGAACGCAAACTGCAAAGGACTACTCGGGATGAATGAACAGTACTCGAGACGAGAATACAGGTACTCGAGAAGCAGAATAACATTACTCAAGAGGCAAAAATAAATCACTCGAGTAAATTTTACATGAACAGGACGATCTACACGAGAGCAGGAAATTTACTCGAGTAGAAATTTCCATGAACAGTACCTCTCACTGGAGAAGCAGGAACATTCACACGAGAAGCGGGAAAAAATTAACTCGAGAAGGACTCGAGCAGAATAAAAACACTCGAGTAACAATTGCATGAAAAATAATTCTTTGCAAATATATCCTTTTGATCAAACTATATGAATGAATAGTATTTTTCATTTTTGAATAGTACTTTAATATTAAAATATTTATATTTTTTATTTTTGAACAAGCAAATACGAGATCAAAACGGAGGCCCAACCGCGTGCCGAATTAAATGAAATTCGCACCGTAAGCGAACACTGACGCTACGAACGCAACGGCGAAATCAAAATCAAAATCCGATGAGCCATTCTCGAGATATAAATTCTCAAAGTTTACTATGAACATGAATTCCACAAAACTTCGGAAAATCGTCGAGTCCCAAATATAGCTCGGATCGCTACGAAACTTGACAAGCAAGTCCAAAATTACTTAACTAAAATTCCAAACGCAAAATTTCCCCATTACAACAAGAATTCGGCCGACTCGACCGCACGGATGCGAAAATGCCTTAACGACATTGCGTCGTCAACTCGATCTTAAAAGTAACGCCACGATGTCATAAATATGACGATACCCATTCAAATAAAATCATCAAAAAATCGGGGGCGTTACAGTCACTTCCCCTAAAAAGAAGTTTCATCCCGAAACTTAACACAACTCTAAAACCAAACCAAAATGATAAAATCAATCATGACTGAAAACATAAAGACATACTCGAAACTAAGAAAAGAGGTGCGGATGAGATTCTCTCATCGCCGATTTCAATTCTCACGTCGCGCTCTCGACGTCTTGAGTTCTCCAAAGAATCTTGACTATGGGGATGGTCTTTCTTCGCAACACACGCTCTTGAGAAACCAGAATACGAACAGGTTCTTCCACATACGTAAGGTTGGGTTGAATATGGGGCATCGAGTCAAGGACTTGACGATCATTACGAACACACTTCCGCAACTAGCTCACATGGAACACATCATGGACACCAGGGAAGGAGGCAAGCAACTCCAGCCTATACGCTGAAACTCCGACGCATTCAAGAATCTGAAAAGGTCTCACGTACCGGGGGTCTAACTTGTGGTTCCTTCCAAACCTTTTAATGCCATACATCGGAGAATCCTTCAGAAAAACCAAGTCTCCAACAGCAAACTCCAGATCAAACCTTCGTTGATTAGCATACTTCTCATAGCGCTCTTGAGCCACACGGAGCTTTTCTCGAATATGAGTCACAACACAATTCATCTCCTCAAGGGCTTCTGGATATAGCAACGGTCTCTCACCAACTTCGGCCCAAAACAAAGGAGTTCTACAACGCCTCCCATATAAGGCCTCAAATAGGGTCATCTGCAGACTCTCTTGATAACTATTATTATACGCAAACTCCATGAGTCTGAGACGCTCGTCTCAAGCACCACCATGATTCAAAATATAATACCTGATCATATCTTCTACGATCTGATTTACCCTTTCTGTCTGACCATTCGTCTGCGGATGATAGGTGGTGGAATATCGTAAATCGGTACCCAACCCCTCTTGTAAACTCATCCAAAAGAGAGACGTAAACCTGGAGTCTCAATCTGATACAATGCTAACAGACACTCCATGTAATTTGATGACCTCTTCAAGATATAGCTCAGCTAACTTCTTTATTGAATACCCAATCTTAAACGGGACAAAGTGAGCACACTTTGTCAATCTATCGACTATCACCCAAACAAAGTCGTGCCCACGGGGAGATTTTGGTAAACCGGTGATGAAATCCATTGAAAGACTCTCTCATTTCCAACTTGGAATATCAAGCGGTGTCAATTTACCACCAGGCCTTCTATGATCATCCTTAGCATGCTGACACGTATAACATTCTGATACAAACTTCGCGATATCATTCTTCATCCCTGACCACCAAATAATTTGCTTTAAATATTTATACATCTTAGTGGAATCAGGGTGGTAGGCTACACTAGAACCATGGGCTTCAGCACAGATCTTAGCTAGAATATCTCCAAAGGCGGAGACGCAAACTCTACCCCGATACCTCAAGGTATCAAATTCATCCAAAGAGAAATCTAGTAGCTCTCCCTTCACAGTTCTATTCCGGAGGTGCAACAAATCAGGATCATCCTTCTGATGTGCTCGAGTAAGGGAAATCCAAGAGGGTTCTTCCGCTTCCAAACTAGCAGGCATAGTACGACTCCCAACCTCAATATCCATCAACAAGAAGTCTTCTACCAAGTACTGTACCGACAAATTAAAACTTTTAGCGATCTTTCTACTTAAAGCATCAGCTACTACATTAGCCTTTCCTGGATGATAAATAATTTCCACTTCATAATCAGCCACATATTCTAACCACCAACGCTGCCGCAGATTTAGTTCCTTCTGAGTGAAGACTTACTTCAAATTCTTATGGTTCGTATAGATCTTGCACAGCGCGTCATACAATAAGTGTTGTCATAGCTTCAGCGCATAAATTACGGCAGCAAACTCCAAATCGTGCATAGGATAGTTTCTCTCGTGAATCTTTAGTTTCCTCGTTCCATACGCAATCACCTTACCATCTTACATTAAAACACAACCAAGTTTGATGTGTGATGCATCAACATACACAGCATACTCAACTCCTTTAGTAGGTAAGGTCAAAATTGGAGCAGTACATAATCTCTTCTTCAACTCTTGAAAGGCTTCTCCACACTTATCACTCCAAATGAATGCAATATTCTTCTGAGTAAGTCTAGTTAGAGGAGCAGACAACACCGAGAACCCTTCCACGAATCTTCTATATTAGCCAGCCAGGCCTAAGAAGCTCCTAATCTCCTTAAGTGAATAAAGTCTCTCCCATTCCATCACAACAGAAATCTTGGTCAGGTCTACATAAATACCGTCCTTGCTTATAACATGACCCAGAAAGGACACCTGAGGTAGCCAGAACTCACACTTGCTCAACTTCGCATATAACTTATGCTCCCTCAGGGTCGACAAAACCAAATGCAAATGCTGAGTATGCTCCTCAATATTGCGGGAATACACCAAGACACCATCTATAAACACAATAACGAATCGGTTCAAGAAATCCTTAAACACCCTATTCATCAAATTCATGAAAGCAGAGGGTGCATTGGTTAAACCAAAAGACATCACCAAAAACTCATAATGTCCGTGCCGCCAACGGAAAGCGGTTCGTGGAATATCTGCCTCACGAATTCTCAACTGGTGGTAGCCTGAGCGAAGATCGATCTTTTAAAATACCGAGCTACCACGCAACTGATCGAACAGATCATCAATCCTTGGCAGGGGATATCTATTATTAACGGTCACCTTATTCAATTCTCTATAATCGATGCAAAGACTCATCGATCCATCCTTCTTCTTTACGAACAAAACCCCAGCACCCCACGGAGAAGAACTTGGTCTAATGAAATCACACCTCAACAACTCATCGAGCTGAGTACGCAACTCATCTAACTCACGTGGAGCCATACGGTATGGTGCCTTAGCAATCGGGCGAGTACCTGGCTTGAGGTCTATCACAAACTCTATCTCCCTTTCAGGAGGAAGTCCTAGAAGACTATCAGGAAAGACATCTGGAAACTCTCGCACCACCGAGCCATCCTCAAGACGTGGTTTAACAAAAGCTGTTTCCAGAGCAGAAATAGAAACTAAAAACGCCTCGCAACCAGACTCTATAGCACGACAAGCACGTACCGCAGAAACGACAGGGGAAACTCTGTCCTGAAATCCATAGATGCTCATAGGTTGGTCGTTGTCCATCCTGAAATCCAGTCGCTTAGCCTTACACTAGATGAGAGCATCATACTTGGATAGCCAGTCCATGCCCAATATCACATCAAAATCAGCTAGATCCAAAATCATCAGATCCGCAAATGCCAGAAAATTGCCAAGATAAATAGGGCATCTCAGAACTCCTTGATTAGATATCACCGAATCACCGAAGGGAAGCTTGACATTGAAGGAGTCTCCTAATTGATCCACATCCAGGCGATGTTTATCAACAAACCTCTAGGCCACAAAGGAATGAGTGGCACCCGAATCAAAAAGAATGTGCACCCACCTATTCCGCGCCTTAAACTCCCCTAAAACCGTAGCATACATAACTAAATGAATGATAACTAAGGCCACAATGATAAATAATAAGGATAAATTAAACTGGGGCTAACCTGATATCACTTGCGTAGAGGTTTGAGCTTCCTCAAAGGTCATCATGTTCAGCTTTCCATTTCCTTTATCCAGGTTTGGTGGCGGCGGTAGAGCTCGAAGCGGGACATGCTGCAGTGGGGACTGAGCCTGGGGGCACGAAGATTTCTGGTGTCCCTTCTGCCCTAACTGGAAGCAAGTCCTTTCTTTCATCCAGTAACGACTCACATCATGACCCTTCCTTACACAGAACGAGCACACTAGCTCTCCCTTGGGTGCACCTTAGATAGTGTGCACCTACTGCTACTTTAGGGTGGCAGTCCTCTTGAAACACCTTTCGTAAGGGTGGCCAGGATGACCTCAGAAGCTACGCACTTCCTTACTTTTCTTCTTCGAAGAAGTGCCAGATGCCCTGGAGCTACCCTCCTCAACACCTTTCCTTTTCTCTTTCCTCGCCGCAGCACCTTGATTCTTGGCGTTCTTGATCGCCTCGACCTTCAAAGTGGCTTCCACTTCTTTGGCATAGCTTTCAGCTCGATAAGCGCATGCCCATTGCTGGGCATCGCTTTTTAGTCCTCCGAGGAAATGTTTCACTCTACCCTCCTCAGAAGCTACCAAATCAGGAGGAAACCTACACAGTTTGCTAAACAAAAATCTCATACTCGCTCACGGTGAGTTGTCTCTGCTTCAGATGTAGGAAGTTATTCATCAGACGGTCCTGCTCGACCGAGGGTAGAAACTTCTTTAGCAGCATCTTCTTAAAAGATTCCCAAGAACAGCCTTCCTTCAGACTCTCCATTTCTCGAATCCACCAACTCTTTGTCAGGCCTTTTAACTGATAGGCTGCAATCATCACCTTCTGGGCTTCTAGAATTCCGGAATACAAAAACATCTCCTCGATGGAGATGATCCAATCATCTAAAATCATAAAGTCGACACTCCCGTCGTAGGTGGGAGGTTCCAACCGTTGGAAGTGCGATATGAAATTCATTTCTGGTGGTATCGCCATCGGGGGCACCAGAGGAGCAGGGGCATTGGGCACGGCTTGGCCCAAGCCAGGCTCCTGCACTAAAGGTTGTTGTGCGGGAGCGGTAGACAACAAAGATTGAATTTGTGATTGCATCGTAACTAATTTCCTCGACAGAGCCTCATTGATCTGACACAGACACTCGATAATCTCATCACTTTATGTACTTGATGACTTACCCTCTGACTGGGGAGTCCACCTCGTCGCAGGACGCTTTGGCGGCATTTCTAAAAAATAAACGGACAACTCATCAAAATCCTAACTTACAACAAAGCCACACGACTAGTTCAGACCATACTTAAAAGACACTTGCTCACGCTGCAACTTGCTCTGGGATTTTATGATGATGTTATGTCCTACTTAGGATGATATCCTCTCATCCCATTGACTCTTATGCCTATGACATGAATGCATATATTCTTTATTCTTTTTTAAAATCATGTGTGTACATGTGTCATCATATAAACCTTAACTTAGCATGCATGCTTATGTGATAATATGCTATGTATGCAGTGCTATGCATTCTAGAAAAGTCTTAATGCATGCATGAGCGGCGTACACATGAAATGTTATGCATCCCATACTACATAACGTCGCATGCAACGAGAAAAGAAAACGTGCTAATGGGCACCCATGTGATGATGGTTATGCATCCCATACTATATAACCGTCACATGTTGCCTCCTATGGTGGATCCATATACAGACACATATTATGCATCCCATACTACATAATATGCCCCGAATACTTCTTATCATGCTATGAGTGTAGTGACTATGCTTCGGCTAAGATGTACTAATGACACATCGGTGTGTGTATGAAATGTCACAAAACAACTAACACTAACAAGGAAAGGTTGCCCGACCAAATGTCAAGCAACCTGGCTCTGATACCAACTATCACAACCCGCATTTTCACTGCATAAAATAAATTATCAAAGTAAGGGAAAATGTGTGTCATGATGTCACGTCAGTAGGGGATAGCTGCGGACGCTCAGGCAAACACCTACTTAATCATGAAGAAAGATTCTTTAAGTTATTTTAAGGTAAAATCAGTTTGAGTGCAGTAGTTAGCCGTATCCCTCGGCTTAGTGACCAATCTAGTCCTCGAATCAAAATATAATTATACGCTGCGAAAAATACTTATTTAGATTAACTCCAACATTCTACATGAGTATAAACGTCCCCAAAGGACAACTCATGCTATGCAAGACCCTAAATTTATAATAGTAGTAAAGATAGCTTTTATGGTCGCTAAATATAACAAGTTAGAGTTTTAAATTATGCAATGCATGAAGTAATAATAGTAGATTTTATACTTGAAAATTCCTAACATACATTCCTAGCATAAATCCTCCCAGAGAACAATTAATCAACATCCACATATAGAAAACTAAGCCGCTAGCAAGTATCTAAAAATAACAATTCTGTGAGCATCAACAAACTGACACGAACCCACGTATAGTAAAGTATGTCTGAACCAGTAAAATAAAATAAGCAACAAACTACCTCGTTAAGACGAGGCAACAACCACGGCCAACACTGCCGCCCAGAAACTCCGAAACCAGCTCTGCTAACTGCTACTGCTCTGAACCTGAGGCATTCGAAAGACAGAACACCTCAGCAAGAAGGTACAAATGGTGGCAGAAAAAAATAAGCCAAAATAAATAAAGGTCAAAAGGGGTACCAACCCAAGATCAAAAGCACTGAAGTAAAGTACAAAAATAAAACAGGGCATCAACAGGAAAAGAACTCTTACGTGATTCGTCACGTTCAACAAGAGTACACCAGACGCATGAGGATATAAGGTGACAGCAAGAATAAATCATAAGGAAACAAGTACACAGCCTTTATTAGGTACTTGTGGTCGACTCTACTCAAAAACACAGGCGAGGTGGTCACTCAACTGGACACACCCTCATAAATATAATATCCGTCTAACTGTGAGGGAGTCTCATACTCTCCACCATACACCACAGACGCCCAAAAACCTGGTAGACTTCCACAAGGTACTAATAAAGGAATCAAACATTGCGGAGGTGGTTTCGTCCACTAACTCCCGCAATCAAGAAAACAACAAATAGAACCACCACATATATCTCGAGATTTGGCTCGTCAGATCCTACTTGACATTTCTAGATTCAAGACGTGGTTGATCAACCTTTAGGAACAATTTACCATCCTAGATAAACTCTAATACAATTTACCATCCTATATAAAAAAACGTATTGTTTATGAGCTGATACGGGAAAACCGAAAATAGAGGTCTAAGATGGCTTCAAATCAAAAAATGTCCAACATGATAGTTGTAGATCTCGTCGAGACGAACAAATTTCATATAACCATTTTTTCATACGACACCGTTTTGACCCTCAAAATGGCGCCCAAACGTAAATAACAGAGGACTACTCGAGATGAACAAGGTTACTCGAGAATGAGAGTAGAGTACTCGAGAGGAACGTAAAATACTCGAGAAATATTACTAGTACTCGAGAGGAAACAATAGTACTCAAGATAAATCAATTATACTCCAGTAAAATCAATGGTACTTGAGTAAAATTAATAGTACTCGAGTAGAAATCAACAGTACGCTTATATACAAGCAGTTTTGGGGAAATCTAAAATAGAGGACTAGGATGGCTTCCAATCAAAAGTGCCCAACATGAAAGTTGTAGATCTCGTCGAGATGAACAAATTTCATGTTAACCAATTTTCCATACAACATCGTTTTGACTTTCAAAACGGCGCTCGAACGCAAACTACAATGGACTACTCGGGATGAATGAACGGTACTCGAGACGAGAATACAGGTACTCGAGAAGCAGAATAACATTACTCGAGAGGCAAAAATAAATCACTCGAGTAAATTTTACATGAACAGGACGATCTACACGAGAGCAGTAAATTTACTCGAGTAGAAATTTCCTTGAACAGTATCTCTCACTCGAGATGCAGGAACATTCACACGAGAAGTAGGAAAGAATTAACTCGAGAAGTACTCGAGCAGAATAAAAACACTCGAGTAACAATTGCATGAAAAACTATTCTTTGCAATATATGCTTTTGATCAAACTATACGAATGAATAGTTTTTTTCATTTTTGAATAGTACTTTAATAATAAAATATTCATATTTTATATTTTTGAACAAGGAAATACGAGATCAAAACAGAGGCATAAACGCGTGCCGAATTAAATGAAATTCGCATCGTAGGCGAACACTGACGCTACGAACACAACGGCGAAGTCAAAACCAAAATCCAATGAGCCATTCTCGAGATATAAATTCTGAAAGTTTACGACGAACATAAATTCCACAAAACGTCTAAAAATCGCCGAGGCCCAAATATCACTCGGATCGCGACGAAACTTGACGAGCAATTCCAAAATTACTTAACTCAAATTCCAGACGCAAAGTTTCCCCATTACAACAAGAATTCGGCCGACTCAACCGCACGGATGTGAAAATGCCTTAACGGTATTGTGTCGTCAACTCGACGTTAAAAGTAACGCCACAACGTCATAAATATGACGATACTCATTCAAATAAAATCATCGAAAAATTGGGGGAGTTACATTGGTAGCCGATTTGGTCCAAGTAAAATCACCTTTCTTCATACATTCTGTTATCGACGCCATGATACTAATAATATCTCGAATGAAGGGACGATAAAAGGTAGCTAGACCATGAATGTTGGTGGGTTCCGGCCAATCCCTAATGGCTTGGACCTTATTAGGATCCACATGTATGTCTTCCGAACTCACAATATACCCAAGTAATTTTACGGACATCACATAAAATGTACACTTCTTGAAATTGATAAACAATTTTTTCGTCCTCAGCGTGGAAAGGATAGTCCTCAAATGTGACTCATGATCGATCAGAGAAGTACTAAAAACGAGGATATCATCAAAATACCCCACTATTTATTTTCCCATGAATGGTTGGAAGACATGAGTCATCATCCTAGAGAAAGTACTTGTGGTATTGGAAATCCCAAAGGGCATCACTAACCATTCGTACAGCATGTCCTTCGATTTAAAAGCCGTCTTCCATTCATCTCCCTCCCTAATCCTTATGTGATGGTAGCCACTCCTACGATCCAACTTAGAAAAATCGTGGCCCCGGCTAACATATCCAACAAGTCATCCAAGCGAGGGATGGGAAACCTATATTTGATCGTGATTTTATTAATAGCTCGGCTAACAACGCACATCCTCCAAGAACCATCTTTCTTAGGGGCTAGTAAAGCGAGTACGGCACAAGGACTCTTGCTATGGAGGATAAACCATTTTCTTAGCAAATATAAAATTTGAGTTTGCAACTCAATGTGTGCGGAGGGGTTAAGCTGATAATGAGGAAGGTTGTGTAAAGAGGAACCCGAAATGAAATGTATCACATATTGGATGTCCCGTCTGGGGGGTAACATGAGTGGTAGCTCGTCCGGATACACATCCTTAAACTCTTCTATAAGTTTCCTCAGCGCTGGTGGTAAATTATCGAAACATGCGACATCTTACCTTATTTGTAGGCAAACTAACGCGTACATGACACCATCTAGAAAAGTATCGCGCGCAAACTCCTTCTTTCCTATTAGACTTAGTGTTATTTTCTCTACCGGAATAAGCGTGTCTTTAGAAGGGATGGTAGGATCCTTAGGCGGAGTGACTTCAAAATAATGTCCTTGCCATTAAATTTGAAATCGTAGGTGTTAGCACGTCCCAGATGAGTAACATCATGGTCATAAAGCCATGGACGTCCTAATAGAACATGACATGCGTCCATAGGGATGATGTCACACCAAACTTTCTCCGAAAAAGCCTTGATGTAAGGGGAACCAAGCAATGCTTCAAAAGTGTAAGGGATGTCTTGTTAACCCACGCAACCTTATAAGGGTGAGGGTGAGGTTCGGTGGTTAACAACATTCGTGACACCACATTCTCTGAAATCATGTTCATACAACTTCCAATATCGATAATCAATTTGCACCACTTCTCTCCGCTCTTGAAATTTAACAAGAAAATATTCGGCCTATTCCAGTCATTCGATGCTCGCGGAGTAGCCAAAATATACCTCATCACCATCATATTAATATCATCCTCTATGTCACTAGGTACTCCATCCGATTCAGATTCTTCACTGGCCTCATACATGTGCTCAGCGGATTCAGACGACGTATCTAAAAGGACTTGGTTGGACACTCACTAGCATAATGACCTTGAATACCACAAGCAAAACAAGTAGCATTCGTCTTGCTAATCCTACTTATGGGCACTCTATCACCGGTCATGCCTCTCAGATTCCTAGCCATAATGACAATCGAGTTTGGGTCAGCGGACCGGAACTTGCCCTTATCCTTATGGGTGGATATGGGGGTGGTCATAGGATGGACTTTTCCTTCTAAAAGGAGCGAAATTTGGACTTGAAAGCATTGTGCTTCTCAATATCCAAGGCATCGCTAAAGGTAGTGTTCAAGTCGGTGTGACCATACCGTAGGAGCTTACCCTGAATCTCACGGTTGAGCCCCTTACGAAACCTAGAGAGGGTGATCTATGACATCTCCCTAATATCGTACCTGACCATCATGTCCTTAAGGAGGCTCATGTCATCAGCGACCAACCTATTCCCTTGTTTCAGGGTAGTTAACTCATCAAACATCTGCGTCTGATTGTACGCAGGAATGTACTGATCAGTCAACATGGCTTTCATGCCAGCCCAACCAATAGTTAGTAAACCATTCACCGCACCTAGACGCCGTTACTCATTCAGCCAGAATGTTTTGGCCCTGCCTAACAACTTCATCCTTGCAACTCTCACCTTGTGCTCGTCGGTCAGATTGTGCCACGCGAAATAACACTCTATCTCCATAACCTAATCTAAGAACACTTGGGGTTCACCTAGTTCGTCATATGATGGGGGTTTGATCCAAATAGCCCTTGTGATATCAAACTCATACGGTGTCTGGTTATTATGATTAGGTGCATGCGGGACATAATCATTATTATTATTATTGTTATTTCCTTCATCACACTAGCGGGCCGCCTGATTAGGGGGAGCCGCTAGGTTAAATCACAGTTCGTGAATCATCTCCCTGATGTCCGTTAGTTGATCAGTGAACTCCCGGTGGAGGTCATCAATCGTTGCAGTACCGTGACTGATGCGTGGAAATTGGCAAGCGCACAGGTCGCACAAGTAATAAAATTTGGGAATAAATCCCCGAGTGTCGGTCTCTTGAGGAATGCAATTAGCATAGAGCGGCGACAGTTCAGAAAATATCGTTATGAATGTTATACTTAGAAAAGATTAAAAAGGGGGCTTGTGAGATTGTGGTTTCTTGATCTAATAAACTAATTAAGGCTATGTGGGTCGAAGGCACTGCTTCGCAAGGTGAGGTCAGTGTATCGACCGCGATGCCGAACTTCGGTTGGGCGAGTGGACAGAAAGCTAATGGATGGAAGTGTTCTTGTGTGGAGTGCAATCAGGTGAAACAAGGGTATGGAGTGGATGTGGAGTGGGCGAGGCACATTCACAACACACAACTCAAAAGCAAAAGAAAACTACAAACATCCACTTAGATATAAAGTAGAAAATGTAGTTCATTACAATATCAAATCATTCCATACAACGGAGGAAAGGGAAGAGGAGTAAACCACTAGAGGGTGAAGTTCCACTGCAGGTCGTGGATGGAATAGCGAGTTGTCAATCCGCTTCCGGGCTCAGTCCGAGGAGGCTTCCGGTACCAATGAGTTGTCACCTCGAAGGCCTTTGAGTCCGTTCTCTAGGTCGTCTTCTTCTCCAACTCCGGTGGAAAGCTTGGAGTTGAGGTCATCAATGGCCGGGAGCTTCGCCGGAGGGTTTGGAAAGCTTCGGAATCACCAGCTACGGACTCCCTATGAAAGTGGAGGTGGATGGAGCAGCTGGAGAAGTAGAACGGCACTTCCCGTGCACTCTCCGATCGCAGAAAATGACCAGCGTTGCCGTAAATCGTGGAGCAGGCCCTTAAATAAGGAGGCAGAATAAGCAGAGCGCACGATCAGTGGCGCACGACCAGTGGTCGTGTGCACTGTCGGTTGATGATCGTGCGCAATTTCCAATTAAACCTGCAACTTGGACAGAAACATCAGCAGATATGCGCACGATCAGTGGCGCATGACCGGTGGTCGTGCGCACTGAATCCACTGATCGTGCGATTAGCTAAGACAGAACTGGGTAAAAGGAGAATGTAATGCGCATGATCAGTGGCGCATGACCAGTGGTCGTACGTAGTGAGTCCAGTGATCGTGCGCAGTGTTCCTGTATCATTGAGGCCTCCCGAGCGATTCCGGAGCATGCACATGACCAATGCACTAGCAGAAGAGGCAGATAGGCCACCAAAAGTACACACCACATTCTCAAGACACGACTATAGAACAAGTAAAATAAACGTAAATACAGAAACACTAAAGCACACAAAAAATGGGTCTATAGTGCACTTAATCATGAAATTGGCAAGTAAGCAAATATAAGCAGTTATAGCTCTCAGTGCAGTGCTAAGACGATAAAACTGGCCCAGATGAGTCCAAAAATCAGTGTAATATTTGGACTCATCAGCGACACGTATCCCGGTCGTCCTTCATATTGGAGGAAGAAGGTGTATAATTTGTGCCTTGTCTAGTGCACATTCACTGACAGAAGCTTGACCTTGATTAGTAGAAATTTTTAAAAGATTTTTTTTCTAATAATACATAATAAAAATAAGATGTTTTTTTAATTTCGTACTAAGAAAATGATGGAGATTTTCCAAAAAAAAATTGGATTTTGAAAAAAATTGAAAATTTTAGGCCACTATTAGCAGACCAGAAATTTTTTTTGTTATTTGAACAACGAAACGTGCTAGACAAGTGCGTGTCGGCATCCTATGAATATTAGGATGGTGTCAATTAAGAAATCGACACGAACCTCCCTCTAATACCAAATTGATGCAGGCTACGACACCCGACGAATCGCAATGGACAAACAACACTGAATTACTCTCTCGTTCCAATTCTACGCTCGCACAAATAAAATGCAGCACTCCCAATTTGCGATATTATTATTCCAATGCTAACGTATGGGTTCAGCACACCCTTAGAGATCAAATAGAGGCTATGAAACAATATCCTCTCAAGCAAAAAGGATCTACCTGATCCGGACGAGCGTGTGTTGTACCAAAAGAGATCCACCGAAAAATAACAATTCAGAAAAAGGTAGATCTCTCCCAACAAAAAGTGTTGCAGTATGGAGGCTGGGCGGTCTGTTGTTATTTGGAGACTGGGCGGTCTGGCGGTTTATCCTTGCTGGTCTGTCTGTCGGGCTGTTGCTGCTTGGTATTCCAGCGATCTGGCAGTTTGTCTCAGACGACTTGGAGACCGGGCGGTCTAGCAGTCTCCTGTAGCGGCTTCCTCTCTGTGGCGCTTGTTCTCTCTTCCTGTTGGTTGTTGGACAGTTAGCCAGCTTGTCTAACCGTACGACCTGTTCGGTTTATCTATTTGTAAAGCCGCTTATACTTGTAAATTTTTAGTCCCACATTGCTTAATTGTAATCTCTCTCATCTCCTCCATTTTATAAAAGGGAGGTTATATCATTGTAATTGATACCTTTTTTGGATAATAAAGTTTGCATTACTCCAATTTTTCGGTCTACTTTTTCCTGTTCGCACATGGTATCAGAGCACTCGGTCCTTTCCTCCTGATTATGTGAGAGCTCTTTGTCCGTGGGACTTGTTTCTGCCCGCGCCTGTCTTCGCGGCTTGTTTCTTCTTTCCGCGACCTGTTTTCATGGCTTGTTTCCTCTTCTAACCGTTGCCCTGTTCATGCGGCTTGCTTCTTCCTGTACTGCCCTTTGTGTTTGCGGCCTCTTGCTTCCCCTTTCTTGTCGCACACTTTGCTTAGTCGTCGGCTCCCCTTTTCTAGCTGCTCCTCTTCTTTGTTGTCGCGACCTGTCCTTAAGTCTTCACGACCTGTTCTACCTGCTCTCCTCTTCTTTGTTGTCGCGACCTGTCCTTAAGTCGCTGTGACCTGTTCTCGACGTTCTCCTCTTCTTCGTCACCACGACCTGTCCTTAAGTCGCCGCGACCTTGTTAGCCGTTTTCCTTCTAGTAACTTCTCCTTCTAGCCGCAGCTTGTTTCTTCTATGGCCAACTCCGATATCTCCACCACCACTACTCTCGTTGTCACTCATCCTCCTACACCTCCCACTCCTGGTAATCTTGGCACTACTTCCGAGCTTATTGGTCCCAACTATCCAGATTGGAGCGTCTCCTTCACCTTCCTCCTCCGCCCTCAACGCAAATGTCATCATCTCGCAGATTACCCTCCTCCGCATGATTCCCCTCTCTTTGACGACTGGGATGCCAGCGATGCTCTTATTCGCACATGGCTGGCTAACAGCCTCTCTGATGAATGTCTCCCTGTCATCTGTCATGATGAAACTGTCAAGGCCGCTTGGCTACATCTTGCCACTCTCTACTCAAATGGGGCTCAGATGTCTCGCATCTATACTTTATATGCGGACCTCTTTGCCCGTCCCTCCATGTCTCCAGTGGCTACTTACCAGCAAGTTCAGGAACTCGGAGCTGAAATTCTACAAAATCGACGCTTCTCTGCTGATCTCGTTGAGCAACACAAACACTTCCAAGAGCTTCTGGTTGTGTGTTATCTTCTCCGTCTTCCAGAGTCATATGATATGATCCGTCAATAGATCCTTGGTGAGGCGGAGTCTCCCACCCTGGATGCCACCGCTGCCCGCATCTTCGATGTTACTTCTTTGCTCCAATGTCGGTTGTTATCCTCCCCTCCTCCATCAGACAAATCCGCTCACCATACTCAGCGCAGTGGCTCTGGTGGCCGCCACCTCCCCTCGAGCAACTGTGGTGCTTCTCGCTTTCTTTTCTCTCAGTGTGGCCGCACCAGTCACACGGTTGATCGTTGTTGGAAGAAGCATCCTCATCTTCGACCATCTAGTGACGCCTCCACTTCCACTTCGAAGCCGCCTGCCTTTGTGGTCACGTCTTTAGGTAGTGCCCACGTCGCTACTCAAGGTAAATGGATGATCGACTCTGGTGCTACCAATCATATGACCGGCAATACGCACTGCTTTTCTCTCCTACAACAGCATGACCGGTTACCCCCGGTCCTTTTTGCGGACGGCTCTCCCTCACCGGTCAATGGAATGGGGGTTGTTCAAGTAACTTCGTCTCTTCGCATGGCAGACACCCTCTACGTGCCCAAGTTCCCTTGCAACTTGTTATCTGTTACTTCTCTTTGAAAACAACTACAATGCTCTGTTTCATTCACGTCTACTACTTGTTCTTTTCAGGATCCGGGCACCAAGCGGACGATTGCTACTGGGACTGAGAGTGGCGGCCTCTACTTCCTCGACAATGTTTCTGCACTCTCTGCCTTCTCTACATCTTCTACTGATCTTCTCCAGTGGCACCTTCGTCTTGATCATGCTCCTCCCCGTCTTCTTCGTCAGCTTCTACCACATCTTCCTCCGCAAGGCCCACCGCTCAACTGTGATGCATGTCAACTTGGCAAGAATCACTGCTCCTCCTTCCCACTCAAGCAAGGTCGTGGATCTTCCCGACCATTTGAACTTGTTCACTCCGACATCTGGGGTCCTACTCTTACCCTCACCATCGGTCGAGGTAGTTCATATTTTGTAACGTTTATTGATGATTTCTTTAGATATACATGGGTACTTTATTCTGTATGGACATCTTTTTATCATATGGTTAAAAATCAGTTTGATATGTCTATTAAAATTTTTCGTTCTGACAATGATAAAGAATATTTTAGCAATGCTTTCGCCTCTTTTTGTGTACAAAATGATATTATTCATCAGACTACTTGTGTCTATCCCTCGAAACAAAATGGGGTGGCGGAACGCAAGAACCGTCACCTTCTTGATGTCGCCCGCACTCTGATGACCCAAATGCACGTTCCTCGCTCCTATTGGGGCTACGCTGTCCTCCTCTCCTGTTACCTCATTAATCGCATTCCGTACAAGGTTCTCCATGGACAAACTCCATTCTCTCTTCTCTATCCTAGCAAGGATGTGTTTCCTCTTCCTCTGCGTATCTTTGGGTGCATGGCCTTTGTGCATAATCCTTCCGCCACACATGACAAACTTGACTCACATGCCACCAAATGTATCTTTTTGGGTTTGAAAGAATTGGTTTCAAGATATTCTAAATACCTAGAGGGGGTGAATAGGTTCAATACTTTTTCCTTAAGGCAGATAATATTTTTACTGCTAACACAGATTATTCGGCAATTAACACAGCACAGTATAAAAGAAATCACAGCCAATCACAGAGTGCACACAGATTTATAGTGATTCCCCAAGTGATGGGTACATCCACTTTCCCCCTTTGCCTATCTAGCAGTGTTCTAGATTCAGCCTAACTCCCTTCTTTCTTCTCAGATCCTCAGATCTTACAACTTAGAACCTTGAAAGGTCCCTACAGCTCAGACTTCAGCAAGTCCTACAACTCAGATTCTTCTAGAGAACCCTACCTAAGAGTGAGTCCACACTCCTACAATTCAGGAAATTAAGCCCTACCTCAGCCTCTTTAATAGGCCTACAACTCAGAGAAATTAATCTCCTACCTCAGGCACTCAGCCCTACCTCAGCCTCTTCAATAGGCCTATAACTCAGGGAAATTAATCCCCTACCTCAGGCACTCAGCCCTACCTCAGTCTTTATAGATTTAGGCTTACAACTCAGAGAGATAACTCTCCTACACTCAGATATATATAATATCCTACAGAGAAAAGTGATTATAAAAATATAAATCCTTCACTCAGGTTGAAAGAGAATGGGTTGAAGGTTTCTTGATCAGTTCTTGATAGATCTGATTGCTTTAGATCCAACCTGTCTTAGCTTCTTCAAAGCTTCTTGAATTTCAACAAAGTAAGGTTGATCTTCTTGGAGATGATCTTCAATCAGCTCCCTTCTTCTATTCAGATGTGGCTCTGAATTCTTCTGGCAGATTTGTTCTGGATCTATCCTTAGAGACTTGTTGATTTCTGGATGAAGACTTCTCTTCTTCCTCTTAGTTGTTGGTTGTCTCTTCTTGTTCCATCCACCGTTTGTTGATAGAATAGGTCTTTATATAGACCCCATCCAAGGTTACTGGCTGATCTGGTTCCTAACGGCCTTCTGACAGCTCTGACAGATGTAACAGTATTGTTAGTTATGACAGCTATCAAGTCTTCAGTCGTGATACTTGATCCTTCATTGAACTTCAACTCAGCAGCAAAGTTTCAAGACAATACTTCAAATGTGTCGACACAAATAGACCATGTGTCGACACAATCGTTGGTGATGTCGACACAGCTCACATAATGTCAACACAGCTCTTCTTTTTCTTCTTGACACAGCTTCTATGGAATATGTCGACACAAGTCCTGTGTGTCGACTCAATAACTCCTAGTCTCAACAAAGTTGGTGTCAACAGAATTCTGGTATGTGTCGACACAAGTCCTGTGTGTCGACACAGTTGTTGTCGACAGAATTCTGGAATGTGTCGACACAAGTCTTGTGTGTCGACACAGTTGTTGTCGACAGAATTCTGGAATGTGTCGACACAAGTCCTTCTTGTCGACAGAGTTGTTGTCGACATATTTTCTGTGTGTCAACACAAGTCCTGTGTGTCGACACAATCTGGCTCCTGGTGTCGACACAGCTCTTTCAAGTGTTGACACAATTCTTCTCAAGTGTCGACACTTGTACTTAGAAACGTTTTTTGCATTTCCTTAACCTGCACATTGAAACTCAACACAACATCAAATACACATTGATGAATATCATTGAATTATGTGAGGCTTCTCCAAATCTGGTACATATTTTCCAATGTACCCAACAATCTCCCCCTATTTGGAGACGTCATAACCCTTAGTCAATGATATACATCACTTTATAATAAAACACAGATTATGATGTATAAAAAGATTATTTAGACAGGGTAACACATAAACAAAACCAGTATATTATTTCATCACAAAATATGATAAAATATAGTGAACATGAATCAGTGTTTTGTTGAAGTACAAGAAGTTTTTGAACAGCATATTACATAGATTTTAAAACAAAAGATTACATAGTTCTAAAATCTAGTCAATCTAATCTAAGACTGATCAGGCTCCTTGATGACAATGCCTTTGCTAGACTGAATCCTTGCTTGTACATTAGCTTCAGTGTCTTCAGCTAGCTTCTTTCCTTTAAGATCCTTTTTCTTGAGTTCTTCAGCCTTGACCTTTTGCCTTTCAAAATAATGATAAGGCTTTGGAAAGTACTTGCTAGGCTCCACAGAGTTAGCAGGTATTTTTCCAGCTTTGATATCTCTTCTGAATTGAAAAATGGCATCTTGCCATTTCTGATACTTGCTCCATTCTTGTTCAGAGTACCACTTGCCCATATCATGCATGTTATCTTTAATAGCTTTCCAGGCAGTGAGAATAATGTTCCTGGAGGTGGGACTCGATCTTTCAAAATCAGGTTTTAACTCAGCCTGCTCTCTAAACTTTTTCTAAGAAAGTTGATCTTCTTGCTCTCTTTTCAAGGCTGCTTCAGACATCTCAACCTTCTCAATAATCACATTATGAAGCGCCTGTGGAGGACTGTACATTTGTTGTACCACAGATTGAATGCCCTCAAAATCAACAGGTGGATAAATAATTTGAGCTACTTCCTGCTGAACCCCTTCATTGTGAGCAGGTTGAATTCCTGATTCAGCAGTGTTATCATCATCACACAGGGGAGGACAACGAAGAGTTGCTCTGATAGCATTAGTTATCCATTTAGTATGTACAGAGCCTGCATTGACTAACACTCTCTCCCCCTTTATGACTTCTCGTTCAACAAGGTCTCTTAGATCATCCTTTTGAAACCTTATCTGATTAGCTAGATAATTTGTTCCTTCTTTGTAGAATGATCTGAACTTCAGCAGCTGATCAACAATTACCTTTTGGGAAGCTTGGATAGCAGTGCTAACGTCAGTCAAATTTTCTTTGAGTTGCGTATCAAACTCAGTCTTTCCTTTATCAAAGTTTGCAGTGAAAGCAGTTGTTGTATTCTTAAGTTCTATTACAATAACATTGTGTGATTCTGTCAGATTGTCATTCATTCTTATTTGGTTTTCCAGAACATAGCCTTATTTCACTGCTATGTCATCTATCTGAGTTTTGACTTCCACTTGTTGTTTGGCTAAATAAACTACAGCATTACCTCCCTTATGGAAGCAATCTGTCATCTCCTTTTTATGTAAATTTACTTCAAATCTGATAGATTTAATATCTTGTGCTAGCTGAAGTTGTAATTCATTATTGCTCTCACCAACATATTTTTCTAGGGCTTGTCTTTGTTCATCCAACTTTACTTGCAGTTGCACCAGTAGTGAACTGAAATCTACTGTTGGAGCTGGAGTTTGTGGGACAGTATGTAAGGCTTTCTTATAGCCAGAGGTTCTCTTCCTTAGCTCCATAAGCTTTCTCTTCTTTGCCCTAGAGGCTTCTTCATCTTCTGAGGACTCAAATGAGCTTGCTATGTCCACTGTATCTTTTGTACTAGATGCTATAATGGGTATCTCCTGCTCAGTCATCAGCAGCTCCCCCTCAGTTATTGCATCAAATAAATCAGGAATAAGTTCTTCTAAAGTAACTTCTTGTTGCATTTGTACTGGAGGTATAACTGTCTCTTTAGCAGATGGTTCTCCTTCAAATTCCAAAGTTTCTTTCCTGGTAATGACATCTCCAGGTATATTGTCTTGATTATTCTGTTCAACAGCATTCATATGCACATTCAATGTATCATTTTCAGTATTTATAGCAACTTGATTTATATCCAGTAGTACCTCAAGTATAGATTGTGTAGCTGCTTCACTGTCCAGTGCAGCTGTGTGGACAGGTGGGTGTTGCTCATGAGATCCCCTTAAGGGTAATGCTTCTTGTTGAGCTGAAACTAGAGAAAGCTCATTGGCTCCCCCTTGATTAAGCTCTTCCTGGACTTGTGTCATTTGGATGTTGCTTGCAAGAGCCCGCTCCCCCTACATTTGTCCTTCAGTTACAGTCTTTAGAGCAGGTGACTTTATATCCTTTCTGCTCCTTCTTCATCTGAGCTGAAAACAACCATTTCTTCTGAATCACTGGAAGATTCAGTGGTCTTAGAGGGTGTTTTCTTCTTTCTTTGAATCTGCTTTGATTGTTTCTGAAGGGTAGAAACATCTTTGGTCAGAACACTATCTCATCTTGATAGTATTCTCAAATCCATTCATCTCATATGATTGATCTTAGATCATGTAATCTGATTCATTACTTCAGTAATATTCGCAGCCAGATATAAACTCAGGATTCTACCCAGATTTGGTTTCTTAAGACTTTCTTTGATTTTGTCAAAAATAACAGCAGACCAATTTGTTTTCACCTTGAATATAATTCTGGTCATCAAATTGAACATGTAGGCTGAAATCCTATCATGTCCCCCTGACTTGCATAGAATAACTTTCCCTATAATTTCAAAAAGAAATTTTCCCTGGGAGTTCATTCCCTTTCTGTGCATAGAAGATCCAATCTGGGTGGTGGGATCTAGTCCACACCATTGAGAACTTCTCTGGTCATGGAAGATATGACTTCATCTTCTTCTTGAACCCTTGGCAGTTATAGTGTCTTCCTCAAACTCTTTAGGTTGATTTGACCTTGGTTCCTTGAACGGATGACTTAATTTTCAGGCCCGTTGAATCCAGTGTTGCTGCTGTGTAGAATTCGAGAACCTCCTTCTTCCAAATCTTGGTAGGTTCTGAGACCAAGTATTCTAAGACATTCTCTATGATTAAGGTAATCACGGCATTGATGTCTTGTGTTGCACTCCCAAACGCATCGCGAACAAGTTCATATCCCTCGTTGATGTTGTCTTCTAGTTTTGGTGCCATTAGAGATGAGAGATTGAGGAGAAAAGAGATGAAGGTTTGTCGACACAAAGGTTTGGTCTCGAGAACTTGGAGAGCATAGTCGACAGGGTTTTACATCCAAGTATTTATATGTTTCTGAACAAAGAAGGTCAAAAGGCGGGTTGAAATAAACCTATTGTGTCGACACTGTTGGGATTGTGTCGACATAGACTACTAAAGTCTTGATAGAGTTTGTAAAGGTATTATTAAACTATGTGTCGACACCATAGGCGATGTGTCGACACAGAAAACTTTAAGAGTCTACACTAATAACTGCGTGTCGACACAGACGACTGTATGTGTCGACACCAACATTTAAGTGTCAGGATAGCTATGTGTTGACACCAAATTCTGAGTGTCGACACAATCTTCTGGATGTGTCGACAGAATTTTCCTTATGTGTCGACACAAACTACTAAGTGTCGACACATATGTCTTTATGTATCGACACAAATTTACTTAGTAAAATTTGTCATTCTTAATCTAAGTTCAGCATGCCTAATTCAATTTTAAAATAATTGAATTTAGTTTCATCCAGTGGTTTGGTGAACATGTCAGCAATTTGAAAATTAGTACTGACAAATTCTAAACATATATCTTCCTTTTCAACATGATCTCTAAGGAAATGAAATCTTATTTCTATGTGCTTAGTTCTGCTATAAGAAATAGGATTTCTAGCAAAAGAAATGGCACTAGTAGAATCACAAAATAATGGAGTTCTACTTACCTAGATGCCATAATCTTCAAGCTGGTGTTGTATCCATAACAGCTGAGCACAACAACTACCTGCAGCAATATATTCAGACTCAGTAGTGGAAATAGCCACACTTGTCTGCTTTTTTCTGCTCCATGACACTAATCTTCCTCCTAAAAACTGACATGTGCTAGTTGTACTTTTTCTGTTTTCTTTGAATCCTGCAAAGTCTGCATCTGAATTCCCAGTTAGTAGAAAATCTCTATTCTTAGGGTACCAAAGGCCAAGATTTGGTGTTCCCTTAAGATATCTCAAATTTTTTTTATTGCAGTATAATGAGATTCTTTAGGGAAGGCTTGATACCTAGCACAGACACATGTAGTATACATGATGTCTGGTCTACTAACAGTTAAGTATAAAAAGGAGACAATTATTCCTTTATACAAAGACTCATCTACAGGTTTCCCTGCATCATCTTTGCCTATAGGCATACTTGACACCATTGGAGTTCTCATGGTGGAGGCTGACTCCATACCATATTTCTTAATCAACTCCTTGGTGAACTTACACTAGGATATGGACAAGCCATCATCAGTATGTCTAACTTGGAGTCCCAAGAAGAATTTCAGCTCACCAATGCTCCTCATCTCAAACTTCTCTTGCATAAGTTTAACAAACTTTCTACAAAGGTTGTTTTCTGTTGATCCAAAGATAATGTCATCAACATATATATGGACTAGGATCATCTTGCCTTTTGATTCCCTAAGGAATAGAGTTTTGTCTATTTTTCCCCCTTGAGAATTTGTTCTCAATGAGGAATGTAGACAATGTTTCATACCAAGCCTAGGGGCTTGTTTCAAACCATATAGTGCTTTCTTAAGCCTATACACATAATTAGGATAGAGTGGATCTACAAAACCTGAGGGTTGTTCACCATTGACTTCCTCTTTTAAGTTACTATTCAGAAATGCTGACTTTACATCCATCTGAAAAACTTTGAACCCTTGATAAGCTGTAAAGGCAAGGAACAGCCTTATTGCTTCCAATATTGCCACTGGGGCAAATGTCTGATCAAAGTCTATTCCCTCTTCCTGCCTATAGCCTTTTGCTACCAGTCTTTGTTGGAACCCTAGTTCTGATTTGGGCAAGGATCACTATTAAGTTTGTTTAGATTGACCCATCATGTATAGCAAGGGTCATGGTTGTGTCCTAGAGTCTAGGCCAAGTCCTTAGAATCAACATCACATGGACCAGCCTTCAACAGACTGCCAGAGACTCAAGCAATTATGTCGACACTTCAAAAAGGTTATGTTGACACCAGAAGCCAGATTGTGTCGACACCCAGGACTTGTGTCGACATACAGAACATCTGTCGACATCAACTGTGTCGACACCAGAAGCCAGATTGTGTCGACACACAGGACTTGTGTCGACACATAGAACATCTGTCGACATCAACTGTGTCGACACTAGAAGCCAGATTGTGTCGACACACAAGACTTGTGTCGACACACAGAACATCTGTTGACATCAACTGTGTCGACACTAGAAGCCAGATTGTGTCGACACACAGGACTTGTGTCAACACACAGAACATCTGTCGACAGTAATTGTGTCGACACACAGGACTTGTGTCGACACATTCCACAGAAGCTGTGTTAAGAAGTTAAAGAAGAACTGTGGACTCAGCTCGACGAACTCCAAGCTCAGGTCGACGATGGCTGAACTCAAGATATCTCGACGAAATAAGAAACTGAGCTTGACGATCTTCAAGCTCTGGTCGATGAATTCTGTGCAATCAGTTACTGGTACTAAGCCTTGTTATGACTTTACTTTATCTGCGAGAGCACCGTTCGTTTAGGGAGCTTCGTATTCCTTTATTAGGAATTATATTGTGCGTCGGAGTACCTTCTTAAATGCTAAGAGACAAATTGGATGCGTTACAGTCCAATGGTACTCATTGTGCGCGGGTAGAATTTGTTGCGCTTAGTTTTGGATTGGGAATCAGGAGTACGATCTGCAAGCGTCGTTACTTCCGTTGGTGGACGTTATAGTTGGCATGGACAGACTCTCGGAGCAGTAAGCCTATATAGATTTCGGTAGCAAGGAAGTCAAGCTGGGAGCAAGTCGTAAGACGACCCTTACGAGCTCGAAGAGGTCGAGCAAGACGTTGGTGTCTGCTCTTCAGGTGGTGAAGGCGGTTCGTGCTGGTGTAGAGCTGTTCTGTACACTAGTGGAGGTTATAAAGCTGAAGCCCGCGTTGGTTAATATTTCAGTGGTATCGGAGTACCCTGATGTGTTCCCTAGAGATCTTCCTGGAGCCCCGCCTCGACGGGAGATAGATTTCAGGTTTGAGCTAGTACCAGGTGCAAAGCCTGTGTCACGCTCTCCATATCGGCTAGCGCCTAAGGAAATGGCGGAGCTGAAGGTGCAACTTCTAAAAGTTGTTGGAGCAAGGGTATGTGCGTCCAAGTCCTTCGCCTTGGAGCGCACCGACCCTCTTAATTAAGAAGAAGGACAGAAGCTTGAGGCTATGTATTAATTATCGGGAGCTCAACAAGTTGACGGAAAAGAACAAGTACCCAATCCCAAGGATCGATGATCTTTGTGATCAGTTGGTCGGGCCAACGGCGTACTCTAAATTAGATAAGGGAGAGTGCTATCCCTAAGATAACGTTCAGTACAGGATACGGGCGCTACGAGTTTACGGTCATGCCGTTTGGGCTGACTAATGCGCCATCAGTGTTCATGGATGTGATGAACAGGACCTTCCGGGAGTACTTGTACCATTTTGTGATCGTCTTCGTCGACGATATTCTGGTGTACTCACAGAGTAAGGAAGATCACTTCAAGCATCTTCTTTTGGTTTTGGAGACGCTAAGGAGGAATTAGTTCTATGCCAAGTTCTCGAAGTGCGAGTTTTGGTCATCTTCAGTGGCATCCTCGGTCTTATAGTGAGTGGGGAAGGTATTGCAGTGGATCCGGCGAAGATTGTTGCGATACGAGAGTGGCCTGAGCTTGCTACGGTAGCGGGAGTTCGGAACTTTTTGGGGCTTGCCGGCTATTATAGGCGCTTCGTAGAGAACTTCTCGTGCATAGCGTTACCTCTCACTACTTTGACAAGGAAGGAGCATAAGTTCGCTTAGATGCCGGGGTGCGCGCGAGCTTTTGAGGAGTTGCAGTGTCAGTTGACCACGGCGCCTGTGCTGAGTTCTCCATGTGGGACCGAAGGCTATGAAATTTATAGTGATGCTTCGGGCAGCGGTTTGGGTTACGTGCTACTGCAACACGGAAGTGTAATAGCTTATGGCTCGAGACAGCTAAAAGTGCATGAAAGGAACTATCTGGTCCATGACTTGGAGTTAGAGGTCGTGATTTTTCCCTTGAAGCTGTGGATGCACTATTTGTACGGTGTGAAGATTGATATCTACACCGATCACAAGAGCCTGAAGTATCTTATTGATCAGAAAGATCTGAATATGCGACAGCATAGATGGATGGAGTTCCTGGGGGACTATACATTCAAGATCCACTACGTGCCTGGAAAAGGGAATGCGGTTGCGGACACGTTGAGTCGCTGAGCCCCAGCTCAGGCCAATTGGCTATCGGTGCATAATGAGCGGTTGGTGCGGGAGTTGGAGGCGTTGGAGATCGTGTGTGTGGATAGACAATTAAGTGCTGAAGCAGTTCATGGTAGAGGATTTGGATGGGTCAAATTCTCAATTTGTCGTGGAGTACGGATTACTTTGGAAAGACGGTCGTCTGTGCGTCCCAAGTGTGGGCAATTTGAGGGTGGAGTTATTGTACGAGTCACACCATACCAAGTACTCGATTCACCCGAGGAGCACGAAGATGTACAGAAACTGTTTTGGTGGCTGGGTTTGAAGAAAGATGTGGCGCTCTACGTAGTGAGGTGCCAAACTTGCGCCTTGGTGAAGGTGGAATGCCAAAAGCCGGGAGGATTTCTTAAGTCCTTGCCTATTCCGGAGTGGAAATTTGACGACATCTCTATGGACTTTGTGCACGGTTTGCCAAGGTCGCAAAAAGGGGAAACGACGCCATTTGGGTGGTTGTTGATCGGCTAGCGAAGGTGTCGCATTTTATTCCGCATAGGAAGGATGATCCGGTGGAGAAGTTGGCAAAACTTTATGTGGATAACATTGTACGGCTTCACGGTGTGCCCCGCAGCATCGTGAGTGACCGAGATGGGCGGTTCACGTCCAATGATTGGAGGCTAGTGCAGCAAATGTTGGGAACAAAGTTGAAATTTAGCACAGCCTTCCATCCGCAAACGGATGGGCAGACCGGGAGGGTCAATAGAACCATGGAAGACATGCTTCGCATGTGTGTCTTGGATTTTGGAAAGAAATGGGAAGACCACCTTTATTTGGTGGAGTTCGCATACAACAACAGCTATCAAGCGAGTATTAAGATGGTGCCTTTCGAGGCCCTATATGGTAGAAAATGTCGCACGCCGTTGTCTTGGTTAGAAACGGGTGAGTCAAGGTTGTATAAGCGATTGGAAGTGGAGGACGCTACTTCTTTGGTGAGAACCATTCGGTAGAGGTTGCTTATTGCTCAAGACCGGCAAGCGAAGTACTATAATGCCAAGCACAGGAACGTGGAGTTCGCTGTGGGCGACTATGTATACTTAAAGATCAAGTCGTTCAAGGGTGTCTCGCGGGTGCGGCGATTGAAAAAGCTAAGCCCGAGGTACCTTGGGCCGTTTGAGGTTCTGGAGCGAGTTGGTGAAGCGGCTTATCGGTTGAAGCTTTCAGTGGAGCTTAGTGGTTTACATGATGTATTCCATATTTCGGTGCTCCGGAAGGTGGTGCAAGAGCCTTCGCAAGTGATCGCGGTTGATCAAGTGTCGGTGGATAGTGGGTTGACGACAAAGGTCAAGCCCGTGCGGATTAAGGAGCTCTCTTGGGAGCGAGAGCAGACTATGCTTGACGAGTATCCGGAGTTGTTCTGCTCAGGTACAAATTTTGGTTTTGTACATGTCTTTCCTTTATATAATTTCGAGGACGAAATTCTTTTAAGAGGGGGAGAGTTGTAACGCCCCGAAACTCAAAGGAGCGACGGGGGACGTTTTGGGCCAGTTTTGGGTTCTGGCTGCAGGCACACGGCCTGGGACATGGGAGTGTCCCAGGGCGTGTAAAGCTTGTGTCGACACTCGGCCGGGAAGTCGACATTTTGAGCTCGACATTGTGTCGAGACTGGGCACACGGCCTGCGACACGGGCGTGTCGCAGGGCGTGTCGACCCGTGTCGACACTTAGCCCGCAAAGTCGACAATATGCGTTCGACGAAGTGTCGAGACATGCACACGGTCTGCGACACGGGTGTGTCGTAGGACGTGTCGACCCGTGTCGACACTCGTCCCGGGAAGTCGACACTTTGCTCTCGACATTGTGTCGAGACAAGGCACACGGCCTAGGACACGGGCGTGTCCAAGGCGGTATCATCAGGTCGACGATCTTCGCTCGACGAGGTGTCGAGTGTCGAGACCGTGTACACGGCCTGGAGCCCAGGCGTGTCGAGGTAACACGGGCAAGGACACGGGCGTGTCCTAGAACCCGTGCAGTGCTCGGGTTGTTTTCGGGGAAAAATGATGGGGGTACACGGCCGGACACACGGCCGTGTCATGTGGAACACGGGTGTGTCAAGTCGAACACGGGCGTGTTCGACACCTGTGTGTTGTTCCAGGCGAGCCAATTTTGACGGCGAATGAGGCACACGGCCCTGGACATGGGCGTGTGCCAGGCCATGTGCGATCCAGATTGGGCATTTCAGTCCCGAATCAAAGCCGTTCGTTTCTTCATTTTGGGATCCAACAGTTGAGGGTTGTTCCTGATGAGATATACCCGAGATTAGACTTAGAAACCCTCACTTTTCATGAGTTCTTATCTTTCTAAAGCTTAGAGAGAGAGGAGATCCAAGGAAGGGAGAAGAAGCTAGATCCGGCCATTGGAGGAGCTTCGAAGCTCCAAATCGCGAGCCGACTCCGGATCCACGGAGGCGAAGAGAGTGCGGTGCTTTTCATCCGCTTACTTTTCCATGGCGCCAAAGAATAACGCAAGGGTAACGATTCTCTTCTTGAGCATGGGTAGCTCTCCTTCTTTGCATAGGAAGCCCGCTCTCGCGAGTTTGCGGTGAGTTGGAGGCGTTCCTTCGGGTAGATATGTGAAGTCCCCGTTGTTTAGAGTCCGTAAGCGAGAACGGACATAGGCATGATGTGTGAAGCCTACCCGAACATGTTGGTCTGGATCGGTGATGTTGCATTGCATAAATGCTGGAGAGGACACGTGCTATTGGTTGTTTTTCGGGTTTTCTACAAGGTAGATTGCAACAGGAAGCCTTGGGGATTAACCCTAAGGTGCACCCGGAAAACTGGGCTGATACGTGATCTTGCCAACATGGAGGCCTGAGAGCCAACTTGAACATAACCGAGTTATGTGAAATTGTGTGGTGAAAATGGGACTCGGGAGAAGTTTGACATGCGCATATGGCTTAAATTGTCGTTGCGACATGAGCATGGGTTAGATGGAACCGTACCCATATCTATGTCGTTCGGGTTAAAGAGAACTAAGGTTACGTGGCACTTGTCGTTGGCATAGATGAGAGTCTTCGGCGGTCTATGGCTTAAATTGTCGTGACCCATGCCGGGAAGACAAATTGCTCATATGTTTGGCCGTCAAAGTGACGGTGGTGGGTCCGGAATGTCTATGGCTTTAACTAATGTGACATCGACCGGTTCACCGAGAATGTGCCCTGAGTACACGGGGTGTGTGGTCGATTGAGCCTACGCCTGTGATGCAATGAATATTATTATATTGCTCGCTTGTGCTAATAAAATTGCAGGGAAGGAACATCGCCGCCCCGAGTCGGGGGCGGGATCGTTATAATTTGGTCAGCATTGCTGACCGTTGCCTTTTTGTTTGCCATCGTGCGGTGGTTATGTTGCTTGCAGGTGCTGTTGGACCAAGCGGTCAATAGCGGGCTAAAGCCCAAATTGCGAAGCCGGCCCTTGAAGGCCTATTTGGAGTGTTCACTGCTTTATTCATGTATGACCGGCCTGCGTGCCGTGGTTTGAAAATCATGAAACATTAAGTGAACCATTTTGTAAGGACTTAAGGCCAGTACTGGTGTATGTACTTCATTCCTGGTTGGCTATTCTAGTCGACATTCATGCTTTAGTGCTGGGTTATTTATTTCAACTTATAAACTGCTTCCGCTAGAATGCTCTGTGTAGGACGTTATGATTAGTTGGATAGTTTCCATTGAGTAACCACCCAGTCTGTCTATAGTATATGGCGTCGGGCCCCGGCCGGACCTACTGCTATATGCTATGCGACGGATAGGGGGTGTTACATTACAGGTCAACCAAAGGTTGAAAAGAAGACAGGAGCTTCAGGTGTTGATAAGGGAAAGGCATTGGTGGAGTCCTCTGCGTCTCAGACGCAACCCCGAGTATATAATCTTGGACAGTAGGAGGCCATAAAGCAAAGTGATGTCATCACAGGTACAATCTATGTTATTGATTGTTTCCTTGTCATATTTCATACTTTGTATGTAGCTTGTGTATGATGTGTTTGTATTAGGCTTTGTCCTGATTCGGGACTATCCGGCGAGAGCACTATTTGATACAGGTGCTTCGCATTCGTTTCTATCTGTGGACTTTGTGTTACGGATTGGGATGCCGATTCGTATGGTGGCAGATAATGTGAATGTGTTATTACCGAATGGATGTGTGATGCATGCGGATAGAGCTTGCTTTGTGGTGGTACGAATAGGAAGTCGGGATTTCGGGTTGGAAGGATCTGTGCTGCCGATATTGGAATTTGATGTGATCTTTGGTATGGACTGGCTCTCAGAGAAGCGTGCCTTTATAGATTGCAATTCAAAGGAAGTCACACTGGGGCAAAAGACCGAATGATAGACAAAATTCACTGGTATGTGAGGATCGAGCAAGACATTGATGTCTGCCCTCAAAGTGGTTTCGGCAATTCGGAAAGGAGCGGAGTTATTCTTCATGCTTATTGAGGTTGTTGAGCCAAAGGCCAGTGTGAATGATGTTCTGATTATTTCGGAGTTTGCCAATGTGTTTCCGAAGGAACTTCCGGGGTTACCACCACAGCGGGAGATTGACTTCTTGATTGAGTTGGTGCCAGATGCAAAACTTATGGCCCACTCGCCATATCGAGTAGCACCAAAGGAAATGGCAGAACTAAAAGTTCAACTACAAGAGTTGTTGGAACAGGGTTATATACGCCCAAGTATGTCACCTTGGAGCGCACCTGCTCTCTTTGTGAAAAATAAGGATGTAGCTTGCGATTGTGTATCGACTATCGTGAATTGAACAAGTTGACGGAGAAAAACAAATATCTGATTCCACTGATAGATGACTTGTTTGATCAATTGGCTGGATTGACAGTATACTCAAAGCTTGATTTGAAATTTGGCTACTACCAGTTGCGGATCCGGGAAGGTGACATTCCCAAGATAGTGTTTGGAACACGCTACGGTCATTATGAGTTCACTATACTGTCGTTTGGGCTCTGTAATGCGCCATCGGTGTTCATGGACTTAATGCACCGCACATTTAGAGAGTACTTGGATTTATTTGTGATCGTCTTCATCGACGACATCTTGTTGTACTCTCAATCAGAAGAAGATCATGCGGACCATTTACGGATGGTGTTGCACACCTTAAGGAGAAATAAGATTTATGCCAAGTTCTCCAAGTGTGAGTTAAGGCTATCGTTAGTGGCTTTTCTTAGCCATGTAGTGAGTGGAGAGGGCATTGCGGTGGATCTGTCAAAGATAAGAGCCGTACATGAGTGGTCGATATTGTCTTCGGTGGCCGAAGTCAGGAGTTTCCTTGGACTAGCAGGCTATTACAGACGTTTTGTATAAAACTTCTCACGGATCGCTTTGCCTCTTACCACATTAACAAGGAAGGATCAGAAGTTCGTTTGGACATCGGAGTGTGCGCGGGCTTTTGAAGAGCTAAAGATTCGTTTGACCACAGCGCCCGTGTTGACATCGTCATGTGGTACAGACAGCTATGAGATCTATAGTGATGCCTCAGGGAGCGGCTTAGGCTGCGTTCTTCTTCAATTTGGAAAGGTGATCGCTTATGGCTCATGCCAATTGAAAGTGCATGACCGAAACTATCCCATCCATGACTTGGAGTTGGCGGCGGTGATTTTTGCTCTTAAATTGTGGTGTCACTATCTATATGGCATGAAGGTGGCTATATTCACGGACCACACGAGCCTAAAGTACCTTTTGGATCAGAAGAATCTCAATATGCGACAACGAAGGTGGATGGAGTTCCTCGTGGACTATACCTTTGATCTTAATTATATTCCTAGGAAGAGAAATGTTGTCGTAGATGCCTTGAGTCATAGGACTCCAGCAAGGGCAAATTGGTTGCAGATACATGATGAGCGTCTGACCCAGGAGTTGGAAGTATTAGATATTTCTTATGTTAACAAGAATTCCATAGCAAATGCATACTTGAACTGGACGGAGGTACAGTATGACCTTGCGGACAGGGTTCGGCGGGCAACGGAACTTAATGTAAGTTTACAACACTATGAAGTGGGTGGGTCAAATGGCCAATTCTCCTGGGATGACGGCCTCTTGCGGAAAGATGGTCGTTTGTGCATCCCAAGTATGGGTAAGCTAAGAGAAGAATTGATGTATGAGACTCACCTTACGAAATACTCAATTCACCCAGGGAGCACCAAGATGTACAAAGACATGAAAAAGCTGTTCTGATGGCCGGGTTTGAAGAAGGACATCACACATTATGTGGCTAAATGTCAGACATGTGCCTTAGTGAAAGCTGAATGCTAGAAGCCTGGCGGTTTCCTGAAGTCGCTACCTATTCCGGAATGGAAGTTTGATGATATTTCGATGGATTTTGTGCATGGTTTGCCGAGATCGCAACGCGGTAACGATTCGGTTTGGGTGATCATAGACCGGTTAACGAAAATGGCTCACTTCATTCCGAATAAGAGGGACTATTCAGTGGAAATTTTGGTAAGGCTGTATGTGGAATAAATAGTACGATTACACGGTATTCCCCGTAGTATCGTAAGTTATCGAGATGGGCGCTTCACTTCAAATGATTGGAGGCTAATCCATCAGTCGTTGGGGACAAATTTAACATTCAGTACGGCCTTTCATCCACAAACGGATGGCCAAATTGAAAGGGCCAATAGAACGATGGACGACATGCTCTGAATGTGCGCCTTGGATTTTGGAAAGCGATGGGAAGATCATTTTTATATGGTAGAGTTCGCCTACAATAATAGTTATCAAGCTAGTATCAATATGGCACCGTTGAAACTTTGTATGGTAGGAAGTGTCGTACACCGTTAGCTTGGGAGGAAACAAGCGAATCTAAGTTATATAAGTGTAAAGAAGTCGAAGAAGCTAATTTGACAATACGATCTATTCGGGAGAGGCTATTGATAGCCCAAGATAGACAAGCCAAATACTACAACGCCAAGCACCGGAATGTGGAATTTGCGGTTGGTGAGTGGGTCTATTTAAAGATCACACCATTCAAAGGCGTATCCAGGATTTGATGCTTGAAAAAGCTGAGTCCAAGATATATTGGTTCGTTTGAAATGGTAGAATGAGTTGGCAAAGCTGCTTATCGGCTAGATCTTTCGACATAATTGAGAGGATTGCATGATGTGTTTCACATCTCAGTGCTTCGAAAAGCCATGAAGGATCCCGCTCAAGTAATTGCGAATGATCGCATACCAGTCAAATCTGGTCTAACGACGAAGGTTAGACCCATTCCGATCGAAGATAAAGCAGATAGGCAGTTGCAGAACAAGACAATCTGAATGGTCAAGGTCCGGTGAGACAACTGTGGCCGTAAGGAGCTAACATGTGAGCAGGAGTAGACCATGCGGGCAGAATTTCCCGAATTGTTTATCTAAACTGGTATAACAGGTTTTGTTTTATTTTGTACATAACATAAAATGTTGTAACAAATATTTGTTGAAGAAAAGTTATGTTATAACTTATTGGTTTCTGTGTTCTGATGATGTATCCAAATTTCGGGATGAAATTTTTATTAGGAGGGGAGGGTTGTAACACCCCAAATTGGAAAAGGCAAAGAATTGGCCTGGTTGAGCGCAAAATCATCGGGTGGAGCTCGATGAAAATCATCGGGCAGAGCTCGACGAGCTTGGCCCATTCGACGAATTTTGTTCGATGAACTTTGTCCCATTCGACGAATTGTCGAAAATATGGATATGACCGAGCGGTGTCTCGTGTCAGGTGACTGGTGTGTGGCCACTGAGCGATGGTTGACTTTTCAGCTTCAATCCCGAGCCGTTGATGTGTTTTGAGGGGAAGAAATCATGTGGCTGGAAGATAACCGATGCCTTATCTGTAGAGAATGGAATTTGGAAATCATTATTCCCTTTGTCTATTATCTTTCTTCCCGAGTTCTGGAGCAGGCCCTCATGGCTGTTAGGGTTTAAGTGCTCTGGTTGTTCTGCTGAAGGAGGATTTGGGGCTGGAATCTAAAGCTAAAGCAAGATCTACGAAGAGGAAAGTGTAGCGATCATTTTCATCCGAGTAGAAATGCTTTGCCATGGATCCAAAGAGATTTTCAAGAATAACGATCTTTCTTCTTGGACTATTGAAGTCCTTCTTTTGACATATGCATGAAATCCCTCACCAAAAGGTGGAAAGTCGAGGGAGTTCCTTTAGATTGATTTATGACATCCCCAATGAGTCTTGCATATAGATCCGGAAATGTGTCGTATGGAATAAGCATACTGTGTAAATCCCATCTGGATAGGTTGGTCTGGATTGGTGATGTTTTATTTTGCGCACCAGAGAAGACTCCGTGTATAAATAAGTATTTTGTTGAGTCGATGGGTTTTGTCTTTGAAGTGTACTAGCAGGAAGTACTGGAGTGGAATTCCAGGAAAATACCTGCAAAGTGCATGTGTTGTACGCTATGAAAGACCAGTATTTCTAGCACTGTAGGTGGCCGCAAGGATTTATGGATGGTTGTTCTAGATAAGGTTAGGGCTGGGGACGGAAAGAGAGTTCTGTCGCTAACGTCGGGCGATAGTGAGTGTTGTTGTCTATTGCTCCTAGCCAACCTATGATTGTGAAGCCAGTCCTTAGGGGACAGTGTGACTATTGTGAGCTATGTGAGCTCTTAAAAAGGCTTCATGTCGAACGGACAAGGAGATGTCGACCCGCGTCAGTCTAGTTATTGAACTGACGATTTGAGCAACGGGCAAGGGCTTAACTATATCCTCGTTATGGTTGGCTGACATGAGTGTCGGGTATATTGGCATTCGTCAGGTTCACATAATGAGATTCTTAGGCATGCGCGCCATTACGACTAAAAAGTCTCCGGTTGTAGGCCGTGTAGCGAAATGCTCAAGTTTGCCATTGGGAATAGTGGTGGGACCCTAGTTTTCCGGTACACCAAAAATGTGCCCTGAGTGCACGGAACGTCGGGCCGTGTGGTAGACGTTTGTGATATGTTGGTGGTGCGTGAGTAGAGCTGTCACGGTTCCGGTTCGGTTCCGGTTCTACAAAAACCATGAACCGAACCGCTAAGGTAACGGTTCTTCAAGTTAGAACCAAAAACTTATTTGGTTTGACCGGTTCTGGTTCTGGTTCCATCATAATTTTTGGAACCGTCATGTCAACAGTTCCGGTTACGGTTTAACAAGAACCAAAACCAAACCAGTCACTAACGGTTCGGTACGGTTCTATACGGTTCGATCCGGTTCCAATTAGTTCCAACTAAAACTAAAATCAAATTTTACAAAATGAAATAAAAGCAGTCTGCAAAACACCTTAAAATAGAAATAATTAAGTTGCACACTCCTCGACGGTCTCTTCCACGATCGGTGGGCTAGTATATGTCTCCTTCCTACGCGTGTAGCCATGTTACAACCTCTAGTTGGCTTGGGCGCGTCTTGTCGACATGCTTCTATGTGGTTCGGTCCGGTTCAAATGGGTTCCAACTAAAACAAAACCAAACTTGATGAAATAAAATAAAAGCAGTCTGCAAATAGTAAAACTCAAAACAACAACGAAATAAAAATAATTAAGTTGCGCACTAATCATCGGTCACTTCCACAATCTGTGAGCTAGTATCTGTCGCCTTCCTAAGTGTAAAGACATGCAACAATATCTAGTCGGCTTGCGCGCATCTCGTCAGGTTGCGCAACCATAATAATCGGCTACAATTAGTTGTGTCTTTCATGATTATTATTTAATAGTAATTGTATACTTTTTATATTTTTAAATAAAATATTTCAGAAAAATATGTAAGTAAAATTGAAAATACATTATATAACTATATAAAAATCAAAACTGTAAAAACAGATTTCAAACCGCACCAATGTTAAACCATACCACACGGTTTTGGTGCGGTTTTGTTCAGTCCAAAACCGATCCATTTTGGTGCGATTACGGTTTGGGTTCAAACTGCACCAGTTTCACCACCGATAGTAAGTATAAATATTATAGATAGATTATAAAATTATAACAATATTACAAAAAAATTAATAATAATAAACGGATTGCGGTTCGATTCTACTTCGGTCCGGTTCGGATCGGGTCCAAAAATCTTGAAACCGCTTGAGACTTATATGTTGTGGTTCCTGTTCCGGTCTCGTTCGGATAATAAAATATAAGAACCACACCCGAACCAAAGTTGTTCACGGTTCCAAAATTCAAACCAGAACACAAATAATTTGCAAACGGTTCGGTCCGATTCTTTGCGGTTCTAGTTCGGTTCCGGTTCGGTTTACAGTTTTCGATTTTAAGTGACAGCTCTATGCGTGAGTGAACCACTTGTGATATATCTACTTGTGAAATGTTATGCCTGCAGGGAAGGAACGTCGCTGCCCCGGGTAAGGGGTAGGGTCATTATAAATTGGCCAGCTGAATGCTGACTGTTGTCTTGTTTACCACCATTGCGGTGGATTGTCTCCATGTAGGTGTTGGAGAGCCGAGTGGAAAATAGTGGGTTGAAGCCCTTGTTGCTGCTGCTGCTGGCCCTTGAAGGCCGAATGAAGAATTTTACTGTTTTCATGTATGGCCGACCTACGTGCCGATGTTTGTAATACACGCCTGTAAAGCTTAATTGTGAGGCCTTAAGGCCAGAATTGTTGTGTATTTGGAGGAAATTCCTTTGTGGTGATATATATAAATGTTGGTTTATATATTGTGGACATTCAAATAAGTTGAGTTCAAATAACTTAAAAACTTCTGTTAGCTGCTCTAGATTAGGATGCGAATAGTTTTTGATATTAACCTGTAAACTCCGCCACTCGTTTGTGATATATGGTGTGGGGCCCCGGCCGGACCTTCTACTATATGTCATGTAACGGATGGAGGCGTTACACAACGTCTGTGGTGAATGTTTCCTAAATGCACCTTATTGTTGCCATATATATATACTATGCCTTGTTTGCAGGGATGGAGAAATACTGCCCCGAGTAAGGGGTCAGATCGTTATAAATGGGTCAACAAAATGCTGACTGTTGCTTTGTTTGCCACGTTTTGGTTGGCCCTTTTATGCAAGTGCCAGAGAGTTAAGTGGAAAGTAGCGGGCTGAAGCCCATGTGATGCAGTTGGCTAGCCCTCGTAGGCCCAAAAGGCAAATTTTTCTGTTTCATGTGTGGCCGGCCTGCGTGCCGATGTATGAAGTCACTTCTATTAACTGAAACAGTTGTAATAAGGCTACGGCCAAAACATGTGATGTAATATACATATGTCATTCCTTTTGTGTAGTGTACATCCTTATTGTGTATGGGTTCTTAAATTGTAAAATGCTTCCGCTAGAATGCTCTGTGGTAGGACGCAATTTCTACTTGAACTTGGGTTTGGCAAATAACTATATATAATCTACTTGCTTGTTCGTGGTATATGACGTCGGGCCCCGACCGGACCTTCTCTTATATGCTATGTGACGGATGGGGCATTACACCCCCCTGATCCTGACTTAGATCCTTCCAGTGTTAAACTTGAGGCACTGGTGAAAGACGATGGCACACAATAGAAGGCATTGATGAGGGGTCTTCTGAACATGGAATTGTAACTGCTCAAAGCGTCAACAATGACGAACCGACAGTTCCTTGATGTCCCCCCACCCAACTTCACCTGGAGTCTAACTCCACCTTCTAACTCCTTCCTTTCCCCTGAAAATCCGAATAGGGGTCCGTTTGAGGCCAACACCCTCCTTGGTCCACCTTACTCTCGTCAAAAGCCTTCTTGAAAATGATTTTGACGGAGCTCCCATTTTCAACCAAGATCCGAGAGATGATGTAGCCTTCGATGATTGTCTGGATGACTAGCGCATCACAGAATGGATCCTCATGATCCGACATGTCCTTCATTAAGAAGGTGATCCTCTCCTCCGGGAGTGAGGTCTGGGATGTCGAAGCGACGCTCTGACAGTATAAGACATTGATTCTTGCCTTTCGAATGGCCTCGATCCCTACTCGACCATGGATCACTCTTATACCTCCCCGGGGTCCCACATCGACCTAGTCTTCACATATGTCATCTCCCTCTACTCTGGGTGGAACTTCTTCAATTCGCACCGGCGGTTGCTGCTGCGTTGGGCCTCTTGCCTCTCTTACTTCTAGGATTTCGGGGCAGGTAGCTGTGGCATTACCCTCTACCCAGTTGAAGTCACAGTACAGCAACACTCTTCCTCCCCTTCTTCGACGGGCTGGGAGATCTCTCATGTTGCCTCTTCCCCCTCTTCCTATCGCCATGACTTGTTATGGTGGGGTAGGAGCTTCCTAAGGCTTGCCTCTGGAAGTTTAACATCCCTTGGCCTCCATGAAAGTTCCCCCCACCCTGGGCGAGACCTCTTCCTGGACCCTAAACATTCCATCCCTGTTGCCTCCAGCCTAGCTCCAGACCTTCCTGAGGTCCCTAGAACCCATGAGCTCTCTGCTCTTCTCTCCTTCTTCCCTCCTGATGCCTCGAGCCACCTTGCTCCTTTGACTTTATCTCTGTTAACCTTACCAACTTATTGACAAATGTCGAGTTGGTTGCCTCAATTATTATCTCCTCTGCATCCCTTTCCATCAACTCCTCAAAGGATAGGGGGACCTTTCGGGTCAGACTCATTTTGAATAACCCCTCATGTAACCCCATTGTAAATATCATCTAGAGGGCGTACCCTGGTACCTCCTGGACGTCCAGGATCTCTTCTTGGATCCTATCCACATATTGCGCCAACGACTCCTCCGCCCTCTGACTTATCAGGAAGATGGTCTCGGGACTCTTCTTCTTTTTTGAAGTGGAGAAGCAAAGATGAAAACTTCGGCTCAAGTCTTCGAACTCATAGATAGATCTAGCTAGGAGTTGATGGAACTAATCCCTTGCCTTGTCCTTCAACGTGATCACGAAGAGGTGACACTTGAACGCATCTGTCATCGATATGATAGAGACTGCATCATCGAACCACAGCAGGTACTGGATGGGATCATCCTTCCCGGTATAGTAAATCACGTCAGCCTCCCTAATCCCCTCGGGAACGGGAGCTGAAACAATCAGCTCGCTGAAGGGTGACCACCAACTTGGATGTCTCGCATGCTCCACTCGCGCGACCTGCTCGCTTGGGAGGCTAGCACTCGCTGGGCTGGGGAATACCTCCCGGTCGGTAAGGTCTCGCTCGGCCCCCTCTCCCATCCTTTCCTTCCCGGGCCATCTTCCTAATGCACTTTCTTCCACCCCTCCTAGGGTCATCTCACCTAGACCCCTGGAAGCTGGATCGTCGGGCCCCTGGAGGCTGGATCGTCGAGACCCCTGGAGGCTTGTTCCTGGGGGGTGGGAGTTGAGCAATCACCAAAAGGAGCAATACTTCGCAGCATCTCCATGATGCCTTGGATGGACGTCATGAACTCTTCCCTCCCTACAAAGGGGGTTGGGTTAGGGAGTTGGTTGGGGTCATCACCACCTCCATGATCTATTGCTATGGAACCTGATCAGGAACTTCAGTATGAGTCGCGGTCCACTGTCACCACACCAAAATGTTGAAACCGAGATTCGGTTCCACCTAGAGTTCGGACCTAGGGGTGCAGCTCACACTTACTTCTCCCAAGCCGTCCTTTGGTGAGAGACCTGAATTTGGAGAATGACCCTTGGCTCGAGCCTGGAGGTCCCACCTCACACCCGGAAGACCTTTGAGATCTCCCCCTCCTTAGCCAATGCTGTGTTAGGTGCCTTGGAGGACGAAGGAAGAAGATGAAGATTGGTGAAAATGGATTCCTCTCCAAGGCACAAAAAGGGTCTATTTATAGATTTCTAAAAATGGTCTGCAAATAGCCGGCATCTGCTGCTCTAAAATTACTGAAATACCCTGTGCTAGGTCTGCCAACAGCCAAACTCCGTTGTTTTGAACAACTATTCGCAGCCCACTAGGGAAAAATAATAGAACCTCAAGCCGGGGGAGACCTTCAAGTCGGGCGAGCTGGGCGGGGGCCGGCCTCCCCCCCCCCCCCCCAAAAAAAATAATTTAGGATAGGGCGGGTGTTGGCCTCCCACAGCACCCGCCACCTGAAATGGGGTCGGGGCAAGTGCCGGCCTCCAACCGTACTCGCCCCCCAAGATGAGGTCGAGGCGGGTGCCGGCCTCCCGCCGCACTCGCCCCCCAAGATGAGGCTGGGGCAGGTACCGGCCTCCCCCCCCCCCTAAAATGGGGTCGGGGCGAGTGTCGGCGTCCCGCCTCACTCTCCCCCCAAGATGAGTCAGGGGCGGGTGTTGGCCTCCCGCTGCACCCTCCCCCTGAAATGGGATCGAGACGAGTGTCGGCGTCCCGCCGCACTTGCCCCCCAAGATGAGGTTGGGGCGGGTGCCGGCCTCCCACCGCTCCGCCCCCTGAAATGGGGCGGGGTGTAACAACCTCATCCGTTCATATGATATATTCTAGAAGGTCCGGCCGGGGCCCCACAGGATATATCACAAAACAGTCGGTGAAGGTACATGATGATACCAGAGTAGCGCATCGCACCTATCACAAATCATTCTAGCGGAAGCCTAGACTACAACTGTAACTCCTCATGAATGTCCAAACATAAAACTCCACATTTTATATCTAAATAGGAATGTCTTACAACAAGTCAAAAGAGTTGGCCTTATGGCCTTACATGGCTTTCACACAGTGGCCTAAACAAATTGGCGCGCATGCCGGCCACAAGAAAAGAAATCACACAAAAAGAACACAGATAGCCTTCAAGGGCTAGAAACAGCAACAGCAACACCAGCAGGAACATCAACCTCTATGCGTCCCGCTCGGCTCTCCAGCACCTGTGCAAGGACAATCCACCCAACGGTGGCAAACAAAAGCAACGGTCAGCGTTCAGCTGACCAAATTATAACGACCCTACCCCTCCTCTCGGGGCAGCGGTATTCTTCCCTGCAGTCATATCATATCACAAGTATGGCAAGCTATAACATCAAAAGGTGCTTTCACGCACACAAGCCATCACAATCGTTCGCCACCCGGCCCAACGGTCCGTGCACTCAGGGCACATTCTTGGTGTTCTGGCAACCTCTTGCCCACCACCGTATCAGGGTAATAACCCAACGGTAAATCTCTTGAGTATTTACTCCATGGCGTGCAGCCGGAGTTAGTCTTCGGACACCGGGATGGCCCGTAGCCCCCCGTTGTGTCATGGCGCGCAGGCCGAAGACTCTTGTTATGCGCTCCAACATACCGCACTTTTTGGTCTCACGTCGGACGGACATAGCGCAGGTCGGATCCTCCACCCCCCGTTGCTCAAATCGTCTTGCCTTCTCCGAGTACAGCGTACTCATGGCTATATCAAAGGCGCGGGTCGGTCTCACCAATCCTGTTCTTGGCATTCAAGCCTGGGTATTTCTCTATACCCATTTCCTCACAGCAACAGCGGGTCTTTCCTGGGCACACCAGTACTTCCTGTGACTCTCTCCACAGGTGGACACCGCACAAGCACAAATGTCAGGGGTCTTTCCTAGCTATCATGCCAGTACTTCCTGTTACTCGCTTCACAGGTGGACACCCTACGACATCAAGCATCACAAAAGGGCCTTTCCTGGTCCCACCAGTACTTCCTGTGCCTCATTCACAGGTTGGAACCAAAACATCACATGGCTAATTTCCTGGGCTACCACCCCAGTACTTCCTGCTACTCCTTTTCGCAGGCATAACCCATAGACTCCTTACACTACACGTTATCACGGAGTCTTCTCCGGTTCGTATGCAACATCACCAATCTAGACCAACCTGTCCAGATGGGCTTCACACAGCATGCCTATTCCGTACTCCATTTCCGGATCTATATGCTAACAAAGGGGATTTCAAGAATCACCCAAACGACTCCCAAAAGCAGCCACCTCTTGGTGGGGGAATCACAATTATATGCCAAAAGGAAGCCTTCACATGGCTAGGAAGAAAATTCGTTACCCTTGACGACCGCTTCGGTGCCATGGCCTCAAAGCTTGCTTGCAAGACTCGCAAGATCGTTTCCTCCGCAACGCTGGCATCGGATCTCTCGTCGGTAAACCGCAGCACCACCAGCAGTAGCCCCCTTTCCTTCTTCCTCTTCCTTTTTCTCTCTCTTTCTCTCTCTTGAAGAAAGATGAAGGCCAAATCAAAGTGAGAATTACTTCTCAGTTTTCGGCCTTGAAGAAAAAGAGGAAGAAGCTTTCAGCCCTTGGATCCAGACTGAAGGAATGGACGGCCACGATTCTGCCAAAACCATAGATTTTGACCCGACACGTCCTCTGACACGGCCGTGTGCCAGGCCGTGTGCCTCAAGCGGTGGTCAACCGACTTATCCAAACCAGTGACACGCCCATGGGACACGCCCGTGTCATGGGCCGTGTCACCAACACGCCTTCAGACACGCCCGTGTCTGTGGCCGTGTACCTGGGTGAAAAAATCCCAAATCATCCCGAGACTTCGCACGGCCTGTGACACGCCCGTGTCCCAGGCCGTGTGCCCAGACACGGCACAAAGACACGCCCTGTCGAAATCCTTGGCGGGCTGAGTTCGTCGCCTGATTTGACACGCCCTGTGACACGCCCGTGTCACAGGCCGTGTTCAACAGTCAACACTCACTTCTCGACAGTCGACGATCGTCGAGCAAAAATCGTCGAGCATGCGACACGGCCTTGGACACGCCCGTGTCCTGGGCCGTGTGCCTCCTCTCGACACATCGTCGAGAGAAAAATCGTCGAGACAAAAGCCGAATCGTCGACACAACCTCGACACGCCCTGCGACACGCCCGTGTCGCAGGCCGTGTCAACTGACACGCCATGGGACACGCCCGTGTCCCAGGCCATGTCACCCAAAAATTCCTGCTTCAGAACTTTGGGCTGTTACACGGGGGTGAGTGTCGGCCTCCCGCCGCACTCGCCCCCCAAGAGTACACCAAGCACTAGAAAGCGAGGTAAGTATTTCGTCCCCCTATTATAATATCATGCAGATCAACAATAAATCTGACTCCAAGAGTGCAAAACCCCCTAAAAGCTTCTAAATGTCTAGCAAGTCTTATGCCTTGCTTGGGGACCCCGCTCCGCGAATACGGGGTTGTACAGAATTCATCAAAAATGATTTTTCTAATATAGCCTTGATTTCAAGTTTTATTGAAATCATCATTTGTATACTTTTTTATGAGAAATAAAGTTTTCATTTTCCATATTAATTTTTCTAAGCATTAATTTGTTATAAGTTTTTATCAAGAGAAAAGTTATAGAGCAAAGTTAGTGTTAGGAGAAATATTAGTGACGGCCTCCCCAACCCCCCCCCCCCCCCCCCCCCCCCCCCTGTAAGGGCGTCATAAAATCCACCACTTGGTATCAGAGCAAAGTTATTCTGAAATAGTTTCACCAACGGGAATAATGGTGCACCATGATCACGCATTTTCTGAGGGGTGAGGAATTAGTAAACCTCCTTTATTCACTGGCACTGACTATAACTATTGGAAAACACGAATGTGATGTTTTCTAATTACAATAGATATTGACGTCTGTAAAATGATAGAATAATGTTATACTCCTCCTATATTTGTAGTTGGAAATATTTCCATGGAAAAACCTAAAGACAAATGGGATGATCTAGATAAGTTAAGGAACAAAAATAATGATAAGGCAATGAATGCATTATTTTGTGCGTTAGACAGAACTGAATTTATAGAAATTGCGCTTGAGAAACTGCTTATGATATTTGAAACTTACTTGAAATTACTCACAAAGGTACTTCACAGGTGAATGATTCAAAGCTTTTTCAACAGGAATCTGCGTGTGAGAAGTTTATAATGGAAGTTAATTGATGTAGGCCTATGTGTCGAGGTGCTTGTGACGTTTTAGGTGATGGTTCTCTCAAGACCTTTCCGATCAATGACGGGGGCACAAGAGATCGTACCACTCCAATATTTAAATTTTAATCACAACACATGCACAATAAACACCAAGAGAAAACCCAACCGAAACAGTGATTCAGAAGGATGTCGATTTTACCCCCAATAAGAAAGTAACATAGGATTACCCCCAATCATTATAAAATAAAATTCAGGATTTACCCAATCCTTTTTTAAAAATACAATTGAGGATTTACCCAATCCTTTAATTTCACAAAAAAATCAGAAAGAATAAAGCAAATGGTTTAGATGAAATCCCAAATATTACAAGAAGCTTTGAAGGCAACGCCCGACCTATTCCTCCAAAAATAACATATAAAAAAGAACATACAAGATGGAGTAGAGAAATCATTACCCAAGCCTTTAAGATAGATTTTGTGGAGAATCCCTCTACCACGGTTCCGCCGGAGTCACACCGAATGGAGAATAATGCTAGCCAGTCTTCTACGGATTCACACCGAAGAGATTCCTAGTGGAGGAATAGCATCCCTCGCCAAGAGGGGTGGTCGGCCAACAAAGGGGCGGCGAAATAGCGATGGGGTAAGGCCAAAACTTCCAAACAATAGGTTGCTCTTTTTTTAGGTTTTCACTTCCCTTTCTCATTCAATAAAAAACATATATATATGGTCTTTACAAGCCATCCAAACCATACATCATAAAGGCTTCATCGTAGACATTAAAACAAAACTAATAAAATAAAAACTGTTTTTAAAACTGCTGCAAATATATAAATAGAAATGACGTGTAATATATTGAGATGCATATTAAAACTTCATATAAACGAGTGTGGCAGCGAATGGAGGTTGTAGCGGTGGTTTTTGCGGCAAATATCTTCATTATTTTGATTAGTGCGGCGAATATCTTCAAACATTGGCGGGTCGGCTCCATCAATCCTCCCTCGATCAAAAGCACTCATCACAGATGAGTGGTCACAATGATAATGTTGGAGGAGGGCAGCATCTAAACATTCAAATTCAGCCCCGGGAAGCCAAGAATCATCTGAAGCGGGGCAATCACTCCAATGAACAAGGTACCCAAGGAGACCACCAGCTGCGGAGGTAACAACTTCATGATCTAGAATACTGACAGGCACAAAGTAGTTTTTGGAAAACCTTGGAAAAACATTAGTGTTAGGAGAAATATTGACAGTAGAATCACCATCTGGTGCAAACATAGTAGGATCCGCATGCAAGAGAGACAGGTGAACAAGCTTTCCCCCAACCCCAAAGAAGAAGAAACATCAAGAGAAGAGAATGGGGATTGAAGTAATTCTTGCGGTGGAGAGACATAAGGCATTAAATCTGAAACATTGCAAATTGGGGAAATACCACAATTAGTGGGCAAATCTAAAACAAAAGCATTGTCTGCCGAGTTCTTGGTAATTTTAAATGGGTCGTATCTTCTGTGTGCCAACTTCTTTACGGTACCCCAGGGTAACCGATCTGGGAGTAAACAGACCAAAACCAAACCATCAACATTAAAGTTAGATGCTCTCCGATGTATATTAGCATGCCATTGATTTGAACTATACTGGGTGACTAACGTTTCTTGAATGCGTTTGTGGAGATCATGAACGTGTTGAGCAAACTCTTGTGCAAAGTAACTTGATTTGTAAGTAGGAGGTAGGGGAATCAAGTCAAGTGGCACAGGAGCTTTGTAACCATGCACAATCTCATTCGGCGATAGACCGGTAGATCAATTTTTAGAATTATTATAGGCTATTTAGACATGGGGAAGGAGAAAATCCCAAGCACCCTTGTGGTCACCCACAAGACACCGCAATAGGTTCCCCATCTCCTATTAACAATTTTCGTCTGCTCATCCATTTGTGGATGATAGGTGGTAGAAAATAATAGTTTAGTGCCCATTAATTTCCATAGTGTTTCAAAAATAGCTTCTAATTTAAAGTCGTGGTTCGTGACTAGAGTCTTAGGTACCCCACAATGACTAACATCCTCTTTAAAATACAATTTGTCAATGTAAGAGGCATCACTTGTCCTACTACATGGGATAAAGTAAGCCATCTTAGAAAAATGATCTATAACATCTTGAATGGAATCGTGTCGGCGAACGGTCGGAGGGAGGCTAAGGATAAAATCCATGTTCATGTCTTCCCACAGAATAGATGAAATAGGGAGAGCGGTACACAACCCGACATTTGAATTATTACCCTTTGCGAGTTGGCATGTGTGACAACTATTAACAATTTTGTTAACAAGTTATTTTAAGCATGACCAATAAAATTTATCCTCCACTGACATAATAGTTTTATCACGACCAAAATGACCGACAAGGCCACCGCTATGGATCTCCAAAAATAATAAAGTAGCGAAGTGAGGAGAGTGGAATAAACAACTTGGAGTGCCTAAATAGATATTCATCTTGAATGTAGCATGCGGATATGGAAGAGGGGGAGTCATTTTGGGCAAACAAATATACATCTTTAAAGTCTGGGCATTGTGCATACTCCTCTTTAATTCTTTCAAAGCCAATAACCTTTACTTGCATCGCTATTAATAACAAGGTCAAACGACTAAGAGCGTCTGCAACACGATTGTGCGTTTTTTAAGATGTTTAATTATAAAGGTGTACTCTTGAAGAAAAAAACATTTAGCGTGTTGGGGACTGATTTTATGTTGGGAGTTAATAAAATGTAGGGCCCCATGATCTGATAGAAGGACAAACTCCTTTGGAAGGAGTTAGTATCACCAATGATGGAGATTACGAATGACAGCATAGAATTCCCAATCATAGTTGGAATAATTTAGCATTGGCCCCATAAGCTTCTCACTAAAATACCCAATTTGGTATCCTTACTGAATTAATACGCCTCCAATTCCTAAGCCGGAGGCATCATAAGACGGTTCAAAACTACCAAAATTCGGGAGGTGAAGAACTAGTGCTTCTGAGATTTTAGTTTTAAATAGTTGGAACACATGGGTGGCCGATTTGGTCCATGTAAAGTCTTTTTCTTTAAGCATTCCATAATAGGAGCCATGATACTACTAAAATCTCGGATAAAGCGGTGATAAAAAGTGCCAAGGCCATGAAATATACGCACATCACAAAGGGTTTTAGGCTCGGGCAATTCTTTAATGACTTAGACCTTTCCTGGGTCCACATGCATACCCTCCAAAGTCACAATATAACCTAAGAATTCCATAGAATGTACAAAAAAAGTGCATTTCTTAAGATTAACAAATAATTTCTCTTCGCACAATGTGGTGAACACAATCTTCAAGTGAGAGTAGTCATCCGCAGGAGAGGTGTTATATACCAAAATGTCATCAAAGTAAACGACAATAAACTTACACATGAAGGGTCGGAATACGTGAGTCATTATACAAGAGAAGGTACTTGGAGCGTTGGAAAACCCAAACAGCATGACGAGCCATTCATAAAAACCATCTTTGGACTTGAAAGCGGTTTTCCATTCATCCTCTTCCCGAATCTAATTTTGGTGATAGCCACTCCTAAGATCCAACTTGGAGAAAACTGTGGCACCGGCTAACATATCCAATAAGTCATCCAACCAGGGAATGTGAAACCAATATTTTATGGCAATCTTATAAATGGCACGACTTTCTACACACATACACCAAGAACCGTCTTTCTTGGGTGCAAGTAAAGCGGGAATGACCCAAGGACTCTTGTTATGCCTAATAAAACTCTTTTGGAGAAGATCCAAAATTTGACTTTGCAACTCTTGATGTGTCATGGGGTTCAACCAACAGTGGGGAAGATTCAGTAAGGAAGATCCTAGTATTAAATCTATAACATGTTGAATATCTCTAAGTGGGGGTAATGTAGAGGGAAGCTCGTCCAGATAAACGTCCTTATATTCCCCTAATAACGCCCTCAATTCCAGTGGTAATTCTTCCATGTTAATGGTTTCATCATTGGTTTGCATGAGTACTAATGCATAGACAATCCCACCTAAAAAGGAATGATGACTAAACTCTTTATGACGAAGTAAACTCAATGTCTTTTTCTCTACGGGAAGAGAGGTATCTTTAGCGGGACTAGTGGGGTCCTTGGGTGGAGTGGGATGCAAATTAAATTTAAATCCATATACATTGGCTCTCCCAAAATGAGACGCATCTTGATAATATAACCATAGACGACCAAGCATATCATGGCAAGCATCCATGGGAGGAGACGTTTGTAAGATTTGTTGGTAAGGGGTAGAAGACATCTTTGTGTAATGGGAGGAGACATTTTGTTGACCCAAGCTACTTGGTAGGAGTGGGGGTGGGGCTCCATAGTAAGCTTCAAACGCGCAACGACATTTTCCAATATAACATTAATACAACTTTCACTATCGATAGTCAACTTGCAAAGCTTCCCACTGCCCTAAAGATCAAATAGAGGATGTTGGTGCGGTGTCAATCATCCGATGCATGTGGGGTTGTCAAAATACAACGCATCACCATAAGGTTGAGATCGTCCTCTAAATCACTTGGAACTCCTTTCGGTTCTTATTCATTTGTGGCCTCATAAACAAACTCGGGTGCTTCACTGGTAGACTCAACCAAGGCCAAAGCCTTAGTCTTTGTTGGGTACTCAATGACATAATGGTCGGCTACCGCGCAAGCATAGCAAGTGGCATTAGTTTTTCTAATCTTGACCACGGGAATGCATTCATCTTTTGGATACTTAGCATTCCTAGCCGTGATAACGATATTAGTTGAATCTGTAGTCTTAAACTTTCCTTTGTCCTTATAGGTAGAGGTGGAGGGACCATAGGTGGTTTTGTCTTTTTGTGAATTATTTTTAGCTGTATACTTAAAGGCTATATGTTTTTTGATGTCAAGTGCGGTGTTAAATGTGGTGTTCATATTGGTATGATCGTAGCGAAGGAGCTTTCATTGGATGTTGGAAATAAGACCCTTACAAAATTTTGAGAGAGTAACTTTCGTCATCTCTTGTACCTCACATCGGACCATTTTATCCTTTAAATCTCTCATATAATCGGCTACGAACCTATCGCCTTGACGAAGGGTGGATAGCTCGTCGAACATTTGGGTATGATGATAAGTGAGAAAGTATTGGTGCTTATCGCCTTGACGAAGTGTGGCAAGATCATTGAATATTTGGGTATGATAAGCCGGAACGTATTGGTATCTTAAGAGATTTTTCATAACTTGTCAACCAAACACCATTCTCGGCTCTTAATCGTAGCTCCTTATTTAGCCAAAAAAATTTGGCTCGCCCCATTGTGACGACCCAGGGCCGACCCACTCTGGATCTCACAAGGATCATTATGGCCTCAGCTGGCGTCGTCTGGGATGTAGCCTAAGCACCCAACCCCTCTCCATCAACAGGCAGGCCACAGCCTCCCTTTGATGAGGCAAACTCGATAGTCAAGCGCGCATCGTGGGGACTTCCCAGGAGGTCACCCATCCCAGTACTGTAAGCCCCCCCCCCCCCCTACTAAGGAGGTTACTCGGTCTTATGCCCAGAATCGCCGCCTTACGGTGACACTTAGCACATACGGGCAAGTCGACACCGCAAGACACCGATCTTGTCGGCTTGTACGATCATTTACTTGTAGGCCAAGTGAGAATAGAAGTACATCGAGCAGTTATAAAAACTAACAAGTCCACAAGTCAAAGTAGTAACATCATAACATATAAGATAAAAAGTACAACAGTCCATAATGAGTACCAAAAAAGAGAGTTAGGGCTTATGTTCGGTACATGCCAAAATGGAATCAAATCTCTCTCTCATAACAACACTATGTGGAAGCGGTAACTGAAACCCTCGTCATCACCTGACGCCGAACTGCAATAGTAGTGTACGGTATCTGCTCCTCAGGTCCTGCCACCTCGTCCTGTTGGTCATGTTGGTGCTCCAACTCCTCAAGTGACTAAAATGATACGGTCACAACTGATCGTTATTCATAAAGAATAAGCAATTTTGTCCTCGCCTCACCACCGCAACTCCTAGGCACCGAGCGGGAGGATGAAAGTGGAGGACAACAAAGTAGTACAAAATAGAAGCCGGTCACGGTGGGACTATTCTATCATGGTCACGCTTCTAACAGTTATATCATTATACTAACTATTCTTATAGCACAAGTAAAGTAAGTAAAGCAATAATGAAAAGAAGTGCAATATGTAAAGTAGAACTGAAATAAGGTGATGTACGTAAAGTAAGGAAACTTATCAGAAAGTAAATTATCTACCGCTACACTAACATCATTGGAATACCTTAACTTATATGAATGCTCATACAAACTTATAATTTAAGGTTTCATAAAAATAACTTATCAAATAAAAGAGCTCATACTAATTTATATGATAAGGATTTGCAGTGTGTATGCCCTAAATATGTATGTATGATATGATATGATGAGTTATATGGGTTATGATTCATATAAGTGTAACCCACACACACGACTCTGTGATCACAGACCTTTAGTTCCCACTTTTTGGAGTTAGCTTAACTCTCTTGTACCACCGTTGTGGCTACGGCAGCACTGGAGCGAGCTTCTCCACTTCCTAGGCGGGTATACACACTACCAGACCTAGACCCTTCGTACGCCTCTATACACATCCCAAGTGCACTATAGAGTCTCCACGTACTAATTTTCTGGCCATATCCACCAGTCCTTTTAGTCGAGTGTGCGTTTTCAAGGATCGTCCTCCATACCGCAGTGTAAAATAACCCATTGGCCCCTCAAACCCTCACACCTCGCTAGAGTCACCGTACTGTCGTCGGTGTGATGACTGGCCCAGTACCGCATGACTCGCCACTAATATGTTCTATATACATGCAAGTTATTTCAAACCCGAGCCTCCATCTCACAGGACCAACCCTTCTTAATGTAAACCTCCCGAGCCTCCAGCTCGTAGGGCTAACCTGTCCTAAAATACAACTCTCAAGCCTCCATCTCGCAGGACTCACTCCTCCTGATATCAAACACCCAAGCCTCCATCTCGCAGGACAAAGCCTATCCTAAATCTCTCCAACCCTATACTAGTGAGTAGGTTGCATCACTCCATTAACCTATTAGACAGCTTTTGTCTGATTCTTGTTATACCTAGCAGTTTAGGGTTAATCCTTGGACTGCCCAGGGCATACCCGGTGAAGGGCTCTCTGGGGCACTAAGAACTACAATGTGCTGAAGCCCAAAGCTCCCTTTCTCAAGGGAACTTACTTCTATTAGGGTCTACCCATTATTGATACCCTAAATCTCAATGTTGCTCTTGAGCAAACCTGTTGACTTAGGATATTATTAGGAGAACGACGATCTTTCGCCGGACTCCGCCCTAGCTATACTCTTGGGTGTATAATACTTTAACACTCACCACTAGGTAGTGACATACTTGAGACACCAAGAAGGGTTTCAACTTCCTAATACATCTCTCAATCCAACCACCTATCATTTCCATGTGGGTCCTAGTGTTACGCGTCACTTTTTACTAAGCGCAGCCCATGACCTAATTTTAACCCGTATGAGATGACTTCTAATTCCTTGGGCCAAAGGCCCCTAAAAATTTAACATGGGTTTTTCATGTGTATGAAGCTGACTATTTAGAATTTCAACATTTTTCTAAGTATTTAGGACCATAAATTAAATCATTTAATTAGGTGACCTAGGTCACTTTGTATATGAGCGACTATATCCAATGGTCCATTATGTCTGGAAAATTTACCCTGGAGTTCATCTATGTTAAAAATGGTTGTTCACCAAAGTTTCTAATTTTACCACTTGATTTACCATTCATTTTCTATTTATGATTATAATGACAATTATTCCATTTTCCAAATAAAGTACCTAAAATATTCAACTAAAAATTCATAGAAAATTATTGGTGATTAACATTGTCATAATAATGCTCAAAATAGAATTTCATACTCCCATCCATTGATTTGACCAAAAATAATTACATGTGAACATTATTACAAAAATGACACTACCAGGATTTTCAGCATGATTAATCATCCAAAAATTCTTAAATAAATTCACAGGGTTTATATCACAGAAATAATAGTACATACATTTTTCAATAATTTTCCAGATATTATTACCCCTTCTTTTAATTTAAATCCCAAAAGTGTAGAATTGTAAATATGCTAATTACACAAGAAATAAATCTCAAACTTGCTCCCAAAATTTTCCAGAGATGTGAAATGACTTATTAGGGCTTGTATCAAGATTTTTGGAATTTCCTGAGGTTAGTAGCCCTACTTCTCATTTTTATTTCTAATTGAGCCTATTTTCCAATAATTCAAAATAATGGGATTTTTGATCCCAAAAATCTCAATCTTTCTATGAGAGGTGTATTTTATTCCTATGAGCCTTTGTCCAAAATTTCATAGACATGCATTGGGCCAAATGGGCTAATTTCTCATTTTTCCCATTTTCATTATTGACACACCATTTACAAATCTACCTCCATCATGCATGTTGGATTTCCCAACATGTAGAGGTTCAAATGGTCTGAAACTTTTACCATGGTCATATGATGACCCAATGGCAATCCCACCCAAATTGGGGTCATTTGGAATGGGGAATCACCCTAAATTCCATTTATTTAAATATTCATATTTCTACAAAAACTATAGAATTTTTCCCTCCAAAAATTATAAGTTTTGGGTATAGACTAAGTTTATAGTGCACACATGCATGACATAAATTTCACTACATGTGGACTTATGATTTAACCTAGGCATCCATTTAAAGTTCTGCCCTAGGATAGGAGCAGTCCTAGTAGGATGACCCTACAAGGAGCTATCGTGTTCCAAATTGCAATTTTAGGGTGTCAAACTAAAGGTAAGACCTAGGGCTACATTTTCTATGTTGAAAGCTTCCTCCGAATATGCATATACAAGGCCTAAATTAACATGCAAGTGGTTGTTTAACATATGATAGAAATACACATAATAATAATACTATGCTATATTTTATAAGATTTAAATCGACGCATCCATGCATCTTCCTCCTCCAGACGATGATCCAGATTAGCCCGAACTGGGCAATGTTGATCTCTCATTTCTTGCCACCGGGGCCACTGCCACTGTCGGTGATTATCTTCACCACCTCCATTGAGGTGGCGGCTGGTGTTTCCCGGTGACATGTCCGCCAGAGGCGGCTCCTCCGGAGAACCCGAGCTTGAAGAAAAGCTCGGTATTTCTCCCTCTTCCTCTCATGTCATCGGGCCTAATTGAGCCTTATATCTCTCCAAGTGGATCTAGACGACTAGCACCGGGGGAGGGGAGGAGAAACGGACCTTGATGCGAGCTTGGCAGCGGGTGCGGTAGTGGTGAGCCATGGCCGATCCTTGCTACTGTGAGTTAGCTCCAAAGCTCGACTCTCCGGCTAAAGCTTAACTCCAGGAGTCATTTCCCACTCCTCTGTCTCAACAATGGTGATGGTGGGTTTGGCAGAAATGGGAGTAACAGTTCGTTTTTTTTTTCTTTTTATAAAACAATTAGGTTTTAAGTTGCTTGCCACGTGTCACTCATGTATTAGACCGCCAATCATTGCTTTAAATAGGTCTTCTTGAGAAGAGAATTGAATTAAATGGGTTTGCTAAAGAGACCGGGTTCAAACGCGCCATCAGCGTTTATCCCGAAAAACCCCTTTTAGCACATACATGTGAACCAGCAAACACAGTTTAGACCGGAAAAATACTCTAAGTCCAAAAGCATCGAGATCACTCGACGCTTCTTCGAATAGCGTCGAGTTCACTCGATGAATTCGACGCTTCATCGAATAGCATCGAGTTCACTCAACGCACTCGATGCTTCGTCGAATGGCTTCATGTTCACTCCAAGCATGTTGATCCAGAGCGATTTAAATAGCATGGCTTTGAGTCCACTCAACGCACTCGACACTTTGTCGAATAGCATCATGTTCACTCGATGCTTGTTGATCCAGAGCGATTTAAAGAGCGTGACATTAAGTCCACTCAATGCACTCGACGCTTTATCGAATGGCGTCAAGTTCACTCATCGCCTGTTGATCCAGAGCAATTTAAAGAGCATGGTGTTGAGTCCACTCAACGCACCCGACGCTTTATCGAATGACATCGTGTTCACTTGAAACCCATTGATCCATAGTGATTTAAAGATCATGGCATTAAGTCCACTCGACGCACTCGACGCTTTGTCGAATGGCGTCGTGTTCACTCAATGTCTGTTGATCCAAAATGATTTTTCAAAGTTAGAGAGCATGGAGTTGAGTCCACTCATCGCACTTGACGCTTTGTCGATTGGCGTCGAGTTCACTCGATGCACTTGATGCTTCGTCGAGTGGCATCGTGTTCACTCGACGCCTGTTGAATCCAGGACATTTTTTTTATATTAGAGTTGATTGAACCCTATAATGGTCCCTATGTGAGCCCACCCTAACTTCTCGGGTCAAACCTAGCCTAACCACATTCACTCACCGCAAGTTCTACCCTAATCTAGGGTTAAGGGGTTTAGAAGGAAAAGAGATGTTACAACTACTACTCTAGCCCGAGCACGCTTAACTATAGAGTTTTTTTTTTAATTTTGCGCTCCTTATGACCAAGAAGGAAATAACTTTCCATCAGCCACTCCAACCTGTTCTTAAGTTCCAAGGAGAGGGCAGAATTATCCCTAAAATATCTGCTCTTAAGGCATGCAAATTTCTGAAGCAGGGATGCATAGCTTATCTTGCTAGTGTATCCAAAGTCAAAGGAACAAAGCAAAGTGTCGGAGATGTATCAATCTTTCGAGAATATCCAGAAGACTTTCCTGAAGACTTATTTGGACTTCCTCCACATAGCGAGATTGACTTCTCAATCGACCTAGTCCTAGGAGCAGAACCTATCTCTAAACCTCCCTCTGATACCAACTTGTCACACCCTGGCCCGATAAGCTCAAATTAACGAGGCGAGAATAGTAAATGTGAGTTGAGGATCTTTTTATAGTTACATATTCCAAAGGAATAAATGACAATTAACAAAACTATTAATTTTATTCTTAATCAAAGGAGATTACATGGATACATCATTGATGTTGCATCTTATTTATACATAGTACACACATACATGATATAATATATATTCAACACGGCTCATAATCGCCCTGGTCCGCTAAGTTCATCATTATTGAAAATACTTAATTTTACTTACTGAAAACATTAAAGTTATGCAAATCTTTATTCATACATGATTGTTGCATGTTAAATGTTGAATGTGCACATCCAATACATATATATATTGTACAACATTTCATAGCATCGTGATGTTTCATGCACAATAGCGGTTTCATAGCATCGTGTGTTTTACGACACAATAGCGGTTTATCACATAATAACGATTTCATAGCATCTTGTGTTATACGACACAATAACACATATTTTAGAGTTTCAGAATGTATGGATGAATGTTATAACTTAGGATATCCTTATCACGTGAATACACGTAATTCCACCCTTCGTTATGCTTATCAAAATATTCAAATTATCTTATAATAAAATAAGCCGATATATAAAAACTGTATTTTTTCCACCTACCTCGATTTCGGCGGTTGAATTAATATCAGACACTATCTTGATGCACTTTAGAAATTTGGGATTCAGCTCTCAAAAACAGTACTTGGGTAGCACTTTGACAAAAATTAAGGCTGAAATCTTTTTTAGAAACTCTCCTGAAGCTTCCCCTAAATTTTCGCAGCGTTTTGACACTTTCACTCTCCTATATCTCTCATTCTATCTTGATTTTAGAGAAAATGATAAGGATTTGAACTGATTTGAACATTCCATATATTACATTTCCAACGCCACCAAAATATTCTCAATCGGAGCTCTAGAACTCCCAAAAAAACTCAAAATACTAGTTTGCCCATTACTGGACTTCTCTGGGCTTGACACATGGCGCAGAGGCGCCATGTGTCGGCCCTACAAGTGCCAGCATTGTTGTGTGGTGCTGTAACAGAGCTGGAGGCTTCCACATGGCAGCCATGTGTCAGCGTCTCATGAAGAGGCACTATGGCAGTGCTTCCTGGCCACCATGTTGCACGCCAAGTGGCGGCCAAAACAGACTCTAGGCGATGCTTTCATGCAGCGCTTGCATGGTGCTACTCCATGCAGCGCATATGTGGCACTATATTGGAGCACCACGTGACGTTGAATGCCACATGGCGGGCCGTGGTGCAGCCATGTGGCAAAATACGACCGATTTCTTTTCGGGCTCTTTTTTTGAATTTTCGGTCCTACAAAAATTATGAAAGAGCCTATCCTAGCATTTTTCGACGTTTCGACCTATTTTCGGCCTTCGTTTTGCCAAATTCCAAATGTTTATTGCCTAATTTGCACTTTTTCATGCATGGCCCGATTTTGACAAATAAAATTGATGAGGCTCCCTGTGCCCGATCCGGTCGACCGCAATTCGATCGAGCGCAACCCCGACTGTCAGCAAAGCCCCGCCTGACCGCACGCGGCTTGCCACACAGTCTGATCCTGCAAGCATGTGTAAGGGGATCGCGCATGCAGGAGGAAGCGCCCACACGGGGGGAAGCTCTCACAGGCACCTGGGCGTGTACGTGCGCACTGGGGCATGCGGACCTAGGAATGCCCAGGGCGCATGAGCCTAGGTGCGTGCGCTCCTAGGCATGCACATCCTTGCATGTGCACAGGGCTGTCGCGCTCTTCCGGTCGGGTGGCTTCTAGGCCGCCAGACCTTCTTGCTTCTTTAGCCGCCCAGTTAGGGCGGCCGGTCTTCTTTCCAGGGAGGGTGGCCCTGTCGGCCGCCCTCCCCCTCTTCTCCTGTGACAGGAAGACGCCACCTCCCCTGTTTGGAGCAGTGTTCCTTTCTTCCTGATGGGCGGCCATTTGGCCGCACGCCGGCCGCCGCCCCGAAAAAGGAGCGGCCCTTCCTCTCCCTGGATGGGCTACCAAGAGGAAACCCATCCTTGTCCTTCTGTTGTCGGCCTCCCTACTCTTCCTCGTCGGGGTGGGCGGATGTTTTGTCTCCCGTCCTTCGCTGGTACAACCGAGGGGTCGTTTCCCCTTCCCATTGGTCGGCCAGCATCGCCCCGGTGGTCGGCCAAGTCACTTCGGCCAACATGACCTTCGTCGGTGAGCAATCTTCCCCATAATCGTCGCTGCCCGCCCGTCATCCATCATGTGTATTTTACTCCATCTGATCACGCTCCTGCGATCGCCGCCATCGATTACGTGGGTAACTGTTGAAGTATTAGACCGGGCGGCTTAGCGGTCTGATCCATCGGTTTGTAGACCGAGCGGCTTAGCGGTCTGATCCAGCGGTTTGTAGACCGGGCGGTCTGGCGGTCTCACTCTACGGCTTGTTCTATCCTGCTGGAGTTGCCGAGCGGTTATCCCATCTGTCTAACCGCGCGGCCTGATCGGTCTCCATTATTCTAGCCGCTCAGCCTGAAAATGTTTAGTCCCACATTGTTTGTATACTCTCTTTCTTATCTCCTCCATTCTATATAAGGGAGGCCATACCTTTGTAAATGATATCTTTTTTGGATAATAAATTTCAATTATTCAAAAGTTTATTCTCTTGTTCTAGTCTTTTCGCTTCTTGTCTCTACTTTCTAACATGGTATCAGAGGACACGGTCATTTCCTCCTGATTCTGTGCGCCCTCTGTTGTTCGCGGCTTCTTTTCGGCGTTCTGCGACTTGATTCGCGGCTTGCCCTCTCTTCTATCCGCGCGGCTTGTTTCTATCCGCGCGGCTTGTTTCTTGTCCGCAGACCTGTTCGCGCGGCTTTCTCCTTCTTGGTTCTCCTCTCCTTCTTCTCTTTGTCGCGCCGACCTGTTTAGTTGTCGCCGCGCCTCTTGTTCTTTCTTGCCCTCTCCGACTTCCTAGTCGCTGCGGTCTGTCCCTGTCCGCGTGTGTGTTGTCTCTCTCCACGCGGTTTGCTGCTGTGATCTGCCTGACCGTGCGGGTTGTTCCTTTCTCACCCGCATCTTGGTCGCGGTCGCCAGCTCTTCTCCTCTCTTCTGTTCGCTCGGCTTCTCAGTTCGTGCGACTTCTTCCCGCAGTGCCTTTGCCCGCCTTCTTGCCGCTGCTGTGATCTGCCTGACCGTGCGGGTTGTCTCTTTCTTACCCGCATCTTGGTCGCGGTCACCTGCTCTTCTCCTCTCTTCTGTTCGCTCGGCCTTTTCAGACCGCGCGACCTCTTCCCCGCAGTGCCTCTTTCTAGCCGCTCCTGTTCGCGCGGCTTCCTCTGTTTTTCTAACCGCCCCTGTTCGTGCGGCTTCTTCTGCTTCCGGGTTCTATGACTACCTCCGGTCTCACCACTACTCCTGCAGCTCCTTCTCCTCCTCCTCCTTCGGGTAACCTTGGCACCCTTTCCAAGCTTGTGGGCTCCAACTATCCCGATTGGAGCGTTTCTTTCACCTTTCTCCTTCGTTCTCAACGCAAGCGTCATCACCTCACCGATGACCCTCCTCCTCGCACCTCTCCTGAGTTTGATGACTGGGATGCGAGTGATGCTCTTGTTCGCACCTGGCTGGCCACAGCCTTTCTGATGAGTGCCTTCCCGTCATTCGCCATGATGAGACGGTCAAGGCCGCATGGCTTCACCTCGCTGCTCTCTATTCTAAGGGGGGCCAGACGTCCCGCATTTATACTCTCTATGCGGACCTCTTCGCCCGCCCTTCCATGTCCCCCGCTGCGGCTTATCAGCAGGTCCAGGCTCTTGGGGCTGAAATCCTCCAGAATCGCCCCTTCTCTGCGGACTTGGCCGACCAGCACAAACACTTCCAGGAACTTCTGGTTGTTTGTTACCTTCTTCGTCTTCCGGACTCTTATGATATGATCCGCCAGCAGATCTTGGGTGAGGCGGAATCTCCTACTTTGGATGCCACTGCGGCCCGCATTGCCGCCGTTACTTCTCTCCTCCAGCGGCCTCTGCTGGCCTCCCCCCCTTCGCAGGACTCCTTTGCACACCAGGCTCAGCGGGGGGGCCCGAGTGGCCGTGGCTCCTCCGGTGGACGGGGTTCCTCCCGGTTCTTCTGCTCTCACTGTGGTCGTACTGGCCATACTGTTGATCGCTGCTGGCAGCAACATCCTCATCTTCGCCCTTCCGGTGATGCTCCTTCGGCCTCCGCCTCTTCTAGGTCGTCTGCCTCTGTGGCCACGACGTCAGGTAGTGCCCACGTCGTTACCCAAGGTAAATGGCTGATTGACTCCGGTGCCACCAATCATATGACGGGCAACCCTCATTGCTTCTCCCGTCTGGAGACCCATGACCGCTTACCCCCAGTTCGTGTGGCGGATGGTTCCCCGTCTCCGGTTCATGGGACGGGCATGGTTCAACTCACTCCATCGCTTTGCTTGGAGGATACCCTCTATGTCCCGACGTTCCCGTGCAATTTGTTATCAGTTACCACTTTATGACGGCAACTTCAGTGCTCCGTTTTATTCACTCCCACTACTTGTTCTTTTCAGGACCCGAGGACCCAGCGGACGATTGCTACTGGGACTGAGAGCGGCGGCCTCTACTTCCTCGACGATGTTTCTGCTCTTTCTGCCTACTCCTCCTCTGCTGATCTCCTTCAGTGGCATCTTCGTCTTGGACATCCTCCTCCCCGGCTTATTCGTCAGCTTCTACCCCACTTACCTCCCACCAGTTCTCCGCTCAACTGTGATGCGTGTCAGCTTGGCAAACATCATCGCTCCTCCTTCCCACCGAAGCAAGGCCGTGGCTCCTCTCGCTTTTTTGATATTGTTCATTCTGATGTATGGGGTCCTGCTCCTACCCTCACTGTTGGTCGGGGCAGTTCCTATTTTGTAACTTTTATCGATGATTTTACTCGCTGTACCTGGGTGTATCTCTTAAAGGATCGCTCTGAACTATTCTCTGTTTGGCAATCTTTTTACTTTATGATTAAGACTCAGTTTGCTATTTCGATTAAAGTCTTACGTTCTGATAATGCCAAGGAATATCTGTCTCATGAGTTCTCCGCGTTCTTTCACCAACACGGCCTCATTCATCAAACGACTTGTGTTTACACCTCCCAACAGAATGGGGTGGCGGAGCGTAAAAACCGTCACCTGCTTGATGTTGCGCGTACTCTCATGACGCAGATGCACGTCCCTCGCTCCTATTGGGGCTACGCTGTGCTCCTCGCTTGCTATCTCATCAATCGCATTCCCTCCACGGTCCTCCACGGCCGGACTCCCTTCTCCCTTCTCTACCCCCACCAGGAACCTTTTCCTCTTCCTCTCCGTGTCTTTGGCTGTACGGCCTTTGTTCACGCTCCCTCCGCTACCCGCGACAAGCTTTCCCCCTGTTCCACTAAGTGTGTCTTTTTGGGGTACTCTACCACTCAAAAAGGCTATTGCTGCTTTGACCCCCTTCTTCGCAAGCAGTTTGTCTCCGCAGACGTGACCTTTTTTGAAAATGCTTCATATTTCTCTCCTTCCTCTTCTCTTCCTTCTCTTCCTTCTGATATCTCCGTTCATTCCACACCTCTCCCCGTTTTCCCACCTTCGTCTCCTCCTCCACCCACTCCTTCCCAGTCCGTCTCCCCACCTACCCCTCCACCCTCCTCTCCGCTGCCGTCTCTCTCTAGTCCCGGGCCAGCCTTCTCCGCCACGGACGCTCCGGTCGCTGACGCTCCCGTCGCCGCCGCTCCCGATGATCTGGATGTTCCCATTGCCCTTCGCAAAGGGGTGCGGGCGTGTACTCAACACCCGCTCACGGCTGTTGTTTCTTATGATCAGCTTTCTCCTTCTCGCAGGTGTTTTGCCTTGGCTATCTCTGCCACTTCTACTCCCGTACCTACCAGGAGGCTCTCTCTCTCCCTCATTGGAAGTCTGCCATGGATGAGGAGATGGCTACTCTTACTGAACGGGGTACCTGGACCCTGGTTCCTCCTCCCGTGGGCACTGATGTGGTTGGCTGTCGCTGGGTCTTTGTTGTGAAGTTTCGCCCCGACGGCACTGTGGATCGCTACAAAGCCCGGCTGGTGGCCAAGGGCTTTACTCAGACTTATGGCGTTGATTACTTCGATACCTTCTCTCCAGTTGCTCGCCTCAGCACCATCCGGGTTCTCTTTTCTGTGGCTGTTAACCGGGCTTGGGCTATTTCTCAGCTGGATGTGAAGAATGCCTTTCTTTATGGCGATCTTCAGGAGGACGTCTATATGGAGCAACCTCCTGGGTATGTTGCTCAGGGGGAGACACGTGTCTGTCATTTGAAGAAGGCCATTTATGGCCTCAAGCAGAGCCCTAGGGCATGGTTCGAAAAGTTTAGTGGTATTGTGGCAACCATCGGTTTTCAAAGGAGTTCGGCCGATCACTCCTTATTCATTCGCAAAACGGCCTCGGGACTGGTGGTTTTGGCCGTATATGTGGATGATATTCTCCTTACTGGTGATGACCGAGATGGGGTGGACTTGACGAAGAAGCACCTCCGTCAGCACTTGGTCACGAAGGATATGGGCCCCCAAAATACTTTTTGGGGATAGAAATCTCGCGGAAACCTGACTCCTTGGTCCTCTCTCAACGGAAGTATGCCCTTGATCTTCTTCGAGAAGCAGGCTTGACAGGTGCCAAACCAGCTCATCTTCCCATGGCTGTTGGAGAAGACAAAACGTGGACGGATGAATCGCCTCCTCTATCTGATGTCACACGGTACAGACGTTTGGTAGGCAAACTCATCTATCTCACGGTGACTAGACCCGACATCGCCTACGCTGTAGGAAAGGTCAGTCAGTTTATGCAAGCTCCCAGGGAGTGTCATCTTCAGTCCGCCCTGAAGATTTTAGAGTATATCAAAGCAGCACCGGGCAGAGGGTTACTCTTCCAGAAGAATGGCCATCTGAGAGTTGAGGCCTACTCAGACTCAAGTTATGCGGATGACAAAGGCGATCGTAAATCCACGTCAGGTTTCTGTACCTTTGTTGGAGGTAATCTCGTGAGTTGGAAAAGCAAGAAACAGTCTGTTGTTTCCAGATCCAGTGCCGAAGCAGAATACCGGAGTATGGCGTCAACTACGTGTGAGTTAAAGTGGTTGCGGGCTCTCATGCTTGACCTGGGCGAGGTATATGATTGTCCTCTCCCTATGTTCTGTGACAACAAGGCCGCTATACACATATCCAGAAATCCGGTCTTCCATGAGAGAACGAAGCATATAGAGGTTGACTGTCACTTCATTCGGGAGGAGATTTTGAAGAAACAGATTTGTACTCCTTTTGTCACCTCTGACAAGGAGTTGGCAGATATCTTCACCAAGCCGATTTCTACTTCCTTCTTCCGCATTTGTGACAAGCTGGGCATGATTGATATCTATGCTCCAGCTTGAGGGGAGTGTTGAAGTATTAGACCGGCGGCTTAGCGGTCTGATCCATCGGTTTGTAGACCGAGCGGCTTAGCGGTCTGATCCAGCGTTTGTAGACCGTGCGGTCTGGCGGTCTCACTCTACGGCTTGTTCTATCCTGCTGGAGTTGCCGAGCGGTTATCCCATCTGTCTAACCGCGCGGCCTGATCGTCTCCATTATTCTAGCCGCTCAGCCTGAAAATGTTTAGTCCCACATTGTTTGTATACTCTCTTTCTTATCTCCTCCATTCTATATAAGGGAGGCCATACCTTTGTAAATGATATCTTTTTTGGATAATAAAATTTCAATTATTCAAAAGTTTATTCTCTTGTTCTAGTCTTTTCGCTTCTTGTCTCTACTTTCTAACAGTAACCACTCACGTTGATAAGCCCGGAATCCGCGACCTACCCGCGCAGCTTTCCAGACCGGGCGGCCTGCCTACTCAAGCCGCCAAGCCTCCCAAGCCGGGCGGTCTCCATGTTAGGCCGCTGCCAACGCCGCCCATGTTCGGCAACAAGTCTCCAGGACCCGGCCGTCAGCTCGCCAGGAGGAATCCGCCAGGCCGCGCGGCTTCCCTCCTTTCTTTTTCTCTCTCTTTTGCTTCCCCTCACCTCTGCCCCGGTTCTCCTGTACCCCGGGCACCGGTAACTTTAGCCCTGCCCGTTTGGGCAGGCCCCCGAGCCTATAAATAGGGGAGGGTGCACTCCCCAGACACGCTGACTGGGATCCAGGAGCTCGCATGTTAAGAGCTGCGGTCTCAAGTCTAGTGTTTTGCGGCTTGTAGTCCGTCCGGCTTTCTCTTTGCCTTTCTTGTAACTGTTTCTTATTTTAAGTAAAGGAAAGCCGCCGCAAGAGTGGCATTTAAGCCGCGAAAAAAAAAAGAAAAAACGGGAAAAAAAACAAAACGAACTCTGCTGTTTGCCGCTGCCAGCGGCCCCCTTTTCCGTCCTTTAGCCGCGACCGCTAGTAACAGATTGGTCGACAGTCTTCTCCTTTCCTCCCCTATTCCCCGGTGTTCGAACCGTTAGCTGGTGGTGCCGACTCCCTGTCCGTTTTCGTGCATCAACAGTTAACACGCGACCTTCAGATCTCGACTAATCGATGAAGTCAGCGGTCTAGGGATCCAGACCGCTCTATCCTCTAGGGTTCGGCGGCCTGTCGAGCAAGTCGCGACTTCGCCGGCTAAGGCTTTCAGCCCGCCTCCCGCACTGTGGAACCTGGCATTCTATCCGCTCTCTTTTCAGCTGGTCTTCTTATCGGTTTGCAGTATCATCTAGCCGCCACGTTAAGCCGCCGCTGTTCTGCGGTCTCTTGAAAAAGTTCGGCTATTTCTCTCTTTCAGGATGAATCCTGCAAAGAGAGAAATAGCCGAACTTTTTCAAGAGACCGCAGAACAGCGGCGGCTTAACGTGGCGGCTAGATGATACTGCAAACCGATAAGAAGACCAGCTGAAAAGAGAGCGGATAGAATGCCAGGTTCCACAGTGCGGGAGGCGGGCTGAAAGCCTTAGCCGGCGAAGTCGCGACTTGCTCGACAGGCCGCCGAACCCTAGAGGATAGAGCGGTCTGGATCCCTAGACCGCTGACTTCATCGATTAGTCGAGATCTGAAGGTCGCGTGTTAACTGTTGATGCACGAAACGGACAGGGAGTCGGCACCACCAGCTAACGGTTCGAACACCGGGGAATAGGGGAGGAAAGGAGAAGACTGTCGACCAATCTGTTACTAGCGGTCGCGGCTAAAGGACCGGAAAAGGGGGCCGCTGGCAGCGGCAACAGCAGAGTTTTTCTTTTTTTTTTTTTTTTTTTTTTTTTTTTTTTTTTTTTTTTTTTTTTTTTTTTTTTTTTTTTTTTGTTTTTTTTTTTTTTTTTTTTTTTTTTTCTTTTTTTTTTTTTTTTTTTTTTTTTTTTTTTCTTCTTTTTTTTTTTTTTTTTTTTTTTTTTTTTTTTCGCCCGCCGCGCTTAAATGCCACTCTTGCGGCGGCTTTCCTTTACTTAAAATAAGAAACAGTTACAAGAAAGGGCAAAGAGAAAGCCGGACGGACTACAAGCCGCAAAACACTAGACTTGAGACCGCAGCTCTTAACATGCGAGCTCCTGGATCCCAGTCAGCGTGTCTTGGGAGTGCACCCTCCCCCTATTTATAGGCTCGGGGGCCTGCCCAAACGGGCAGGGCTAAAGTTACCGGCTGCCCGGGGTACAGGAGAACCGGGCAGAGGTGAGGGGAAGCAAAAGAGAGAGAAAAAGAAAGGAGGGAAGCCGCGCGGCCTGGCGGATTCCTCCTGGCGAGCTGACGGCCGGGTCCTGGAGACTTGTTGCCGAACATGGGCGGCGTTGGCAGCGGCCTAACATGGAGACCGCCCGGCTTGGGAGGCTTGGCGGCTTGAGTAGGCAGGCCGCCCGGTCTGGAAAGCTGCGCGGTAGGTCGCGGATTCCGGGCTTATCAACGTGAGTGGTTACTGTTAGAAAGTAGAGACAAGAAGCGAAAAGACTAGAACAAGAGAATAAACTTTTGAATAATTGAAATTTTATTATCCAAAAAAGATATCATTTACAAAGGTATGGCCTCCCTTATATAGAATGGAGGAGATAAGAAGAGAGTATACAAACAATGTGGGACTAAACATTTTCAGGCTGAGCGGCTAGAATAATGGAGACCGATCAGGCCGCGCGGTTAGACAGATGGGATAACCGCTCGGCAACTCCAGCAGGATAGAACAAGCCGTAGAGTGAGACCGCCAGACCGCACGGTCTACAAACCGCTGGATCAGACCGCTAAGCCGCTCGGTCTACAAACCGATGGATCAGACCGCTAAGCCGCCCGGTCTAATACTTCAACACTGCCCCCCTCAAGCTGGAGCATAGATATCAATCATGCCCAGCTTGTCACAAATGCGGAAGAAGGAAGTAGAAATCGGCTTGGTGAAGATATCTGCCAACTCCTTGTCAGAGGTGACAAAAGGAGTACAAATCTGTTTCTTCAAAATCTCCTCCCGAATGAAGTGACAGTCAACCTCTATATGCTTCGTTCTCTCATGGAAGACCGGATTTCTGGATATGTGTATAGCGGCCTTGTTGTCACAGAACATAGGGAGAGGACAATCATATACCTCGCCCAGGTCAAGCATGAGAGCCCGCAACCACTTTAACTCACACGTAGTTGACGCCATACTCCGGTATTCTGCTTCGGCACTGGATCTGGAAACAACAGACTGTTTCTTGCTTTTCCAACTCACGAGATTACCTCCAACAAAGGTACAGAAACCTGACGTGGATTTACGATCGCCTTTGTCATCCGCATAACTTGAGTCTGAGTAGGCCTCAACTCTCAGATGGCCATTCTTCTGGAAGAGTAACCCTCTGCCCGGTGCTGCTTTGATATACTCTAAAATCTTCAGGGCGGACTGAAGATGACACTCCCTGGGAGCTTGCATAAACTGACTGACCTTTCCTACAGCGTAGGCGATGTCGGTCTAGTCACCGTGAGATAGATGATTTGCCTACCAAACGTCTGTACCGTGTGACATCAGATAGAGGAGGCGATTCATCCGTCCACGTTTTGTCTTCTCCAACAGCCATGGGAAGATGAGCTGGTTTGGCACCTGTCAAGCCTGCTTCTCGAAGAAGATCAAGGCATACTTCCGTTGAGAGAGGACCAAGGAGTCAGGTTTCCGCGAGATTTCTATCCCCAAAAAGTATTTTGGGGGCCCATATCCTTCGTGACCAAGTGCTGACGGAGGTGCTTCTTCGTCAAGTCCACCCCATCTCGGTCATCACCAGTAAGGAGAATATCATCCACATATACGGCCAAAACCACCAGTCCCGAGGCCGTTTTGCGAATGAATAAGGAGTGATCGGCCGAACTCCTTTGAAAACCGATGGTTGCCACAATACCACTAAACTTTTCGAACCATGCCTAGGGCTCTGCTTGAGGCCATAAATGGCCTTCTTCAAATGACAGACACGTGTCTCCCCCTGAGCAACATACCCAGGAGGTTGCTCCATATAGACGTCCTCCTGAAGATCGCCATAAAGAAAGGCATTCTTCACATCCAGCTGAGAAATAGCCCAAGCCCGGTTAACAGCCACAGAAAAGAGAACCCGGATGGTGCTGAGGCGAGCAACTGGAGAGAAGGTATCGAAGTAATCAACGCCATAAGTCTGAGTAAAGCCCTTGGCCACCAGCCGGGCTTTGTAGCGATCCACAGTGCCGTCGGGGCGAAACTTCACAACAAAGACCCAGCGACAGCCAACCACATCAGTGCCCACGGGAGGAGGAACCAGGGTCCAGGTACCCCGTTCAGTAAGAGTAGCCATCTCCTCATCCATGGCAGACTTCCAATGAGGGAGAGAGAGAGCCTCCTGGTAGGTACGGGAGTAGAAGTGGCAGAGATAGCCAAGGCAAAACACCTGCGAGAAGGAGAAAGCTGATCATAAGAAACAACAGCCGTGAGCGGGTGTTGAGTACACGCCCGCACCCCTTTGCGAAGGGCAATGGGAACATCCAGATCATCGGGAGCGGCGGCGACGGGAGCGTCAGCGACCGGAGCGTCCGTGGCGGAGAAGGCTGGCCCGGGACTAGAGAGAGACGGCAGCGGAGAGGAGGGTGGAGGGGTAGGTGGGGAGACGGACTGGGAAGGAGTGGGTGGAGGAGGAGACGAAGGTGGGAAAACGGGGAGAGGTGTGGAATGAACGGAGATATCAGAAGGAAGAGAAGGAAGAGAAGAGGAAGGAGAGAAATATGAAGCATTTTCAAAAAGGTCACGTCTGCGGAGACAAACTGCTTGCGAAGAAGGGGTCAAAGCAGCAATAGCCTTTTTGAGTGGTAGAGTACCCCAAAAAGACACACTTAGTGGAACAGGGGGAAAGCTTGTCGCGGGTAGCGGAGGGAGCGTGAACAAAGGCCGTACAGCCAAAGACACGGAGAGGAAGAGGAAAAGGTTCCTGGTGGGGGTAGAGAAGGGAGAAGGGAGTCCGGCCGTGGAGGACCGTGGAGGGAATGCGATTGATGAGATAGCAAGCGAGGAGCACAGCGTAGCCCCAATAGGAGCGAGGGACGTGCATCTGCGTCATGAGAGTACGCGCAACATCAAGCAGGTGACGGTTTTTACGCTCCGCCACCCCATTCTGTTGGGAGGTGTAAACACAAGTCGTTTGATGAATGAGGCCGTGTTGGTGAAAGAACGCGGAGAACTCATGAGACAGATATTCCTTGGCATTATCAGAACGTAAGACTTTAATCGAAATAGCAAACTGAGTCTTAATCATAAAGTAAAAAGATTGCCAAACAGAGAATAGTTCAGAGCGATCCTTTAAGAGATACACCCAGGTACAGCGAGTAAAATCATCGATAAAGTTACAAAATAGGAACTGCCCCGACCAACAGTGAGGGTAGGAGCAGGACCCCATACATCAGAATGAACAATATCAAAAAAGCGAGAGGAGCCACGGCCTTGCTTCGGTGGGAAGGAGGAGCGATGATGTTTGCCAAGCTGACACGCATCACAGTTGAGCGGAGAACTGGTGGGAGGTAAGTGGGGTAGAAGCTGACGAATAAGCCGGGGAGGAGGATGTCCAAGACGAAGATGCCACTGAAGGAGATCAGCAGAGGAGGAGTAGGCAGAAAGAGCAGAAACATCGTCGAGGAAGTAGAGGCCGCCGCTCTCAGTCCCAGTAGCAATCGTCCGCTGGGTCCTCGGGTCCTGAAAAGAACAAGTAGTGGGAGTGAATAAAACGGAGCACTGAAGTTGCCGTCATAAAGTGGTAACTGATAACAAATTGCACGGGAACGTCGGGACATAGAGGGTATCCTCCAAGCAAAGCGATGGAGTGAGTTGAACCATGCCCGTCCCATGAACCGGAGACGGGGAACCATCCGCCACACGAACTGGGGGTAAGCGGTCATGGGTCTCCAGACGGGAGAAGCAATGAGGGTTGCCCGTCATATGATTGGTGGCACCGGAGTCAATCAGCCATTTACCTTGGGTAACGACGTGGGCACTACCTGACGTCGTGGCCACAGAGGCAGACGACCTAGAAGAGGCGGAGGCCGAAGGAGCATCACCGGAAGGGCGAAGATGAGGATGTTGCTGCCAGCAGCGATCAACAGTATGGCCAGTACGACCACAGTGAGAGCAGAAGAACCGGGAGGAACCCCGTCCACCGGAGGAGCCACGGCCACTCGGGCCCCCCCGCTGAGCCTGGTGTGCAAAGGAGTCCTGCGAAGGGGGGGAGGCCAGCAGAGGCCGCTGGAGGAGAGAAGTAACGGCGGCAATGCGGGCCGCAGTGGCATCCAAAGTAGGAGATTCCGCCTCACCCAAGATCTGCTGGCGGATCATATCATAAGAGTCCGGAAGACGAAGAAGGTAACAAACAACCAGAAGTTCCTGGAAGTGTTTGTGCTGGTCGGCCAAGTCCGCAGAGAAGGGGCGATTCTGGAGGATTTCAGCCCCAAGAGCCTGGACTGCTGATAAGCCGCAGCGGGGGACATGGAAGGGCGGCGAAGAGGTCCGCATAGAGAGTATAAATGCGGGACGTCTGGCCCCCCTTAGAATAGAGAGCAGCGAGGTGAAGCCATGCGGCCTTGACCGTCTCATCATGGCGAATGACGGGAAGGCACTCATCAGAAAGGCTGTGGCCAGCCAGGTGCGAACAAGAGCATCACTCGCATCCCAGTCATCAACTCAGGAGAGTGCGAGGAGGAGGGTCATCGGTGAGGTGATGACGCTTGCGTTGAGACGAAGGAGAAAGGTGAAAGAAACGCTCCAATCGGGATAGTTGGAGCCCACAAGCTTGGAAAGGGTGCCAAGGTTACCCGAAGGAGGAGGAGGAGAAGGAGCTGCAGGAGTAGTGGTGAGACCGGAGGTAGTCATAGAACCCGGAAGCAGAAGAAGCCGCACGAACAGGGGCGGTTAGAAAAACAGAGGAAGCCGCGCGAACAGGAGCGGCTAGAAAGAGGCACTGCGGGGAGAGGTCGCGCGTCTGAAAGGCCGAGCGAACAGAAGAGAGGAGAAGAGCAGGTGACCGCGACCAAGATGCGGGTAAGAAAGAGACAACCCGCACGGTCAGGCAGATCACAGCAGCGGCAAGAAGGCGGGCAAAGGCACTGCGGGAAGAAGTCGCACGAACTGAGAAGCCCGAGCGAACAGAAGAGAGGAGAAGAGCTGGCGACCGCGACCAAGATGCGGGTGAGAAAGGAACAACCCGCACGGTCAGGCAGATCACAGCAGCAAACCGCGTGGAGAGAGACAACACACACGCGGACAGGGACAGACCGCAGCGACTAGGAAGTCGGAGAGGCAAGAAAGAACAAGAGGCGCGGCGACAACTAAACAGGTCGGCGCGACAAGAGAAGAAGGAGAGGAGAACCAAGAAGGAGAAAGCCGCGCGAACAGGTCTGCGGACAAGAAACAAGCCGCGCGGATAGAAACAAGCCGCGCGGATAGAAGAGAGGGCAAGCCGCGAATCAAGTCGCAGAACGCCGAAAAGAAGCCGCGAACAACAGAGGGCGCACAGAATCAGGAGGAAATGACCGTGTCCTCTGATACCATGTTAGAAAGTAGAGACAAGAAGCGAAAAGACTAGAACAAGAGAATAAACTTTTGAATAATTGAAATTTTATTATCCAAAAAAGATATCATTTACAAAGGTATGGCCTCCCTTATATAGAATGGAGGAGATAAGAAAGAGAGTATACAAACAATGTGGGACTAAACATTTTCAGGCTGAGCGGCTAGAATAATGGAGACCGATCAGGCCGCGCGGTTAGACAGATGGGATAACCGCTCGGCAACTCCAGCAGGATAGAACAAGCCGTAGAGTGAGACCGCCAGACCGCCCGGTCTACAAACCGCTGGATCAGACCGCTAAGCCGCTCGGTCTACAAACCGATGGATCAGACCGCTAAGCCGCCCGGTCTAATACTTCAACAGTTACCCACGTAATCGATGGCGGCGATCGCAGGAGCGTGATCAGATGGAGTAAAATACACATGATGGATGACGGGCGGCAGCGACGATTATGGGGAAGATTGCTCACCGACGAAGGTCATGTTTGGCCGAAGTGACTTGGCCGACCACCGGGGCGATGCTGGCCGACCAATGGGAAGGGAAACGACCCCTCGTTGTACCAGCGAAGGACGGGAGACAAAACATCCGCCCACCCCGACGAGGAAGAGTAGGGAGGCCGACAACAGAAGGACAAGGATGGGTTTCCTCTTGGTAGCCCATCCAGGGAGAGGAAGGGCCGCTCCTTTTTCGGGGCGGCGGCCGGCGTGCGGCCAAATGGCCGCCCATCAGGAAGAAAGGAACACTGCTGCAAACAGGGGAGGTGGCGTCTTCCTGTCACAGGAGAAGAGGGGGAGGGCGGCCGGCAGGGCCACCCTCCCTGGAAAGAAGACCGGCCGCCCTAACTGGGCGGCTAAAGAAGCAAGAAGGCCGGCGGCCTAGAAGCCACCCGACCGGAAGAGCGCGACAGCCCTGCGCACATGCAAGGATGTGCATGCCTAGGAGCGCACGCACCTAGGATCATGCGCCCTGGGCATTCCTAGGTCCGCATGCCCCAGTGCGCACGTACACGCCCAGGTGCCTGTGAGAGCTTCCCCCCGTGTGGGCGCTTCCTCCTGCATGCGCGATCCCCTTACACATGCTTGCAGGATCAGACTGTGTGGCAAGCCGCGTGCGGTCAGGCGGGGCTTTGCTGACAGTCGGGGTTGCGCTCGATCGAATTGCGGTCGACCGGATCGGGCACAGGGAGCCTCATAAATTTTATTTGTCAAAATCAGGCCATGCATGAAAAAGTGCAAATTAGGCAATAAACATTTGGAATTTGGCAAAACGAAGGCCGAAAATAGGGCGAAACGTCGAAAAATGCTAGGATAGGCTCTTTCAAAATTTTTGTAGGACCGAAAATTCAAAAAAAGAGCCCGAAAAGAAATCGGTCGTATTTTGCCACATGGCTGCACCACGGCCCGCCATGTGGCATTCAACGTCACGTGGTGCTCCAATATAGTGCCCACATATGTGCTGCATGGAGTAGCACCATGCAAGCGCTGCATGAAAGCATCGCCTAGAGTCTGTTTTGGCCGCCACTTGGCGTGCAACATGGTGGCCAGGAAGCACTGCCATAGTGCCTCTTCATGAGACGCTGACACATGGCTGCCATGTGGAAGCCTCCAGCTCTGTTACAGCACCACACAACAATGCTGGCACTTGTAGGGCCGACACATGGCGCCTCTGCGCCATGTGTCAAGCCCAGAGAAGTCCAGTAATGGACAAACTAGTATTTTGAGTTTTTTTGGAGTTCTAGAGCTCCGATTGAGGCTATTTGGTGGCGTTGGAAATGTAATATATGGAATGTTCAAATCAGTTCAAATCCTTATCATTTTCTCTAAAATCAAGATAGAATGAGAGATATAGGAGAGTGAAAGTGTCAAAACGCTGCGAAAATTTAGGGAAGCTTCAGGAGAGTTTCTAAAAAAGATTTCAGCCTTAATTTTTGTCAAAGTGCTACCCAAGTACTGTTTTTGAAAGCTGAATCCCAAATTTCTAAAGTGCATCAAGATAGTGTCTGATATTAATTCAACCGCCGAAATCGAGGTAGGTGGAAAAAATACAGTTTTATATATCGGCTTATTTTATTATAAGATAATTTGAATATTTTGATAAGCATAACGAAGGGTGGAATTACGTGTATTCACGTGATAAGGATATCCTAAGTTATAACATTCATCCATACATTCTGAAACTCTAAAATATGTGTTATTGTGCCGTATAACACAGGATGCTATGAAATCGTTATTATGTGATAAACCGCTATTGTGTCGTAAAACACACGATGCTATGAAACCGCTATTGTGCATGAACATCACGATGCTATGAAATGTTGTACAATATATATATGTATTGGATGTGCACATTCAACATTTAACATGCAACAATCATGTATGAATAAAGATTTGCATAACTTTAATGTTTTCAGTAAGTAAAATTAAGTATTTTCAATAATGATGAACTTAGCGGACCAGGGCGATTATGAGCAGTGTTGAATATATATTATATCATGTATGTGTGTACTATGTATAAATAAGATGCAACATCAATGATGTATCCATGTAATCTCCTTTGATTAAGAATAAATTAATAGTTTTGTTAATTGTCATTTATTCCTTTGGAATATGTAACTATAAAAAGATCCTCAACTCACATTTACTGTTCTCGCCTCGTTAATTTGAGCTTATCGGGTCAGGGTGTGACAAGTTGGTATCAGAGGGAGGTTTAGAGATAGGTTCTGCTCCTAGGACTAGGTCGATTGAGAAGTCAATCTCGCTATGTGGAGGAAGTCCAAATAAGTCTTCAGGAAAGTCTTCTGGATATTCTCGAAAGATTGATACATCTCCGACACTTTGCTTTGTTCCTTTGACTTTGGATACACTAGCAAGATAAGCTATGCATCCCTGCTTCAGAAATTTGCATGCCTTAAGAGCAGATATTTTAGGGATAATTCTACCCTCTCCTTGGAACTTAAGAACAGGTTGGAGTGGCTGATGGAAAGTTATTTCCTTCTTGTCATAAGGAGCGCAAAATTAAAAAAAAACTCTATAGTTAAGCGTGCTCGGCTAGAGTAGTAGTTGTAACATCTCTTTTCCTTCTAAACCCCTTAACCCTAGATTATGGTAGAACTTGCGGTGAGTGAATGTGGTTAGGCTAGGTTTGACCCGAGAAGTTAGGGTGGGCTCACATAGGGACCATTATAGGGTTCAATCAACTATAATATAAAAAAATGTCCTGGATTCAACAGGCGTCGAGTGAACACGATGCCACTCGACGAAGCATCAAGTGCATCGAGTGAACTCGACGCCAATCGACAAAGCGTCAAGTGCGATGAGTGGACTCAACTCCATGCTCTCTAACTTTGAAAAATCATTTTGGATCAACAGACATTGAGTGAACACGACGCCATTCGACAAAGCGTCGAGTGCGTCGAGTGGACTTAATGCCATGATCTTTAAATCACTATGGATCAATGGGTTTCAAGTGAACACGATGTCATTCGATAAAGCGCCGGGTGCGTTGAGTGGACTCAACACCATGCTCTTTAAATTGCTCTGGATCAACAGGCGATGAGTGAACTTGACGCCATTCGATAAAGCGTCGAGTGCATTGAGTGGACTTAATGTCACGCTCTTTAAATCGCTCTGGATCAACAAGCATCGAGTGAACATGATGCTATTCGACAAAGTGTCGAGTGCGTTGAGTGGACTCAAAGCCATGCTATTTAAATCGCTCTGGATCAACATGCTTGGAGTGAACATGAAGCCATTCGACGAAGCATCGAGTGCGTTGAGTGAACTCGATGCTATTCGATGAAGCGTCGAATTCATCGAGTGAACTCGACGCTATTCGAAGAAGCGTCGAGTGATCTCGATGCTTTTGGACTTAGAGTATTTTTCCGGTCTAAACTGTGTTTGCTGGTTCACATGTATGTGCTAAAAGGGGTTTTTCGGATAAACGCTGATGGCGCGTTTGAACCCGGTCTCTTTAGCAAACCCATTTAATTCAATCCTCTTCTCAAGAAGACCTATTTAAAGCAATGATTGGCGGTCTAATACAAGAGTGACACGTGGCAAGCAACTTAAAACCTAATTGTTTTATAAAAAGAAAAAAAAACGAACTGTTACTCCCATTTCTGCCAAACCCACCATCACCATTGTTGAGACAGAGGAGTGGGAAATGACTCCTGGAGTTAAGCTTTAGCCGGAGAGTCGAGCTTTGGAGCTAACTCACAGTAGCAAGGATCGGCCATGGCTCACCACTACCGCACCCGCTGCCAAGCTCGCATCAAGGTCCGTTTCTCCTCCCCTCCCCCGGTGCTAGTCGTCTAGATCCACTTGGAGAGATATAAGGCTCAATTAGGCCCGATGACATGAGAGGAAGAGGGAGAAATACCGAGCTTTTCTTCATGCTCGGGTTCTCCGGAGGAGCCGCCTCCGGCGGACATGTCACCGGGAAACACCAGCCGCCACCTCAATGGAGGTGGTGAAGATAATCACCGACAGTGGCAGTGGCCCCGGTGGCAAGAAATGAGAGATCAACATTGCCCAGTTCGGGCTAATCTGGATCATCGTCTGGAGGAGGAAGATGCATGGATGCGTCGATTTAAATCTTATAAAATATAGCATAGTATTATTATTATGTGTATTTCTATCATATGTTAAACAACCACTTGCATGTTAATTTTAGGCCTTGTATATGCATATTCAGAGGAAGCTTTCAACATAGAAAATGTAGCCCTAGGTCTTACCTTTAGTTTGACACCCTAAAATTGCAATTTGGAACACGATAGCTCCTTGTAGGGTCATCCTACTAGGACTGCTCCTATCCTAGGGCAGAACTTTAAATGGATGCCTAGGTTAAATCATAAGTCCACATGTAGTGAAATTTATGTCATGCATGTGTGCACTATAAACTTAGTCTATACCCAAAACTTATAATTTTTGGAGGGAAAAATTCTATAGTTTTTGTAGAAATATGAATATTTAAATAAATGGAATTTAGGGTGATTCCCCATTCCAAATGACCCCAATTTGGGTGGGATTGCCATTGGGTCATCATATGACCATGGTAAAAGTTTCAGACCATTTGAACCTCTGCATGTTGGGAAATCCAACATGCATGATGGAGGTAGATTTGTAAATGGTGTGTCAATAATGAAAATGGGAAAATTGAGAAATTAGCCCATTTGGCCCAATGCATGTCTATGAAATTTGGACAAAGGCTCATAGGAATAAAATACACCTCTCATAGAAAGATTGAGATTTTTGGGATCAAAAATCCCATTATTTTGAATTATTGGAAAATAGGCTCAATTAGAAATAAAAATGAGAAGTAGGGCTACTAACCTCAGGAAATTCCAAAAAGTCTGATACAAGCCCTAATAAGTCATTTCACATCTCTGGAAAATTTTGGGAGCAAGTTTGAGATTTATTTCTTGTGTAATTAGCATATTTACAATTCTACACTTTTGGGATTTAAATTAAAAGAAGGGGTAATTATATCTGGAAAATTATTGAAAAATGTATGTACTATTATTTCTGTGATATAAACCCTGTGAATTTATTTAAGAATTTTTGGATGATTAATCATGCTGAAAATCCTGGTAGTGTCATTTTTGTAATAATGTTCACATGTAATTATTTTTGGTCAAATCAATGGATGGGAGTATGAAATTCTATTTTGAGCATTATTATGACAATGTTAATCACCAATAATTTTCTATGAATTTTTAGTTGAATATTTTAGGTACTTTATTTGGAAAATGGAATAATTGTCATTATAATCATAAATAGAAAATGAATGGTAAATCAAGTGGTAAAATTAGAAACTTTGGTGAACAACCATTTTTAACATAGATGAACTCCGGGTAAATTTTCCAGACATAATGGACCATTGGATATAGTCGCTCATATACAAAGTGACCTAGGTCACCTAATTAAATGATTTAATTTATGGTCCTAAATACTTAGAAAAATGTTGAAATTCTAAATAGTCAGCTTCATACACATGAAAAACCCATGTTAAATATTTAGGGGCCTTTGCCCAAGAATTAGAAGTCATCTCATACGGTTAAAATTAGGTCATGGGCTGCGCTTAGTAAAAAGTGACGCGTAACACTAGGATCCACATGAAATGATAGGTGGTTGGATTGAGAGATGTATTAGAAAGTTGAAACCCTTCTTGGTGTCTCAAGTATGTCACTACCTAGTGGCGAGTGTTAAAGTATTATACACCCAAGAGTATAGCTAGGGCGGAGTCCGGCGAAAGATCGTCGTTCTCCTAATAATATCCTAAGTCAACAGGTTTGCTCAAGAGCAACATTGAGATTTGGGGTATCAATAATGGGTAGACCCTAATAGAAGTAAGTTCCCTTGAGAAAGGGAGCTTTGGGCTTCAGCCCATCATAGTTCTTAGTGCCCCAGAGAGCCCTTCACCGGTATGCCCTGGGCAGTCCAAGGATTAACCCTAAACTGCTAGGTATAACAAGAATCAGACAAAAGCTGTCTAATAGGTTAATGGAGTGATGCAACCTACTCACCCGTATAGGGTTGGAGAGATTTAGGATAGGCTTTGTCCTGCGAGATGGAGGCTTGGGTGTTTGATATCAGGAGGAGTGAGTCCTGCGAGATGGAGGCTTGAGAGTTGTATATTAGGACAGGTTAGTCCTACGAGCTGGAGGCTCGGGAGGTTTACATTAATAAGGGTTGGTCCTGTGAGATGGAGGCTCGAGTTTGAAATAACTTGCATGTATATAGAACATATTAGTGGCGAGTCATGCGGTACTGGGCCAGTCATCACACCGACGATAGTACGGTGACTCTAGCGAGGTGTGAGAGTTTGAGGGGCCAATGGTTATTTTACACTGCGGTATGGAGGACGATCCTTGAAAATGCACACTCGACTAAAAGGATTGGTGGATATGGCCAGAAAATTAGTACGTAGAGACTCTATAGTGCACTTGGGATGTGTATAGAGGCGTACGAAGGGTCTAGGTCTGGTAGTGTGTATACCCGCCTAGGAAGTGGAGAAGCCCGCTCCAGTGCTGCCGTAGCCACAACGGTGGTACAAAAGAGTTAAGCTAACTCCAAAAAGTGGGAACTAAAGGTCTGTGATCACAGAGTCGTGTGTGTGGTTACACTTATATGAATCATAACCCATATAACTCATCATATCATATCATACATACATATTTAGGCATACACACTGCAGATCCTTATCATATAAATTAGTATGAGCTCTTTTATTTGATAAGTTATTTTTATGAAACCTTAAATTATAAGTTTGTATGAGCATTCATATAAGTTAAGGAATTCCTATGATGTTAGTGTAGCGGCAGATAATTTACTTTCTGATAAGTTTCCTTACTTTACATACATCACCTTATTTATTTC